>CM052815.1:84763519-84977441 GCA_028533885.1 Nasua narica | reverse complement strand
AAATAAATAAATAAATAAATAAAATCTTAAAAAAAAATAAATGTATACATATACACACACATATAATATATTTTTTCTTATCTCTCCTTATTTCTTATGCAAAAGCCCGTATATTAGAAAAGTCTCTTGCATCTTGTTTTTTGTGCCGTTTACAATAGATTAATCACCCTGTAACAGTTCATAGACATCCTCTTCTCTCCTTTTCATTGTATAGTCCTCCATCATGTGGTTGTATTATCAGTTATTTAATCAGACTTCAGCAGATGATCCTTTAGATAATTTCCAAACATTTTTATTGCAAATAATGCAACAAAGAGAAACCTTGTGATTGTTTTCATTTGTAATTGTTGAATGAGTTTCTTCAGGGTAAACTTTGAAAGTGAGACTGCTGAGTCAAAGGGCAAACATGTTGTTGGCTGTATTAGATACCGCCCTATTCCCTTCCATAGGAGCAGTGCCAGTTTTTCCTTCCCACCGACAGTGTATGAGAGTAACTTTTCCCCATACAGTTCTTCAACAGAGAGGTTGTCAAACTTATGAAATTTTTGCTGATTTCTTAGTTGAGAATATAATGTAGTTTTAATTATTTCTTCATTATGAGTGAAATTGAACATCTTTTAATATCTTTAAGGGACACTGTATATTTTTTTGGTGAACTGTTTATAGCTTTTTATAATTTTTGTACCTGGTTTGTTTTAAAAATTTATTCTCAGTATTAATATATTAGGGAGGGCGCCTGGGTGGCTCAGTTGGTTGAGTGACTGCCTTCGGCTCAGGTCATGATCTCGGAGTCCCCGGATCGAGTCCCACATCAGACTCCCCACTCCTTGGGGAGTCTGCTTCTCCCTCTGACCTTCTCCCCTCTCATGTTCTGTCTCTCTCAAATAAATAAATAAAATCTTTAAAAAAAAATACATTAGGAATATCAGTCCTTTATTTGTTACACATATTGTACTTTTTGTCTCCCAATTTTCCACTTGTACTTAAATTTTACTAATGGTGTTTTTTGTCATATGAAAGGTTTTTTTAATTGATCAGTTTATTGTTTTTACTATTGCTGGATCTCCAGTTACAGTTAAAAGCCTTTTCCCATATCTAGTGTCATTATGGTTCCATCTTTACATTAAGATCTTTTGTGCATTTGGAGTTTATTCTGCTAATGATAGAAAGAACAAAGCCACTTTTACCATTTTTTTCAAAGGTGCTTCAATTCTAATTCCATTTGTTAAAAAGTCCACTTTTTTTCATTGGTTTGAGACATCAGCTTTATAATACACTAAACTTCTGTATGTACTTGGGCTGTCTCTCCACTTTCCATTCCAGACCACTAGGTCTGAATTTTATTTTGTCTGATTTTGGAATCCTAACCTTTGTTATTGCTTCCATTTGCCTGGTATAACTTGGCCTATTGATTTATTTTTAGAATCACTCTATTTTTTGACATGTCTTTTGTATTCACTTCATTTCAGATGTGTTTTTGTATTTAACATAAAATTGGGTTTTGCTCTTTGAGCCAACTTGAAAATTTCCTTATTTTAATAGATATATTAGTATATTTACATTTATTAATCTGACTAATATATTTGATACCAGCTCGTCATATCTTTGTGTTACGTTTACCATAAGTATTGTTGTATTTACTGTGCTCCTTTCTATTATCTGCTCTTTGCTCTTTATCTTTTTTGTAGTTCTTTCAGGATTTAAGAATGTGTATGGTTGTTCCAGTACCTTATATTTTTTAGGCACCCACAATCCCCTTTTATGCTACGTAGGCATTTACTATTTGGTTGTCAAGTTTAAATGTAACCATTGACTCCTCTCTACTACCTGTGTGTCAGTGAGTTTATTTTACTGCCTCACTCAACTTTGCTTTGTATTTACTTTTATAGAACATTTAACATTTGCATTATGGTCTTCCTCCTTTGGCCCATATAGGTTTTAGTCTTAGACCAACAGGTAAACATATTCAGTACTTGCTCTGATTCCTTTCTTGATGTTTCCTAGATATCTCCTGGTTAGATGAAGTTTGATTTCTAAAATTGCTCAGGAAGAGTTTCTGAGTACAGATTTCCCACTATTCTTGCATGTTTACAACTCTCCCTCCAGCCTTGCTATTTCACGGACAGATTGATAGAATATAAAATCCTTTGTTCACACTTTTTTCTCAAGTTTCTTGAAAATACTGTTCCATTGTTGGCGCAAGTTGAAAAGTCTGACTTCAAGTCTTTGCTTCAAATGTCAAGCTAGAGGAAAGTTTTAAGTTTGATTAAGTTTGATCTCTTATGCAAGCGTTCCAGTCAATTTTCCCAGGTACATTTCAATATGCAGATTCTGATCTTTTGTTTCTGCAAAGTTTTCATGGATGATAGGTTTAAATATTATTTCTTTTTATTTTTTTTCCTTCTCAGAGACTCTAATAGGTATGTTGAATCATCTTTTCTATCTTCAATATTAATCACTTTTTCTCTGACTTGTTTTTTAAACACTTTTACGTCATTTTTGTTTCTTGACTGTGTCTTTATTGTCTCTTATTATATTTTTAGTTAAGTATTTTCTCTTTCGGGTACTTTGTAATTTAGTTTTTGTTTCTAAGATGATTTTACCTTTTTCTTCAATTTATTTCCTACGCTTGGTCAATTCCTATTTCATATGTTTCTATTTTTTTGTCCTTTCTGTTTTCACTTTTTGAATTTTTAATTTGAATTGTTTTCATACATGAAAATTTCTGTTTAAGAATATTTAATCAAGGTTAAGGTGTTGTGGTACAGCTTTATTCTGCTTCATGGTTGGATTTGGGGGAGGATTGTCACCACCTGAAATGTTAAAAAAATTTTTGACTTTTTATGGTAACTTTGTATAAACACACTCATTTTCTTTTTGCTTAAAATATTTATTTTCCCAGAGTAGCAGCAACAGTTGTACATAAACAGGAATGGAGGAAGCTTACCAGAATTCTATTCATTCGGAGTACCCACTTGTTGAGATGCTAAATGCAACTTTTTTACTGCATGGTACCTGAAACAGGAGAGGCATTGGAATGCCTTCTGAGTTGTTGATTCTCTTTTGCAGGGCTATTGATTTCCATCTGCTATTGCTTCTTTCCCTTTGCCACTAAACCTCCAAATGATGGTTCTTTGTAGTCCTCTTTCTCTCCCTCAGAAGTAGCCCTTACTCTATAGATAGCCACCTTTGGCCCTTTGAACTTCCAAGTCTTTTACAATTGATTCTCCAGTGACCAGCACATGGATCCACCGAGTCTATGACAGATTCTCATCATTTCTCCACTCTGGATGCTCCTTTCTCTTTTTGGTCTTTGTACCCCCTCCCTTCCCCGCCCAGTATTCTCTCTCCTCTTTGGCATGCATTCTCCAGATGACTTCACTGGTTAGGTTTATTTCCTGACTTGTGCACAATTTTAATTTCATAGTATTCTTGGCTCCTTACTTGTCTTGGGTTATGAGTGGTTTTATTTACTCTTGTGTTGATTTTTTTTTTCCTGAGGATATATGAAGTGTTTTGGATTTATTATCCTACTGGAACTTGGAGTCCTCATGGGCTTTTAAATTTGAAATAAGTGTTAGAGATTATTTAGTTCAAACTTCTATATTTACAAATAAGAAACTTAGTCCTAGTGACAGCAAACAGATTGCCCCAGGTTATACAGGAGCAGACTCAAGATTGCTATTATATTAACCTTTTTATCCTTTAACACAAAATATTCTTTCAAAACACAGATAGATTATACTATGAGGAGAAAATGTCAAAGTGACAAGTTTCAGTGGTTCCCACACGCTTATTTATATCCTGAGAGGATATGGAAAATAGTAGTTGTTCTCCTGAGTTTCTTGAAATCCCAAAGAAGTCCAAGGAAACATCCCTGGTCCTGGAGGAATTTGTTCCATCTTCAATCTCTGGTAGCATATGTAGAAATAGTAGAGATTCTTAGGTGTCTGATCTAAGCTAGGGTTTTGTTTGCATTAAGAAGTTGAGAGAGGAAAAGAAGTAAGAACATGGAATTTTCTCCTCCTCTTTCCCCCACAATCCTTAGGGATTGTTTTATCACCAATTTTTCATTTGCTTCTTATTTCTCTAGTAAAGAAACCATGGGGAGACTGCTGTAGAGTCAGGGCTCAAAGCATCAGCTAAGGCTCGCTCATTCAGCCAAATAACATAAATGGTGAACTTATCTACAATTTGCTAGACACTCTGCTGGACATCGGGGGATAGAGTGAAAAATAAAGCAAAATTTTCCACTGAGTTCATTGTTTAATGGAATGAGTTTGCACACATTACATAACCAGTCTATGGCAAGTGCTACAAGATGTAAAGACCTAAAGACAGTGGGAGCACAGAGGCAGAAACAAGGATTCTGTCTTGCTAATCAGGCAGAATTTGAGTTGAGTTTTAAAGAATGAATAGGAGTTTGCTAGACTGAAAATGCAGGAAAGGGTATTTCAAATTTAGTGAACTGGAAGCAAATGGGGAATGGCTGGAAGATTAGGCTTGATGTTGTACCAGAGGCTAGATCTTAAAAGTCCCAGTATAGCTCAACCTTTAATTTGAAAGAAATAGGAAGTGGTAGAGTGTCTTAAGTAGGTCAGAGACAGAATGAATTTTGTGTTTTAGAATGCAGGATGGATTGGAAGGGGCATGCCTGGAAGTAGGGAGATGAATTAGGAGGCTACTGTCATATAGCTGAAAGACAGTGAAGGCCTTACCTTGATGATTTCCTCGTCTCCATCTTCACTCTCATGTACAACCACTGTCTGCTAGAAGCCAATCAGACAGTCTTGATTCAACTTGTCCAAACCAAGATTCCTCATTTCTTCCCTTCTTCCTTAACATGCATTCTCTATTTAAGCTGTTGAGACTAGTCACATAAGCCAGCAACCAAGAGTCTTCTTTTCCTTAACTCCATACATCCAGTGGCCACATACCCTTAAAAAATTCAAATACTTAAATATCCTCTCTTGGTGAGGAGGTGAGGAAAATAATGTAGAGCAAAATACCAATGGTGGGGGTCAATGAATTAGAGGTCCCAACGAGGTCATAGAAATTTGAAATGGAAGTTCTAGAGTGTGTTGGAAAGGTAAGAGATTGCGAAGGTCAGCAAGTGTGATGTTTGGAGCTGAGATTTCAAAGGTGGTACAGTTTTTGTTGATGCTAAGGTCTTGGTTTGGCTATGTGGGCAGGACATTATTATAATAGATAAAGAGGTTAAGAAACTGAGAGGCCAGAGTATTGGATGTCATAAATGTGGATATTGAAGTCCCCAAGAATAATAGCAGTAGCAGTAGACACAGTCATAGTAGAGAGAGCTCGAGGCACTGAAGTCATCAAGAAGTGAAAGCATACTACATTAAGAGCAATAATGAGGCAGTCGGAGGTCATGTTCATCCCTAGGGGCAAGTTGTATCAAAGAAATATACATAAATATCACAACCCAAAGGGGACCCCTGATATGCTAATCAGGCACTGAGTCACAAACAAACCTCAGATTTGTGAATTAATCCCACCCCTCTTGACTTTACTATTCTGCACCCTTCAACTCCCATCCTTCCCTAGGAACCCAAACCCAACTCTGATTTTTCTAGATGAAACTTCGAAGTAAAAGGGAATGTCAACAAAAGATGGTAGAGATAAAGGGTCCCAATTGTGGATTTAAATGGTATATCCTGGGTTATCTGAGAATTTCCATCGACCAAATCCATCTTCCTTGCTTTCTTGTTCCAAGAACCTGGATAGCAGTTTGGAGGTCCCAAGAGTCAGTAGGGTGTTTTTTTTTCCTCCTTCCCGCTCTTTATTGGTCATTGAATCATAAAAAAAGTATTCTGGGACTTTCTTCACTGCTTGGTGGCCTTTCCATTTCTTTATTTTCTATTCAGTGTGTGTATTTTACTCCCGTTTCCCTTCCCCTGATCCAAGAAGTTGGAGTCAAGCCCTAGCACTTCAGAATGTGGATGCATCAGCATGTGTTACAAGTATGTGCCTGAATTTGTGTATGTGTAGCAGTGGGGTGATGCCTGGTGATGGGTTTGGGCTGGATAGGTGGGAGACCAGGCAACACAGAAGAACTTAGAGGTTAGAGTAGGAAGGCTACCAGACAGCATTACAAGTTGACTGGAGATGGGGGGAAAATGGCACACTGCAAAATGATAAAATGTTTACCAGGACACTCATTTAGTTCACAGTGTGGTTTGATAGTCATTCCATTGGGAACAATTATTGAAACCATGGATGTGTACATTTCTGAAGAGAATGCGGATGGAGATGGAAAGACTAAACAAGGTTCTGAGCTTGAGAAACTCACATTTCGGGTTGAGGAGGAAGAGGGGTATTGGTCAAATAGTGTGAAGGACAATGAGGATATTGTTTCTGAGGTCCGTGAGGAGCAAGGAATTTCAAAGTAAAGATAGCGTCTACAGCATCTTAGCGTCCCTGCTAAGGGGCCTTGGAACTTGGTGCCTGGAAGCAACTGGTGGCCTGCGGAAGAACCGCTCAAGCAGAATTGATGCTTAGCAGTAGGAATTCCGGGAGTGAGTAGATAGAGCAGACACAGGGTCAGTAATTGTACACACAAGGTTGAGGAACTTGTCTGTATATAAAGGAAGAATGAGGTAGTGCTAAAGAGACACATTTATCTAATGAAGATTTTTGTTGCTTTTTGTTTTGTTTAAAGCTAGGGGAAATGTGTGCCTATTTGTCCTCCATTCTCTATCTCTGAAGAAAGAGGGGAGGACCTAAGGAAGGGTCAATGTGTTCACTCTGAGTTGTCCATATCCTTCGTAAATAAGAATGTGAGCTCACACTGGTTCAGACTGTCTAGGAGCTATCACTTGAATGATTTATTTATTTATTTGAGAGAGAGAGAGAGAGCACGAGTCAACAGGAGCAGAGGAAAGGGACAAAAGGAGAGGGAGAAGTGGGCTCTTCACTGAGCAGGGAGCCTGTGGGGCTTGATCCCAGGACCCCAATATCATGACCTGAGTGGAAGGCAGACACTTAACCAACTGAGCCATTCAGGTGCCCCTAGGAGTTATCCCTTGGGAAGAAACAAACCCCAGCTTTCTAGAATTAACTGCTGAATTCTCTTCTTGGCTAATTTTGAACTTTGGAATTTTAAGAGCAAAGAAATTATTATGGACGGCACCCCCTTCCCCCGCCAATTTCTGTCTTAAAATCTAACCCTTAGTGTGACGGACTTGGAAATGGGACCTTAGGGAGGTGATTAGGTCATGAGGGAAGAGCCTGCATGATGGGATTAGTGCCCTTAGAGGAAGAGATTCAAGAGAGCTAACTAGTTCTCTCCTCCATGTGAGGACATAGTGAGACGGTGGGCCATCTACAAGCCAAGAAGAAGGGCCTCATCAAGAACTGAATCGGCTAGCACCATGATCTTAGACCATCTGGCCTCTAGAACTGTGAGAAGTAAATGTTTGTTGTCTAAGCCACCCAGTCTTTGGTATTCTATTAAAGCAGCTCAAATGGCCTAAGATAGAAATTCAAGTTCTGCCTGTTCTGCAGTCCCAAACAGCAATGCTGCTGTCTCTCCATCTCTCTTAAAGTGAGTCTTTAAACTGTCTGTCCCAGTGTTCCCAGATTATGATCGCCTTTTTGTTGACAGGCAGCATTGAGCATTGGCTCATTCATGGGGCAGACTGTTGTTTCCTGCTCTCCAGCCATGACAAATTGCTGACTGTTGGCATCACTGATGAAATAAGTAAGGGCTCTGCCACCCCAGCTTCTATTACTTTTTAATATGAGTTACTTTAATAGAAAGACTTAAATGCTTCTTTCTATTGCTTTGCCTCAGCACTTATGGGGTCATAAATTCTTCTTCCTCTTGTCTGCTATTACTGGCATATCAATCCTTTCTAGTTCTGTGAGCACTAAAATTGAAAGAAAACAAGGTTGTGGCTTTATGCATTTTTAATTTAACAAAATCCCAGCTTTGAAGTTGGGGAAACAATGCTCATGGCAGTTCAGGGTGGCTACCAGGAGAGCCTTTAGAGAGGCAGGGTCAATGGAAGCTTCACAGGGAATCATCCCCATCCTTCATCTTTGGGCGACTCCCAGCTGACTTTGTGTGTACTTCTTATGAATTCCAATCAGGTTGTGAATTTTCTGTACTTGCCCTTCCTGTTCTGTCTCCCCCTTGAGATCATGTGGAAACTAACTGGGATGGTAGAGTTTGTACTCTCAGCCTTGGAGAAGAATCCCTGCATCATTTGGTTCATCCCTGGGGCTCCAGGATGAAGTATTTAGCTGGTTAGATGACAATGAAGGTATCTCCATTCTTAAAAATTTCTCTTTAAGGTAATTCCCTTTGGCACTTAGTTCCAGGGTCTCAAAAGGCTATTAGTCAGGAAGTCCTTCCTCACCTCTAGCTCATACTTTATCCTCATGGAGAGAACCTATTCCCTAGAGATGGAAAAAAGTACAAGTTGGCATAAAGCCCAAGAAAGAATGAAATAAAATGTCCCCTTAGGCATGGCCCAGAGGCATGATTAACACCACTGCTCATCAGCATAAAATATATTCAATTATGAGGGATTAAGAGGCTTGGGAAAGCAAAATGTTAAAGCAGATGAAATATGAGCATATTAGTGGAAAACAGTGCTACAGGACAGCAGAGGCGGAAGCTGCCTCCAGGGTAGAAGTTCCTGTCAGATGATGCTAAGGAAGTGCAGCTACATACTCTACCATGGGTCGGGGGACTCACTCCCAAATTCTGGATTCTTCAGAGTTTCTGTACTATTAGGAAGTGGTGGTGCTGGAGATGAACAGTCTGCTGTCCCTGGCCACATTTACTCTGAAAGAGAAAGTGTTTTGCAAAATTCTTCAATTTCGTTATAGGGGTGGTTGCTGAAATTAATCACTCAAAGGGGCTCCAGCGTGAGCTGGCCACTGAAATGCCACATAAGGGGGAACCACTTGGATAATGCTCCCAGATTCTGTCCTGTAGATTTACATAGCTTAGGCAGAGAGGAGACTGGGTGAAGCGTGCTGTGCCTGTGCAGTGGTGGGTGGGCAAGGTGTCGGGTGGGTGGATGGCAGACTGCTAAGCAAAAGGCAGAGAATGAGAAGGACAGCAAGAACCACCCTTCAGTATACAAAGGAGTGACCTTAGAACTAGGACCAGAATGCAACCCGTCAATTAGCTGAGCAAGGACTTGTGACTTCTCCTATTTGCCCAACACTGTTACTCACCACGTCTTGAGTGACGTAGAGATGAGCTAGCCTGAGCCCAGAGCTGTGCTGGGCAGTGTGAGAACTGGCAGAGGGCTAGTGCTGGAGAACGAGTGATGGGGCTTTTAGTCTTTCCATGAGGCAAATTTTTAGATGATACCAGAGCTGAATTCCCAGAGATAGAACAGGGTACTCCAAGATTAGAATGGATTGTTGGAGAACAGTGTTGTGTTTAGGAGAATGACCTTTAGAATCAGGAGGACCTCAGTTTGAGCTCTGAATCTTAGACTCATCAGCTGCGTGACTTGAATGAGTTGCTTACCCTTCCTCTGTCTCTTTGTCTTCGTGCGTAGAAGGGGGATCATAACTGTAGCAACTCTTCAAGCTGTGATGAGAGATGTTCATAGTGGGTGCGAAGTTTCTAACACAGTGTCTGGCACACAGTAAGCACTAAATGCATTTGTTAAAGTATTATCATCAGAGATGGAGCTGGGAAATGTGAGCAGAGGATACAAGAAATGGAAAGTGAGTAAAGTGACAGAAGCAAATGGCAGGGGATTTGATAATCTTTCAGGCACATTTGTCTGGCCTGGGGTTGTTTGCCTTAGACCAGGGATATTGCATTTCTTATGCTGTAGGGGTCTTCAAGGGACCGCATTGTCCTGACAGATTAGGTGGGGAAGCCAAACAAGAATAGAAATACAGTAGTTCAGAAACCCAATCTGAGTGCCTCACTACATGGGTTGTGATGGGTTGAGTTGGATTCATGATCAATGGATAGGGTATATCAATGAGTAGGGTATGTGATCAGGTCCAGAGAGACAGTGTCTTAAGTAACAGTGGAAGATCTTTCTGTTACTTGTCCCCATCATGGTGTGGAAAAGGTGAGCCCATTGACATCTGATTGGCCTTTCTTTTCCGTAGAAGCTTCTATTTGGGCTGGTTTAGAGAAGAATGGCTTAAAGATCTTTGCAAATAAGGCTCAAATTTATCTGCCTTCCCTCTTCACTTAGAGAGACTCAGGATGCAAAATGAGGGTTACTCTCTTCATCCTAGGAGAATGGAATAGCTTTTATTTCCCCCGCTAAATCTGGTCTTTAAAGCAAAACCACTTTTGTTGATACATTTGTATCACATTGTAATACAGTCATTCCTTCATTCATTTGACAAATGTGTATTGAGCTCCTTTTATGTGAAAAGCTCTGTGCTAGACCTCAGGAATGAGCAAAGCAGCCCTTAGGGAACTCAAAAGGGAACAAGTCAGGTTAACAAACATCTATAATCAAAAGAGGAGAGAGCAATAGTGAACATAGGTGAAGAGTGGATCCTCTTCTATCTCTCGGATGTGTAGTCAACATACAGAGCAGGGGTGAAGAAAAGGGGTTGTGAGATTTGACATGGTATGGCCACAAGATGACTAATAGGCAGTAGAATAAAGGGCATGGCAGAGAGATCTTTGCGATAATAAACATGCAGCATCTCTCTTGGTCCCTGGGTTTCCAGATCATCTGAGGCTCTAGCTCTGAACCAGAATCCAGAATAGTTGCTTTCCAGGTACATATCACCTGGCCAAAGGCAGCACTGGAACTAGAGAGAATGAGAGACCTGTGCCCAAACCCATCCACCTTCTGAGCCACATCCACCAAGTTCAAGGCCCTCAACACCTGGCTCACTGGTGGCAAGGCGTTCTCTTGAAAACCAATTGACCTAACAAAACAGAAAGCAAACTTGAGAATGGGGAGGTCGGTCATAGGAGCTGAGAAATGACAGTAGCGGAATTCTTTCATATCCTGCAGAAGGGGAAATTATTTATACCTTTTAAGGCTATGATACCCTGTGTTATGGGGACTATAACAGAGGAAAGTAACATGGGCAACAATATAGGTTAGGCCAGAAAGTTGGAATAAATACCTTGCCCTTAAGAGGGGTCTGGAAATATCTGTTGAATGGATGAATGGATTGCATATGCATTTACCATATTCTTCCAGCCTCAAGTTTTGATTTGGTTTCCATGGCTAGAGGCCAGTTGCCTACTGGGAACTCTTCCAAATCACCAGTCTTGATATTTTCTTAACTGCTCTCAGGGGATCCAGAGAGTGATTCTGGTATCTGGCATGAGCAATGTGGCCCTGTGCCCTGAGAGAGCCAATGCACTACTCATATTGGCCTTAAGTCCAGGCACCCTCTGTGCAGAGCTTATCACCCAGATGGTATAGACTCACATTCCAGTCCACTTGGAAAGGCCGGGTCCTGCCAGCTCCTTCTCCAAGGGGACAATCTATATGAACCCAGATGCCAAACTACCCAGGAGTTTGCCAGCCAGAAGATGGCGAGTGGTCCCGTCCTGTAAGTCCCACCTAAAACGGGCAGCAGATGGGAAACTGGGGCAGGGGGTGGAGAACAGCTGGATGACATTTGCTTCATAATAGCTCTTGAGGGGTTTGAAAATTGTTGTTTAATTTCCCTTCCTGCTTTCTCATGTAAACAAATATCCTATATCAGGGATGTAGAAGTCAGAAATTCTGGTGTTTGAAACTCTTCCTTACAGGCTCTCCAGCCTTCTTCCTGACAGCCAACACACACACATGCAAGCACCCACGCATACACACACTTGCACACGGACATACACGTGCATATATGAACATTCTCCTCCATCAATACGGCAGTGTTGCTGACTGCGAGCCTAAGGCTTTATTTTGTTTATTGTGCATCTAAGGCCTTGCCAGGGGCCTGGGTTTCCTCTCTAAAGTCTCTTTTAAGAATTAAATCTGGCTCTTTGGAGCTGCAACAGGAAAACTGAATTTGAGATACAGTAATTCTAGATATTTATATCCTTCCGTCATTTGCTCAGTTGGTCTTCTGCAGCTGTGGTCTGTTAGGGATTATCACACCAAAAGGAATAGCAGAAATACACATATTAAATAAGAATTTTCTCTCCATTTCTCTTCCTGGCTCTAAATAGCCACTTGGAGGGAGGGGAGCTCTGCCATAGGAGAGGATCTCAGGGGCCAGTTGCCCTGGATGGGGGGGGGGGCTGCCCTGATTGGAGGGAAGATGGAGATGGGAGCCTAGAAAAGCTGGAGCTGGATTCTGGTCCCCAAAGTTCCTACTGAGGAGAGGAGAGGAGGGGAGGGGAGGAGAGGGGAGGAGAGGGGAGGAGAGGAGAGTGGTTCTATTGATGGCCCTATACTGGGGCCGTCAGAAGAATTTAAAGCCCAATTCTGCTTTCTTGAGTGCATAGTTTGAAGGCCATGTGTTCTGTGGTCTAGGTAATCCATTACCTGCTCTCTTCATTGCTTTTGGGTATATTCCCTTGGGCCTCAAAGCAAAGTTGGAGACCTTCCAGGACTCCTGATACCCCTGCTGTGACATCAGGGACCATTGCTTCTTAGTGGCAGGGGGTGCAGGTAGTTACCTGGGTGTGGGCTAAGACCCCTGCAGGCCCCTGGGGCCCATAAACAGCCCTTGGTTTCAGTTCTGAGTCACTGCAAGGTGCACAAATGCTCAGAGGCTATATTTCCATTTACTTTCTGACTCCAGTTAGCGTTCTGGTGTCTTTGGTTGGGGGTGTTTCACAAGTATTTTTCTTTCCTCTCCTCCCCTCCCCTCCCCTCCCCACTCCTCTCCCCTCCCCTCCCCTTTCTCTCTCTCTCTTTTTTTTTAATTATGTTATGTTAGTCACCATACAGTACATCATTAATTTTTGATGCAGTGTTCCATGATTCATTGTCCGCGTATAACCCCCAGTGCTCCATGCAGTACGTGCCCTCCTTAATACCCATCACCTGGCTAGCCCATCCTGCCCCCCGAAACCCTTAGTTGGTTCACAAGTATTTCTTGACTCTCTTTTGCAATAATCCCTCAGTCCAGGCAGGGGTTTATTCTTCCCTACCAGAGAAAAGGTGTGTGGTGGGGGGGAGGAAGGACAAGACTTTTCTTCTCTTTAAAAGCTGTGCCCTTTCAATTGAGAGCCACTTACTCCAGCTCTTTGCAATGTGGTGAAATTTCCTCAAGCTAGCCCATCGTGTTCTGGGAGCTCAGCATAAAAATTACAGCTGCCTTTGAGACCGCCTGACCCCGATGCATCAAGCCCTGGAGTGAGGCCAAACCACCACTTAAAATGACTATCCTGTACAAAGTGGCACAATGACATGTTAAAAATATATAGATGGATATAGATGTAATATGAAAATATATATTTTTCCTGCTCTCACCATCAGAAGCAGGCATGTTAAAGGTATTAACAATTGGTGTTCCTCTCTGGAGGGATCCTCTAGTTAAGGGCTTTGGAACCCAGACAGGAAGTGTGAATCATGCAGCAATGCAAAATTAATTCAGACAGAAAGAAATGATGCAGCCGAGGTAACTGGGATGGAGAGGCCCAGGGGCAGGAGGTGTCTAACCTGCCTCCTGCCCTGTCTCCCCAGCTCTCTGTGGGAGAGGAGAGGCTTTGTTTGAAGGGAACAGTTGTTGTGGGACCCAGAAGTTACCAAAAGCAGAGTGAATTGGCATTGTCATCTGGGGAGGAAATGTCTGTACAATGGCCAAGCCTTCACATGGCTGTCTCTAACTTTGTAGGGCCCCTGGAAATCTATAGAAAGGTAGGCATGTATACATTGAAGGCACAGATGTGGTTCCCACCTTCCTACCCCTGAGTCACAGGTGGGGTTGACTCAGACAGGTCATAGGTACCTGTCCCTGACAGATGCCCCTCTTCTGCTAAGGGGATGGAAATTTCCCAGATTAGATTTCTTCCTCAGGGGTGGGAAAGGCAGAAACAGCATTGCCTTTGTTTTTAGATTTTGATTTCCTAGAATCCACCCCAAGGGTATTTCTAAGTTGTTTTGTTTTGATTCCAAAATAACCCTTCATTTCAGACAGGAGAGAAAACCTTTTGGCACCTTCCTAAGAATAGAAGATGATTTTTGGGTTCTTAAAATACAGTACCTTTCCATCGCAAACTACTTGCTCTGGCTCTTTGTAGTGTGATGTGAAATTCCTGGTACTGACAGACTCGTGGATCAAATTTCCGGAGTAAAAGAGTAATTTGGGAACGAGCTCCATGTTTTCCAGCCCCTTCTGGACTTGCTGGCAACCGTACTATAGCTTTCTCTATCAGCCTCAGCATTTACTGCTCTCTCTCTATACTTTCTATTTTTATTTTGGATTTCTGATGCCTGCCTTTTTTTAAACTTTGAAATTGAGATGTAACAGTGAAGTGTACACCAATGTTACCCATTGAGCTCAGTGAATGCTTGCATCTGAATATGCCCACGTAATCCCCACCCAGATCACATAGTAGGGCCCGCCCAGTACCCTCCCCAACCAGTCCGCACCTACCCAGGCGGAACCTGGTCTTTCACATCTATCACTGGAGATGAGATTTGTCTGTTCTTGGGTTTCACCTGAATGGAACCATCGAGTTTGTACTCTGTTGTGCCTGGCTTTTTCATTCAACATTATGCTTTTAAGATTCATCCGTGGTGTTGCATGTGTCAATAGATTTATCATTTTAATGTCCTGTGGTACTCTGTTATATGAATACACAGAATTTATCTGTTCCCCTGTTGATGAATAGTTGGATTGTTTGTAGTTTGGGCTAAAATGGATAAAACTGCTCTGAACATTCTTTTACATGGTTTTCTTTCTTTTTTTCTTCTTCCTTCCTCCCACTTTTTTCTTTTCTTCCTTTTTTAAATTTTATTTATTTATTATTTTTGGTGAACGTATACTCTCATTTCTTCTGGGTACCTAAGAATAGAATTACTGAATTGTAGGTTATGTATATGTTTAGCTTTAGTAGATACTTCCAAATGTGTTTCAAACTGGTCGTAACAGTGGACATTCCTGCGAGCAATATTCCCTCTATGTCCTCTGTAGCACTTGGTTTTATCTGTCTGTAAGCAACTTACAGTTGTTTATACATGTAGTTGCTGCGTGCCTGCTCACCTGGGGCCCCTTCCCCCTAACCACACCTTAAATTCCTCAAAACATACCGTGCAAGGATTAGGGTAACAAGTCCCCTGGGATATACTAATGTTAAGACCCTGAGTCCATGTCTTAGGAGCCCTCTTAGTTCCAGTCAAAGTGAGATGGTTGGTCACCCTAAATGGTGTATAATGGAAAGGAAAGAGGCTTTGGCAAGGAACTGACCTGGTTTGAATCCTACTTCACCAACTAGCAGTGTGAAATCAGTCAAGGGAAAGAGTAATGGACAGATGGATAAATATGCAGCAGAGCAAATATAATAAAATGTTAGTGGTACAACCTAGGTGGTGGGTAGACAGGTGTTAACTGCAGTATTCTCTCAAATTTGCTATATGTTTGGAAATACTAATAAAATGTTGGGGGAAAGCGGTAGGAATAATGCTGCTTGATGTAGGGGCAGTATATCTTTCATGTCATGGATCAGCTAAGGAGAATAAATCCCCTCATCATTCCTGTCTTCACATTTCAGCAGCTCCACCCAGTTCCTCTATTTCCTAAAAACCTTTAAGAAGAAGAGAGAGAAAGGAGTAAGTAGCAAATAAGAGTGAATGAAGAGAATTTGGCTTAAATTCCAGCAGTCACATTGCTTTGCTCAGAGTCATCCAGCTCAGAGCTTGGACGCTTGGAGTCACATCTTCCACCTCCTTTTCCCCCCTCAACACCCCCCCCGGCCCCAAGCCCACTCCATTGACCTCGCACCAGCCTCAGGTATAGGCTGGACCATTACACCTGACCTGATGCCTTCTTGAGCCATATTCTCCAGCCTCTCTGCTTCTAACTTTTCTTTCATCACTTGCAAAGTCGACTTACTTTTATCCTCTTTCAAAGCCATCTCTTGTTCCCATGGCAACTTACTGGGGGTCTTCTATCACCATGGGAACATGACTGCTGGGTTTAAATACACCTTATCACCACAGCATTAAAAAATATAGAGAGAGAGGGAGACAGGTTGTCAAGGAAACAGAATTCAGGTCTTTTTCATGAGAGATAGGCTGGGGAAAAGGAAGTACTGTTGGGAGTTAAGAACCAACACACACCCAGTCCTGTTTCTGCTGGGATAGCCATGCATTCATTGTGCAGATTCTGTGTGTGTGTGTGTGTGTGTGTGTGTGTGTGCGCACGCACGCGTGCACGCACATACACGCACAAGCACACGCATACGTGTGGTTGTCTGCCTTGGCCATCTGAAGAACCTCATAGGAATTCACCTTGGATTGCAGAGGAAGCTCTCACATCTCAGCCTGAGAGTATAGGAGTGGCATGGTCTCTCTCTCTCTCTCTCTAATGAGCAGGTCACAATAGAGCACCTTCCTTGTCATCAAGAGGGCAGCAATTTCATGGTGTGTAGCCCAGGAAAACCAAAGGAGAGACCTGAGGCATAGAACAAAAAGGCATAAAAAGGGTCTAAATGACAGGAAATATGAATGACATGGATAAAAAGAGTGTATGCAAGAAAGGTCAGTACTGTTTCTTCTTGGTCATCTATTATTTCTTGAGGCAAATGGGACACTCCGTCAGTCCCCTACTCTGTCAGAGGGATAGTTGGTGAGTATTGAGGGTACCTATGTTTCTAATCACAGTGGACAGCAAAGGAAGGTGGTTGGCTCCTCCCCGGTGGAAATAAAAGAGAACACATCAAAGGCATATGTCAGGGACACCTGGGTGGCTCAGTTGGTTAAGTAACTGTCTTTGGCTAAGGTCATGATTCTGGAGCCCAAGGATCAAGTCCCATATCGTGCTCCCTGCTCGGAAGGGAGTTTGCTTCTTCCTCTGACCTCTCCCTGCTCATGTTCTCTCTCTCATTCTCTCTTTCTCTCTCTCTTGCTCAAATAAATAAATAAAATCTTAAAAAAAAGAAAGAAAGACATATGGCAGACTCCCAGTGACATGCTTTCAAGGAGCAGAAGTATCCAGTACAGGTATCCCCTGCTTTCCAGAAGTTTGTGTTAGGCAATTTCACTTTCATGAAAGACCTACATCAATACCTGCTTTTGCCAACCAAAGGAAATCCAAAGAGGATTTTTGCTTTTAAGACAAAGCCATTGCCATACTAATGTAGGTCTTCTGTAAAAGCAAAGTGGCCTAATGGGAACTTCTAGAAAGTGGGAGATACTCTTTGCTTTGTGCCATTTTGGCTTATGAAAGTTTTCCTAGGAATACTCTACTTTCAGAAGGTGGGGGTATAGTTAAGGTATAGCTTAACTATACATAGTGAAGCTCAATCAGTGTGACTGCACACACATTCAGAGAAACATAGTTTTAAAAAGAAGAAAAAAACAAAACCAACTTACTAAGTTCTTTATCATTACTACCCAGGTCCCTGAGCCTTTATGCACATCTTAGAATTTTGTCTTCTCAGAAGAAGTATGAGCAAACATGTCCCAGGCACAGCTGATGGTTCTTCTCCCTTTTCACTGGCTTTCACAGTCCTCAGACTGTTCTCTGGTTGCTCAGAACCACCCATGGTGATGCCCTGCCCAGCTGATCCTCCTTTCCAGGTCCAGTTCCATAGCCTCTGCCGTCTTACCATGACAGAGTTTGCCTCTTTTTTTTTTTTTTTTTTAATATTTGTTTATTTGACAGAGAGAGATCACAAGTAGGCAAAGAGGCAGGCAGAGAGAGGGAGAAGCAGGCTCCCTGCCTAGCAGAGAGCCCGATGTGGGGCTCGATCCCAGGACCCTGAGATCATGACCTGAGCTGAAGGCAGAGGCTTAACCCGCTGCACCACCCAGGTGCCCCCAGAGTTTGCCTCTTCTCCCACAGGCATGAGCAAAGGAAAGAGGAAGAGCTCTGGTCTTAGGAAGTTCTGGGTCTGAATTGCAGGCTCACCACTAACTTGGATTTGTGAACTTGGAGGAATCTCTTTTTTCTTTTTTTTATTTAATTTTATTTTTTCAGTGTTCCAAGATTCTTTGTTCATGCACCACACCCAGTGCTCCATGCAATCTGTGCCCTCCTCAATACCCACCACCAGGCTCACCCAACCCCCCACCTCCACCCCTCCAAAACCCTCAGTTTGTTTCTCAGAGTCCACAGTCTAATGCTTCATCTCCTGCTCCGATTTTCCCCAAGTCACCCTTTCTTTCCTTCTCCCAGTGTCCTCCATGTTTTTCCTTATGCTCCACATGTAAGTGAAACCATATGATAATTGATACTCTGTTTTACTTATTTCACTCATCATAATCTCTTCCAGTCCCGTCCATGTTGATACAAAAGCTGGGTATTCATCCTTTCTGATGGAGGCATAATATTCCATTGTATATATGGACCACATCTTCTTTATCCATTTGTCTGTCGAAGGGCATCTTGGCTCTTTCCACAGTTTGGCGATTGTGGCCATTGCTGCTATGAACATTGGGGTACATGTTGCCCTTCTTTTGACTGCATCTGTATCTTTGTGGTGAATACCCAAGAGTGCAATTGCAGGGTCATAGGGTAGCTCTATTTTTAATTCCTTGAGGAATCTCCACACTGTTTTCCAAAGTGGTTGCACCAGCTTGCATTCTCACCAACAGTGTAAAGAGGGTTCCCCTTTCTCCACATCCTCTCCAACATTTGTTGTTTACTGTCTTATTGATTTTGGCTATTCTAACTGGTGTAAAGTGGCATCTCAATATGGTTTTGAATCTTGGAGGAATCTCTTGATTGATTTGAATCTTGGAGGAATCTCTTATTTAAGTTTCTGTTTGTAAAATAATTCACAGGTTGCTTCTAAGGATTAAATGAGATAACATAAAGTGTTCTGCAAACTTTGGGTGCTGTGCACTGACAAGGACTGAAGACTGTACTTTCCATGTAGCCCTGAGCTAACAGGGAGCCTTGGACCATAGGAATGACAGTGAGGTGCCCAGGTCAGAGGCGGGATGTGGGCCTTTCTGACTCTGAGTCAGTGGAGGGCAGGAGCCACGTCATCAGGGCCCAGCACTATGCTAGGTTCATAAGCTCAATAACAGCTGCTGATTGACAGGTGAGGTACTATTGACTGGGACGTCTGGTGCCCTCTACACAGTGGGTGGCAGCATGTCCTTACCCTCAGGACAAGGCCTCTTCAGCAGTGGGAGTCATCGTGTCCGGGTCCAGACTGAGCTGAGGCAGCCCTGTGGAGCAGCTGCAGAGGGCAGGCAGGAGGGCTGTGAATTTTGGGTGTCTCCAGGATGGACATGACTCATAGTCTGATGCCAGGAGAGGACCTTTCTGCAGCACTCAACTCCATTTTCTTGAGCTCACTCCCCACCCTGGCCACTGCTCCATATTCTCCTCTGAACGAACTTGTCCGCTTGGCAGGCCGGCCGGTAATAGCTCCGAGAGAGAGAGATTAACAGTTCCTCTTCAGAAAGAACCAATTATTCACAACCTCACCTAGAGTTTTACGAAAGACAGAAATGGCAAGAAGAGTGCTACCTTCTGCTGCCATGTGCGTTGCTTCTTCTGAGGACAGAATCCAGGCCTGGGGTGGGCTAGATTCGAGCAGGGGATAGGATATGGGATGCAGTGACAATGAGGTGGAGGGTGGATACAGGAGTGGGATCAGGAAATCACCGAGCACCAGGCTCCCAAACAAGACTGGGTATACCTACCAGGGGCATGTGGCATAGTGCCTGGAACAAAACCACAAGGTACACACACATTGTACTCTCTGATAAATAATCTAAAACATCACTTTATATAATACAATGAAAAAGGATATATTTCAAAGCAAGGTGTTATTTTTTGCATGACTTGTTAAGAAAACAATTAGGATTTCCAGTTTTTTTATTGCTGCTAGTTATTTCTCTTGCTGCGCAGTCCTCAGCTATGCTCCTAGAGCCCTGGAGGTAGGACTTTGCTCTCTTCTACCATTTGGATATTTTATTCAGTCATCTACTCATTCATTCATTCGTCAAATATTTTTGAGTGATAACAAAGGGGTGCACGAAATGCAGCAGGGTACAAAATACATGTGAACCTAGAGTTCATGGAGCTTATACTCTGGGGAAATCTTTAAAAACATTGATGAACCAAAATTCTTTATTTGTGTTTGAAGATCAGGCCACGGGAAATGGCGAGCTTTCTTTTCTCTCACCAAATCTGCAGGCAGATAATAGATAAGCAACAGTTGCTTGTTGAACAAACGCGTGAATGATGACTGGTTTTCTGTGTTGGATGCGAAGGCTGACTGGCTCACTCCCAAAGTACATGTTTATCTATGTCTGCATGTGTATGTTTGTGTGGGGAGATGGGTAGGTGTGTGTAGCACTCACAGAGCTCCTGCCATGTGCAGTATAGGCATGTTAGCATACATGATGCATTTAATCCTTACAACAATTCATTCAGGGGATGTGAAATCATCCTCTGAAATCCAGTCCATCCACAGAAAGCAAATCTGTGGCTAGTGGTCTAAGGCATCGTGATGCCTCTCCCCTTTAGTTCCACATAGCATGGCCTTTAAGGACAGTAATTCAAATTCCCAACTCCTTCCAAGTGGGGCAGGTACCTTGATCTAAGAAGACCCATCTGCCAGAGAGATTAACCATCAGGCCCACTGAAAGCAGCTGTGGTCCCTTAAGTGCTCAAGAAATTGCTGGTTCTGGGAAAGGAGACAAGTTGGTCCTATACTCTTAAAAGAGCTGCTGTACTGCCAGTAGTAGCCCTCTCCCTCACCTGCCGAGGTCCTCTACATGCAGGTCTTGAGCCAGTGCCAGTGTCGCAGACTGCCACATGAACATCTCCCGCATTAAGTGATCATATTCCTCCAAGCTCCCAGTGCCGCCCCAGTCAGCACCAGGGAGATACTATTCCTCACTCTTCCCCTTTCCAGGTAATTTATCAACCAGAAACAGGGTTATGGAGATATGTTTAATGTGGAAATGACTTTTGTGGAGAGCTGGAAGAATAAACCTGTCCCTAAGGTGCCATGTCTCATTCTGGCTGTGGGGGAGGGACAAGGAGAGGAGAGAGGCAGGGAGGGGATGAGGCAGGAAGGGGAAAGCTTGCGTGAATGCAAGAGGCCCTGCAGAGAAGTTGGCAGTGCCTGTGTACTAGGTGAGGAGCTGGAGCCCAGGGAAGGTATGTCAAGCTTCCCTCTTACTTAGAAGCTGAATGGTTCTTAACCATTTCTGGTGAGATCCCCGCCACTCAGTGATCTATGTGTTTCAGAAACCGTCGCCCTACCCTGGATGTGTCAGAGATGGGAAGAAAGACCTCATAGCACCAGGAGCCCTGGGTTTTTGCATGACTCCCTCGAGCTGAGGCTGGGGCAGAAATGTGGGGATGTTGCACTGGGCCCGGGACTAGCTTTGAGGCCACAGGGGAAGAGGAGAGTGTAGTTGTCTAGGACAGACACAAAGCAAACCTTGTTGCAACGAGAAACAGGGAATTGAAAAGGTTGACGTGTTCCCAGTGGGTCTCCAGGATCCAATTCTTTTTTTTTTTTTTTTTAATTGGAGTATAGTGGACCTATGATGTGACTTTAGTTTCAGTTATACAACACAGTGGTTGGATACTCTGTATTTTGTGCTGTACCCACCATAAGTGTAGCTGCTGTCTGTCACTATGCAATGTTATTACTGTATCATTGACTGTTTTCCCTATGCTGTAACTTTATCCCTGTGACTTACTCATTCCACAACTAGAAGTCTGTACCTTGCCCTCCTCTTTATCCATTTTTTCAAATTTTCCTTATTTTTGTTTTTCAGGAGAGAGCATGTGCGTGAACGGGCAGGGAAGGCAGAGGGAGCGGAGGAGAGAGAATCTTAAGTAGGCTTCATGCTCAGTGCAGAGCCTGACACAGGCTCAGTCTCACGACCCTGAGATCATGACATGAGCCAACACCAAGAGTCTGATGCTTAACAGAATGAGCCACCCGGGCACCCTTCCCCTTCACCCATTTTACCCACCTCCCACCCCCTCCTTTCCTTTCTGGCGACCACTTGTGGTTTGTTTCTGTTTTGTCCATTCATTCTCTTTTTAAAATACCACATAAAAGTGAAATTATATGGTATTTGTCTTTATATATCTGACTTACTTCACTTAGCATAATAAGCTCTAAGTCCACCCATGTTGTAAGTGGCAAGATCTCATTCTTTTTTATGGCTGAGTAATATTCCATTGCATATATGTACCTCATCTTCTTTATCCATTCATCTATGGATGGACACTTGGGTTGCTTCTGTAATTTGGCTATTGTTAATAATGCCTCAGTGAATAAAGAGGTGCATATATTTTTTCAAATTAATGTTTTCATTTTCTTTTGATAAATGGCCAGTAGTAGAATTACTGGATCATATTTCTATTTTCAATTTTTTGAGGACTCCCATGCTGTTTTCCAGTGGCTATGTTAGTTTCCACCAACAGTATAAGAGGTTCCCTTTTCTCTACATCCTCACCCACAGTTGTTATTTTTTTGTCTTTTTGATAGCCATTCTAACAGGTGTTACGTGATACCTCATAGTAGTTTTGATTTGCATTTCTCTGATGATTAGTGATGTTAAGCATCTTTTCATGTGTGACTGTCTTTGGAAAAATGTCTCTTCCCCAGGTCCTCTGCCCATTTTTAATTGGATTACTTGTTTTTGGGGTGAATTGTGTAAATTATATATATATATATATAAATTATATGTATAATATATGTATATATAATTTGCAAATATTTTCTCCCATTTAGTAAGTTGCCTTTTTGTTTGTTGTTGGTTTCCTGCAGTGTACAAAAGCTTTCTATTTGTGTGTTGTCCCAATAATTTATTTTTGCTTTTGTTTCCTTTGCCTGAGGAGACATGTCTAGAAAAATGTTAATAAGCTGATGTGAGAAAGATTACTACCTATGTTTTCTTCTAGGAGTTTTATGGTCTCAGATCTCACATTTAGTCTTCAATTCATTTTGAGTTTATTTTTGCATATGGGATAAGAAAGTGGTCCAGTTTCCTTCTTTTGCCTCTAGCTTTCTACTTTTCCCAGCATCATTTATTGATAAGACTCTCTTTTCCCCAGAGTATATTCTTGCTTTCTTTGCCATAGATTAATTGACTGTATAAGTCTGGGGTTATTTCTGGGCTCTCTCTTCTGTTCCATTATCTAAGTATTTGTTTTGGTGCCAGTACCATATTGTTTTGATTACTATAGCTTTTTAGTATATTTTGAAAACTGGGATTGTGATACCTCCAGCTTTGTTCTTCTTTCTCAAGATTGCTTTGGCTATTCTGAGTCTTTTATGGTTCCATATACATTCTAGAATTCTAGTTCTGTAAAAAATATCATTGGTATTTTGATAGGGATTATACTGCATCTAGATTGCTTTGGGTAGTGTGGACATTTTGCAATATTAATTCTTCCAGTCCATGAGCATGCTATGTCCAGGACCTAATTCTTGCCTCAGTTTTTTTGTTTAAGTCCATTTCTACCCAGTTATATTGTAGCAGATCCTGTCATTCTGCTGCCTTTCATAATAAGAAGAAATGCTCAGTCTCTCAGATAATGTAATGCTTCATTTTATCTTCCTTTCCAATGTTACAGATGGACTGGTACTAGGTGAAGTGATATTTCTTGCTTCTAGCATGAAATATAAGGGACACTAAAAGAATCAGTAATCAAGGTAAATGACATTTTAATACTGAATTAAAAAATCAAAATCACTGTAATATATCTTGATGAACAAAACATCCAAAATTTAAATGAAGACATAAACAGTGCAGATTTCTCTTTTCACCTCAGGCTCCATCGTGGCTCAGCAGAGCAGAGCATATAGGTAAGCACTCAGTGTGCTCAACACCAGCAGGTCCAGTGGAAAACAGAACAAACCAACCCCAGCCCCTCACTAGTGGAACTTCCAATGCTAGTGGAACAGAGAAATTGAGGAAAATCAAAGGTTGACAGTCGTGATCAGTGGGACAAGCAGGGTTTGGGGTGGGGAAGGTTTGGACAAGACAGAGGAGCTTATCTAGGGCGGTGACTCTCTGCTACAGCTTGAAGGACAGGAAGGAGCCAGCTGTTGTGGGTTGAGTTGTATCTCTTCAAAATTAATATCTTGAAACTCTAAACTTCAGTACCTTAGAATATGACCTTATTCAGAAATAGTCTTGTTGAAGATGTAATTAGTTAGGATGAGGTCATACTGGAGTAGGGTGGGCCCCTTAATCCAGTATGCCTGGTGTCCTTACAAAAGGGGAAAATTTGAACTGAGGCCATGCACTCAGGGAGAATGCCATGTGAAGATAAAGGGTGCTGCTTCTCCAGGCTAAAAAACATCAAAGATAGCTGGCAAACCACCCAAAGTTATGAGAGAAGCCTGGAACATATTCTCCCCTCAGAGGAACCAACCCTGCTGGCACCTTGATCTGGCACTTCCAGCTCCCGAACTGTGAGACAGTAAATTTCTGTTGTTTAAGCCCCCCAGTCTGCGGTACTATGTTATGGTAGCCCCAGTAAACCAATATACTAGCCATGCAAATAGCAATGATAACAGATATCTAGGGAAAGTGAATAGTGTGGAAAGGCCCTTTACTCAGCAATCTTTGTCATTGGCAGAGAGGTGACACGGCTCAAGTAGGAATCTCCTGTCCAATATAAGCTTACTCTTACTTGCCTTCTCTTATACCTCCATCACTGCTTGCACAGGTTCTCTCATTAGTAAAACTGTAGGAGCCTGGAGAAAACATCTAATGGTGATTATTCATGCCGAAGCTGGTCTCCCTTACCATAGGGACCCTGCTGGTTGGTGGGTAGTGAGTGGCCAGAAGTTAGAGGTCAGAGGTCAGAATTAGGAGTTCCTGAGGCTGGGAGGAGCCATGAGAAGGATCTTCTCTTCCAGTCCCCAGAGTGAAGGATGTGGAGCAGCATCACAGACAGCAGGATTTAGACCTGAAATTACTCCACAGGGTTCAGGGAGGAGTTTTGACAAGACGCTGCACATCTTCAGAGCAGGTGGTCTCTTCTGTCTCTACAATCAAACAGAAATGTCTTTTCAGCTGTTCTGCCACAGACTGCTGCCTGGGATTCTAGAACCACTGTGTTTTTGATCTCTCTCTTCTCAGCATGGACTGCAGATCCCCAGCCTGAAAACCCTGCCCTGCCTCTCTCTGAACACTGGGGGTCCAGGGAGGCGGCACCCACCCATGGGAAGCTCCCAGAACTTCTGCATGTGTGGATATGCATGTGCACAGCAGGGCGTGGAGAGCAGCAGCCTCTTCTGATCTCCTTCAAGGGGACGCCAGAGAGTCAATTTATTATTTTTTTTATTTTCCCAAATATGTTTATTTTATTTTTTCAGTGTTACAAGATTGTTCATGCACCTCACCCAGTGCTCCATGCCATACGTGCCCGCCTCAATACCCACCCTCTCCCCTCCAAAACCCTCAGTTTGTTGCTCAGAGAGTCAATTTAAAGCCTGGGGGAGATTACTGCATCTGTTGACTAGTAAACAGGTGAAAAAGGAAAGGAACTGTAGATTTTCCTTCAGAAACAACTCTCTTTTGCTTTTCTCCTCCAGTAAACAGTACCCCACACATAATGTATTATCCCACTTTAAATGTTTCCCGTAACAATATTATACTTGAATCAGATTCCATTATACCAAACGCCGCTTGGGCTCCAAATTCTTTTACAACGGTGGAATTTTGCATTGTTATAAATCACATTTCCAGATCCCAGACTGGAGTTTGCATTTGGGTTTCAGCTCCACAACTAACCAGCAATGTGATCTCAGGCAAGTCATTAAAAACTCTTCGGCCCTGAGTTCTGTCTACCATACCTTGGAAGCATTCGGTATAGCTGTTCTAATCCCTCATAGGCATGTTGGGAACCAATAAGATTGTTTTGTAAAAGTATACTATAAACTGTAAAAACCCCATCTAATGTTAACTTATTCTTGATGGAACATCGATCATAATTGGAAAAGCTGTTTGGGCTCCCTGCTTATGTGGGGTGGCAGTTTGAAATGCAGTCTGCTTTGGATAATTCATCTTCTTTGTTTGCCAGGATCCAATAGTCCACTTTCTCTGTGTAACCTTGCATATCCCTTCTAGTTAACTGGGAACTCTTGTGCTCGTCTGCCGTCCCTTTGACCTTTGCCTCATTTTGCTTTTGCTTTCCCCCAGACAATTCTGGGAACATACCATTTTGATGACTGTCTCATTCATTTATGGTAGGTGAAGAGAAGGACTCAAGCAATAAACCTGGTGCCAAATTAGAAGTCGAAGGAAGCTTACTTTTATTATAAAGCTTCTCAGTGCCCATGACTGGTCCACATGCATCTGAAGATGCTGAGAGCTCCAAGAAGGGCAGATGAGGCAGGTAGGGCTGAGTTGGAGGCAAAGGCTGCACCAGTAGACTTCTTCCACTTCCTTTATATCATGAGGCTTATTGTGAGATGTGTTGTTTAGTGATGGTAAAGGAGGAAGCACTGCATTGGGAGGGACCTGCAAACTGTTGTAATGAGAGAAAAAATTGAACATGTGAAGTAAGTAAAAGATACTTTTAGTCAGGACTGGAGATATCCAGAGACTGCTCCTAGGTGCCAACATATTGGTCATGAATCTTCAAGTTAAACTTTTCACCTTCATGAGTTCCTCTAGTGGGAGTGGACTTGTGGAGGCATTCTGGGGAGCAGTCAGGCATAGCTCCATCAAATTAAATATACACATACCCTCCGACCCATTCATTCCAGTGCAAAGGGGCATGTATGCTCACAACAGAGTTATTTGTGGTGATGGTGAGGAGTTAAATGTATCTTGGGTGTCCATTCCTGAGAGAATGGAAAGGTAACATGTGGTGGATATATACCAAGGAAGCCTCTACAGCAGGTAGCAGCCATTGATTAGATGTAAACATAACAACAGGGATGAATCTTAAAAATGGAGCTCGTGAAGAAAGTAAGAAATAAAATGAGATCTATAACACAACATTTACACAAATTAAAAATGCATGCATACAAAACAGTCCCCATTTGCATTAATACATACAAATAAACAGATAGAGATTGAACCATTAGAATGACTGACTGTAGGGATGGGAGTAGGGAGGTGAATATGTGAATAAAAGAGAATAGATAAATACATAAAATAAGAGAGGGGATGAATGGAAAAATATAAGTACAATTTACTCAAGCCTCTGTACCTGGGGTCTAAAATAAATAAATTGACAAAAATGTGAACTCTCTTAAGTTTCTGAGCTAGTCTGGGCTCTGTAGTTTGTACAGTCTTCAGTGACCAAAGGGAACTTCTATTAAAAGGGGAGGATGTTTTGTTGAATTAAATAAAGCAAAAAAGAACAATTTGTTCTATTTGATCTCTCACTTGGATCTTATGCAAATACCTGTTTGTCCCCACGACTGCTCAACCATTCTTGTATTTTTCTCTTGGGCATCCCACCATGACCCTCCTGGCCACCTTTCTTAAACTTCACAACTCTGACCTCACTTCTGTCTCCTCCCTCCCTTACCCTCACATGAACCTTATCTATACCTTCCTGGAGGTCAACATCATCTGTTCCATTTAGGGCTTTAACTGCAAACAATAGAAACTAGCCTTTATTTCTTTAGCAGACAAGGGGTTTATAAGGATGTAGAGACTAACAGGATCCACAGGAGGCAGGAGGAGTGAGCTTGGGAAAGCAGAACTCCAAGCTAGTCTGGAGGCTGACTGCAGGAGGAGTGTGACTGGATGTTCCCACAGCTGCTGCTTCTGACACTACTGCCATTGCTGCAGGACGTTGGTGATGGACAGCTGACCGACCATGAGGGACTCTGGTAGCCAGCTGATGATCTTCACCCACTGGTTCTCACAGCCCTGGCAGTTCTGTCTGCACTGGATAGGGCTTTCCTGTGTCTCCAATGGAATATAATGGAAATGGCAGTGTGTGACTTCATGGGGATGTCATAGTTCTGCTTTTCTTTTGGATCATTTATTCTGGGGAAATCCAACTTCCATGCTGTAAGGTCACTCAAGAAGCCCTGTGGAGCAGTCTTTGTGAAGAAGAAAGGAGGCCTCCTGCCAACAGCCAGTGAAGAACTATGGCCCCCTATTAATAGTCATGTGAGCCAATCTTCTTGGAAGTAAATCCTTAACCCCAGTCAAGCCTTCAGGTGACGCAGGCCCAGCCAAGAACCACCCAGCTAAGCTGCTTCTGAATTCCCAACCAACAGAAACTGAGAAGAAATATTTGTTGTTTTGAGCCACTAGATTTTGAGTTAGTTATGCAGCAGTAGGTAACTAATAGGCTTCCCCTTCACTTTTAGGTCACACTTACTTCATTGAAAGATCTAGAAGGAGTTTCTGATTGAACATAAATCATGGGTCATACCTTGGCTTTCAGGGACTAGTGGAATAGAGTGAGATGAAGTGGGACTATTTCCCCTCTGCCTCTTTAGGGGAGGAGAGGTAGTGTCTCAACCATCACTATACACAAAGGGAAGCCTTCTAACTGGAAAGATCATTGGAGTTTGCACAATCAGAAGAAAACAGTATCCACCATCTCTTTGTATCTGAATTACTACAGTGTCTGTTCTTCTAATCACCATCTGTTAGGATCATCCTTCTTCCTCTTCCTTTTTTTCTTGTCTGTAGGGGAGATGTCTGAAGGGGACTCTCCTTCTCTCCAGAGTTACCCTTGAATTCTGCTTGGCTATGGGACCCCATCCCCACATGCCTGATTTTCCACTCAGTAGTAAACTCCTTTCAGGCTCACATTTTAAAATGCTTGCTCTGTATGCAAACACTAGTTTTAATGTTCCCTTTATTTGTGAACATCTGTTCTGGCTTACCTTTCCTTATCTTTCCACCCCAAGTAGGAATAGTCTCAGTTTGGCTCCAGGCCTTTCTATACACCTTTCCATAGTGTTTCATAGTGAACCCCACCTGGCAGCACATCCTTTCTGGGGAGTGGGTCATTCCTGAATGATCACAAAGCCCATGTACATATGCTCCAAGGAGGTGGGAAGTGGTCATACTTGACTATACACCTCTCACAGGTGCCCTGCTCACCCCCATCATTCAAAGCAACTCTGTAGAGAAAGGTTTTGAGTCATGGACTCAAAACATGGACACTGTAGTGTCCCTGTTCTTATAAGATTCTGAGAAATCACTAGATGGAAAACTTCTTGCGGCAAGAAATGTGCCTTGTTGCCATTATGTCCCAGTGAGGCACAATGTCTCAAACATAGAACATGCTCAACAAATTGCCAGAATAATTGAGTGAACAAATGGTCGTATGGGGCAGGTGGAAGGTGGAGTCACTGTGACTCCACTGTATGTGTCATTCAGATGGTTTACCCCAAACAGGCCCTTGAGAGAGGATGAAATAAAACCTGGCACTGGGGAAGAGAAATGCTGTAACATCAGAAGGTGCCTGGAGGAAGAGTGAGGAGGGCCATTCCCAGGGCCGGAAGTCCACTGAGATCAGCAGCCTCTGCTCCGTCCTCTAGGAAGATTCATAATCCTTTCACAGCAACCCAAGAATGGACACAGGACCCTTCACTAGACCCTCACTGCATGGCTGAGACAAGGTGGAACAACAAAGAAGAAACAGAGACTGAAGACCGTGAGATGATCTGCTGTCCAGATACAACAGATTCACTCTCAATGCCTGTTTCACTACATGCCTTCCTGCTCTGTGCAGCAGAAGCCGTTTCTGGCCAGTACCTGCCAGGAGCACAGGTGCAGGTTCAGGCCTAGATCTTGGGGACTGAGACTAAAGTTTCTTCCTGAGCCCTACCCATGTGTGTGCTGGTTCTTCCCTGTGGTTGACCCCAGGATTGTCTTGTCTAGGGGAGACATTTTTAGTCACAGAGCAGTGGTCTTTCAAGTGCCGACACACAAGAAGGCAACACTACTTGGGACGTTTCTGAGAGAGAGAGATTGAGAGAGAGAGGCATTTTTGGAGCTGTGGGTCTTTTTGTGATGATGAATGGTAATAGGGCCGGAAAGAACTTGGGCCTAGAGGTTAGCGGGTAGAACTGGGCATGATCTGAACTTCCTTTCCTCTCTCCCTTTATTTATTTGTTTTTAAAGATTTTATTTTATTTATTTGGCAGAGAGAGAGAGAGCAAGCCCAAGCAGGGTGAGCAGCAGGCAGAAGGAGAAGCAGGCACTGAGCGAGGAGCCCTGGGATCATGACCTAAGCCGAAGGCAGACACTTAACCAACTGAGCCACCCAGGCATCCCTCTACCTTTATTTTTTTATAAAAAACATTTTTAATTTTATTTTTTAAATTTTTGTCTTTTGCTATTCTTTTTTCCCCCCTCATCTTTTTAAATTGGGGATGGGGGCACATTTCACAGGTATTAAAACTGGCAGGGTGGGGACTCTACCAGATATACCAGACTGAGGCAGTGGTAGTGCTTAGAGGGCATCTATTCCTAATAAAATAGTAAAACCTGTGATGACACTATAACTCTTTCTCCCTTTGCTCTACTCATTACCTCTGCTTCCTCACTACCCATCCCTTACCCTTCGACATTTGGACTTCTGTCCCTACCACTCTGTCAGAACCATCAGAAATCTACCCTGTGCCAAATGTCTTTCCCCACTTCTCTCTCTGCAGTTAGTGATATCGAGGATCTTGCACTCCATTGGCTTCTGTGACAGTGTCTTCTCCTCTGGCATTTCTGACCACCCTCAATGCTTTCTTCAACTTCTATTGTCTTTGTTCCCCTTAAATGCAGACTTTCCCTGAAGTTTGGTTTTCAGCCATCTCATTCTCTCTCTGAAGTCCATCCACATCATCTGTGTTATAGATCACTCCATGTAGCTGATTCCTAAATCTGTTTAATGCAGAATTCTCTTCCAAGACCTAGACTCCCATTTCTTATTCTCCAGAGGGCATCACCACATGGGTATGTTTGTGTGACACCAAGTCATTCAGTGGCTGGAACATGGAGGAAGTGAAGGAGGAGGGGAAGAAGGGGAAGGAGGAAGAGAAAGGGCAAGAGAATAAGTAGACAGCAGGAGGCTATGAAGGGCCATACATGCCACACCAGATGATCAGTTAAAGCTAACGTACCAATAATGGAATCTGCTCTATTTAGTGCAAATAGTAAGCGCTTTAATATAGGAGGTTAGGAGCTACAAAATTATTGAAGAAATAACAATCAAGTCTTAGAAGAACTCAGCTGCTGGCATGATCAGGAAAACTATCTCCCCAATTCAGAAAGCTATCAAATCAGGAAGCATCTCCTAAATTAGGAAGCTATTGATTGCAGTAGAGCCTTACCTCTGCCTAATCAGCACCCACAACTATATGCTCGGCCTCCTGCCTCTCTCTTCCTGTTTAACTCCATTTTGAAACAAAGTCTCACCTGAGCTGTTCTGATTTGTGGAATTTAAGTCCTACCCAGAGCTCCACGTATAAGAGATCCTGGGAAATTTATGATTTTATTTCCAGCCTCTGCCTTCTATACCATGTCAGGATAAATGCTGAGCAAGCCAGTCCATAGTCTCTGCCATGGTGTTTGCATTAGGCCAGTATCGTTCTACTGCAAGTGGCAGGAATCCAACTTTATCTGACTTTGATTAAAAAAAAAAAAAATCATTGACTTGTAATGAATGCCAAGGAAGGGTAGGGGTCAGTCTGGCTTCAGAGGCAAGTATCCCCTAGAACTTCCCTTTTCTCTGTCTGCTACCTCTGCTTTTTTTTTTTTTCCTCACTATTCGTTCTGTCCTCCCCACCAATGAGCCTCTAGATGTGACTCTAATAGCCTCTAGATGTGACTCTAATGATCCCAGACACTCACTTTTTATCAGTTCACCTCGGACGAGCGGGTGGCTGACTTCTCTTAGTTCTAATTGTAAAAATACCCCCAAAAGACCGACTGTCCTGCTTGAGTCACATACATATGGTGTTACATACCCACACCAGGTGCAGTGGAAGCAGGATTCTGTGATTGGTGGCCCCCTTTAAAGCCTCACTTTAGAGATGGGTAAGATGCATGTACCCAAAGGAGAGGCTGATAGCGTAACTCTAACTACTGGGAGAGTGATTAGGGGTCCGAAGACTGCCCAGTTTGTGTCCACTACACTGTGATGCACTTTTTTTTTTTTTTTAAGATTTTATTTATTTATTTGACAGAGAGGAGAGAGCTCACAAGTAGGCAGAGGCAGGCAGAAAGAGGGGGAAGAAGGCTCCCTGCTTAGCAGATAGCCATGATCCCAGGGCCCTGAGATCATGACCCGAGCTGAAGGCAGAGGTTTTAACCCACTGAGCCACCCAGTTGCCCCGACACACTTTTTTTTTTAAGTCCTAAATATGATAGAGAACTGATGTAGAATCTCAAGCAGTAAATGCTATAATGAAATATTTCTGTTTATCCAAGTGCTAAAGGGACTAAATGAGTTAATGAGTGTAAATTATGCAGTATAGTACACAGTAGGTGCTTGTCTTGATTTGGATCCCCTGAGAAGCTGACTTTGAAACAAGGATTCAAGTGCAATTCATTTATTTGAGAAATACAAGGATACCAGTAGTGCAGTGCAGGAAGGAAGGCAGACGGTAAAGGCTATTATTAAGTCACAACCAACAGTGGTTGCCTGGAGCTTAAGCCCGTGAGGAAACTCTTGGAAGCAGTACAAAACACATGGCTCAGAATTATCCTACCTGAGGGGCAATGGAGTTGAGATGTTTATACATTAACTCCTGAGAGTCATTGGCTAAGGGCTGCTCCCTGGGGCTTACTCTTCAGCTCTGCTAGCCTGCTGCCCACATGGGCAGAGTAGCCTTCTGTGGTCCCAGCCTCAGCACAGAAGGTCTAGGGGTCATAGGCAGAGCCTGCAGTGCTTAATATGTTTTAGCTCCTCTCCAGACCCCACCTCCTTGCTATTAGTTTAGAAGTCCCTTGAGTGTAGGAACCACATCTTATTTGTTCTCAAGTTTCCCATATCACCTACTGCATTATTTAGCACATAGTAATGGTCACTGAATATTCTTGCTTAATTAATATTTTAGGGTATCTTTTTCTTGATCTATCAGTTTTGCCTCCTTATATCTTGGATTTTCTGGGACAGGATGAATTTCCTATCATTGCATTTTTATCCATTAATTGAACATAATCTGATTTTTATAGTTTTGTAATACGTTTCATACAATTGCTTTTATAAATAAATAAGAAAATCTCTATTAGACCACAGGTCCTCTATATAGATCTCAACCTTATCGCTATAAGAAGCTATCTCTAAATTGGGGGAATTTGGAGCCTCCTGGTGTGTAGACTCTTATTAGCTTCCTTGCCTGAATCAGCCTAGCCATCTGCCAGCAATAATAACCTACCCCCTGTGTGCTCAGCTTTATCCAGTCCTTGAGCCTTAAGAACCAGGCTTTGTGATGTACCGAGAACTCCCTTCCCTTAGAGATGAGGGGAGCATTCCATTTTCCAGGTCAGACTACCTGTCTTCAAAAAGGAATTATCAGAGCTTCAGGCACTAGATAAGCAACCATCTGAACCTCCTTTCCACATCACTATTCATGGGGCCAGGTTCCTCCCAGGACTCTTATCTTGAAGCATGACTTTGATCCCAGGTCAGTAATCCTGGACCCTAAGTAATCTTAGTTACCTAATATTTTGGAACTCCTCTTCCCCTGGTTGCTGTATTCTACTTTTCAGAGTCCAACGTCTACCCTAACTCAAAATCCATCTTACCTTAACTACCTCTTCCAAGAATTGTCCCAGCCTACAAGCCTGGCACTATGCTTGTTTGTTTCACCGGATAGGACTCCTTAGGAACTGATGGTGAAGTTTATTGTAACATTTCACACATGGCTGGTCCTAGTCAGTCCACTGAACCCTCAACTCTTGTCAGTTTTTGCTAAATTTCCATTCACCATTTCTTCCATTCTCCTTGTATGGGTCTTCCAGTATGCTTGGAGCTGAAGGTCTGCTAATTACGTCATTTACTCTGCGACATTATCAGAGCAGGCTGTTTTTATTCCCATTTCCTAGAGTTGGGATTCCATCTTGTTTTTCTTACCTGAGACCACTAGTTACTGCTCTTTCTTCATCCTTGTAGATGGGAAAACCCGAGAGAATTTCAAAATGGGCCTCCAGCAGTGGGTTGTTAAGGATAACTGACATGAATGCCTTGTTCAGATCACAGGATACGCAGACCAGTGTTCAACTGTAGATGCCTCTTCTGTGTCCTTAATAGCTTTCCTAACATGTTAATTCCTGAAGAATACGATCTCCACTTGGGGTTGGTGTCAAGTAGGGACGGAGCTGTGTCCTGGGACTCCATGTGGTACCGAACAAACTTGTTCCCTCTTGGACTTTCCTGTTGCTCAGAGTTTCTGATACTGCCTTCACCTTTCGTCCCTTGAATCTTTTCTTGAAACTTGCTTCATCCCTCCCTCCCTTCCTTTCTTTTTAAATTTTAAGACATCAAACCTAGTCCCACTGTTTGTTTTCTCATGATCTTGGTACTCGTTTCTCTCTGAGTTCCCTTAACTATAGTTCTGAGCTACAATATAATCCTTGCTATTTCCAGAAGAGTTCAATTACCTTGGTGGTTTTGTTTGTTTCTCAAAGGTGCATGTGTTTCTTGAAAAGCTTCCCAAGAATCAAGTGACGTCAATAGAAGCCCAGAACATGGTACCTCAAGTGGATGCTTTGCAGAGTCACCATCATAGTCTCCAGAGCTTTGGTCAATAAATAGCAAATCCAGGAGACCTAAATAATTATTTCTAGGATTGTATACTTGATCTTGAAATGGTCCTAGCTAGTATCTTACTTGGAGTTTGAGAAGGAAGAAAGGAGGAACAGTCATACAATTTCCATTTAAATTGAGAATCTTTTCCCTGGAAACCCAGAGGGCTCTCTGCTGGCCTCCTGCTGTTTGCTTCCTTTTATGCATCCTATTCGGAGGTGGCATGATTATTCCCTAAACATATTACTGCAGCTCTTCCGGCAGATTCTCTCTTCTAGGAATGTCACGAATGAATTACCATGCGGTGTTGGCATGAGGCCTCAGCCAGCAGGAGCCAATTATTTTAAAAATTTCCAAGCAAATCAGATCAGCATTTCACAAGTTACTGGCCAAGAAGCTTCAGAAAGTCGTGCATCATTCCTTTGCTATAATATGTGTTGCTGACCTAAATGTATACAAGTCTCATCATCCGAAGGTCCCTACTCCTGGCTCTAGGGGTTTTGTTAGGATACTAGCCTACACCCATTCACAGTAATCTAATTGGGTAATTTCACTTATGAAAACTGTAAATGGATGTTTGATCAGATCAGACCATTAAATTTTCTAATTAGGCAGCACAGACTCCCTTTTGCCAGATGGATTGAGCCGCACCTATTTGTGACACAACTTAATCACACTTTGCCTCGCTGTCAAGGCCATGTTTCAGGGAGGAAATATGTTCTCTTGGCTAGATTAAACATACGCCGTCCAAACCTGGCATCTCCCGCTAAGAGAAGGAGACTTTGCTGAATTGGAACATGTAAGAATGTATGTCGTGGTTAAGATACATTAGCAGCCAGCAAATGGGAAGATTCTGCCGTGTCTGATTTGAATTCTTAACCAAACCATTTGTTTATGGAAAGAATGGACTCTTCCTTCATTAGTTAGCACATCAGATGGATATTCAAAAATATTTAGTCTTAGGGATAAAAGAGTAAGCACAAGAATGATGGATTGCAGTGCCAGTTTCGTTGTGTATGTTTCTTTGAACTGTCAGGATGTTTGGAGATGGTTCTGTCTCCGATGGACAGGTGCTCCCAAAAAGCACGGAGTTTAAAATGTCACTTACACAACAACTCCAGGGATTTACACCTCTTTCCATCAACTGTTTCTCCTGCTTTCTAATCTGAATCCTTTCTGGTAAAGTTTTATTCTGTTTCTTCTTATTCTGTTACCAAAAGAGAGAGAGTTCCCTCAGTTACCAATATCCACACATAGTAGATCTTTTACTCACTGGGAAGTGCAGTGTAAGGACCCAACAGATAAACATTTTTTAAAAACTCATAGTGAATACTTGAGAAATGTTAGTCCATACTTTCATTTAAACCACGCTGTTTACTTTGATTTTGTGGATGTTACTTTGTAACAGGGTCTGGGATATGTGCTCTCATTTTGTAGAATTATCATTGGAGCAGGTCAGTCTGAATCTGTTCTTATCCCCCATCAAACATCTTTGAATATGGGCTACCACATTGAGAGGCTTTTTGTTATATTTCCTTCTCTCCTACAGGAGAAAAATATACTTCTGTTAGTTGGAGTACTAATTTACATTAATTTCAGTTATTTCCTAGCCTGTGGGTAGAAATGCATCATATGAATACTAAAACTTAAATTTTGAAAGTCACCATACCATTGTATCTAAAATGGGTGGATAGATTTATAGTTTCTTGTTCCTAGGTGTCTCCAGGAATTCTCCAGAGGTTGCCTTAACAGCGTCTGGCATTAGCTGTGGTCCTCACTGGCCAAGTTACCTGCCCAGCTAAACCGTTGGTGACAGCAGCGCCTTGTTCTGACCGTCCACACCACGGCTCCTTTTTCCAGAGCCCTGGGGCTTCAAGCTACAGAGCTGTAAGTATATCACTGCTATCTCAGAGCAGTTCAACTTCTGGGTCACCGTGGGCAATAATGCTTTTTTGAAAGAAAGAGGGTAATATTACTTCTTTCTACGTGTTTTCTCAAGCGAGGGCTTTGGTGGATTGTTGCTTGTTAATTGCTAGAGCTGCTTGGCCAGGCTCTCTTCTCTGCCTTGACTCCCTTCACTTCTGTGCATCCCAGGCCAGTGCTGACCATCTCTTTGAGCTGGGTTCAATTCCCTTTGCTCCACCTCGGGGTGGCCCTGCAGGAGCTCCGTAGGAGGCAGAGGATGGCCTTGGTGTTGTCAAGGCCATGGCAGCTCCACAGTATAGCAGGAGGTGGACTGTTGGACTCGATGGGGAGGGTGCTATGATTCAGACAGACGGCATGTCCCAGCTGGTGGCTCGGATCCCAAAGTGTTACCGAATTCTGTGAATCAGTCCTTTCAGTTCATATACACTGTCCTCTTTCTCCCAGAGGGCACACACAGCACCATGGTGGCTAGGATGGGCTGAGTTCCCACAACAGCTGCAAGATGCATCTGTGGCCACCAAATCCCCTCCTTCCTTTAGTTCTGAAGCTATGTCTGGCTCGCAGTGATAGCCTCCTCTCTCGTGGGCCCCATCCTCTTTCTCGGTTCTGTTGGGAAACCCCCCGTGCATTGGATATCTGATGATCTCTCGCCTTCCGTATATGGGGGTCCACTTGTTCCTAGGAGACTCTACTGCCCCCATTTAAACCAAGTAACAGGAGCAGAAGAGAGGATAAAGCCTTAATACCCTGCACATGCCTGACACACTGGGCATCATCCCTGCTCCCAGTGGTGTCCTCACAGACCGCGGTGTTTTACCTTCATCTAGCAGGGAGAAACTTGTGTTTTCATAGGCTGCCTTTTCAAGGGCTGTGTTTTTAAGGGACACAGAGTGTTGCCAAAAATTTTTGACAGTTTTTGTTTGACGCTTAAATTTTTAAAGAAGGTTTGTGGGGCTACAACTTATATATACACACATATTTAAGTAACATAAATTGCACATATTTAAAGTGTATAGCTTGGTAACTTTTGGCATTTCTCTATCCATGAAACCATGGCCACAAATCAAGATAATGAACATATCTCTTACCCTCAAAAGTTATTTCTGTACCCCTTTGTACTCTTTTTTATTGTCTGGCTTCTTTCACTCAGCGTAATTATTTTTGAAATTCATCTATGTCACTGTGTGTGTTAAGACTCCATTCCTTTTCATTGCAGAGTAATATTCCAAAGTGTGAATATACCACAGCTTATTTATTTAATTACACATTGATGGATATTTGGGCTGTTGCCAATTTCAGGCTATTACAAATAAGACTGTTGTGAATGTTCATGTAAAAAATCTTTATATGGACATATGCATTCATTTAAATTGGGTAAATACCTAGGAGTTGAAGAGCTGGGTATATGGTAGGTATATATTTAATTTTTAAAGAAATTGCCAAACTGTTTTCCAAGGTAATTGCACTACTTTACATTCTCACCAGCAGTGATTGAGAGTTTCAGTTCTCACACATCTTCCCCAACACTTGGTATGATCAGTCTTTTTAATATTCATCATTCTAATGGGTAGATTGTGCATGTTGCCCTGGTATTAATTTGCATTTTTCTAAACTCCATTGATATGAAGCATCATTTTGTGCACATTTTTTATCTCTATGTGTATTATTTGATTAAGTGTCCATTTAACTCTTTTGACATTCATTCACTTACTTATTCATTAATTTTCCTTATAATTATTATTATTATTACTTTTTAGAGAGAGCTGGGGGTGGGGGTGGGCAGAGGGAGAAGAAAGACAAAATCTTAAGCAAACTCCATGCCCAGCGTGGAGGCTGATCCAGGGTTCAATCTCATGTCACTGAGATCATGATCTGAGCTGAAATCAAGAGTTGGATGCTTAACTTCCTGAGCCACACAGGCTCCTCCTTAGTTTTGAGAGATCTTTATATATCCTGGATATAAGTCCTTTATCAGATAAATGTTTTGCAGATATTTTCTTCCAGTCTGTGGTTTGTCTTTTCATTCTCTTAACAGTATCTTTTGACATGCAGACATTTTTAATTGTGATGAAGTCCAATTAATTTTTGCCGTTTGGGATCATATTTTCAGTGCCATATCTAAGAAATCTTTGTCTAACTCAAGATCACAAGTAGTATAACCTATATTCTCTTCTAGAAATACTATAGTTTCAGATTTTATATTGAAATCCATGCTGCATTTTGAGTTAATTTTTTTAAATAGTGGGAAGTATGGATTGAAGTTATTTTTTGGTGGGGGAGAGGGCACATAAATATGCAATTACTCCAATACCTTTTGTGACAGTAGGTTTCATTGAAAAAGACTACCTTTTCCCCACTGAATTGTTTTGCATTTTTGTCAAAAATCTGGTGTGTGTGTGTGTGTGTGTGTGTGTGTGTGTGTGTATTTCTCAGTTGTCTCTTCAGTTTCACTGATCTATTTATTTATCTTGGCACCAGTACCAAACTGTATTGAAATCAGGTAGTGCTAGTTCTAACACTTTGTTTCTCTTTCCCAAAGTTGTTCTATTTTATGTCCTTTGCATTTCCATAATAATTTTAGAACCAGCTTGCTGGGATATTGTCAGGATTGCATGAATCTATAGATCAATATGGGTAGAATTAACACCATAACGATATTGAGTTGTTTGACCCATGACCATAATATTATTTGTCTATATAGTTAGGTCTTTACTTTCTCTCAACAATGTATTAGAATGTTCAATGTGTAAGTATTGCATATCTTTTGTTAGATTTTTTTTCTAGGTATTTCATAGTTTTATTCTATTGCGCATTCAGAATTTCAATTAATTCTAATAGCTCTTTTTGAGCATATTCCACTGTGTTTTCTACATAGATAGTCATGTCATCTGCAAAAAAGGACAGTATTATCTCCTTCTTTCCAGTCTGGGTGCTTTTTATTTCTTTTTCTTATTGCAAGAGTGACTACCCTTGCCTTGTTCCTGCTCTCAAGAGGGTAAGCATTCAGCCTTTTACCATTAAGTATGATGTTAGCTATTGGTTTTTCATAGTGTCATTATGGATTGAAGAATTTTCTTTTTATTTCCAGTTTGCTAAGAGTTTTTATCATGAATGGATATTGGGTTTTATCAATTGCTTCATTGATTGAAATAATCATATAAGGTTTTTTCCTTTGTTAATATAGTGTATTTATTTCAAATGTTAAACCAACCTTGCATTTCTGGGACAAATCTCACTTGGTCATGCCATATTAATTTTTTTTTATATCTTGTTGGATTTGGTTTGCTAATTTGTTTAAAATTTTTGCATTTATGTTCATGAGGAACATGGGTCTGTCATTTTCTTTTCTCCACAAGTCTTTATTGGATGTTGTTATCAGGGTACTGCTGACCCCATAGAATGAGTTGGAAAATGTTTCCTCCTCTCCACTTTTTGGAAACATTTGGTATGATTCATAGGTGAAGCCATCTGAGTCTTTAGTTTTCTTTATTGAAATGTTTTCAATTGCAAATTTGATTTCTTTAATAGATATAGGGTTATTCAGGCTATTGCTTCTTGAATGAATTTTGGTAAATTGTCTTTCAAAATTGTCCTTTTCATGTAAGTTGTTGAATTCATTGGCATAGAGGTATTCCTAATATTCCCTTATTCTTTTATTATCTGTAGAATTTGTACTGATGCTATTTCTCTCATTCCTGATATTGCTAATTTGTTTCTTGTCTTTTTTTTTTTTTTTGCCTCATCAATTTGGCTGGAGGTTTTGATTTTTTTTCCCCAATTATTTTTTTGTTTTCTCATTCATTGATTTTCATCCTAATATTATTTATTTCTTTTATTCTTCTTATTACAAGTGTAATTTACTCTTCTTTTTCTACTTTCTTAAGATGGAAGTAGAAGTCATTGACCTTTCTTTTTTCATAATATAGCCATTTAGTGCTATAAATTCCACCCAAGTGCTGCTTTAGCTGTGTCCCACAAATTTTAGTATGTTGTGTGGTTTTTTTCTTCATTCAGTTCAAAATAATTTTAATTTTTCTTTTTTGAGCCAGAATATTATTTAGTTTTCAAATATTTGGGCATTTTCTTAGAGATTTTTCTGTTATTGGTTTAAATTTAATTATATTATACAAAAAGGTTAAAAGTAAAAAGGTTAAAAGTAAAGTTTACGTTAGAAAACTTAATTCATGTAGCTTGAATCCTTTAAACTTTTAAATTTGTTGAGACTTTTTTAATGACCTGGATTATGGTCTATTTTGGTAAATGTTCCATATTCATTTGAAGAGACTATGCTCTGCTCTTGTTGAATTCAGTGTTCTGTAAATGTCAATTAGGTCAAATTGGTTGATTGTGTAGTTTAGGTCTTCTATACTCTTGCTTACTTTATTATTGAGAGATAGGTATTGAAATCTCTGACTACAATTAGGGATTGGTTTATAGATTCTTGCAGTTCTATCAGTTTTTGCCTCATGTATTTTGAAACTCTATTAGGTGCATAAACATTTGGGATTATTATGTCTTCCTGATAAATTTAACCCCCTTACCATTACAAAATGACCTTCTTTATCCTTGGTAGTATTTTTTTTTTATGTTTACTTTTTCTAATACTGATATAACCACAACAACTGTCCTTTGATTAGTACAGGTATTGATAGCATTATTTAGTGTTGATTAGTGGTATATTTTTTTCATCCCTTTTAACCGTTTTGCATTTTACACTTAAAGTGTGTTTTATGTAGGCAGCATATGGTTGGGCCTTATTTTTATATATAATCTGACAATCTCTGCCTTTTAATTTGGATGTTTAAACCAGGAGTTAGCAAACTTTTTGGCCAGATAGTAAATATTTTAGATTTCATGGGCTGTGGCTATGTGATCTTTGCTGTTCCTGCTGCTGCCTCCTCCTCCTCCTCCTTTTAAATAATTCTTTAAAAATGAAAAGACTATTCTTAGCTCAAGAGCCATACAAAATCAAGCTGCAGGGCAGATTTGTCTAATGGACCTCAGTTTGCTGACATCTAGTTTAGACCACTAACATGATTGTTGATATTGTTAAGATAAAAATCTATCATCTTGCTAGTTTTTTCTCCTTGTACCATCTGTTTTTGTTGTTCCTTTCTCCACTTTTTATGCCTTCTTTTGGACTGAATTTTTTTTGTAATTCCATTATATCTCATTTTTAGCTTATTGTAACTCATTGTTTTGTTATTTTAGTGCTTGCCTTAGGGTTCAGAATCTATATCTTTAGCAAGACAGTCTAGCTTCAAGTGATATAAAACATCACTTATGAAAAACATAAGGTAGCATACTTATATTTCTCTCCTCTCATTTTTTGGGCTATTGTTATCATAAATTTTACTTTTACCTGTGTTATAAATTTATCACATTATTATGATTTTGGTTTAAAACAGTTCTCTTTTAGATTTAAGTAATTAGAAATTTTGTGTATTTACCTATCTGGTTACCATTTCCAGTGCTCCTCTTCTTTTGTATAGATCAGGATTTCCATCTGGTATTCCATCAGTCCTTCTGCCTGAAGGACTTTTTTTTTTTTTTTTAAGATTATATTTATTTATTTGACAGAGAGAGACACAGCAAGAGAGGGAACACAAGCAGGAGGAGTGGGGGAGGGAGAAGCAGGCCTCCCACCACGCAGGTAGCCCAATGGAGGGATCAATCACAGGACCTTGGGATCATAACCTGAGCTAAAGGCAGATGCTTAATGACTGAGCCATCCGGGCACCCCTGAAGGACTTTCTTTAACATTTCTTGTAGTATGGCTCTGCTGATGATAAATTCTTCTAGCTTTGTATTTCTGAAAAAGTCTTTAATTTTATCTTTGTTTTTGAAAGTTTCACTGGGTATAGAATTACATGTGAGTTTTTTTTTTCTTTTCCTGTTTTAAAGATGCTCCACTCACTTCTCCCTTCTGTTGATTCCAGTGAGAAATCTGTCATTTTTACCTTTACTTCTTGGTATGTAAGATGTCTCCCCAACCCCAACCTCCAGGTTGCTTTTAAGACTTTCTTTTTAGCCCTGATTTTGAACAATTTGATTACAATGTGCCATGATGTACATTTCTTCATGTTTATTGTGCTTGGAATTTATTGAGTTTCTTGTATTTGTGGATTTATAGTTTTCATCAAATTTGGGGGAAAGATGGCTATTATTTTTCCAAATATTTTTCCTTTCATCTCCCTCCTTCAAGGATGCCAGCTAAATGTACAACTGTTGGAAATTATCTCACAGCTCACTTCATAAAGTTATTTTTGCTCCATGTGTTTCATTTTGAATAGTGTCTATTTCTGTATCTTTGTTTACTAATCTTTTCTTCTGCAGTTTCTAGTACACTGTTAATCACAATAGTTTATATCTCAAACATTATAGTTTTCATCTGTAGAAGTTTTATTTGGGTCTTTTTAATGTCTCCCATGTTTCTACCTAACTTTTTGAACATATGAAAGTAAGTTATAAGAACTATTTTTTTATTTTTTATAAGAACTATTTTAATGTCCTTTTCTGCTAATCTAATACCTGTTTCTGTTCTGGATTGGTTTCAACTGATTGATTTTTGTCCTCCTTATGGGTCATATTTTCCTACCTTTTCTAACGTCTATTAGTTTTTGATGCCAGAGATTGTGAATTATTCCTTGTTGAGTGCTGGCTGGATATTTATTTACGTATTCTTATAAATATTCTTGATTGTTTTCCTGGGACAAAGTTCAGTTACTTGGACATGCCCTTTTTAGTCTCGCTTTTCAGATTTATTAGACGGCACCAGAAATATATAGTCTACATTTAATTTTGCTAATTTTTGTGTTTCTTACTCCATTTTTGCAAGAAGTGGAAGGTTTTTTTTTTTTTAAAGGTACCCTTTTATTTATGTATTTCTTTACTAAGGAAGTACAGTTGAGACACAGTGTTACATTAGTTTCAGGTGTACAACATGGTGATTTGACAAGTCTATGTGTTACCCTGTGCTCACCGCCAGTGTCGCTACCACCTGTCACCCTACAATGCTATTACAGTATCATTGACTATGTTCCCCATGCTGTACAAAAGGAACCCTTTTAAATACATATTCTATTATCTATTTTATAGCATAATTTAGCCAACTTTCTTCTAGATAGGAGTTGGAAAATCTTTTTGAACCTATTCTTGGTTGTTGTTGTGTAAAAACTTTATGTTGACTTAGTACTCTAAAACAATAAAGGTGAATTTAATTGTAATTACATAAGTGGGAGGTTTTTTTAATAGATTTTTAAATTTTCAGGAAAACTGTTGAAGACCTATAGGAAAAATTGCACTACCTCAGGTGTCAGCAATTGGGAGTTAACTTTCTAGTTAATATTTATTCTTCTTAGTTCTCTGGATAACTTTACTCTCTTCTAATATTGTCCTTATGGAATAAATATATATATATCCAGAAATGATAATCCATATTCTCACTCTTTGACAGAACTTTGCTTTCTCCATTCTTTTAGTTTGTATATAGGATTTATATAATTTTTCAATTTGTTTGATGGAATTTGGATAAGAGATAGACTTCAGCAGTATTATAAATGATAACATTTTGACACAGCCCATGTCCATTTACTCCATTTTGTTACTCTGTAACATTATTTTAAAACTAAATGGCTCACTGATATGTGGAAATTAAGAAACAAGGCAGAGGATCATAGAGGAAAAAATGAAGATGAAACCAGAGAGGGAGACAAACCATAAGAGACTCTTAATCTTAGGAAACAAACCGAGGGTTCCTGGAGGGGAGAGGGGCGGGGGAATGGGGTAACTGGGTGATGGACATTGGGAAGGGTATGTGTTGTAATTAGCACTGGGTATTATATAAGACTGATGAATCACAGACCTGTATTCCTGAAACAAATAATGTATGTTAATTAATTGAACTTAAGTTAAAAAAAAACCTAAATGGCTTTTTAAAAATTTTATTTTATTCATGGATTATGTGAGTCAGGAATTCATACAGAGCACAGTGGAGTTGTCTTATCTGTCTCTCATGATGTCTTGGTCTGGGCTTAGGAGACTCCATGGCTGGATGTGACTTAGTGGTTGAGGGGTAGAATCATCTAGAAGCATCTACACTGACATGTTTAGCAACTGATATTGGCTGTCATCTGAGAACTCATGCGGAGCTGTCAACTTAGAGCATCTACATGTGGTTCGCCCTATAGTCTGGGCTTTCTCACAACGTCCTGAAGGTAGTTGGACTTCTTACATTGTGTCCCCGTGTACAAGGTCAAAACTGTATCACCTTTTATGAGCCAGCCTTGGAAGACACAAGTTATTATTTCTGATTTACCCTAGTGGCTAAAAGAGTCACAGGCTCACCTGGATCCAAGGGAAGGGAATTAGGTTTCATCTCTTGACAGCATATCAGCAAGGTTACATTTTAGAGATACATGTGAAATGTGAGAAATTCAGGCACCTCTGGAAAATATTATCTGCCTCTGGCCATAAAAACTTACCTCCACCTTCACATGTATTCAGTCATACCTTCCCCCAAGACTCAAAGTTTCATGCCATTGTGCCATCAGTTCAAAGTCCAAGATCTTACCAACTAAATTTGGTCCAGGTGACAATGGGGGCTTCTTTGGTGCAATTCTTTTAAGCATAGTTCTTCTTGCTTTAAGGATCTGTGACTTAAAAAGACAGTTATCTGTCTCCTCTTCCCACATACCCAGGTGAGACAAGTATAGGATAATAGCTACTGTATTCTCATTCTAAAAGAGGAAAAGTGAGAGGCACATAGCAGTCACTGGTTCATAGCAATTCAAAAATCCAGCCAAGCACAGATTGTTAGTTCCTTAGTTAGGACCCAATCCTACTCCCTGGAGTCATTCTTTAGGATTGTTGGCTTGCCTTCTGCACCCTTAGTTCCATCCTCTGTGTCATCCTTCTTTTCTGTATAGAAACTTCCATGTTTGTAGCTAAGTAGGCTTCTCAAACTGCTTGGTGCCCATAAAAGTTTAGGGATTTAAAGGCTTCTGTTCATTTTGTACTTTGTCTCTTTCAGTCTAAGCTGCTGCAATTCTTTTAAAAATTTTGTGGGCTTATTGTATATTAATGTATTTTATCAATTAAACCCTGTTCTTACAAATGTCTTTGAGATAAGTTTTGTTTTGTTTTGTTTTTTCAGCTTGGGATGTGTCTGAGGCTGCTTGAGTCTTAGAAACCCCGTTGTTTAACAGAGAAGAACTGCAACTACCATTAAGATACTTAGAAGTCTTTTGTCTATTTGAGAGAGTCTATGATACATCAGTTTTGATCTTTCTAAGGTCCTAAGAAAGTTTTACAGTCAGAGCCTTGGCTTGATATTTACCCTAAGATGTTGTCATATTTTAGCACCCTGGATTTGATCTTCACCGTAAGGCCATTTCTGCTTTTGAAAATTCTGTAAGAGAATGGAGATGATAGTTCTATTTTCAAACCCAGGAAGTCCTAGATTCTTTCTGTTTCCTTTAAATTTTCTTTAGTACCAAATGGTTCCATTTATATGGGTAAGAGAACTGTGTTGGCACTTTGGCAATCTGCTCAGAAATCTCCTTAGCCTAATCCCCCTGTTCATTAGGCTTATTTTTATTTTCCATGTCATTACAAAAACAGTTGCATTGTAAAAACAACAATGTTGCCAAACTTTCTGCCACTATATAACAAGGGTCATATTTTTTTTTTCCCCTCAGTCTTTGTCTTTTTCTCAGTGGCTCCTTGTTTCATCTCTATTGAGCAAAGCAATCATAGGGACTTCCCAGATTCAAGGGGAAGAGAGTGATGGGGCTAAGGCAAGGTCACACTCTAGAACAGAGTGAGATAGGAGGTGCTGTCACAGCCACCTTTGAAAAATATAATCAGCTACACCACCTCTAACAGTTTCTGTGCTTGTGGACAAGTGGGGTTTGCCACAAGACACAAAAAACCCATAAGAAGACACTATCACGGGATGATGAGCAAAAATTGAACGATTGGGCTTGTCCCTCCTACATCTTCTAAGGATGCTGCTTCTCATAAGATAGTGTTGTTACGGTGAAGGCAGAGAAGGAATAGTGAAGGGAAAGTCAAGAGGTAGAGGCATCATGAGCCCCAGAATGGCTAAGATAGCAAGCTAGAACAGCCTTTGCTCACTTCTTTCTTACTCAGTACCTCAGAGAGCCAACAGCTGTTAAATACAGGGTCCTGAATTAGTAAAACAGTTCAGTGGAGAGGTTTCATCACCCCACATTTGCCCCCTACTCCTCTTTCATATTTCACTGCCCACTTTATTTTGTACCATTTACTGTGCTTGGTACTGGGGCCTGTGGAAAATATGGTTCTTAGCCTAAATTAGCTCAGAGTGATGGGCAGAGATAAGCCTGTTAACAAGCAATTTGAATACACTTGGGTAAATTCTAGGGAAGACTGTGGAAAGCAGCTAAGGGAAGATAGAAAAGTCAAAAAAGATTTAATTGAAGAGTAGGTGGCCAGAGTATTATTGATATCTAAGTTAATTCATGAAAAATAAAAATCATTTTGTCGGCAGAAAAGTAGGCAATGCCAATAGTATTCTCAGCAGAAGGAATAATAGTGCAAAAGCATAGAGTCATAAAAGAGCATGGCTTGTTTTAAAAAGAAGAAGAAATTCAGTATGACTGGACTGTAGGAGTCCTAATGGGAAGGGAGAGATGAGGCTGCAGAAGACTGGGGCTAGCCTGCACTGGACCTTGTGCACTACTTTATAAATTCGGTGTTTATGTTCCAGCATTGAGAGGCCAGTGAAGGTCTGCAAGCAGGAAGTGAGCAGGATGGCAGTGATGGTGGTATGGCAGTAGAGGGAAAGACTGGGTGGCAGAAAGACTCAGGATGCTGTTGCAGTAGCTCGGGAGGGAGAAAAGCAAGCCCTGGACTAGGACAGTGGCAGCGTAGTTTCAGGGAAGACATCAGGTTCAGAAGCTTATTCTGAAGCATCTGGAGACCCACTGAATATGAGGGGTAAAGTCATCAAGACTTGTAGCTTGGGAAACTCAGTGAACAGTGGGTCTATTAATTGAAACGGAGGATGTAGAAAAAGAAACAAGTTTCTAGAGAAATGGGGTAGAAGGATAGGGTTCAGTTTTGTGCCTGCTAGCTGTGTGGTGCATTTGGAATATTTGAAAAGAGATGTCCAAGACATAAATATGGGCCCAGGTTTTGGGAGAGAGGTTGAAAATGAAGGGGAAGTTGAAGTCATGGGTGTCTCATATTTTGAATTATGCAGGTTTTGGGGACTTGGAATTTGTTATTGTGCTAAAATAGAGCATGGTGACTATTGACAAGGCTTTGCTCAGTGAAAAAGCGGGGAGCCTTTCCTCATTTGAAAAGATCCAATGTCTCTTTCTGGAGAATACTAAGAGAGGGCTTGGGGACAAACTGGTAATGGGGGTTAGTAGATGATTGGTGAAATGAATTGGGCTGAAAGCCCAGTCCCCTGATGGTCTGTTCCTGACTCAGCTTCTGATGTATTATTTATTCGAAATACCCCAGTTACTTCCTAAGGGAAAAGATGACTCAGAACACACACACACATGAAGAATGAATAAGAGAGTCCAGCAATGAAAAGAGAAAATAGTTTATCAGAAACCTCCACCTAAGAATAATAATGATGACCACTGAGCACAAAACATGGCTGTGAGTTTACTGGTAGTCAGGGAAAGGAGGAAAACATGATGGGTTTATTAATTATCCCTTGAGTTCCTCTTTGAATTAAATGCTAGGGAAGCATATTGTCCCATTTATCAGGAGGAATAGTATCAGGAATAGTAATATGAAGAGTACCTTCAAAACCTATCTTATAAGGGACGCCTGGGTGGCTCAGTTGGTTGAGCAATTGCCTTTGGCTCAGGTCATGATCCCAGCATCTTGGGATCGAGTCCCGCATCGGGCTCCTCGCTCCGCAGGGAGCCTGCTCCTCTCTCTGCCTCTGCCTGCCTCTCTGCCTGTTTGTGTTCTCTCTCTGTTAAATGAATAAATAAAATCTTTTTAAAAAAAAAAACAACCTATCTTATAAAAGACTAAATACCATTCTTTATATTGTTTTTTGATTGAAACTAAGTTCGTAATGTTAAATCCTATTTTTCTGAAGATGTTTCTATAGAAAGCCAATGCGATATTATTTACCCCTTGCAAATCCTTTCTTTTGCTTCCTCTAAAGAAAGGCCAGTCAACTGATGGAAATGGGGATGTTTAGCTCCAGGGACAGAGGTGGTTGGAGAACAGTACAGTTTAGTGGGTAAGAATTAAATTCCACGAAAAGTAGAGAAAAGCATTCTCAGATTGTGTTTAAGTGGCAGCTAGGAAGAAACAATTTCTGAGGCAACAACCCCTCCCCAAATCAGGGAGCAAGGTCAATGGCTCCAAGTGTTATCTGTAGCTTGGAGTTTCTTAGAGCTTTGTAGGAAAAAAGGAAAAGCTGTGAGAGGATTGATTGCTTGATGCATAATCAAGGAAAGGGAGTTTCCAGCAAGGCTTTGTCAGCCAAGAGTCCCTGTGGGTCAGGTGCTCTACTGGGCATGAAAGCATGGTGGAAAGCCACAGCTCCACAAGTATGCACCAACCACTCCTGGGTTTTCATTCAGTTCCTAGATCCTTACCTAACATAGAGGGGGCCTGCCTCTGGGGTACAAATGTCAAATACCTCATATCTCCTATACCAAGTCCAACTGGTAATGGCTCCCTCAGAAGAAAAGAGTATCATTACTGAATAGCCATGTCTGCCAGAGATGTGGGATCAGAATAATTAATAGAGTTAATTCCTATACTTAATAAAATCAATATTCATATATTAATGGACTTCAATTAATTGATATAATTAATATTAACATACTTATTGGTACAGTAGCAAAGGGGCATTAGCAATAATTGCACATGGACTTTGTAGTTAGTACTTCCTATGAACTTAATTGTGTCCCCCCGAGAGTTCATATGTTGAAGCCCTAACTTCCAATATGCCTATATTTGGAGATTGAGCCACTAAAGAGGTAATTAATTGAGAGGACTGGTGTCCTTATAAAACATGCAGAGAAAAGACATGTGAAGGCACAGTGAGAAGCTGGTAGTCTGCAAGCTGGGAAGATCAGCATCATTAGAAACCAAACCCTGGCAACTAGATCTTGCTTGGACTTACGGCCTCCAGAGCTGAGAAATAGGTTTCTGTTGTTTATGCCACCAGTCTGTGGTCTTCTGTCATGGCAGTCCCACGAGATGAAGCAGTGGGTGTCCAGCGGCAATTTACAATTTATGTCACCAGAAAAGAGCAACAGAAAAGAGTTCTAGCTAACCCTAGAATCTCCCTTTGCAACTCCACCCATACCTTCTGAGTCAAAGGCAAGAAATTAGATGGCCTAAGATTGCTATTACTTTGCCTACTGGCTGTGATCCTAGTGTCTTACCTAGAAGGAACCACTTATGGCTCCGGTGTACACACTTCTGAGTGATAAAGCTTAAAATATGTGCTAAAATTTACAGATTCCAGCAGCGTTTTATAAGCTCAAACACTCTTGGTGTCCAGACAGACAAGGTAGATGAGTGAAGCCAAAGATGTGTGTGGCAATGAGACTTGGTGGGAATTGTGGTGACCTAGGAAGTGAAGGTCTTAGCCTAAAGCCATTCGAAGCTACATTTTGAAAAACACACTGTGTGGTGGGTGTGTGTATGCATGTATGTGTGTGAACGTGGTGTGTATGTGGTGCATGTATATGGATGTGTGTGTGTGCATGTGATATGCATGTCGTGTGTATGTGTGTGGTGTGTGCATTTGTACATGTGTGTATGTGTGTACGTGGTGTGTGTGAGACAGAGATCTGGACATAGGAGAGCTTGCACACCCCTTTGTGGCTGAATTCAGCCAGTAGGCAACTAATTGGCTGTGTCTGAATATAGGAAACAGTAGCTGCTGTGGCCCTTGTGCAACACCTCCCAATGTGTCAGCCGCATATTTTGCAATGAGATTGAGGTAAGTGTTGCAGATCCAAATGCTTGCTGGCGTTGATAAAGAGTAGCACCACACACCTTGACTACCAAATAAAGACGAGGCAAAGGTGATGTTTAGTGTGAGCACTAAGGGAGTTGAACCATCGTCTTCTCCCATGGAGGTCAACCCAGTTCTGCAAGGTGCACCGGCTTCTTCTAGACAGAGCCAAGATTGTTCCAAAGAAACTGCTTGTATTTGTTCATAGGGTTGACCAGATTTTCAATAGAAATTTGAAGAGTTCTAACCAACCATCTAATGTCAGTAAGATGGTGTTGACTTGGAAGATTCCAAGTTCCTGTTTTTACTTTAATATTCCTGCTGAACATACTTAATTTTGGCCAGGGCCTGGTCTTCCTGGGCCCGTCAGGATGAGCTGGCTATGGAAGGACTCTGCAAATAATGAAATGGATTGCCCTGTTGAATGGAGATATTCAGTCGTGTCCATCTGGATGCTGAATAGCCTCTGCTGAATATGACCATTTGAATTGAGCACAGTTGATATTGAGCTGTTCTCAGAGTAATTGGCCACCTGGTTCCTGGCCATGCCTCCAATGTCAGGGAGACTGTGTCATCAGTGCATTAAAATCTACTTGTCTCCCAGTCCAGCAGCCAGTATCCTGAGTACCTAAGAGCTGAATTATACTTAGTAAGTGTTGGTTAAAAACTGGAAAGCCAGGACCCAGCCCTACTATAGGTCACCTAAGGTTAATATTTGTTCATTTAGAGCCCCCTCCTACCCAGAAACACTTAACTTAGCACTGTGGCCTTTGGGGAAGTGACACCGGTCTCTTTTTCCTATGTGAACCAGGAAGGGAAAGTGTCAGCTGTGAGGGAAAAATACCCACTAAAATGTATACAAGCTGCCAGACGGAATCATGAGGCCAAATGTGTTTCTGAACTTGGCATTATTTTAAAGGCTGAAGTTCAGAACTGCATCAGATTAAAAAGTTTGTTTAATTCTCAATTAGGGATTGTTTTTATGCAGTGTCAGTGGCATTAGGACTTTTATGAGCTGCACTATTGATTGAAATGATGCCCTCATTGGGTGCTGATTGAGTGATCTTTTGATTCCCTCCCTTTTAACATGCTAATGGTTAGGGGTACAGCCCTTCTCAAAGGCGCCTGTTATTCCAAGGATGGATGTCTCTGACCTCGCACTGTTCTCCCAAGAGGCTGGGAAAGGAGGGGCATCTAGGCCTCTTCAATGGCCTTATTAGCATATTGTAGCTCAACTCCCAAGGGGTGATAAATTTAAAGAACATGGAACACCATTAGGAAGATTTTTTAAAGGTTATAAATGGTGGGCGGGTTCTGAGAATGTCTGGATCTCCATGTCAAGGGCATCTAAGTCAGTCCTGAGAACAGCTGGAGCCCAAAGGCCAGTGCCTCTATGTGCGCCGAATTTACATAAGCTTTGAAGATATTTTTAGCTTCCTGCACTCACTCTTCTTAATATTCTCCTGCTTCTCTGTCTCACAGAAGGGAAGGATGCAAGCTTAGGATTCTGAGCTTTTGGTCTTCAGAGGTTCTGATGTTGTTTTCTTTTTCAGATCTTCTGGGGATAAGTAGAAGCAGAAATTGATGCAGAAGCCATAAGCCTGCTGTACTTAAAAGCCCTTATGTATGGGCACCAGGGGATGGCGGAGTCACTCCTTTATGGGAGGGATGTCTGCTCACTTGGGATTACTTATTTTAAAATGAGATTAGCTGAGATGATATACATTTAAGTGCCTGGCACAGTACTAATAAATTTATTGTTCCTCTTCTTCCCTCCCCCACATGAAATGGTCCAATTGGGCCTCTGAATCAAGGTTATGGCGAAGGCCAAAGGAATCTTGGGGAGATAAATAACCATTAATATTCATCATTCATTCATGCATTCAACAAGCTTTTATTGAGAAGGGATAACATGCCAGGCCGTGAGTTAGGTGGAATCCAAAATGATAAAATAAGACCTAGGCCCTTTCTGTAATCTAGGAGTCTGAGCCTTTGGGTGTCCATGCACACACGCCTGTGTGTGTGCCTGCTTATGAACAAGGGGCTAAAGGGGGCTTGTATAAGCTGTTACTTCATCAAGGTAACAGATTCATAGTGTTTATTCATACCTCCTGTCCATGTAGATCAAAAGATAACCAGAGGTTTCTAGGGCTGAGAGAGCACTGCTCTGACTTAACAGCCCTAGGCATTGATCCTGATCCTGTCTGTGACCATCTGGGTATCTTGGGCAGATCACTGCACTCATGACCTTCAGGGCTAGTGGTAGGATGAAGTAGGCTGGCATTGGGAGATAAGCGGGAGAGGGTATGTTCTGCACAACCGTGTTCTCATTGTTCGTTTTATGGGTTGAATCAAACAAGATGGGCAGAATTCTGCCTCAGGCTCTGAGCTGGAACACTGCAGGGGATGATCTCAAGCTTCTTACAGCCCTAGTTGTTCAAGAATTCAAGAACACTAAACCTCATGCTACTCCGCCCTATGAAACTTCCAGTCTACCGTAGCCAAAAATTACATATATAAAAGAATACAACAATATAAACCTTAGGAAGAGGGAGATTTTATTTCTACGAGAGTGATTGCAGGCTCTTTGAGAAACTAGTTGGTGAAGCATCAAGTTACAAAGTTTGGGTGAACCACTGGTTGAATCTGCCCTGGACTTAGTCCTACAAGGTCCAGAGCATCTAGTGACCTGGTTTTCCTGTCTCTACAAAGTCAGGTCATGGGTCTTCATCTCTGCTGATTTCTCTTCTACCTGCATTTGGTCACTGGACATGCTATATCAAACAGTGCATTGGATCTATGTCCCTTGATGAGGGAGACAGATGCAGGCGCTTCAGGAGATGCTCCATTTCTTACCTGCACCAGCTCCCTCCAAGGCTGTCCTTACACCGTCCTCTGCCCTAATTTGGGGAGCCAACCCTTCCAGCGGCCTTTGGGCAAAAGTCTTCCCCAGGAGCCTGGACTCACGGCAGGTACTGTAATCTTGATTTCTGACAATAACTGGAATTTTAGGTCTTGGACCTGGAAAAGACTGCCTCAGGAAGATGTGGCCTCCAAAACCCTATTCATACCATCATGGCTCAGGAAATCTAGTCCAGATAAGATAATCCTTGAGAGTGGCCTGTGGAAGGGTCCAGTGTGGGATGAATCTGTCTAGTCTGCTTACCAGGCTGTGTATTCACATGAGGTCTGCTAGCAAGGAGTGCTTTTTCTAATTTGCACAAGGGAATCCTATAGGATAGCCTTCTCTCACCCTCCCTCAGTAAGTTAGAATAGAAGTAGAATCTTAGTAGAGGGTCCACAGATAGCCCCCACTCCAAAGCCCATGTTCCATACTTTTTCACCAGGCCCAGATGGGACAGGGCACAAGAAAGAATTGGAGGGTCCACCTAAGTAGTTGGCAGAGGGCAAGGCTTAACTCCCTACCTGCAGAGCTGTCATGGTCCCTGATCCAAGAGGAGCAGCACTACACATAGGCACACCAGCGTGCACACAGAGACACACACAGACCAATAGACACATGTGAACACAATTGGGATATACTCAAACGCATGCTTTTTCTGTGGTAGTCACTGGGATGTAGCACCGACGTCTTCTTTGTAACCAAAGACTCCATTCCCCAGCTAATAGGAGTGCTACCAGTCCTCAGCCTTTTGTGGATGGTCTTACCAAAGTCACATTTCCTTCCAAGGGCAACTTGAACCCATTGACTGAAGGGGAGCTAATACATATTTGGCCTCCTCGTCCCAGCTGGGGATAACATCATAGGCCATCCCAGCTGTAGGGTAATGCATGTGGAGATATTGCATAACCTTTTTTTTTTTTTAAGATTTTTATTTATTCACTTGACAGATACAGAGAGAGCACAAGTAGACAAAGCAGCAAGCAGAGGGAGGGGGAGAAGCAGGCTCTTGCTGAGCACGGAGCTCAATGTAGGGCTTATTCCCAGGACTCTGGGATCATGACCTGAGCCAATGGCAACTGCTCAACCAGCTGAGCCACCCAGGTGCCCCATAACCCTTGTTCTTGAAACCTTAATTTGCTGGCCTTGTCTTCCCAATGTCTTCATTCTTCTCTGTACTTCATCCTGACCGATTGGCCTTTTTATCATCATATCCTGAAGACATGATATAGCTCTAGGCAGATGGTCCATGCACAATAATCTGGTGTTCAGTGCTTGAATGAAGAAGCTTGATGGGTGAGCACCAGGAGGGGACTATAGAGGAGATGGCTGTAGGGAGGTCAGAGTAAGTCACTTTGAAGGTCCCTCCCAATTCAGACTATGATCCATGATTCTGAGAATTGATAGGCAGATTTTTCCCAGAACAGGAGGAAGCTATCCCCTCCATAAACCTCCACTCACTTCCTTCCCTCTCCTCACCACTCCCTTTTGCCTCTTCCTGATCTTTCCTTCTCCCTGTCCCTCACTCTCAGTCCACAGATCTGTGACTCCTGGGTCCTCTTGACTGCATTCCCACATACCTCATGGCTCACCTCCTTAGTTCACCTCTTCCTAACAGCTGGTGAGGTGTCTGGGCCTCCAGCGTGCCTTGCTCCCATCCATTCTCCACATGGAAGCAGCACCTTCTCCCTAAGGGCAGCCACGGCCATCCCCTCTCCTCCCCAGACTCTCCTCCCTTACATGGCATGCAGCCCTTCAAGACCTTTCCAGCTTCCACTTCTTGATACTCCACTTGCATTCTGCACAGCCACAGCCAGTTCCCTGGACACACGTGATCTTCCACTTTCCTACTCCTTTTCACTTATGTTCACTGTGCCCCAAAAGCCCTCTCTCAACTTCCTTGCCCACCTCGTTACCCCCCACCCTCCAAGATTCCAATCAGCATGGTCTCACCCAAGCCCCAGGTCTGGCAGATGCTCCCAGCCTCCTTCTATCCCGCCACTCTACACTGTGTTGTGCATATCACCTGCTGGGGTAGGGACTAATTTCTCTGTATGTCTTAAGCACCTGACATAGAGAAGAATCTCAGTAAATGTGGAACAAATGAATGAGTGGATAATTATATAAATTCTTCTTCACCATTACCCTCTTTTGAGATTCCTCAGTGTGGGACAGATCAGTTGGATGGTGGCCTCATCATACTATGGGAGGGCAGCAGGATGGTAGGGAAAATTACTTGTCTACCCTGGATTTCTTTTCAGTGAGGGGAAACCAAGAATATTTGAACCTCATTTTCTTTGACTTCTTCCTGTTCCTCACCTCTGAGCAGTGACCACTTCCACCACTGGAAGGATCCACTTCCACCACTGATCTCAGTTTCTGGGCTGGAGTCGTGGAGAGAGGGCATCCAGGCAATAAGTCATTGGAATTCTGACATTCCTTTCCCCTTTCCTCCCACCCACTCCCATCTCCTCTCTAGACCAGTGGCTGAGTATTCTTCTGACTTGCATGACGAAAATTCTGTCATCTTAGTCACTCCAATTTCTCCCTGATGACTGTAGATCATTTCAGATAATCTCTGAGCTCAATTTGCAGTGCAGCAGGGAGGGCATCACTGTATCATGTAACATATTCCTTCCCTGAGCTTTCTATAGAAGATCAATTAAGCTTTCACTCCAGAATCTATAAAACTTCCAAGATGCCCAGGAAGGACAGGCTCTACCAGGGACATTCATATGTTGCCTCCCAAAGAAGCACGGATGACCCAGGACCCCTTAGAGGTATGGATAGAACCTCAAGAACTCTTCCTGTGCACCTGGTCTCAACCTCTCTCAGTTTCCCACTCAAGGTTTTTGTTCCCTTCATAGTCTGGTGATTGGATTTTTACTTTTATCTAATAGATTATTCATGCTACAATTACTTTCATCTTTGTTTTCTTATAAAAGTCACTTTAGGGCAGCAATTAGCCTAGAAAAAGCCATGTACTGGAAATTTAGATTCATGATTCTTCCTTTTTCTCTTCTTTCTGAGCCATACAATGTGGACTGCTGTTACTCCAGGACCATTTATTATTGGAAGAATTAATTCATTCCTATGTATTACTGGTTAAATACCCAGCAACCACTCCTAGGACCCATTTTCTTTGAAGAAGGGAGCAGAAGATTAAAGAACATGCTTCACTCAAAGGCTTGCACCCTTCAGGTAGAATTGCAGACACTGGCATGTCTGATATAATTTGGAGCAAAGTGAACTTCTGTCAACCCTATGTAGATGACCAAGTCAAGGTCTTAGAATGGTAGAGCCGGGAGAGAAGGTTGATATTATCTGACCCCTTTTTTCTTTTTTGCAAAGGAGGAAACTTAGGCCCAAAGAGACATTCACTTGATCACGGGCAGTCAGCACTAAAACCCCCTCTTCTGTGTCCTACTGCAGTGCTCTTTCCACTGTAAGAACTGTTAACTTTTCTTGAGCACATACTATGTGAAAAATATCATTCTAATTTTTACAAATATGTATTAACTTTTGTAAACTTGATAGTCCTGGATGGTGCTATTGTGATCCCTATTTTATAGAAGAGGCAATGGAAACCCAGAGAAGTTAAGAAAATTTCCCAAGGACACAAGCGAGGAGCTGGTGGGGTGTCTGCTATTGCTCACTCCACCTTACTCACACAGTCTCCTCAGCTGTGTTTCAGCAGCTGCTTTGAAGCCGTGTTGTGGCACCGGTTTCGCACCCCTTCCATTCTTTCATGCATCTGCACCGTCTCACAACTAAAAATGCATCTCACATTTCCCACCCCACCCCTGCATTAAAGGCCACCAAGACCTCATAGCAAACCCTCATTCCACGCAGGAGGTGCCACTGTTCCCTAAGAGGCCCGCCTGCCTGCATCCCTCTCATGTGGCTGCTTGTCACCAGGGCTGTTATTAAAGCCAGAAATAGGATCCCGAACTCTGTCGTCCTCCTCCAGACTTCTCGCCCAGGAAGTTCCCACATTTCTGTGATACGACAGCACTCCCCTCTCCTCCCATGATGTCATCCACAGCACCCTGCCCTCCCCACATTCCCACCTGCCCCGGGCAGGAGACACAGACTGTCTCACACACCCAAGAGAAATGTTTATCGTGAGGCTCATGAGAAATAGTATCTTTCTCTGGTTGGGGTCAGGAACTGCCCTTCCCCATCTGCCTCTGCCGCAAGGGGACAGTCCATTCTGGCTACGCATGTTGTCATAGCCTCTCCCCAGGAGAGAGGGGGGCCTTCTCACCCTACCCCCATCTCCTCTCCACCATGGAACCAGAGCCAACACCCTTCTATGCTGAAAACTCCCACACCCACCCACATGACATCTCAACTCAGCTGTGTGTTTGGGGTATGTGGCTTTGTGTGTGTGTGTGTGGCCAGGGTGGGGACCTGTGGGGACTTCTGGGGACACAGTTGATTCATCATTGGGAACTCAGTTTAAAAAAAAAAACACAAAACAGAAAAACCCAACCAAGTTCCTGGCCACAGAGTGGATGCTGGCACTAGGTCCAGATAGGTCTCTTGCCTCTCTCCCCACCTCCAGAGCAGTAAGGGTCTGGGTGTGGTCTGGGCATCAAGAACGGAGAATAAGTGGGCAAGAGCCCAGGGATGTATTTGATACAAAAAAATGCACATTGGCTTGACTGTATCTTTTGGAAATGGGATCCACAGAGACAGATAGGACTTCCTGTTCTTCAGCGTTTGTTTTATCCAGTGTGGACTAGCTGCATTTATCAAGTGTCTCTTTGGTGTTGGGTGCTGACCCTAACATAAGGGAAAAATGGGTCACAAAATTTAGCCGTGTTATAACTCAGATAGGAGGGAAAATGAGCTCTATTGTCTATAATCAGTCTGGTCATCTTTCCCAGAAAGTGTGGGAAGGGTGGGAAAAAGTAGTCAAATGTCGAATCTGGTTTAGAACTTGAACACATTCAGTAATGCAATAATCCTATTAGGAAATGTCAGTCTCCCAAACAAAAGATTCTCTCCTATTGGACTGTCAACCTGTTTTCCTCCCCAAGAGGGAGGAAGGATGGTGGAGGGGAGGTTGCAAGGCACCCTAGTTCCTTTGGTCTCCAGAGCCATGCCTTTCTCCTCCTGTCTGGTCTGTGCCATGCTGGCATTGTGAACCAATTCTGAGCTTGTGTGATTTCTGATCTAGTTTCTTGCTTTGGAGCTGGTCAGAGCTCATGTCTCTCTTCCTTCCCTAGTGGACTTACTGCACTTGGTCTCTGTCGGTTTGTATGGGACCCCCGAAGATCCAGCCATCACTCCCACTGTTGGGAGCTTATCCACAGCTTTCTCCCATGTCTGTGGTGACCTATTGGAAACTCCACAGAGGCCCTCTGACTACTTCTCATCCTGGCTCCACCACACAGGAACTTAGGGTGGCTCAGGAAAGCCCCACTTTAGGACTTCTGCCTCTTATGCTGTGGTCCGCTCCAGCCTACAAGGTGGCTCTTATGTCTGTCTTGTCCAGTGTCAGTAAACCCCTAAATGACAGGGACAGTGTCTTATATTTTTATCAGTAGAATCTATTTCAGCCTTAGGCATATTGTAAGAGTTCAATAAATTTTTATTGAATGAATGAATGAAGCATGTTTCGCTGGACTTGACACTATGAGGGCCACACCTCAGCATCCTTTGGAGAAAATTAGTATCCCCGGGAGACAATAGATGTTAGAACAATAGAAATAGGAGTCTACTATACTTTTGTGGAAAAATTACTATGAGCCAAGAGCATTACAAACACATTTCTTTAACTAAATTCCACAACAACATATTGTGGAATATATTCCACAACAGTAATAACTGTTGTTATTATTTTTTAATTATTTATTTTTTAGAGAGTGAGCTCATAAGTGGGGGCAGGGAGGGAAGAGGTGGGAAGAGAATCTTAAACAGACTCCATGCCCAGTGTAGAGCCTGACACAGGGCCCAATCTCACAACCCTGAAATCACGACCGGAGCTGAAACCAAAGGTTGGGTGCTTAACTGACTGAGCCACCCAGGTGCCCCAATTACCATTATTTTATGGATGAGAAAACAGATTTAAGTAACTTGCCCAAAGTCATACAGCTGAAAGCTGGTAGAGCTTAGACTTGAAACCCGTATCTGAAGTACTGAGCTCTCTCCTTTTAGCATAGAAGCCTCGTCCTTTTGCTCCTAGGATTTCGGGAAGTGTTGAAATAGAAAAACCTGAAGAGCAAGAAAATTCTGGTCTCATGGAGCCCCAGAATCAGCAGGAGCTCAAGTCCCAGTTTAGAAAGTGAAACAACACAAGTATAAAAATACAAAGAGGAGCTCCTGTAAAAACCCAATGCCCTAAGGAATGTCAAATAATATATTCCAGCAGCTTCCATCCTATGAGATGGGTGAGACCTACATGCCACTGTGTCCCTTCAAATGTAGACCGACTGGGAGCTCAGGATAATGGATCTTTGAACATGGCTAATGCAGGATGGAAAAAACATCTTTCTCCTCTGGGGCTGGCAATGTAATTTCATACTAAATTTACTGTGGTTTATGTAATTCTTTTCATTCACACCAGAAGGAGTTTCTTTGCTGCTTCCCTTTTCAGAAACTTGGAGACCATACATCTTTGCAAAGTGGATTTTTAAAAATAAAACAGAAGAAAAGATTAAACCAGAGAAGCTCCCAAGTTTCCTGCCTTCTGCCTGGCCTAGCTTCCCATGCTTCTTCCTTTCCAGAATTGATGTGGTAAATGTTACAGCAGTAGCACTGGCTCTGAAAAGCCCAGGCCTTCCAAGAAAGCAACCTTCCTGGAGGAATTCTATAGCTCTCCCTCCTCTGTGGTGATTGGAGGGGCCAGAGGTAGTGGGGGAAAGAGAGAAAGAATTGCCCCCTCAGTGATTGTCAGGAGAATGAAACCAGGTGACATAGAGTCCTGGATCTTCTCTCCCTGAGCCCCTCCCCTTTTTCTGCTGTCTCCTGAGCCACCTCTGATTCCTTCAAAGACCCTTTCCTGGCAGGCTCCAAAGCATCCAAACTCCTCCATCTCCTGGGCTAGTCCACCTCCTTTTGCTCCTCCGTGAAAGAAGTCTAGAGCCAGGAGACTGAGCAGAGTAGGGGCAGGTCACACTCAATAGGGCATCAGTGTCCTGGCAATGTTGGTTCTTTTAAAATTTCCACTACTGTGGTCCCAAAACTGGAAATGCTGATCTTGAGCTGAACTTATAATAAAATCCTCCTTCAAATCCCACAAAGCCCTGTAGGATTTTTCTCCTACCTTTTTTCTACCTCATTTCCCAAAAGCCTCCTATCTCCTATCATCACCCACCACACCTGGACACAGGGATGTCCTTTCTACTTCTTTGCCATACCGCACTCTTTCCTATCTTTGTAGTAAATGTTCCCTTGGAATGCTCTGCCCTACAGTCTTCATTTGGCTGCTACTTCTCAAGCCTCAGGTGGAAACCTAATTGTCCTTTTGTGGGGGGTGTCCTCCCCCCTTCACCCTTTCTAAAGGTTCCCCCCCTTACTCTGTTCCCTCATCTGTTCCATTTCCTTCATGGCACTTTGCACAATGGGTTATGATCTCCTTTATGTGTGGTTTGCCTATTGTCTGATTCCTCCACCGGAATGTTTTGCAGTGTTTTCCAAGGGGAAAGACCATGTCTGTCTGCTAAATCTCCAGCGCCTAGCACTGAGCTCATACTCAACAAACATTCATTAAATGAATCACTGAATTCCATTTGTCTGTTGTCTGCATGGCTGCCTCACCCATGGACTGTGAGCTTTTTTTTTTTTTTAATGATTTGAGAGAGAGCACAGTGGGGGGAGGGGCAGAGGGACAAGCAGACTCCCTGCTGAGTGGGGAGCCCAGCGCAGGGCTTGACTCCAGGACCCTGAGATTGTGACCTGAGCCGAAGGTGGAACTTAAACTGACTGAGCCACCCAGGTGCCCCCTGGTCTGCGAGCTTCTTGAAGGCAGGGGCTTTCTTCTCTCTACCCTTAGGACATGGCACAGTGCCTCGAGTAGAGAAGACCCTCCACATATTTATGGATGAATAAAATTGTCCCCCTCCTTCCATGTCAGACTTTTTCTGCCCATAACTCCTGCAGATGAGTCCATCTGATCAGCAGAGACTGGGCAGGCAGAGCAGGTTGGGTAGGCAGCCGGCCACATGTGGGTGTCCAATTACCAGGTAACATCAACTCCAGATGAGTTGGAAAGAAAATGATCTTCAGAAATAGAGACCATTGAATATTTCTCTGGCATTTGTAATCATTGTTGTCCAGCTTCACATTGTCCCTCTCTCATGCCTGCTCCAGAGAGCTGAGATTGACCATTGGGTTTCCCTGCTCGTTGCTGGAAGGGACTCTGGAGACCTCCTACGATTACCCCAACACCTCACCCTGCTCAGCCTCTCAGCTCCTCCAGGGACAGAGCCTGCAGTGCTGCTCAGCCCTGGGAGGTGACAGTATCTTGCCCAGGTGGAGTCCTGTGACTCCATTGCTCCCCACCCTCCCACGGAGGACTGCCTTCTAAGGACGGCCCTGCAGACATATGAGATGGGTATTAGGCCTTCCTGCCACTCCAGCTGATTGTTCTACCCCGGTGATACTATCTCGTTTCTTTATCACTGCTGTTCTTCTTTCCCATTGGCCCTGGGCCTCAGCCTATTCTTCTCTCTTCAGGGGGACCTCTGCCCACTCTAACTGGCATGTTTTGCTCCAAATTCAGTCAATAGAAAATGGGACCTAGTCTCTCAAATTACATCTGTTGTGTTTAATGTATCTTTCCCACTCCTGGCATTGCAGAAGAAAGGAGGAGTTATTCTGCTTTATTGACCAGAGGTGACCAAGAAACCAAACTTGGTGAGACTGCCGAATTCTATCTTTTATACTCGTCCTATAGTCCCTGGCCTGTAACTCTGCCCCCCTTGCCAAGGTGGTAATGGGGAGCCTCCCTGAGGATTCTTGTTTACTATCTTAAAATACTTGCCTTTCTTCTAACTTTTCCCTCTTAGCTCCTCACCCTAGAAGATGTTGTCATTGGATGTGCTCCAGTCTCAGGTGGGCTGCTTGCTTCTCCAAGCAGCTTTGAACTGGGGAGCAGCCAACTCCAGCCTTCCTCTTAAGGAATGGCCCCACTGAAGGATTTCCTTGGTGCCCCAGTCGTCCTGGGGTTAGCAGCCCTCGCCCCCAAATCATTCTCATATTGCCATGGCCACAGGTTTCTCCTGCCCACAGCTTCCCTCCGGCATCTCTCTAGCCCATCTGTGTCAAGAATAATGACTGCGCTGAGGCCATGAGATAGCATTGTCATGGCAGATGACATGGTGCTCAAACTGTCTCTTCATAGGTTTGTTTCTTATAAAGTACCTCCTTTTTTAAAAAAAAAATGAGATATAATAGGTTTCTTCAGTAGTCTGTTCAGGCTGCTATACAAAATACCATAGAGTGGGTGACTTAAACAACAGACCTTTAACTGTTCTGGAGGATGGGAAGTCCAGTCGGCCAATTCAGTTGCCAGTGAAGGCCCTTTTCCTAGGTTGCAGATGACCATCTTCTTACTGTGTCTTTATGTGGTGGAGGAAGAGAAAGAGAGGGAGGGTGGGAGGGAGAGAGAGAGGGAGGGAGGGAGAGAGATCTTCTTATAAGGCACTAATCTGATCATGAGCACCCTACCCTCATGACTTTATCTAAATCTAATGATACCCCCCCAAAAGCCCCATCTCTGACACCATCACATTGGAGGTGGTTAGGGGTTCAACATGAATTTGAGGGGGACACAGTGCCATTGATAGCAGTTTCCCAAAGAAAATGTTGCATAGATGAAGCAGAGTGTTATTAGCTAGGGAAGCATCCCCTCACACCCTTGTAGAACTCAACAGAGCCTGGCTCCAGTAGAGAAGAAAACTCCTTTTGCTAGGCCCTGGCCAGAGTCAACCTAGAGCCAGAACTGGGAGAGCCCCCGATCTTTGCCCATTTCTCTGCTTCTCAGTGGTCCTACTTGAGTCCCAGATTTTAGCCTCCAAAGGGAGTAATGGCAGAGAGCTGGAGAAAAGGAGCAATAAAAGAGCCAGAAAGATAGTTTTCCCTGCTGTGAAGAGTAGAATGGCCTTGGCCTCTGAGCCTAGTTCTTCCTGGATCAGTGGTTCTGGGCCCTGAATCTGCAGAGAGGAAGACGACCATCCCAGGGAAGGATGGCCAGGAGCAAGCCCTGGTCAGGACAGACAGAAGAGAGACAACACTTAAATGCCTGGGTGTAGTAACTTTTTTTTGAATGTTTCACCCCTCTCCTTTTTGCATGTGTGTGTGGGGGGGCAGTTAGGAAGGAGGGGAGAGAGAAAATCTTAAGCAGGCTCCACTAAACATAGACCCCGACGTGGGGCTTGATCTTACAATTCTGAGATCATGACCTGAGCCAAAATCAAGAGTCAGATGCTTTACTGACTGAGCCACCCAGGCACACTGAAAGTTTTGCCCTTTGAAACATGATTCAGTGCCTTTGAATTGGACCAATCCCAGTTGGGGGTGGGGGCACGTTGGAGCAGAGCCTAAGCTCTGTGTGCTCTCCCTGGAAGCGCAGACTCTGCATCTATTTAAAGGAGTGTTACCCAGACTTCGAATTTGGTCATTTTTGCCTCCTTTAACCTGGAGCGGCACAGTAAACACGTATTTGTAACTTAGGATGGCCTTAGATTTTTCAGCAGCTGCATTGCACTGTTTTATTTTGAGTTCATGTATGCTCCACCAAACCCCAATTAGTTTTCCCATGAATTGCTTTCTAGTCAGCTCTTTCCGACCCTAAAATTGTATAAATGATCATTTGCACCTACATTTGGGAGTTTACATTTATTTCTGCTAAAGGTTATCATGTTGATTTCGGCCCATCATTGAAACCCATCAAAATTATTCTGAATTGTAATTTGCTGCACACAACACAAACTATTTCTGCCTTCCTCACTTAGATTTTCACTGCAGTGTCTCAAGAGTCGCTGTTCAAACTAAAAATGTCCTACTTAGCATTCATCCAGCTGCCTCCCTCACTTCTTCCAAAGCTAAACTCTCGCAGGAAGGCTTCCAAGATTAAAAGAGGATAGAAATGAAGCTCTTTCCTTCTAGGACAAGGGGAAACTCCACAGAGCTCTGCTCTGAGTGGCCTGGGGCTACTCATGGCTTTCAAAGGGGAAGCTCGGTTCTTGGAAATAAAGAGCACAGAATGTGAAACTGCATAATGTTCAATGTGCCGCTTCTGGGGGAGAGAGAGGCCTTGTGCCTTCCGATGCCAGGTGCCCCAGTGGCCTGAAAGACCTACTCATCCCTGCCTCCATGCTAGCCCTCCTGGCCCAGTAACCTCTTCCATAGAGGGAAAGAAATTCTTCATGAACCATCTCTGTGAGCTCCCAACCCCCAGCCCACAATCTGAAGAAACAGCTGAAACCAAAGAACAACTAAGATATTCTGGTTTAAGAAAGGCTGTATAGTTTGGAGGTCAAGTATTCAAAGCTGTGGGTTCAAACTCGGGCTCTGCCACTCATTCATGGTTTAGCCCCCAGGCAAATGCTTCTGCTTTATAACCCTCAGAGTCTTCTCATCTGTAAAATGAGCCATTTTACAATTCCTACTTCCAAAGGCTAAAATGAAATAATGACTATAAAGCATCTCACATAGGGCCCGCCCCAAAGGAGGCACTCTATAAATGATAGTACCCATCACTGTTGATGACACTCTTTCCTTGGCTCATCTCTGATTAGAAACGTGTGGGAAGTCTCTGTTATTGGCACCAATTTCCCACTTGCAAGCATGCTGGCCACAGTGTATATTTAAAACAGAAGTTTTATTAAAAGCATAAAAGATCAATAAGCATTATGTTCTGAAGCCAGTGAATTAGTGATGTTAACTGAGCAGCCTTTCAGCGTCTAAGTGATAGCTTGAGTTGAATTCCATTTCAGTTATCTATTGCTACATAAAACACTAGACCAAACTTAGTGGCTTAAACAGCAAGGATTTACTATTTCTCCATGATTGTGTGAGTTGGCCAGGTTCAGCTGGGCTGTTCTATTCATATGATGTTGGCCGGGGCCACTCATGCAGCTGCCTTCCACTGGGAGCTGGGATGGGCTGAAACGTCCTTGGTGGCTTCATTCACACCTGGTGCTTCAGCTGGGGTGGCTGGAACAGCTGGGCCTGGTGGGGCCGTTCCTGTTCTCCATATGGCCTCTTTCCATTTGGTGGTTTAACATGACTTTCATTACATGTTGGCTGCATCCCAGGGGGTGAAAATAGAAGCTGCAAGGCATCTTAAGGCCTAGAATTGGAAGTCATGCAACATCACTTCTGCTGCATTATGGGGACCAGGGCACATCTCAGGGTGAGCCTGGATTTAAGGGAAGAGAAAATAGACTCTACTTCCTGATGGGAGGAGCTGCACACAGGTATGGAAATGGAAGGGATTGTAGATAGACATTTTTGCAAATAATCTACCACCTTCTCTTGCTCCAGTTTCTATTCCAGCCCCCTTTGTATGGACCTGCAAGCCAGTGCTGCCCGGAGGAGCTTGCTGCCATCCCTGGCCGCCTCCATCTTCCCAGTCTCACTGGCGACTCCTCCTGCTTATGTTTTGGTCCTCCCAGTACCATTTCCCTCCTCATCATGACTTCTCTCCTGCTCATGTAGGCTGAGAATAATGGTGATCATTCCAAGCATATTCTTCCAAACTGGTGCTTTTCAAACATATTTTTAAGGAAATATTTTGACCTGACAGTGCTTGAGGTCATAATGGAGTGATGTTGGAGACAGTGATGGAAAATATGGGGCACATACAGAAGGTTGCAAAAGGTGGCACCTGTTCTATGCACTTTTGACCTTCTCTTGTGGAAAAGTATACATATAAGATGCTCGGCCAAGGACTCTCCATCCTACTCCTTGAGACCCAGCTCCTGTTTCCTGTCCTTGGTCAGGCAGAATCTCAGACAAGAAGGAAAAATGTACCTCTTCACAGCCCCAGAACTGTGGGTCAAGAGATCCAATGTCCCACCTCTAGTGTATAGAGGGGCTGAAGCTTTATGCCTCCTCCTAAATGGGCTCACTTCCATCTCTCCACAAGGAGTACGCAGTTCCTTTTTTCATAGGCTGCTTCCAATTATATTTTTATTAATTATTAATATATAATAAATATAATTAAAATTTTTAATGATGGTAATAATAAAACAATAGCATTTTGGTAACTTTTTATGTGCCAGGCACTCTGCTAGGTGTTTTTTATGCAATATTATTGAAAACTTACACATTCCTAGGAACTTGCCAAGGTGATATATAGCTCATGGCCAAGAAATAGCCAGACTTAGCTTTAAATCCAGGTCAGGTTAGTGTTAGAGGCAATGCCTTCTCCACCAGACTAAGCTGGGGGATTCATTTCATGCAGAAGTTTTCTTGCCAGTGCCAGATGCCACTCTCATCCCAGGTAAAATGGGGCCTGCAGCTGCTGGTAACATCAGCACATCCTGTAGGCTGCCTAGTTGCAAAGATGGCACGGTGGGGGGATGCGGTGGACCCAGGCTCCAATGAAACAGAGCACAGTTTCCCTGGGAGAAGGTTTGGAGCCAGGAACACAGAGGAGGGAGAGAGGAGCAGTGTGACAAGGCAAGCAGAATGCCTTGGGGATGGGATGGATTAGTCAGGGTTCTTTAGAACTAGTGGGGTGTTTATAGAAGGAGATTTATTATGAGGAATTGGCTCTTGTGATTATGAGGCTGAGAAGTCCCACGACTTGCCATCTGCAAGCTGGAGACCCAGGGAACTCAGTGGTGTAACTCCATCTGAGTTGGAAGGCCCGAAAGCCAAGGGAGCTGATGCTGTAAATCAGTCTGAGGGCAAGAGAAGATGAGAGTAGATGCCCCAGCTCATGTAGTGAGGCTGGGAAAGAGGGCTGACTCCCTCCTTTCTCTGCTGTTTGTTCTGTTCAAAACCTCCACGGATTGGATGACGCCCATTCACGTTGGGAGGGCCACCTACTTGACAAGTCCACTGATAGAGATGCTCATCTCACCAGAAACATCCTCACAGATAAATTCAAATAATGTTTAATCTGGGCACCCCCTAACCAGTCAAGTTGACACACAGAATCAACTATCACCCCTGGGGCTTTGGGTAAATGAGGAGGCACAGATGCCTCGTAGAGCTCCCTCTGGCACCCTCCCCAGCTGTGGAAGGAGGGGGCATTATCTTCCCAGTGTCTACACAGGGGCTTCAGGTACCTCCTCCTTTCCTGGAGCCTCCAGCCACTATGCTGCTGGGAAGCTCCCTGGGCCGGAGTTCTGGGTCCAGGCTGTAAAGTGACCACCATAGTAATTAGCCTCATCTACTGCCATGTCTTCCAAACCACCAGAGCCTTCTGTGCAGCTCTGAATCTGGCTTCTCGGGCAGCTGCTATCGTGGTTTTGTGTCTAACCCACCACCAGCACAGCAACTCTGGAATGAAGAAGACCCAGCTAGTTTGGCACCCACTTTGCACGGCAAACTGTACTTTTGCTTGGGTGGATCTTGACATTAAAATTCCATGTTATAATCCTTTTCTCTGTTTTTTTTTTTTTGTTGTTGTTGTTGTTGTTTTGGGGGGGCGTTGTACCACTCAGTCTAAAGAATAATAACAAATGGATGGATGCCTACCAAGAAGGCGATTTCCCTGGGATCTTTAGAGTCTGTGTCACTAATCCCGTCTCCTGGTTTCTAACTACTTATTGCTGAATGTAACACATATACAGAAAGTGACTTAAAAGTATGTAGCTTAATTATCACAAAGCCAATATCCACAGAACCACCATCCAAATAAAAATGGAAAATTTTTGTCCCCCCCTGCCAGAGGTAACCACTAGTGAGATTTTGATGGTAATCACTTGCATTTCTTTAGTTTATCACCTAATCAGGCATCTCTTGATACCACAGTTTTTTAGAGTAAAAAATGAAGTCATACCATATACTTTTTTATTAGGCTTGTTCAACATTATGTTTATGATACACGTATTGTAGCTGGAGTTCATTTATTTTCATTGTGGTATCATTTTTTTTTGTATAAAAATACCACAAATTAGTTAACCCTTCTACTATTGATGGATATTTGGGTAGTTCCTAGTTTGGGACTATTAGGAACACAACTGTCCTAACTGTTACTGAACACACCTCTTGGTGTCTGCGGAATTGCTGGCTCAGAGCATATATGTGTGCTTAACTTTGGAAGAATTGCCAAAGTGTTCTCCCACAGAATTAGAACCACCTTCACTACCACAGGTATGAGGGTTCCCTTGCTCCACATTTTTGCCAGTACTTATTATTGTGGTCATTTCTTTAAATGCGAGTTATTCTGGTCAGTATGCTGTTTGACTTTGATTGGCCTACTTTTCCATTTCCCTAATCACTAATGAGGTTGACTTCCTCCTCGTGTATTCAGTGAGCAATCTAATACCCCTTTTCGTGATGTTCCTATTGGTGGTTCTTGCCCATTTTCCATCAAGATTTGTCCACCTTATTTCTACCAGTTCATAAGATATCTTTTAATGTTGTGGATACGAGGCATTTATCAGTTATGTGTGTTGAGGAGTCTTTCCCCACATATGCTTGCTTTTTCATTTTCTCGATCATGTCTTCTGTTAAATAGAAACTCTTGATTTAATGTGGTCCAGTTCATCAATCTTTTTCCTTTGTTCCTGATGCCTTTTTTGTGTCTTCCTCTAGTAAGACACAGTCATGAAAATATTCTATATTTTTTTAAGAAGCTCTATAATTTTATTTTCATCTGTAAGGTATATGTCTTTCACATCCATCTGATGATGATGTGTTTATATACAGTGTGAAGTGGGGATGAAGTTTAAAATATTTTCCCATATTAATATAGGAAATTATTTCTTGAAAAAATCTTTCCCTGTGCAATGGCTCCTTTGTCAAAAGTGAAGTGCCACTTTGTTTGTGGGTTGTGGGCTAGAGAGCTGTTCCAATGGTCTGTTTGTCCCTGCATTAATTTTTAACTGTTATCAACTAGTATGGTTTCATAAGCCTTTTTTTTAATTTTTAAATTTGAGTAGAGTCGACATACAATGTTACATTAATTTCAGGTGTACAACATAGTGATTCAGCTTCTCCATACATCATGCTATGCTCACCACAAGTGTAGCTACCATAAATCTTGCTTTATTGTAGAACAGTTCTTCCCACCTTACTCTTTTTTCTGTAAGTGCCTTGATCTTTCCTGTTTCCTGTATATTTTAAAACCAGTTATCGGAGGGGGCCTGAGTGGCTCAGTTGGTTAGGCGGCTGCCTTCAGCTCGAGTCATGATCCCAGAGTCTGGGGATTGAGTCCTGGCATTGGGCTCCCTGCTAAGCGGGGAGTCTGCTTCTCCCTCTCACCTTCCTCCTCTCACGCTCTCTCTAGCTCTCATTCTCTCTCAAATAAACAAACAAATAAATAAATAAAATCTTAAAAAAAAAACCCCAGTTATCGGATCCACCAAAAAAGCCTTTGAATTTTGATTTGGATTCCCCGATTCTTCACACAAATTTGGAAAGGAGAAACTGTCATCTTCACAATGTTGAGTCTTCTAGTTAATGAGCATGGTAGATTCCCCCACCCCTTTTATTTATTTAGGTCTTCTTTCATTTCCTTTCATAATATTTCAGACGTCTTTGCATAAAAGCTTTTATATAACTTTTGTTAGATTTAATCCTAGACATTTGATTTTTGAAATGATACTGTAAATGGGGATCTTTTTTAAAAAATTATTTTTTAGGGCGCCTGGGTGGCTCAGTGGATTAAAGCCTCTGCCTTCAGCTCAGGTCAAGTTCTCAGGGTCCTGGGATTGAGCCCCACATCGGGCTCTCTGCTCAGCGGGAGCCTGCTTCCGCCTCTCTCTGCCTTCTTGTGATCTCTCTCTTTCTCTCTGTCAAATAAATAAATTTAAAAAAATTATTTTTTAACTACTTCGTTTTGCTAGATAGAAATCAGTTGATTTTTGTGTCTTGAGCTTGTATCTGAGAACCTCCTAAGAATTTATAGGTTCTTATGATTTTTCTAGATACACAAGAAGACTTAATTTTTCCTTTCTAATTCCTATGCCTTTTTTTCTTGCCTACTGTTGTAGCGAGTACCTCCAGTCCATATTGATTAGGAGTGCTGTTTTCCAGCTAATTGTGCTGTTCAAATATTTTAATCTCTACATTTAAAGGAAAGTTTTCAACACTTCATCATTAAGTCTCAGGTTTATTACTGGCTTATAGATGTATTTTATCAGGCTAATAAGTTCCCTTCTTTTCCTACTTTGCTAAGTAATTTTTGTTTGTTTATTTTGATGATGAGTGGATGTTGACTTCTATTGCTTTTTATTTATCAAGATGATCATACAAATCTATTCTTTTGTTCTGTTAGTCTGAATTAGGTTGACTGAAGTCTGAGTGTTAAACTAACTTTGCTTTCCTGGAATAAATCAAACTTGCTCTGATGCATTATTCTGTTATACATTGCTGATTCCATTTGCTAATATGGTGTTTGGGGTTTTGCTTCTATACTGAGTGCAGTAGTGGATTATAGTTTTTCTTTCTTGTCATGTTCTTCTCAAGTTGATATTAAGATTATGTTGTCCTCATAAATCAGTAAGCATTGCCTTTTCTTTGTTCACTGAGACAATTTGTATAGGATTGACCTATTTGTTTTCTTTATTAAACTTTCGGCAGAATTCACCTTTGATGCTACTAGAGTCTGAGAGCATTTTCTTTGCAGGAGATTTTCAATTACATTTTTTTTTTTAATTTTTTTTTTAAAGATTTTATTTATTTATTTATTAGGAAAGAGAGAGAGTGAGAGAGAGGTCAGAGTGAGAAGCGGACTCCCCATGGAGCTGGGAGCTCGATGTGGGACTCGATCCCGGGACTCCGGGATCATGACCTGAGCCGAAGGCAGTCGCTCAACCAACTGCGCCACCCAGGGGCCCTTTCAATTACATTTTTAATTTCTTAAACAATTATGTAATTCTCAGTTGTGTCACTTTTTTTAAGTTGTGTTTCTCCTAGATTTTTTCCATTTCATCAAATTTTCAAGCTTTTATTGAAATGGAAAAATTTCAAAAATTGAAAAATTCAAGCTGTTTATTTATTGAATAAAGCTACTCATAATGTCCTTGTAACATCTCTTTAATGTTTGTATGATATGTCAAGATGTCATCTTCATTCCTGACATTGGTATCTTCTCTTTCTCTTTTTCTTAAAGCTTTTTCCAGAATTTATCAGATGTGTATCTCTTTTCAAAGAACCAGCTTTTGGTTCTCTTTGTCTTCTCCATTTTAGGTTTGTTTTTATTCCATTAATTTTTGTAATTTCCACTTATCTTTTTAAATTATTTTCTTCCTCTTTCTCAGGTTTTAATTTGCTGACGTTTTTTTCTGATCTGTTGGAATGATCACTTACATCACTGATTTCTTTTCTTTCTTTCTTATTTTCTAATAAATTAATTTAAGCTATAAAGTTCCCTTTAAGCATGGTTTTAGTTGCATTCTGCAAATTTGGGCTGTGTCATATTATTATTATCTTGCAATTAAAATATTTTCTAATTTTGGTTGTGATTAATTTTTGATCTCTGGATTATTTGAACAGGTATTTGAAAAATACATATAACAAGTTTTGTTATTTTTTCACAGTTGATTTCTGACTTAACTTTTCTGTGGTCGGAATATGGATTCACAATTTCAATTTTTGAAATTTACTGAGACTTGTCTTGTAGCCCAACATACGATCGATTTTGTAAGTGTCTCACAAATTCTGGATAATTATTTATATTCTTCAACTTTGTCCATTAGATTAAATCTATACTCTGTGTTGTTAAAATATCACATATTCTTATTAATTTGGGCAGGCCGGCTGCTTTTTGATCAGTTACTGAAAGAAGTGACTTAAAATCTTCAACTCTTATTGCGATTTATCTGTTTCTCCTCTTACTTGCTTTAACGATTTTGAGGCCAGGTACATATATAGTTTTAATTGGCTGTTTTCTATCCAGTGAATTGAAACCTTTATCATATGAAATTTTTCTCTTTTCCCCCAGTAATTTCTTTAGCCATGTGGTCTGATAATAATAATGTAGTTCTCCTGGCTTCTCTTTGGTTGAAATTTGCACAAGGTGCATGAACAATGAATCTTGAAACACTGAAAAAATAAAATAAAATTTTAAAAATTTGAATAGGTTACTTTTTTCCTTTTACCCTCAATCTTTCTGTAACTTATGTTTTAGATGTGTCTCTTTAAAACAGCAAATCATTAGAATTTTGAAAATCCAGTTTGACAAATCTTTGTCTCTTAATTGAGGCATCTGGCATATTTACATCTAATACATGGTCACTGGATTTGGGCTTAAATCTACTGTTTTACTGTATGTTTTCTATTTCCCTGCCTGCTCTACCTTTTGAATTTCCTATTTTCTCGCTAACTTTTGGGTAGGTTTTCAAAGGTATAATTAAGAAGAAAACACTGTAAGCTAAAGTGTACCGTTCCATGGATCTTGACAACAGTTTACACTCCTGTAACTTCCACCTAAATCAAGATAGAGAATATTTCTATCATCCTAGGAAATTACTTCATGTCTCTTAGTTGCCAGTCTCCTAGCTCCCCCTCCCTACCTGCAGCTATCTTTTAAAGTTTCTGTTAACAAAATTTTGCTTGTTCTTGAGCTTCACTTGAATGCTGTTCTTCTGTGTCTGGCTACTTTCACTTGACACAGTGTTTCTTAGATTCATGTTTGGGGTGAATTGGTAGCTTGTTTCTGTTGCTGAGCGATACCCCTTGTATGACTATGTCATAATTTGTTTATCCGTTCTCATGTTGATGGACATTTGGGTTGCTCCCTGTTTGGAGTTACTATGAATAAGGTTGCTGTTACCTTTTGTCTACAAGTGTTTTTGTGAACATATGACTTTATTTCTCTTGGAAAAATGCTTGAAGTAGAATGTCTAGGTTATAGGACGTGTGTATATTTAACTTTATAAGAAGCTGCTAAACAGTTTTTTAAAGTGGTTGAAGTATTTTATATTCATTTTATTTTTTATTTTTTAAAGATTTCATTTGTTTATTTGACAGAGAGAGAGAGATCACAAGTAGGCAGAGAGGCAGGCAGAGAGAGAGGGGAAGCAGGCTCCCTGCTGAGCAGAGAGCCCACTATGGGCCTTGATCCCAGGACCCTGAGATCACGACCCGAGCCGAAGGCAGAGGTTTTAACCCACTGAACCACCCAGGCGCCCTTATATTCATTTTCTCTTCCCTCCAGCATTACATGAAAGTTCCTGTGGCTCCATATTCTTATCAATATTTGTTATTGTCACTCTTAAATTTTAGCCATTCTAGTGGATATACATTGATATCTCACTTTTAATCTGTGTAGTTTTAATCTGTGTATCCCTGACTACTAATGATGTTGAATATTTCTGTATATGATAACTGACCATTTATGTACCTTCTTTCCTGAAGGACTGTTCAAATCTTTTGTTTGATTTCTAAACAGGGTTGTTTGTCATTTCATTATTGAGTTGTATAAGTTCTTTATGGAGTCTTTATACAAGTCCTTTGTCATGTATACATAAAATACATAAGATGCATATATGTGTATATATACATATATATGTAATAGGAATGTTTTCTCTCAATTTGTAGCTTGCCTTTCATTTTCATTTTTTCCTTTTTTTAAATTTCCAGTATCATTAACATACAGTGTTATTACTAGTTTCAGGTGTACAATGTAGTGATTCAACAATTCTGTATATTACTCAGTGCTCATCATAATAAGTGTATCCTTAATCCCCTTCACCTATTTCATCCATCGCCCTACTAACCTCCCCTCTGGTGAAAATTGGTTTGTTCTCTATATTTAGGGTCTGTTTGTTTTTTTTTCCTTTGTTCATTTGTTTTGTTTCTTAAATTCTACATATGAGTGAACTCGTATGGTATTTTTCTTTCTCTGACTTATTTCACTTAGCATTGTACTTTCTAGATCCATCCATGTGTGGCAAATGACGAAATTTCATTCATTTTTATGGCTGAATAATATTGATTATATATACGAATGCCACTTCTTTATCCATTCATCTATGGATGAACATTTGGGTTGCTTTCATAATTTGGCTATCGTAAATAATGCTGCAATAAACACAAGAGTGCATAGATTCTTTTTAAATTAGTGTTTTCATATTCTTTGGGTAAATACCCAATAGTTGAATTACTGGATCAAATGGTAATTCTATTTTTAATTTTTTCAGGAAACTCCATACTGTCTTCCATTACGACCACACCAGTTTGCATTCCCACCAACAGTGCATGCAGGTTTCTTTTTCTCCATCCCTGTCAACAATTGTTTTCTGTGTTTTTTATTTTAGCCATTCCGACAGGTGTGAGGTGATATAGCTCATTGTAGTTTTGATTGCATTTTCCTGATGATGAATGATGTTGAGCATCTTTCCATGTGTCTGTTGCCCATCTATATGTCTTCTTTAGAGAAATATCTCTTCATATCTTCTACCCTTTTTTAAATTGGATTCTTTGGGGCTGTGTTTTTGGTGTTGAGTTTTATAAGTTATTTATATATTTCGGATGCTAACCCTTTATTGGATATGTCATTTGCAAATATTTTTTCCCATTCAGTAGGTTGTCTTTTAGTTTTGTTGATTGTTTCCTTTGCTGTGCATAAGCTCTTTATTTTGATGTAGTCACACTAGTTTATTTCTGCTTTGCCTTGGGGGACATATCTAGAAGGAAATTTCTATTTTTTTGTTTGTTTTTATTTTTAGAAGGAAATTTCTATAGCCAGTGTCAGAGAAATTAGTGCCTGTGCTCATTTTTAGGATTTTCATGGTTTCAGGTCTCACATTTAGGTCTTTAATCTGTTTTGAATTTGGGTGTCTGATGTAAAAAAGTGCTCCAATTTCATTCTTTTGCATGTTGCTGTCTTCCCAGCACCACTTGTTGAAAAGACAATACTACATATTCTTGCCTCCTTTGTCAAAAATTAATTGACAATATAGTAGTGGGTTTATTTCTGGGCTCTCTGTTCTGTTGATCTATGTGTCTGTTTTTGTACCAGTACCATACTGTTTTGATTCCTACATCTTTGTAATATATCTTGAAATCCAGAATTGTGATACTCATTTTGTCCTTTTTCAAGATTTTTTGGCTATTCAGAGTCTTTTGTGATTCCGTACACATTTTAGGATTATTTGTTTTAGTTCTGTGAAAAATGCTGTTGGTATTTTGACAGGGATTACATAACATCTGTCAATTGCTTGGGGTAGCATGGACATTTTAACAGTATTTATTCTTTTGATCCATTAGTATGGGATATCTTTCCATTTTAACATCTTTGATTTCTTTCATCAATGTTTTATAGTTTTCAGAATAGAGGTCTTTTATCTTCTTGGTTAAGTTTATTCCTAGGTATCTTTTTTTTTTTTTTCGGTACAATTATAAATAGGACTGTTTTCTTAATTTCTCTTTCTGTTGCTTCATTATTAGTGTATAGAAAGACAGAGGATTTCTGTATTTTGATTTTACATCCTGAAATCTTCCTGGATCCATGTATCAGTTCTTATAGTTTTTTGGTGTTCTTTAGGGATTTCTATGTATAGTATCATGTAATCTGCAAATAAAGAAAGTTTTCCTTCTTCTTACCAATTTGGATGCCTTTTATTTCTTTTTCTTGTCAAATTGCTATAGCTAGGACTTCCAGTACTATGTTGAATAAAAATGGCAAGAGTGAACATCCTTCTCTTATTCCTGACCTTAGGTGGAAAAGATCTCAGTTTTTTACCATTGGGTATGATATTAGCTGTGGGTTTTTCATACATGGATTTATTATGTTGAGGTATGTTCCCTCTAAACTTCACTACTTTGTTGAGAGTTTTATCATGAATGGATGATGTATTTTGTTAAGCGCTTTTTTGTAGCTATTGAAGTGAGCCTTTAATTTTCTTTATTATGTCTTTCATTTTTCAGAAAGAGAAAGTCAAAGTTATCATTTTTTTTCTTTCATGGTATTGCTTTTAAGTCTTGTCTAAGAAATCTACCTACAGCCAGATCACAAAAATATTGTCCTATGTTTTCCTTTAGAAACTTCATATTGTTAGCCTGTGATCTATCTCAGATTAAATTCCATGCATTACACAAATTAAATTTTGTGTTATGAATTAATACTAAATATTTTTCTGAATGGAGAGTCAGTTGCTCCAGTATCATGTGTCAAAAAGACTATACTTGTCTTGCACCTTTGTCAAAAGTCAGTCAAATGTAAATGTATGGGTCTATTTCTGGACTGTGTATTCTGTTCTGGTTTTCGTGTGTATTATAATGCCAATAGAACACTGTCTTGGTTACTGTCAGTTTGTCTTGAAAACCGTTTGCTGTGTAGATTATTATAGTTTAAATCTTGGAAACAGGCAAGTCCTCTTCCATTAAGAAGTGGTGTCTGTTTCTCCATCTCTTGAATTTGTCTGGCCCTGTGGCTGCTTTGACAAATATCATATGGCACATATCACATGGAAGTGTTTCAATGTGACTCCTGAGACAAGGTCAGAAGAAGTCTTGTGGCTTTTGTCGTGGTCTCTTAGAATGCTCAGGAATAGGCCAGGCAACATGCAAGCAACCTGACTGTCCTGACACCAGTATGCAGTGAGCAAGCGCAAACTAGCCATGCAGAGGTTATGTGCAGGAAGAGGTGCCTGACAAGCCACAGCTACTCCAGCTGTCTCTGCCCAGACCCCACCCAAGTGACTGGAGTCATCTTCAGGCAACTTTAGCCCAAGCCACACCTGACTACAACTTCAAAAAAGATCCTGAGCAAGAACAGCTTAGTAGAGCCCACAGAGCTATGAAAGATTCTAAATTGTTATTTGGAAGCAGCTAGGTCTGGCATAGTTTGTAAAAGAAAAATTGATACCTAGGACAGTAGAGCATTATAAAGAGTATAGTTTCTGAAATCGGAAAGACTTGAACTCACATTCTGTTTATGACTGTGTAAGCACCAATCAAGTTAACAGGCTGAAGGCTAAGCAATTTATGTACAATATATTTCATCATTTAATATTTTCTTAAGCACCTACTGAAGACAGGAAGTATGCTTAGGAGATACAAACATGAATACAATGCAGGTCCTCCTGAAGGAATTTACAGGGGGGTGGGGAGAGCGATTGACATGTTCAATACAAAGGTAGCTGATGAAATCACTTTCCGTCTATGGCAGTTGCTATATGGTGAATTGTGAGAAAAATAACTTTGCTAATCTGGATTCACACAAGACTGATACGCACAAAACATCAGATAATGAGTATGTCATAGCCCATCTGGCTTCCCTTTTGTACTGGCTGCTGGGAAGGTCAGAACTGAAGGTGAGATTCAATCCCAGGAGTTTATGTTTCCTCTCTCCTCCTTCAACATGATTTCCAATTTTCTATTTTTAATTTAGAAATGCCTCATTGTAATGTCTCAAATTCTTTTGAGGAGTGAGTTGGGGTGAAATTATGAATAAAATATATCAGAAAGCTAACTGATTGATTCAGGTTAAAATCATAGCTTGGGATTCATCTGAGTTGTTTCATTTCTTGTTTTTGTTGTTGAGACCGTTCCTGTTGAGCTTGTTCTTACTAGGACTATGACCACTACAACTATGCTGCTAATCGCCCTAGCTGGCATTTAGAGAGCATGGTGTGCTAGGTACTATGCTAAGTGCTTAAATGAATCATTGCGTTTCATTTTTGCAATAATCTTGAGATATAGCTGTTATTACTGTCCCAGTTTTAGAGACAAGGAAACTGTGACCAGGAGAGCTCAAGTTGCTTGTCCAGGTAATGCTGATTGCCATGTCAGAGGCAGTTCCACTCCAGAGCTCATGGGCTGCAGCGTTAGGTTTCTGGTGCACATGGGTCCATGGAAAAGGTGGCTGAATAGACTTTCATGATGAAAGTCTCTTCATGAGACTTTCCTTCATGAGACTGGCCTAACCCTCTTCTTTATTCAAAGGCTTTACCTGCAGGGCCCAGGAATTCTTAGAGTTCCACAGGGGATGAGTTAACCAAGATCCTCCCCATATTCACTGTTTCCTGCACAGGGAATCCCATCTTCATAAACATTTATATTCCTGGACCCTGAATCCAAGGCAAGTATTCATAAAATAGATTGCATTTGTGTTCATAGTGACTTGTTCATGGGAAATGAGAGAATAGACAAAAGAGAGAAGTTAAATTCTGGCAATTATTTCAAAATGTTTGATGAGTTAGCAGTAATATTCAAAGCATACATCCCTGGTATAATTAAACCCCCTTCCTTAAAAACTCAAAGCAATGTCATCTCTAATAGAAAAAAAGAAGGATAGTATAGTGGGAAAGAGAGAGAGAGGGAGAAAGAGAGAGATGATGATCAGAAGCAGGAAGGGAATTCTCACATGTATTATGTACCCGTGTGTGCCACACTTTTTATATGCATTACCTTGTGCAGTCGTCTCTCATCCAGCCATGTGAAATAGATACTATGGCAAAGTGACTGAGACCAAAGGCCCTGGAATCTGATGGCTTCTACCAATCAGTGAGGAACCTTGGCAGGTGTGAGCCCTCTGTGGGCTCCTGTTTCCTCATTTACAGGCACACCTCATTTTATTGTACTTCACAGACATTGGCTTTTTTTTTTTTTAAACAAATGGGAGGTTTATGACAACCCTGTGTCAAGCAAATCTACAGGCACCGCTTTTCCAACAGCATTTGTTCACTTTGTGTCTCTGTGTCACATTTCAGTAATTCTCACAATATTTCAAACTTTTTCATTATCGTTGTATTTGTTATGTCAATCTGTGAGCAGTGATCCTGGTTAGCTGAGAGCTCAAATGATGGTTAGCCTTTTTGGTGTTTTTTTTTTTTTTAGCAATGAAGTATTTTTTAATTAAGACATATAGGTTTTTTTTAGACATAACAGTTGTGCAATTAATAGTCTATGGTGTAGTGCAATCATAGCTTTTATATGTACTGGGAAACCAAAATATTCTTTTGACTCCCTTTATTGAGATAGTCACTTTATTTTGATGGTCTGGAACTGAACCCAAAATATCTCCAAGGTATGCCTGTATGAAATGACAATAGAACTTGCTAATAGCATTGCTGTGAGAATTAAATAAGATAATACATATGCTGTACTCTGTATGGATGTGATAAATATTAAGTACTGTAATTATATTGAGTGCTGAGTCTCAGCAGGGAAAATGGGATGTGCCCTCACGCTTGGTGGGGTGGACGGATGAGGGATGGCAGGAGGGGTGAGGGGCCTGAGGGAGGGAGTGCAGCTGGCGGTGTTGGGCCCTGGGTAGCTGGCACCTCCCAAGTGATGAGTGGGCTGTCATATCCCAAATCGAAAGTGATTTTGGTAACATTTAATAGTGGTTTTCTCTTTTTAAAAAGTCTATGCTTGTCAAATAAATTATATGTGTGTCAGTCCTCTAGCAGCCTCATCTAGAATTTGTGCTGATTTTGTCTCTATGATTAGTTGAAATGTTATTAGTTTGATATTGTGTACCACTTCCAATTTTAGAACTTCTACAAATTTGTTACAAAGTTCCCCCCCGCCTCTCAACTGTCATCCAGAGGCAACTGAGCTAACTCAATATTTAATTATATATCTGGCTATTAGGGTGTTTAATGGTAAAGGGGAAGTGGTGTGTGGTACCTAGTTGGTTATCTAGTTTCTGGGTCCTAGGATACTCCTGGGCCTCATTTCCTTGGCTCCAAGGGGAAGTGGAGATTGGCTGCCCCACCTGCACCCACAGGGCAAGCACGAGGGAATGGAGAGTGAGCTTGCCTGTGAATGCAGACATGGGTTCTATCCTGCTTGACCCTCCCTGGCTGAATGACTTTGGGCACATCCCTTCTCTGAACTTCAGTTGGTCTCCCTTTCTGTAAAACAGGAAGGTTAGAATTCCTGATTTAACATATTCCCTAAACCCTACAACTTAGGGTTTTGGTGTTCATTTGTAGAAGAGTCTGGCCCAGCTGGGCGAGCTGTCTGCTCCATCAGGCAGATTTGAAAACACTTCTGGAAGGAGAAAATGTGCAGCTTGAATGGTGGTGGAGAAATGTCTTGGAGAATAAGAAGGGTTTGGCATTATAGCCAGATGGCACAGGCTGGGAGTGAGTGGGAGGTGGGCCTGGGAAGGCACTCAGTAGGAAGAGTAGCTGGGGGAGGGAGAGGGGCAGAATGAAGGAGGAGAGTGAAGTAGAGAAGATATCAAAGCAGAATGCCTGTAAGCAAAATGCCCCAGCATCCTAGGAAGGTATCTTCGATTGACCCAGCATGAGAGTGGCCCAGATACAGCATGAGAGTGGCCCAGATACTGAGGAACATTGAGAAGGAGAGGTGATGTGGCCTTAAATCAAAGGGTGGAGGTGAGGTGGTAGGCAGTCAGGAGAGGCAAGACCCTGAGTGTGCTTAGCATGACTTGAGCAAGTGGTTTCTTTCCCCCATTTCCATGTCTATACAGCAAAGCAGATAATGCTCCCCACTCCAGTGTCCACCTGGGGAGAGCTCAAGGCCATTGCCATGTAAATGAGGTGATGCAGTGAGTGAAGGGCACATTACCTGGCTTTGGAGAATTTTTAACAAATGGTCTCTGTTTTTGTTATTTGGGCATAAAAAGCCCATAGTAATAGAGCAGAGAGATATTTAGAACTATGTCTGAAGTCTTAAGAAACCTAGGAGTGCAGGTTTACTGGAGTCAGGGGTTGGAACATAAGCAGAGCCTATGATAGGTGCTGTGGGGGCCCACCCCCACCCCCCTGCGCCCAGACCAGCAGAGGAATAGAACAATATCCGGAACTGAATGTCCTGCCTGCAAGTGTTTGGGGAGTCACAGTATGCTCTGATTTAAAGAGAGTGAAACAGTGTGAATATGTTGTACACCTGAATGGGTGGAATAGGATTCAGACCCTCATGTCAGTTACTCCAGTATATGGTGTTTCTTTGTGTAAAGAAGGAACAGATAAATCCAAAAATGATGAACCTCAGAGAGAAGGAATAAAATTTCAATTTGAGTTTCATACAAGAAAAGATGAAAAAGGCAAATCCCTTACAAATAACTGCGTGGCCCACTAACCCTCTCTTTCATAGGTGACCCTTGAGGCCTCAGATTTGGAAGTCAGGGTCTTGGAGGAGCATATTTTTTCCTCACTAATGAAGTTGGCTAAGCTCCAAACTGTCCCCTCTGTGTGGTGTGGAACTGATGTGTCGTCAGTCTCCAGGCTCACCCGAGGTAATGTCCCTCACCCACTTGTGCTGGACTCACCCTGCCAGTGTCCACCTTAATTACGCTGGGACCACAGGAGACAAACACACTCTTCCCAGGCCCTCCAGCACCGGGTCTGAACCTATGGGTTCAAATAACAGTGTGTCGAGGAGAAACCTGAAGCCTGCTGGGTGGACAGAGGACAGCTGGGGCGAGGCAGAGAGCTTGAGTATAGAAGAAACAGAACGTGGCCTTACTCTTTAAGGAAGGAGGTAACTACAATGCATAGAGAGAGATGAACAAACTGGGACCAAAGAAAGTTCACTTCACACTTGGGAGGCACAGGGAAAAGGGCTGTAGACAAGCATCAGGACTAACATGGGGTCTGAGAAGCCAGAGAGACCATAGTGGATCTTAGTAATAGGCAAGCATCCTCTTGGCTCCAGGTCCTGGGGAACATGAAGACATAGACCTTTCATCCTAGGAGGTCACCTCTGTTTGATGGTATCAGACTGTGCTGCTTAGGGTCCTGGAGTTCCCTGGAAGTGTCCTTGGATCTCTTGTAAAGGTGGGAGAGAAAGGGCAAGGGGTGAGCTTTTGGGGGAAGAGAGGCTGAAATGAAATCCAGGCCCCCCATTACCTAGATTCAATGGAGCTGCTTCAACCTTTCTTATGTCATATATTGTGGCTTTAGATACATTTTATTTGGGGGAAAGTTCCCCTTTTTTTCTTTTTTTTTTTTTTTTAAGAAAAAGATTTTAAAATCAGTCTGGCAATACGGACATATGATAAAACCCAACAAAAGGCCTTTCTCTACATCTTTCTCAAGACAGCTGGCAAGGTGACACTCAATAGGAAAAATGACCCATCAGCGAAGGCACAGAGCACCCCTGGCTGATACATTTAGCTAGAGAACACCACTGAGAACCCAGGATGATGCTATGTGGTTGGAAGGGACTCTGGGGCCATTGGCTGTTCTCCAAAGCAGGTCTAGGTTTCCTGCCAGTCAGAAGGAATGGAAGAACGCTAGAGAGATGGCATGCTTTCCCATTATTGAGCCGTCATTGCGACCTGAGGAATTCCCAACATTCTTAGCTGTTCCACATACTTCATCAAGGGCCTTGTTCTAATTTCTCCAGATTCATTTTCTACTTCACTCCTTACATTTGACACTCTTAACGCCACCAAACTTAGTTTCCCACCCACACTATGCCATTTTTAAATTACTTAATTAACTTAGTTGCTGTCTGTTCTTAATACCTGGAATTCCCTTTACTACTCTCTGTTCAGGTATTTTATTCCAGCTCAGACATTTTCTCTTCCAAGAAGTTTTCCATTTTCCTTTATATAAAGATTTTTGGGTTCTACTTCTTTACCTTGAGTTAAATTTGAATTTATTGTCCACCTATCGACTGGAATCTCTTTACCCCTTAAAAATTGAAGTGAAGTTAATTTATCCTCACTCATATTTCATGACCTGTAGGAAGCTAAAGCCATTCCCAAGATGTTTGCCAATTCTTGGAAGAGTACGAGAGAAGTGAGTTGTGATATTACATTACTATTGTTCTAGCTTCTGGCTTACATACTCCCTTAGTTTATGCTGCTTATTTATGTTTTAATCATGTGCATGAAATTTCCAGTTTACAGATACTGACCCACACGTGGAATTCAACATCTTTCCCTGATTTCTAAAAGATACAAGCTATGAAACCCTAGAAAACACAAGTCTAATTTATAGTGACAGAAAGCAAGTCAGTGCTTGTCTAGGGCTGGGAATAGTACAAGAGCTATAAGGAGACTTTGGGGATGATGGTAAGGATCTTTATTATCTTGGTTGTGGTAATGGTTACAGAGACATATAAACTTCTTAGACTTAAATTATCTAATATATATTGAATGCTGCATCTTCTGGATCCAGTTCTTCTGGATACAGTGGTCAAATGGAAAATAGTTCTTGCCGTTCAGAGGCTCATAGAATAATGTGGGAAACAGACAGCTAAATAGATAATCTTAGCTGTATAATTCATGCTAAGAGACATAGGGACCACTGGAAATTCTGTGGAGGTGGTGCTTAAATCTATTTGGGAAATCAGGGTAGGCTCCCTGGAAGAGTTGATTGATTGATTGATTTTTATTTTCAGTTAGCCAGCACATAGTACATCGTAAGTTTTAGAGTTGATTTTTTAAGTCAACTTTTTTGAGCTATACTTTGCATACAATAAAATGCATTTATATTAAGTATAGGTTTTGGTAAGTTTCAATAAACTTATATGTCTGCCACTACCACAATCAAGGTCATTCCCATACCTCCTCCCTCTCTTCTCCCCTTCTTCCCTACCACTTTCCAGGTAGTTTTGGTGAGTCACAGAACCTTGGCTTACCCTGACCACAAGGCTAAATTACTTCTATACTCTCAACACTTTTGATTCCCAATGTGTGTGTTTTCCAAACCAAACAATTCTCCAATTCTCTGTGGACATCAAGTGAATGTTTTATAGTTCAATTCAGTTCCAACACTAAGTCCCTGGAGTTAGTACAGACTCTATGAGTAAAGGCTAAGTCCTACAAGACTGTCTCCACCCCCTTCAGACACCAGTCACAAGTAGTGGGTCCCCAGGTTACCAATACTTTTGTCTAACTTAGCTATAAAATGGGGGTTCGCATGACCCCCAATAATTTGTCATAATGGCTCACAGAGTGCAGGAAAACACTTTCCTTATGCTTGTGGTTCATTAGAAAGGGTACAAATGAACAGTCAGATGAAGAGGTACATTAGGCAAGCCCAGAAAGGTTCCAAGTGCAGGAGCACCTATTCCCATGGAGTTAGGGGTGCTCCACCTGCCCTGCAGATGGATGCACTTGTCAAGATGGAAGCTCTCTGGACCCCATTGTTTAGGGGCTTTATGGAGATTCCATTTTGTAGACATTATTAATTAAATCATTGATCACTGGTGATTGAACTCAATTTCTAGCCTCTCTCCCATCCCTGTAAGTTAGAGGTGGGAGTGGGCCTGAAAGTTCCAGTCCTTTAATTGCGAGGTTGGTGCCTCTGGAAGCCAACCCCTAACTTGAAGCTCTCTTAGAAACCCCAGCCACCAGTCTTCTCGTTAACATACAAAAAGACACTCACCACTCTGGAGATTTCAAGAGTCTTAGAAACTCTTATTTAAGGAAGGAGGGACTAAGACCAAATATTGTACTCTTTTTCATTCCTATCAATCTGGAAATTACAAGAGTTCTAGGAGTCTGTGTTACAAACAGGGGGCAGAGACTAAAGATGTATTTCTCATTATGCCACAGCTGGGCACATGGCCCAGGTAATATCTACCCCCTAATCATAGTGCTTGAGTCAAGGGGTGGGGGCATGAGATCCCAGCAGCACCAAATGATGTCCTTCCTAGAGTTTATAGACAGAGAGGAGCTGTCTTTCTTCTAGGGTTCCCAAGCCAGAAAGATGAAAGCCTGGGCTGTGGCCTGCAGACCATGGAGGAGACCTCTTTATAGGAGAAGAGGGGGAAGGCAGCATAGAAAAGGAGCCAAGCTTCAAGAGGAAAAGAATGAGGATGACATAATTTGAGTCTCTGGGTGCAACCATGCCTGTGGCACATTCCACCCCTTCTTCCTAGTTATGTGAATCAACCAACTTCCCTTCTTCCTCACCTAGCTTGAACTGGCAAATCTTACTTAATTTGTGGCAGGGGATGACATTAATAACCCTGTCCTTAGATTCTGGAAATGATTCTTATTTGGTGCCCATAGTCCTGTATAGGTGGACACATATCTATTTATGAGAAATCCATGTGTATTTGTATGCCATGGTCAAATTTTGAACTTTTCTTTCAACATCAGATACGGGTTTTGGCAATGCTGAGCAATGAAACTAAGATGCAATTACTTACACTTGCTTTCCTTTATATCCAAAGTTGTTTGATGGACAACAACTGAATAAAGCAATCTTTCTGGACATGTTTTCTCACCATCCTTAGCTCTCACTGCTGAGTTCCCTGTAGGATGTACTGGTTGCTCTCACATTTCCTCCAGTCCTGGGGAAATCTGCCAGTTACAGTTAATGAGGCACCAAAGTGAGGTGGGGAGAATCTCTTTATGCATGCCATTCCAGTTAGCTTCCCAATAGTGGGTTCATCCACCCATTCAATTCAACCGTCCATTTATTTATCACTTGTGTCTTAAGTATAGACCCAGAGACAGTCCTGGGTATTGGGATACACATACCTGCCCTTACAAAGTTTATACAGTCCAGTGGAAAAGGCAGACAATGTGGCATACGCTGGCCTAGAGGAAGTGCTAGGTGCTAAGGAGAACATGAAGGTAGTACCTAACTCAGCTTTCCAAAGGAAGTAGGATAGGTGAGTTAAAACATGAAAATGAGTGGGAGTTGGCCAGAGAAAGGTTTCAGAACTGGGGGAGATGGAGGTCATAGAAGAGGAGACAGATAAGTATTAACAATAATGGTTTCTAGCAGAATAAACAACAGGTATAAAGGCTTGGAGCTAAGAAAGACCTTTAAGAAACACAGGATCACAGCTTGGCCATAATTTTCACCACAAGAGGACAGAGATGAGACTTCAGTGGCTCATTCTTTTCTGTTCAAAGGAGCAGTCATGCAGCCTTTCCTGGTACCAAGCCTGGGGAGTGCCTAGTTTCTCCCGTCCAGGTGACCACCAGAGGGTATTCAGGGAATCCTTTCTTCCTAGCAGAGCAGCACCACGTTCTGAATTTAAATAGCATCTTTAATTCAACTTTATCAAGGCTGTACCTTCAATTCTCTCTCCCTGCTAAAATTTTACCAGTTCCCCTATTTGAAATGGATGCTGAGGACAGGAGGGTAAAAGAGTGTTGCTATGGGAGCTGGAGCAAGTTAGGGAAAATTCTGGCACCAATTCCTGGTAGAAAAAAATATCCAACCTCCAACTTTGGCAGTAAAGAAGAAAACTAAATGAGGGGGTCAAAATAGTGAATTCATATGCCAAAAAGTCAAAGTCTGGTGCTTATTTAAGAACATGGGCTTTGGAATTAGACATTCCTAGGTTCAGATCTAGGCTCTTCCCCTGATTGTCTGTGTGGCTGTGGGTGACTTTCTTACTCTTTTTGAGTTTTTAGTTCATGCTGAGATGGGAATATATGGGGAATATATATGAGATGGGAATATGGGGATGAGATATATGAGATGGGAATATATGGAGAATATATCAAATGTGGTACCCGATATACAGTATGTATCTAATAAATGAAAGATACTGTTTTTGTATGATACTGGTACTGTCAGGTTGCTGTGAGAATTCAATGATTTCATGCATGTATTTGGCCCATAAATAGCACAAATGTTAACAATTACAACTATTGTTATCAGAGATAGCTGTAAATGGAGAATTCCTGAAGCCTCCAGTGTTACTGTAAAAACAGAGATGGGAAGTAGACTGTGGCACATAGACCAAGGCAGGGATGACAAATGGATTCATCTCATGCATGCTGACCAAGCTGACAGTGGCTGCTGGGAATGTGTACCTACACATTGGAGGTCACATCTGGCTCAGCAGGGAAGAGCACCATGATCAGTTAATGATGTCTGTTTTGGGTGGCAGAGGGGGGTGTCACACTAGCATGTATGCTATGTATTTGCTTTCTGTAGACTGAAGCATCATTCTAGGCCATTGGTTTGGGAGCCTGTAACAAAGGGGCCAGGTCTGACCTTGTCCATGCATGCCAATCCCCACTTTCTCAATGCTTTACTCCCAGCACATTATTATGGCCAGAGTCCACCCCCAGCTGCCTTTTCCTCAGGAAACTTTGGCTGGCATAAATTGAGACCTGTAAATTCACCATGTGGATGACACAGGCCGTGTGCCCAGCCCAGGCTCCGCAAGTGACAGAAAAGGAGGGAGTTGCTTAGTGACATGACACAAGGGTGTCTTTGATTCATCGCCCAGATCCAGCCCCAAGCCTATGGCCAGCAGTGAGTAATGGCTGCAAATGGCCAATATAACCTCTTTAAAAATGTCACTTTGCTGTAAAATGTAAATGTTTAACATTTAAACACGAACACTGACTCCTAAAATTCCTAGTCTTGGGTGTCTTTTTTTTTTTCATTCTTTCAGAAAAATCTTCATCTTTCCATGGTGAAAGACTTCAATACAAGATTTACAATCTTGTGCTTGTTAAACTGGTGCCATGTCTTGGCCCAGATAGGGCAGCAAAGGAACAGAGATTTGCAGGGGACTTTCTACCTTGCCTGTTAATACAGAGTATTAAACATACAGTGCAGTTTTGCCCCTAGCCACTGACCAGAGGAGCTATGAACTCTAAACATAGGAGGTTTCACTTTATTTCCAATTATCCTGGACTTCAAAATACAAGATATCATTGAAGGTCAAGAAAGACCAAAAACAGCAATAAAGAATATTCACTGGGAGCTGCTCATCACCTAATTTTGTCTCATGGTTCTGTGACCAAGAGGCTCTAGGTAAATCAAGGATATGGGTGGTGGTTCTTGGTATTGATTCCTTTACTCCTAAAGCAATTCTAATGAGGGTAATCCCAGCAGTAACTCAGGGCCTCCTGCTGATTGGCCTTTGGACAAGGATGGACAGTGAATAACAAACAAGTCAAACTTGAAAGATCTGGGCAGGCTCAGATTCAGGTATGGAAGGCAGATGGGTCACAGGGATCATGCTGGGCATGGTGATATGGGGTACTGCTGGCAGTATCCTTCCAATTTCACCCAACTGGAGCATATTGTTGGATTTTGCTTAGGTGTCTTAATCACAGTAGGCATTTATTGCACATTTGTTTCATTAATTAAATAAATAAACCCAGTGTTGGCCCAAGAGGTTAGGTCTAGCGTTTCAGCAAATAAACTTTAAAACCTTGTACATACAACATAGTTTTATGTTATTCTTGTTATATTGTTTGGCATTTTATAACTAGGGTAAAGGTGGTTATCTTTAATTTACCAATTAGAAGCAGAGGACCAGACAGTTTGGAGAGTTGTTTTGATACCATAATAAGTTCGAGATGAAGCCAAGATGAAAATTCTGCTTTGGGGTTCTTAGTCTAGTTGTTTTATACTTCACCACATTCAATGTTTATACCCTGTGTCATGACCCTAGATGAGGCACATGTGTACATTAGGGCCAGCACTCAGGTGCAGCAAGTAAGGAGCCTAGGACATTTGTAAGGCCCTGAAAGTGGGTACATCTTAAAAGTTTGTGCCCCAGGTGCCTTCTTGCTTCTCCCTTCTCCCAGCCCTGGTGATTACACATGTGAAAGCATGAAGGAAAGGGTAGTGCTCAAAAGGAGGATTCTGCAGGTGCACTCAAAAGAGTTCATTTTTTTCTAGGCCTGGTTCCTGGATGTTAGGACTCTCCTAGAACAGGAAATTAGGAAGGAATTGCTTTTTCAGGGAAACCAAAAGAGAAAAAAATATATACATGCACCAAAACACTGATCTGTAGTGTTCTCTCTCTACCTTTTTGAACAGAGTAACTGATGACAATTGCCAGTAGCTCTTGATCAAATCTGACCCTCTCAGAAGATGGTTGAGACAGAAGACTGGGTGTTCCTGCATAACTGATTGGTGTGGTTTGCCACCTCCCAGGGTCCTTGTATTAGGACACTTTTGATCACAGTGTTAGAAACCCAGATGAAACCATCTTAGGTACAAATGGGAGTTTATTGGATGAATACTAAAATACTGTATTACAATAAAAAGGAAAGGGGCCTTGGGAACTATTGGAATTAGGGACTTAAATAACCTTAGGAGTTTTTCTGTGTATAGCTTCTACTTCTTTCCTCTGTTTTTTGATAAAGGGATTTCCTCTGCAATGAGAGGGGGAAAAGTCGCAAAGTTCTTACGACTAACATCCTGGATCCCACCATAAGCAAAGGAGTGATCTTTGTCCCTTATATCCAGGTGAAAAAAATGCCAGAGAACTCTGATTGGCTTAGCCTGGTCAGGTGCTTATCCTTGGATGGAGTAGTGATGGGCTCAGAGTCAGGGTCATATAGAACCAATAAAGCCTCAGGGGCTACCCCTGTATATAAAAGCTCTCAAGAGAGTAGAGATCCTTCTGAAATGGACAACCAACCCAAAAGTGCTTTTGATAGCCATACCCATGACCAGCAATGGTGCAAGGTTGGACCCTCTACTTTGTGGCAGTCTAGCAAAGCAGGGTTTACAATGCTAAAGTAGGTGGAGAGGGTTACCTCCAAGAGGCACCGATTTTGTGATCTCTTCTGAGAGTTTCTATATTATTTCCCTGGGTGTCTTTAAATCACCTGGACACTTCAATAGGAACTGGTCTTTTGAGTAACCACATTCATCAAACAGCCATAATAACCCTTCTCATGAACTCCAAGATCTTTTAGTGGAGAAATAATATAAACCTCTCACCTATTTCTAGAGATGACGTTGTAAAGCTCAGCAATTCTCAAGGGAATTTCTTGGCTCGAAAACCCAACACCTATTGAGGCCATCCGTTAGGGTTTGCCACCTCCCCAAAAAGTGACAATACTTGTCTTAGGGTCAGTAAAACCCTTCATTCCCTGGGTTGAAGTTCTCTATGCTATCTTCAAAGAAGTGACAACCCAGACCTACTCAGGAGATTCACAGAACACTTCCAGCCAGGTGCCTACTACTGGTTATCTTAGGCAATTTTTCATTAAAACCAGAAGATGGAAGTGTGTAGGAATATGTTATGCAAAAACTGAGTTCCTGGAATTTAGTAGATGAGAAGGAAGAAAACTCCTCTTTGGAGGAATGTGTTCAGTGAATCCAGAGAGGGAATATTTGACGTAGTACAATTTGCTGGAAATAACATAGATTTATTTTTTTTAAGTTATCTAAATTTTTTTGTTATTCTTTTTAAAAAATTTATTATGTTAGTCACCATACAGTATATCATTAGTTTTTTTTTTAAGATTTTATTTATTCATTTGACAGAGAGAGATCACAAGTAGGCAGAGAGGCAGGCAGAAAGAGAAGGGGAAGCAGGCTCCCTGCTGAGCAGAGAGCCCAATGTGAGGCTCGATCCCAGGACCCCAAGATCACGACCCGAGTCAAAGGCAGAGGCTCAACCCACTGAGACACCCAGGTGCCCCTATATTATTAGTTTGTATATGTAATGTTCCGTGATTCATTGTTTGCATATAACACAAAATATGTGCCCTCCTTATTACCCACCACCAGGCTCACCCATCCCCCCACCAAACCCTCAGTTTGATTCCTGGAGTCCATAGTCTCTCATGGTTCGTCTTTCCCTCTGATTTCCGCCCCCTTCATTTTTCCCTTTCTTCTCCTTATGTCCTCCATGCTATTCCTTATTCTCCACAAGTGAAACCCTATGATAATTGTCTTTCTCTGCTTGACTGATGTCACTTAGCATTATCACCTCCAGTTCCACCCATGTTGATGCGAATGGTGGGTATTCATTCTTTCTGATGACCAAATAGTATTCTACTGTATATATGGACCATGCGTTCTTTATCCATTCATCTTTTGAAGGGCATCTCGGCTCTTTCCACAGTTTGGCTATTATGGACATTGCTGCTATGAACATTGGGGTTGCATGTGGCCCTTCTTTCCCTACATCTGTATCTTTGGGGTAAATACCCAGTAGTGCAATCGCTGGGTCATAGGGTAGCTCTATTTTTAATTTTTTGAGGAATCTCCACACTGTTTTCCAAAGTGGCTGCACCAACTTGCATTCCCACTAATAGCGTAAGAGGGTTCCCCTTTCTCCACAGCCTCTCCAACATTTGTTGTTTCTTGTCAATCTTTGCCATTCTAACTGGTGGAAGGTGGTACCTCAATGTGGCTTTGATTTGAATTTCCCTGATGGCTAATGATGATGAACATTTTTTCATGGGTCTGTTACCCATTTGTCTGTCTTCTTTGGAGAAATGTCTGTTTGTGTCTTCTGCCCATTTTTTGATATGATTATCTGTTTTTTGGGTGAGGAGTTTAAGGAGTTCTTTATAGGACTTGGATATCTACTTTTTTATCCAGGATACCTACTTTTTATGCAGAAGCTTTTTATCTTGATGAAGTCCCAGAAGTTCGTTTTTGCTTTTGTTTCCCTTGCTTTTGGAGGTGTGTTTTGAAAGAAGTTGCTGTGGCTGATGTCGAAGAGATCACTGCCTATGTTCTCCTTTAGGATTTTGTTGCATTCTTGTCTCACACTGAGGTCTTTCATCCATTTAGAATTTATCTTTGTGTATGGTGTAAGAGAATGGTCAAGTTTATTTCTTCTGTATATAGCTGTCCTTTATGCAGAAAATCCCAAAGACTCTGCCCCCAAATTACTAGAACTCATACAGCAACTCAGTAATGTGGCAGGATACAAAATCAATGCTCGGAAATCAGTTGTTTTCCTATACACTAACAAAGTGACTGTAGAAAGAGAAATTAGGGAATCAATTCCATTTACAAAAGCATCAAAAACCCTAAGATACCTTGGAATAAACCTAACAAAAAAGGATCTTGATGAAGTCCCAAAAGTTCATTTTCACTTTTGTTTCCTTTGCCTTCGGAGATGTGTCTTAAGAGAAGTTGCTGTGGCCGACGTCAAAGAGTTACTGCCTATGTTCTCCTCTAGAATTTTGATAGATTCCTGCCTCGTGTTGAGATCTTTCATCCATTTTGAGTTTATCTTTGTGTATGGTGTGAGAGAATGGTCGAGTTTCATTTTATACACAGCTATCAAGATAAAAAGCTTCTGCGCAGCAAAGGAAACAGTCAACAAAATGAAGAGGTCATCCACAGAATGGGAGAAGATATTCGCAAATGATAACTGCAGACAAAGGGCTGATATCCAAGAAACAACAAATGTTGGAGAGGCTGTGGAGAAAGGGGAACCCTCTTACGTTATTAGTGGGAATGCAAGTTGGTGCAGCCACTTTGGAAAACAGTGTGGAGATTCCTCAAAAAATTAAAAATAGAGCTACCCTATGACCCAGCAATTGCACTACTGGGTATTTACCCCAAAGATACAGATGTGGGGAAAGAAGGGCCACATGCACCCCAATGTTCATAGCAGCAATGTCCATAATAGCCAAACTGTGGAAAGAGCCGAGATGCCTTTCAAAAGATGAATGGATAAAGAACGCATGGTCCATATATACAGTAGAATACTACTTGGTCATCAGAAAGAATGAATACCCACCATTCGCATCAACATGGGTGGAACTGGAGGTGATAATGCTAAGTGACATCAGTCAAGCAGAGAAAGATAATTATCATAAGGTTTCACTTGTGGAGCATAAGGAATAACATGGAGGACATTAGGAGAAGGAAAGGAAAAGTAAATGGGGGTAAATCAGAGGTGGAGATGAAAGATGAGAGACTATGAATTCTGAGAAACAAACTGAGATTATGGAGGGATAGGAGGTGGGGGGATGGGTGAGCCTGGTGGTGGGTATTGAGGAGGGCACATACTGCATGGAGCACTGGATGTGGTGCATAAACAGTGAATCTTGGAACATGAAAAAAATAAAGTTAAGATATAAAAAAAAGAATTAATGGATCTAGAAACTGCAGAACACTTATGAAGGAAATTGAAGAAGAAACAAAGAGATGGAAAATATTCCACGCTCGTGGATCAGGAGAATAAGCTTGTTAAAATGTCTATGCTTGCCCAGAGAAATCTGTAATTTCAGTGCCATCCTGATCAAAATACTAATGGCTTTTTTCTAAGTGCTGGAACTAACATTCCTAAAATTTGTGTGGAACCGGAAAAGTCATAGGAATCGCCAAGGAAATGCTGAAAAAGAAAATGCTGGGGCATCACGTTGCCTGATTTCAAGCTATATTACAAAGCTGTGATCACCAAGACAGCATGGTACTGGCACAAAAACAGACACATACATCAGTGGAACAGAATAGAGAGCCCAGATAAGGACCCTCAACTTTATTGTCAACTAATCTCTGACAAAGCAGGAAAAAAATATCCAATGGAAAAAAGATAGTCTCTTCAATAAATGGTACTGGAAAAATTAAGTTATCTAAATTTTAAAAGAAGAATAATTATAGGCAGACTTGGATAAAAGAGAAATTCGCCTATATATTCCTCCATGATAGTATTGTTTTTGTGTAGACTTTTCTAGTCTTTCACATAAACAGTTGTCAATGGCATGCATGTGATCCACATGACAGTGAATATGAAGTGACTGTACTATTATGCCAATGACCTTCTACCAAGGGCATATTTGTGGTATTACACAGAATGCAAATGGAAAGCCATTTCCAAATTGAAACTTGATAAGAAAGTTACGGCTCTTGTTAAAGGAAATTTAGGTACTTCCTTTGGGAACACTTACAGAGACAAAGGGGAATATAGACACTTTAACAGTGCCTGGGATCATGAAGGAAAAAAGCCATTTGGGGAATTAACAGAAAGAACAGACACCTAGCATTTTACAGATAATTTTGTAGAGAAACCAAATCTTCCAAGTAAATCAACTGGTTCTTAAAGATTCTACTTTGAAATGGCTTAAGCAAAGACTAGAATTTTCTCTAATAAGAAATGTGGATCCCCACAGAGTCAGGCAGTATGGGATACGTGGAAGGGGATTCACAGAGCATGAACTAAGCAGGGTCCAAATAGAGCCAGACAGACCTTGTTTCATTACAGCAATGTTTTGAAGAAGAACATTTTACAGCTTTTTGGTATGTGTGTATCTGTTACAAAGAATTTTGGTTTAAAGTTTAAAAATGTTTTCCGTCTTAATAACGTCATTTGTTAAAGACCACTTTGGGGATCATGCTGTGCTTAATTCAGGTGACTTGTATTAGGGAAATAAGCAAACAGTAGTGTGTACTCCACTGATCCTGGTTGAGCAAAACTTCATTCTAATGTGGTGAGTTACATGTTATGTTCTTCTGGGCTGCTCAGAAAGCGCCTAGAGGCTGGACGTACTTTCAGAAATATTTATCTGAAGGACATAGACTTTAAAAATCTGTTGTTACTAAATGTCACAGACGTACAGCTGCTTATGTTTCTTTGTATCATTAATTTCTACCCGTCATCGCTAATATGAGAAGAGGGCCCAGAAAAGATGAATTTCATAGTAACTATATGTGTATATACAGATATACACTTAAATATATGTATATATTTAAATATTTATTTTTAATAAATATTTATTATATATTTATATATTATACATAATATACATACATAATTAATACAATATATACATGACATACATGATATACTTCAAAATATAATTTTAACCATTATGTAATGTTTTAGCTGGTACATTTTTTTTAGGAGGGAGTGCAGAGGAGGGGCAGAGGAAGAAAGAGAATCTTAAGCAGGCTCCATGCCCAATGCAGAGCCTGATGTGCAGCTTAATCTCACAATCCTGAGATCATGACTTGAGCTAAAATGGAGAGTCAGAAGCTTAACTAACTGAGCCACCAGGCATTATTCTTTTTTTTTTTTAAGAGAGAGTTTAGCTGATAAATTTAATGTATCTTTACCATTATCTTCTTAGATGCTTGTGTTGGTCTTTCATTGTGTTATTGTTGAAATGAAATTAATATTTTTCAGTGTTTAGATCTTTATCACCTTTGACTTAATCTCTATGGACCCATGTCCTAAGGTAGAAATTCGGATTTCAAGGTCTTTGGTCTACTGCTAAATAGGGTATGTGATCTTGATCAAGTTATTTCACTTCTTTTGGTCTGTAGTTGAAGGGATTGAGATTTATGGTCCTTTCTAGATCTAAAATGCCTTGATCTCAGGGATATATCAGTAGGGCTGCCATGTTGTGCAATTTCAAGATACCCATGGTACTTGTAGGTTCCTCCTAGAATTATGTAGTGTACCGCCAAGCAGACATATGCAATGTCCCTGAATATATGACTTTTTGCTTCATAAAAGTCCACCCCTGTAGTGTCTACCGCATTGCTGATGCACACTGGGTTTTATGGTAGATCAACGATATCTACAGCATAACAAACATCCATTCAGACTAAGTTACTGATCTGTTTCTTCCAGGCCCTGCTTGTCTTCACTTTTTTTTTTTTTTTTCCAGCTAGTTAATCATCATCTTCCAAAGCCAGATGTCTGGGACCTAACCCATTGCCCTTCTACCTTCCGCACCATTCCCACTTCCTTCAGATATACCAGTGTTTTAGGAAAACCAACAGAGACAAGACAGATCTAAAGCAATGCCTCTTAAACTTGAAAAAAAATTCCTGGAGAGCTTATTAAAACATAGATTCATGGCCTCTAATCCAGAGGTTATGATTCAATAGATCTGAGGTGTAGCTTCAAAAATTACATTTCTACCAAGTTCCCAGTTGATGATAATGGTATCAATGATACAACATTTTTAGTAGAAGTAGTCTAAAGCCATATAAATCAGTAAAGAGTGACCTTTTGAATTTAATTTCTGCTTCTCCTATTTCTTACTGGTCCCATTTCATGGATCCCATGTCTCAGTGAAGTAGGAGCAGAGTATTTTCCTGTTCCTGAGGTCAGCTTTACTTAAAGATTTCAATAAGCGCAAATATGTACACTGGTATCTAACACCCTCACAACTGGAGGGATCCATCCTGTTGGACTCATTCCAGCCATCCAGCTGTCAATGCTTTAGGCTAATGGCTCCTTTTTGGGGCAGTTTCCTGAGGTTTCTCTTAATCCTGCTATTTGAAAAGAGCCAAAGCCCTATGATAGCAATTTTAAAGCTAGTTGCTTCTGTGTTTATTAAGTTAGACTTTGCAAGGAATATGGATGCAGCAGCATCTAATGTTGAAGAAATGCCCCTGGAGAAAATGAGCCAATACCCATCGGTCAGCCCCATATTGATCTCTATCTCTCTCTCTGCTGGATCACCCACTTTTCTCCTAAGCTGTCTCTTGTCTATTCCTAATACCTCCAGAGCAGATATTAATCTTTTTCTAGTCTGAATCCAGGTTGGGAAACCTCTTTATATAGGAGAAATGGGGTATAGTAACTCCTATTGATTGCTTAGATTGTATTCATTTCCCATTTAATCCTTTTCCTCTCTCCCAAGAAGAAACCTGATTTTATTCATATTTTCGGTCTCTTCCATTCAGTCATATGCCTCAAAGGAGCCTTGCCCCCACTCCCAGACTCAGTCTTGATTGTCCTAAGCCATCGTGATGGTCTTATATCCCATATTAGTTATTGGTTGAGGCATCAGCATGTGACATAATTCTGGCCAATGAGATTTGAAAGGAAGTTTTCTGAAGACTTCTGGAAAACAGTTTCTCTCACAAAAAAGACACATAGGAAGGTTTTCTCTCATAGAGACACATTCCTTTATACATTGACATGTCAAACGTGATAACTGAACTGCTATAGTTGTCTTATGGCCATAGGAGAGGCTGATGTGAGGAGAAAGCTGACATATTGAAGATGGAAAGGTACCAAAATGGCAGAACTTAAGTTCCTGAAGCTCTGAATCCCCACCTTACATTTCCTCTTAGGTAAGAAAAATATTTTATTGCTTGTTACTTTGAATCTGGGATCTTTGCCACTTTTAGCTGAAGGCTACATATATATATAATATATATAATACAATATTATTTTTATTATATTTTATATTTATTATATATAATAAATATATAAATGTATGTTTATATATACTATAAATATATAATAATCTATTTTATATATAAAATATATGTAAATGATATATATATTTTTTTCCTTTTAAGAGAAAGATGTTAACATGAGGAAAAAAACAAGATAAAAAGACATCATACACCTATAAGCAAGAGCTTTATACAGTTCAGATTTCTGGTTCAAATTCTAGAGGCAGACTTATGGCACAGTTCATAAGACCTCTTACTCTGCTGGTCTTTCCTCAGCCATCTAGACCATAGACCCAGAAGGAGATAGATGAGGGCAGTGTTAGTCTGGGTGTGGGGGTAGCGGGTTTCAGCTCCTCTTTGATCTGACTTCCTAGTCCTTTCTCAAGGGCACGTTTTCACCCTGGCAGTAGTTTTTGCTCATAAGGGCATCAACTCTAGCTGCCCCTGCAACCTGAAAGAAGTAGGCATGTGCAGCTCTGGCTCCTAAAGATCACTCTCCCTGGATTTCAGGTCAACTGCATCCACCCTGAAGAAAGTGCTTTTGTTCTTCTGAAAGTCTCTGCAAACATTTGAAGCCTTGCTATAACCTATTTTTTCCATATTCAGATTGACTGAAGCATATTTAAGAAAAGCAACTGCTCCCCTGTCCTAACAGAAGTCAAATCTAGATCATCCAAGGTAGAACCTGGCCATAGAGTCACATCTGTGTGTGAGGAGAGAGCACCATGTCTTGTGACTCTGACTTGGGCACCACAGAGTTTGCTTTCTCACTAGCCCGGCTGCCACCACCGCACCTAGGGCTGAGCAGGAAAGTATGGCCTTCCCCCTAAATGAAGACAGGAACCATTCCTAATTACCAGTAGTACCTCTGAAATCAGGCTAGGGCATAAAGCTCAAAGAGAGCAGAAAGGAAGCAGAAAATAACATTACATTAGAAAACTAGTTTGTGAGGCATAGTTTGTCTTTAGTTTGGGTTCCTGCCCTTAAACACTTGGCAGATCAGTGGAAGACGTACATGTGCACTCAGTTATAGCCGTCAGAGAATCTCAAAGTCTTAGACTTCTGGCATTCATTGAATTGAACCAAGGGAATCTTTCCCCTCACCCCCAATAGTTTAAATAACAGTAGTCAATACAATATGAGTTCTTCCCCAGAAGCCTTTCCCACCGGATTCCCCAAAGTGGAAATATACTGAACCACCAACAGTGAAAAGGAGGAGATTTGATTTGGGTTGCAACCCCCTAAATATCTCTAAATCATGGCTGCAATAGGATTATGTACAAATACAGGAGCAAAAAGGAGTGTAAAATTATTAGAGGTAAAGGTTCTATCTGATTATATAAGACAGTTAAGTCTTAGAAACAGACAATTTTTATGTGTTTTGTTTTGGTGCGGAGGAAGTGATATTTGGACTAGTCTTGAAGGGTAACAGTTTATAGAGGAACAGTTTGTATCAACTAGTTTCTGAGTTCCTTGAATAAAGGACTTTAATCACTTTGCCCTATGGTGAGTAAATTAATGAATGGCAGAAGATTTATAGAAACTGGAGAGAAACCAAAGGATAAATTAGTATATTTATAATCATATTTTACCGTGAAGGTCAGTGAGATGCCAGGGTCAAATTGGAAGAGTAGTTTTGGGTAGTTAAAAACAGATAATCCATAAGTTAAATTCTTATTTATAAATCCAGAGAATAGGAAGAAAAAGAACTTAACTAGCGTTAGAAACCAGGATAATCTTGATACCTAAACTGACAAACATTGAATAAGACAAGAAAATTATAGACCAATTTTACTGAAAGCGTACATGCAAAATTTCTAGGTATAACATTAACAACTTGAATTCAATAGTTTATTTTTTTAAAAAATCTACTGATCAAATATAGCTTATCCCAGAAATTCAAAATTGCCAGCATTAGAAAATCTATCAATAAAATTGGCATTAATAGAAGAGTGAAAACATATAATCATCTCAATAAGTGCAAAAAAAGAAGCATTACTAATAGTTAAAAATAAATCTTTTTAAAAACTTTTAGCAAACTAGAAATGAAATGGAATTTCTATTTGCAAGCTCTTAACCTAATATAACTTAAATTTTTATGTAACGTATTTGTAAATATTCACTAATCTTTTACTTATCATCTAAGAATATGTAATAAATAGCTGAGTATTTGTCTTTTTAAAGCACGTAAATCAGCATTCTACTTTTCAAATGTTCCACTTAAATTGCCAACCAAACCTGTACTTTCTGTAGTCCGCTATTATTTCTAGCCACGGCTGTATTAAAGACTATGGAACATGTTTCCACACATACAATAAATCATTTAAAATTACTAAAAGAGTTCAAATTTGCTGGATGAAACATCAAAATACAGGGATCAATACAATTTGTACACATTAGTGACCATTCAATTAATGAAAGGTAATGGGCCCCTGGGTAGCTCAGTCAGTTGAGCCACTGACTCTTGATTTTGGCTCAGATCATGATCTCAGGGTCATGAGATCAAGCCCCACATAGGGTTTTGCACTTAGCCGGGTGTCTGTTTCCCCTCTCCTTCCCCTTTTGCCCCTACCCCACTCACATGTTTTCTCTCTTTCTCAAATAAATAAATCTTTTTTTTAAAAAAGGTAACAGAATAATCTCATTGTTAATAGCAAAACAACTGTAAAGTTACCTAGAAATGAATATGACAAAAGAGGGAAAAGCTCTATGGAGAAATATTTATAATTGTTATTGATGGACACAAAAGAAGCCTTGAGTAAAGAAGAGACATGGGTCAGATTGTATCTCTCAAAAAAAAAAATGTTGAAATCCTTATCCCAAGTACCTTAGGATGTGAATGTACAGGGCCATTACAGATATAATTAAAATAAAGGCATACTGGAGGAAAAAAAAAGATGGAGGCATACTGGAGTAGGGTGGGCCCTTAATCCAGTTTGGTTGGTTTACTTAGGAAAGAGAGGGAGAGAGAGGAACTTGATGTATGATAGATGTGGAATTAACATGAACACAATATGTGAATTACTTAGTGAATGAGGTTGAGACAATTGATACCCGATAAAGGACATATGCATGCAACCTAAACTGTATCATTCAAAGCCATTAGGAGCAAATATGGTAGATTATTTTTAAAACCTTTGCATGAGAAGGGATTCTATTAGCCCACACATACACACAATTTTTTTTAAAAAAGAGATAAATTTGACTATGAAATTTAAAACTTCTCTCAGACAAAAGATGCTACAAAATTTTAGAATATGAGCAGACAGGAAATATTTATGACACACAAAATAGGTAGAAGAATAGTATACAACTTACAAGAATTTTTATTAATCAGTAATATGATAGCCAAATCTTCAGAAGTCTTTGAATGTCTGGAATATACAATTTATAGAAGAAATATATTAATTGGGCACCTGGGTGGCTCAGTGGGTTAAAGCCTCTGCCTCCAGCTCAGGTCATGATCTCAGGGTCCTGGGATTGAGCCCCACATTGGGCTCTCTGCTCAGCAGGGAGTCTGCTTCCCCCTCTCTCTCTGCCTGCCTCTCTCTCTGCCTACTTGTGATCTCTCTCCTCTCTGTCAAATAAATAAATAAAATCTTTATATATATATATATATATATATATATATATATTAATTGTGGCTAAACTCAGTAGTATTCAGAGAAATTGAAATTAAAAAAAAAAGAACCATTTCACCCATAAGATTATAGACATTTTGAAGTATGAGGCTATAAAACTTTGGGGTAGGTGTGATGTTATGAGTTTTCGGTTGCTCACATAACAAATCACCACAAATTTAGTGGCTTAAAATAACTCCAAATTACTATCTTACAGTTCTGGAGGTCACAAGTCTAATATAGTTCTTACTGAGCTAAATCAAGGTGTTGGCCAAGTCTGCATTTTAAGGTTTTAAGGGAGATAGTCTCCTTTTAGGGCAGATGGTTGCTTTTCCAGTTCCTGAAGCCTGTCTCTGATCTTTGCATAACTTCTCTGTGTTAGAACTAGCAACAGAGTGTCAAATTCTTCTCATGCTGACTTGACTCTCTCAACATATCCAGGAAAGATTCTCCTCTTTTAAAGACTCATGTGATTAGATTTGGTCCACTTGGATAATCCCGGCTCTCTCCCCATCCTTAAATATAGCTGATTAGCAACCTTAATTGCATCTGCAACCTTATTTTGGTTTCATTACTCCGTGTGTGTGTGTGTGTGTGTGTGTGTGTGTGTGTGTGTGTGTGTGAAAATCAAGATAAGGAATCTAACCATCAGCTCCAAAAGGTTTCTTGTGCTCTTTTGTAATGCTTTTCTCCTCCCCCTCCCACCCCTGCCCTTCCCCTCTCTGAACAACCATTGATCTGCTTTTAGTCACTGTAGCGTAGTTTGCATTTTCTAGAATTTTATGTAGATGGAATCACACAGTATATAATCTTTTTTGTCTGACTTCTTTCACACAAAACTATTTTGTCATTCATCATGTGTGAGTCAATGGTTCATTCCTTTTTAATGTTGAGTAGTTTTCCATGGAAGACCAGAATTTGTTTATGCATTCTTACGTTGATGGACATTCGGGTTGTTTCCATTTTTTTGGGGCCACTGTAAATAAAGCTTCTGTGATTATCTGTGTACAAGCCTTTGTAAGGATATAAACTTTCATCTCTCTTGGGTAAATACCCAGGAGCAAAATGACTGGATCATATGGAAGGTACGTGATTAACTTTTTTTAAGTTTTTATTTTTATTCCAGTTAGTATACAGTGATATAGTAGTTTTAGGTGTACAATATAGTGATTCTGCAAATTCCACAGAACACCTGGTGCCCGTCATGCAAGTACCCTCCTTAATCCCCATCTCCTGTTAAACCCATCCTCCTACCCACCTCTGCTCTGGTATCCGTCAGCTCACTACTGATGAGTAGAGAGTCTGTTTCTTGGTTTACCTCTTTTCTTTTTGCTTGTATGTTGTTTCTTAAGTACCACATATGAGTGAAATCAAATGGTATTTGTCTTTCTCTGTCTGACTTATTTCGCTTAGCATAATAATCTTTAGAACCATCCATGTCATTGAAAATGACAAGATTTCATTCTTTTTATGGGTGAATAATATTCCATTATATATATATATATGCCATAATATATATAATATTCCATTATATACACACACACACACACACACACACCCCATATCTTTATCCATTCATCAATCAATGAACACTAGGGCTGCTTCCTTATCTTGGCTATTGTAAATAATGCTGCTATAAACATGGGGGTGCATGTATTCCTTTGAATTAGTGTTTTTGTATTTTGGGGGTAAATACCCAATAGTGTGAATGCTGGATCGTAGTATAGTTTTAACTTTTTGAGGAATCTCCATACCATTTTCCACAGTGGCTGCAGCAGTTTTTATTCCCACCAACAGTGTATGGGGGTTTCTTTTTCTCCACATCCTCACCAATACTTGTTCTTTCTTGTGGTTTTGATTTTAGCCATTCTGACAGGTGTGACATGATATCACATTGTAGTTTTGATTTCCATTTCCCTGATAAATTATGATGAGCATCTGTCTTTTCATGTGTCTCTTGGCCATCTGGATGTCTTTGCAGAAATCTCTATTCATGTCTCCTGCCCATTTTAATTGGATTGTTTGTTTATTGGGTGTTGAGTTTTATAAGTTCTTTAGTTCTTTAGGTATTTGGGATAGTAAACCTTTATCAGATATGTCTTTTTCAAATATCTTCTCCCATTCCCTAGGTTGCTTTTTAGTTTTGTTGATTGTTTCCCTTGCTGTACAGAAGCTTTTTATTTTGATGTAGTCACGATACTTTATTTTTGCTTTTGTTTCCCTTGCCTTAGGAGACATATCTAGAAGGAAGTTACTATGGCTGACATCAGAGAAGTTACTGCTCCCTTCTAGGATTTTTATGGTTTCAGGTCTCACATTTAGGTCTTTAATCTACTTTGAAATTATTTTTTGTGTATAGTATAGGAAAGTGGTCCAGTTTGTTTCTTCTGCAGGTAGCTATCCTTTTTTCCCAATGCCATTTGTTGAAGAGGCCATCTTTTTCCCACTGGATATTCTTTTCTATGGTTAACTTTTTTTCTGAATCTTATCATTGTTTTACTTTAGAAGGACTGGAACAATGTACTATCTCATTCTGTATGTTTTGCAGATAGGATATGAAATGTATAACTTTCTAAAAACTTGAATTAAAACATCTTAAGAGAATTGGAATATTAGGTCCATAAAATTGGAACAAAGATCTACTTTCTATTGTGAAATTAGTAGAGCATAATTCTATAATATTCTTTCATTATGCTGTTAATAATACTCCAGTTGACTTTTTAAGGAATTTCCAAATGGTCTTCCAATGATTGTATCATTTCACATTCACAACAGATGTAAATGAGAGGTCTAGTTCCTCCACATCCTTACAAATGGTTGGTATACATGGTATGGTCATTTTTTTTTATCTTAACCAAACAGATAGATGTGAAAGTCATTGTCGTTTTAATGTGTATTTCCTTAATGACCAATATGTTGACTTGAATCTTTTGAAATCTATTCAGATTTGTTTTATGGCTCAGAATACACTCTGTCTTTGTAAATGTTCTATGTGCACTCAAAAGGAATGTATATTCTATTTTTGTTGGCTAGAGTATTCTATAGAAGTTAGTTAGGTTGAGGTGCTTGATAATATTACCTTTCTTATATTCTGTCAACCATTGGGAGGGATATGAGATTTCCCATTACATTTTCAGATTTGTCTGTAATTCTTTCAATATTTTAATATTCTTTTATTAGACACATACATGTTAAAATTATGTCCTCTATGAAAATTGACCCTTTTATAATGATAAAATGATCTATTTTGTTTTTTACCCTGTTAATATTCTTTGCAGTGAGGTTTACTTTATCTATTAATATAGCTATTCAATTTCTGTTGATTAGTGTTTATAGGATAATTCTTTTCTGTGAAATAATAATAATAGGTTATTTTAAAACTATTTTTCTCAAAAAACCCCCCTATTTTTCTCATTAGATTTAAAGTCATTTTCTAGTTAGCAGCATGTTATTTGGTCTTGCTTTTTTATCTGATCTCTGGGTCTTTTTTTTTGAAGTATAATTGACACACAATGTGACATTAGTTGCAGGTGTACAGGCAACATAGGGATTGCCAGTCTCTATATGTTCTGCTATGCTCACCATAAGTGGAGCCACCATCTGTCACTATACAATGCTATTACAATATCATTGACCATATTCTCTATTCTGTACTCTCTCTGCCTTTCAGTTGGAGTTTTTAGACCTCAGTATGATTATTTATATAGTTAAGTTTAAATCTACCATCCTGGTATTTGTTTTTTATTTATTCCATCTGTTGCATTTTTAAAATTTTTCTTCTTTTAAAGACTTCTTTTGACTTAATTGAGTATTTTTATTCTATTTTATATCTCTTACTGGCTTTTTAGCTATAATTATTTGTTTTGTTATCATAGGGTTGCTTTAAGGTTAATAGTACACACTGTACCTTAGCTTAACATACCTGCAAGTGATAGTATACCTCTTCCCTTAAAGCATAAGAGCCTTCAATGATATACTTCCATTTCTCCCTTCCTGCATTTTGTAATCTTTTGTCATATGTTTTTCCTCTGTATATGTTATAAACTACTCACTATATTATCATTACTATTTTTTATTTTTCATTTATTTTTTCCAGTTTATTTTGTTATTTAAATTCAATTAGCCAACATACAATACATCATTAGTTTCAGATGTAGTGTTCAATAATTCAGCAGTTGCATATAATACCAATCCTCTGTGCTGTTTCTTGTATTCCATATATGAGTGAAACCATATAACTGTCTTTCTCTGATTGACTTATTTCTCTCAGCATAACACCCTCCAACTCCATCCACATTGGTTTAAATGTAACACTTCATCCTTTCTGATGGCTGAGTAATACCCTTGTAAATACATACCATACCTTATTTATCCATTCATCTGTTGATAGACATCTCAGCTCTTTCCATCATTTGCTATTGTGGACATTGCTGCTATGAACATTGGGGTGCAGGTGCCCCTTTGGATCACTCCATTTGTATCTTTAGGGTAAATGCCTAGTTTTGCACTTGCTGGGTCATAGTTGTTGTTTAAACAGTTATCTTTTTAAGTTTTATATATTTATTTTTTAAATTCTGGTATAATTAACATACAGTGTTACATTAGTTTGAGATATACAGTATAGGGATTCAATAATTCTATGCATTACTCAGTTATCTTTTAAAGAGATTTTCATAATAAGGAAAAAATCCTCTGTATTTACCCATGAGGTTATTATATTTCTGTTGTTCTTTATTCCTTTGTGTACATACAGATTTCCATCTGGTACCATTTTCCTTCTTTCTGAAAGATGACCTATAACATTTCTTCTAGTACAGATCAGCTGTTGATGAATTCTTTTAGCTTTTAAATGCCTAGGGATGTTTTTATTTTGCGTTCATGTTAGAAATTTCACCCAGTGTCTTTAAAGATGTTTCTCCAGTGTCTTCTTGCTTACACTGTTTTCTTCAAAACACTTGACATATTTGTATCTGTTTCTTTGTACACAGGTATCAGTTTTCACTGACTGCTTTTATAATTCTTCTTTTATCAAGGGTTTTGCACAATTGGCTTATGATGCCCCTTGGTGCTACTGTCTTCATGTTTCCTGTGCTTGAGTCTCACTAAGTTTCTTGGATCTATAGTTCATAGTTTTTATCATATATGGAAAAATTTTGACCATTATTTCTCCAGATATTTTTTATCCCACCCCTCTCCTTTGGAGACTCCAGTTCTTTCAATTACATGTATATTAGGTTACTTGGAGTTGCAGTTCAGTAATGCCTTGTTCACATTATTATAGTCTTTTTTCTGTTTGTGTTTCATTTTGACAGTTTTTATTGCTAGTCTTTTAAGTACACTAATAGTTTATCTTGCAGTTTCTAATTTGCTATTAACCTCATCTGGTGTATCTTTTATTTGATACATTTATACAGGTTTGATTTGTGTCTTTAAAAATATTCTCATCTCTTTATTCCACATATTAAATATCTCTTATATGGCTTTTTTTTCTTTTTCTGGCTTTTGAACATATGGAATATGACTATAAATGTTTTAACATTCTTGTCTACTAATTCTAACATCTATGTCAGTCCTGGCTCAGTTTCAATTGATTGATTTACCACCTCATTATAAGCCAGATTTTTCTGCTGCTTCTCATTCTTGGTCACTGTTTTTAATAGGCTTTATTTTTTAGAGCAATTTTAGGTTCACAGGAAAATTGAGAAGAAAATACAGAAATTTCCCCTATACCATCTGCCCACATGCATGCTGTCTCACCCATTATCAGTACCTCCACCAGAGGATACACAGTATAATCACCAAGTACATAGTTTACTCTTACCAGGGTCACTCTTAGTGTTACATATTCTGTAGGTTTGGACAAATGTATAATGGCATGTATCCATCATATGGTATCCCACAAGGTAGTTTCATTGCCCTAAAAATCCTCTGTGCACTGATTATTTATCTTTTCCCCTAACCCCAACCCCTGGCAACCACTGATCTGTTTGATGTCTTCCTGGTTTTCTCTTTCCCAGAACATTATTTTTTGAAATCATACAGTATGTAGCCATTTCAGACTGGCTTTCCCACTTTATATGAATTTAGAGTTCCTCCGTGTCTTTTCATGGCTTGATAGCTCATTTCTTTTTAATACTGAATAATACTCCATTGTCTGGATGTACCATAGTTTATCAGTTACCTAATGAAAGACATCTTGGTTGCTTCCAAGTTTTGGCAATTATGAATAAAGCTGCTATAATGTCCACAAAAGCCAAAATAGGGAAAGGACCCAGATATCCATCAACAGATGAATGGATAAAGAAGATGTGGTACACACACACACACACACACACACACACACGTATATACAATGGAATATTACTCAGCCATCAAAAAGAATGAAATCTTGCCATTTGCAACAACTTGGATGGCGCAAGGGGGTTTTATGCCAAGGAAAGTAAGTCAGTCAGAGAAAGACAAATACCATGTGATTTCACTCATACGTGGAATTTAAGAAACAAAACACCTGAACATAGGGGAAGGGAAGGAAAAATAAAATAAGACAAAAACAGAGAGGGAGGTAAATCATATGAGACTCTTTAACTATAGGAAACAAACTGAGGGGATGCCTGGGTGGCTCAGTCAGTTAAGCACCTGCCTTCAGCTCAGGTCATGATCCCAGAGTCTTGGGATTGAGCCCCACATTGGCTCCCTACTTAGTGAGGAGTCTGCTTCTCCCTTGTACCCCACTTGTTCTCTCTCTCTCTCAAATAAATAAAATCTTAAAAAAAAAAAAAAAGGAAACAAACTGAGGGTTGCTAGAGGAGAGTTGGGTGGGGGAATGGAGTAACTTGAGGGGAGGGCATATGATGTAATGAGCACTAGGTGTTATATGCAAATGATGAATCACTAAATTCTACCTCTGAAACTAATAATACAGTGTATGTTAATTGAATTTAAATTTAAAAAAAATTTTAAGCTGCTATAAATATCCAAGTGCCAGGTTTTTGTGTGGACATAGTTTTCAACTACTTTGAGTAAATACCAACTTGCATAATTGCTGGATCGTATAAGAGCATGTTTAATTTTGTAAGACAACACCAAAATGTCTTCCAAAGTGGCTGTACCATTTTGCATTTCTACCAGCAATGATTGAGAGTTTCTGTTGGTCCACATTCTTGCAAATATTTGATGTTGTCAGTGTTCTGGATTTTGGTCACTGTAATAGGTGTATAGTGGTAGCTCCTTATTGTTTTAATTTGTATTTCCCTGATGACACAAGATATGGGTGCCTGTTAACCTTTTACTGAAAACTAGACATTGTGAATTTTACCTTGTGGGGTGCCAAATAATTTCAGATCTCTATAAATGTTCTTGATTTTTCCCCCTAGTTTGCAACTAAGCTACTTGGACACAGATTAATGCTTTCTGGTCTTGCTTTTAAGATTTGTTAGATAGGACTGGAGCAGCATTTAATTTAAAGACAGTTACTCCCCAGTACTGAAGCAAGACTCTTCTGAATATTCAACCCAGTGGCCCATGAATTATAAGAGTTTTCGGTGTGGCTAGGGAGAGCTGATACTATTATAAGCCCTGTATGATCACTGGGCACCATTCCCCCTATCCTTTTGGGAATTCTTTCCCTGGTCTGTGATAGTTTCCTCATATTCATATACTGATCACCTCTATGCTGAGGACTCAGGTGTGGCCTCTGCAGATCTCCAGAGTTCTCTCTCTCTCTGCAGCTTGTTCCTCTCCTGGGCTCTGCCCTGTGAAGTCTGGCTGTTTTTGTACCTAGGACATTCTGCTTCATCTCCTCAAATCAGAGAGTTCTCTGCTTGAGTCATCATGCTGTAGCTTGGAATGCTTTCAAGGCAGTAAGCTGGGGCAGTCTTTGGGCTCAACTCATTTGTTTCCTGTCTCTCAGGGATGACTCCCTTCATTGCCTGATGTTTAATGTCTTAAAAATTACCATTTCATACAATTTTTCTTATATTTAGTTGTTTCAGGAGGGAAGGTAAATCCAGTCCATGCCACTTTACCTTAGCTGGAAGCACAAGTCTCTCTGTTCCACTTTTAATGGGAAAAAAAAAAAGTAGTCACTGTAAATGAACCAACAATACGCAGCTGGGTAGGTGAAATGTAGCATGTTGGGATCATACTATATCAGTTAAATGTGTTGAAAGACACCCATTTTTATAAATATAAAAGTATAATGAGATTTTAAAAGTCAAGCTGTGGCATGATATTTACATTATGATCCTATGTAAGTAAATTTAAAACCACATAAAATAATATTTTTATTATTATGGCTATAAATATATGTTTGGCAAATATGACAAGTGAAAAAGGATATATGTCAAATGAATCGTGGGGAATGCCACTGGAATGGTCAACAAAGGGTATTCTTCTCTTCAATAAGAACAACAATGAAAACACTGAAAACACTGTTGTTTTCATTCAATAATGAAAACAACAACAAAGAAAATATGACATAACATTCCCACCTCCCTTGGGAAATGGACTATGCACACGAAGAGTCCAGCTACGTAAAGGAGTGAAGTGTTAATGCCAGACAGAGCATTTTTGTTAAGTAGGATGGGAGATTTGCCCAGGAGTTGAGAATCAGGTTGGAAATGGGTCAAGGGTCTTATTTTGAAGGAGCATTTGTGTAAAACCCAGCTTTGTTTTGTCTTATATGTACCAGATCAGCAAGAGGAGTAACATTTAGTAAAGATGCTATTTGTCTCTCATTGATAAAATACCAGCATCATTGTCCAATAGTAGTTGCTTTAGAATCTGAGGTTGGGGGGCTTTTGGATGGCTCAGTCAGTTAAGTGTCTGCCTTCATCTCAGGTCATGATTTCAGGGTCCTGGGATGGAGCCCCGAGGTAGGCTCCCTGCTCAGTGGGGAGTCTGCTTCTCCCTTTCCCCCTGCTCTGCCACCTGCTTATGTACTCAAATAAATAAATAAAAATCTTAAAAATAAAATCAAATCTGGGGCGCCTGGGTGGCTCAGTGGGTTAAAGCCTCTGCCTTCAGCTCAGGTCGTGATCTCATGACCTGGGATCAAGCCCCACATTGGGCTTGGGCTCTCTGCTCAGCAGGGAACCTGCTTCCCCCCTTCTCTCTGCCTGCCTCTGCCTACTTGTGATCTCTCTCTCTCTCTCTCTCTCTCTGTCAAATAAATAAATAAAATCTTTAACAAAATAAAAAATAAAGAAAATCTGAGATGGGTTTGGAGAGGTTGATGGAGGTGGGGCTGAAGGCCACCCAAGCTATGTTTTGGCATTGCCACTGACTACAGGTGAATCAAGGGTCTGGAAGCACTGGAGACAGGAGGGAAGGCACCAGAGTCCTATGTGACTAGAGTTTCAATTGGAAAGGCAGGAAGAGTAAGAGCTATTTAAGGATTTGCAAGTGGCAATAGCAGAATACTTCATTCTTTTGGTGCTTGGTTCCCTTGCCTTCAGCTCACAGAGAGACAGACTTGAGTGAAACACAACACAGAGTGGGCGAGAAATGCCCACTGATGGGGAGGGAATCCAAAGGAAACAAGGTTATGTTGACCTCATCACCGATAATTTGAGTTGTGGGCATTCCAGAGGGTAAGAGGAGGGAAGGCTTCTAACTGAGGCTAAATATTCTTTTTATTCCTTGTTTTCTAACCACAGTGCAAAGTTTTATGCTGGGGTTGGTGGTATCTAATTAGACAATGTGAGCCTGAGGCTAAACCTAAAATGGATCTCTAACAACCAGGATCATCTTGGTGAAACATAGAAACCACCAGCTAGTGAGAAGAGTTTTTTATAAGCTACCCCACAATTTCAGGAACTGAGATCATTGAGACTGTAATGAGTTAACTAATTCCATCTATATTGATTGAGTGCCCATTCCCACTACTCTGCATCTGGGAAGCATTATGACTTTATGGTAAAGAAAATGTTTGAACATTTGGTACCACGAGCTGACTCTTCTTGGTGTTTTGCCAAGGTGTCAGTATGGATCAGGAAGCTGGTGAATGTCATGCCAAGTTTTTGGGTAAGGGGAAAACATACCCTGTTTTTCACCTTAGAGCCTTTGCCTATGGTTTCCCAACAGCTTTCTTAGAAAAATTATCTTTGTGTAAAGACAAGAGTTGTGAGCAGAAGCAACTACAAGATTCTGTAAGGCCCACTCTCCCTTCAAAATTCAGATACCTACCTTGCCTTGCCACACCATGCCAGTGTGGGGGGCAGAAATAGGGCCATCAGGTATTCTGTCACCTATCAGAATTTCTCTGACCCTGGACCCTCTCATTCTTTGATAATTCCAAACTCCTTCTTAATTTTTTTTAAAGATTTTATGTATTTATTTGACAGAGAGAGAAAGAGATCAACAAGTAGGCAGAGAGGCAGGCAGAGAGAGAGGAGGAAGCAGGCTCCCCGCTGAGCAGAGAGCCCGATGCGGGACTCGATCCCAGGACTCCGAGATCATGACCCGAGCCAAAGGCAGAGGCTTAACCCACCGAGCCACCCAGGCGCCCCCCAAACTCCTTCTTACACCTCCTAAATGGTCTGTGACTCTACAGAGGATGTCTCACCATTCGCACAAGACTTCCACAGGTTGGACCCCTTGATCCCTCTGAGGTGGGTCAGAATTTCCTCGTGGCCTTCATCTAGCATTGCTGCTAATGTCTACTTCTATCCAGGAAGGATGAAGGCTGCCATAGCTTCCGCTGGCCCAAGGTGGCCATGTCCCATGCTACCATGCTGCCAATACCTCTCTAAGCCTAGGGCAGATATTAGTGAACTGTGTTTCACGATCGTTATCATCATCACCATCTTCCTGACTTCCTCTCTTACCACAAGCTCTGTACCCCAGAGCTCAGGTGTGAATTCCAGATGCTGCCAGTGCTCAGAATCACTCTGCTCTTCTAACTCCATGAGAGTCATCTTCTTATGTCCCCTGACCCTTCTTGCTTTAGGATGAAGTCTTCCCCCAAGAGGCTCTTGGTTTCTCATCAGCAGACTGCTGGTGGCCTTAAGGACACTTCAAGATGCCTAGCTAGGCCCACATCCTGAGTGGCACATAATTGAACATGATGCACAATTGTTCAGTTGTTAAAATCCTTTAACAAGAAAGGTGCTCACGGGGAAGGGGTTGGGGTGGGTTTTGAGACTGAGGAAAAGAATGGTGCTTGGACTTGACAAGAAATAATTGAAGTTGGTGGAATGGCCAGGGCCAGGCCAGGCTGAGGTGGGAAGGGAGAGACCCAGTGGGTAAAGAAGCTGACAGCTGATTACAGAAGCCAATGATAGGGTGTGAAGATTTCAGTAGGCTTATACCCTCATCTCGTCCCCTTCCTTGTCCTCTGTCTACTGAAGGTGTCCTCACTTTGCCCGTCAAATCTGACCCTTTCCCCTTACCACCACATTCTCCTCCAGCTTCCTCCTTCCAATCCAGTTTTTCATTGCTTCCGTGCCTCCCAGAAGCTTGGCATCATGGAAGAAAGCTAGTTGATTAATCCTCTCTATAGTGTTAATGCCTACAGAAGCACTAAAATATTTACCCTCTGGTGGGGAGCATAGAGGGGAGTGGCTCCAGGGGGAGTCAGTTTGGACCAGTGGTGCTACCGAGCAGATGCTTGAGAGCTCAGATCTGCCCACCATGAACCCCATCCTCCAGAAGGACCCACTCTCAGACTCTGAGAGTCCTGCTCCCCAATGTGGGCATCCATGCTGAGAATAGTTTTAGGGGATTATACAAAGCTGATCGCACTCTCCAGGAAAGCCTATAAATGTTGTTATTTATTTCCTTAAATAACACCTCTCATACATCCTAAGTGCTTTGAAAAATGTGCAGAAACAACACAGCAGGTTCTGGGGGCCCAAGTAATTCTTTATTATTAAAAGCAATAAACTGAGGGTTTTGGAGGGGGGATTGGGCGAGCCTGGTGGTGGGTATTGAGGAGGGCACATATTGCATAGAGCACTGGGTGTGGTGCATGAACAATTAATTTTGTAACACTAAAAAATTAAAGTATTTGGGGGAAAAAACAAACAAACAAAACAAAACAAAATTTTTTATTCCTATCAGTGCTTACAATAATCCATTGGAAGCCAAAAAAGCAATCAGCTTCCTTGATGAATTAGCTGTATCACCTATCACCTGCGATACCATGTGGAATGCCATGTTCAGTACTAGGCCTGCTTAAGTGTTTTGGGTTGACCACAGTGTTGTGTAGAGCTTAAGGATCTGGGGAAAACAGTGTTAAATCCACCTCTTAATTGGCCATGATGTCTCTGCCCAAATAAAGAGCCTCTTTCCCTTCTGGGGGTCCTCCCCCCCCCGGGGTCTGCTTGAATGATTGGAACATGAAATCCTTATTCTCTTGGAGGGTATCTGGTGGTGATGATAGTTTATTTATTTATTTGTTTATTTATTTATTTATTTATTTATTTATTTATTTAAAAGATTTTATTTATTTATTAGGAAAGAGAGTGAGAGAGAACATGAGAGGGGAGAGGGTCAGAGTGAGAAGCAGACTCCCCATGGAGCCGGGAGCCCGATGTGGGACTCGATCCCAGGACTCCGGGATCATGACCCGAGCCGAAGGCAGTTGCTTAACCAACTGAGTCACCCAGGCGCCCTGGTGGTGATGATTTTTAAACACTTTTCTAAAAGTATGAGAAGACAAGAAGTAAGTGACTACTTCTAGAAAGCTTTTCTTACACACTCAGTGGAGCTAAAATGGATATGATGTGGTCTACCTCACAGAATGGGCTTATAAGGATGATAATGTATATAAATAAATAGTCAAGCACAGGACTTGGCACAGAAAGGGTGCTCAAAAATGTTAGTTTGGGAGATACTTGGGTCCTCAGTCGGTTAAACATCTACCTTTGGCTCAGATCATGGTCTCAGGGTCCTGGAATTGAGTCTCATGTCAGGCTCCCTGCTCAGTGGGAAGTCTGCTTCTCCCTCTTGCTCTGCCTCCCAACTCCACTCATGGTTTCTCTCTCTTTGTCAAATAAATGAATAAAATCTTTAAAAAAAAATGTTGGTTTGCCTTTCATATCATCTCTCCCAAGAATCCCCACTAAGTTGAATGATAGTATAACATCACCGGGCCTCTATCCACCTTGAGACCCAAGCTTCCAAATCCCTTTATACTCAACTTTCATCGAATATTCTCCTATCAGAGGACCTGGGACTTGACTTGGGTTCCTGAGGATCTTTTACAAGGCTCTAGTGCAAAAGAACTCACAGATTTGAGGTGCAGAGATGGATGAAGAATGATGTATCCCCACAGATGTCACATAGCAAGCAGAGGGAGCACACAAAGATGGGCCATGTGGAGTATTTTACCAATGACTGATGGCAAATGTTGCCAATGATTGCTGATACTGGTGTTATAAGGAGGTATAGTGAGTTTCAGGATGGTGTTGGCAAGTCTGGTAGGTAAGTATTATCCCATGGAATAGGAAATAGGAACCAGAGTAGATTTTGAAGGGAAGGAAGAGGAGAGGACAAGAAGAAGACACAAGGGGAGGAATATGAGAAGAGCTAATGTTGCTTTAGCCCCTTCTATAAACCAGACTCTGAGTTCAGCCCTCCAAATACCTGATCTCATTTAAACCACACAAGGTAGGTACTTAATACTATATTGTAGATAAGGAAACTGAGCTTAAGTAACTTGCTCAAAGTCACTAGCTTCTAAGTGGGAGGGTAGTTAGAATTCAAATCTAAGTTTTGGATTCCAGAGTCCATGTTCTTTTTTTTTTTTTTTAAAGATTTTATTTATTAATTTATTTATTTGACAGAGAGATCATTAAGACTTATTTATTAGACAGAGGCAGGCAGAGGGAGAGGGGCGAGCAGGCTTCCTGCTGAGCAGAGAGCCCGATGCGGGGCTTGATCACAGGAACCTGAGATCATGACCTGAGCCGAAGGCAGAGGCTTTAACCCACTGAGCCACCCAGGTGCCCCCAGAGCCCATGTTCTACTCCAATATATATATATTTAGTGCCCGGTTAAAGGTAGGTAGGATTTTAGCAGGCAAAGGGAGAAGGGATGCTTCAGGTGGAGGCAAAGCCAGAGAGGCAGAGAAGTGAAAAAGTACAAGGTGTGTTTTGCGAGTGATAGAAGACCTGTTTAGGCAGGATGGCTTCTTGCCTATAATGGCTATGACCTTTGACATTTTAGTTTTCTCTGGAGTGGAAATAATATCAAGCAGGCTCTTGTGAGGGTTAAATGAGATGACAGAGACCCTGGTGTCCAACAAATGGTAGTTCATTCATCCATCCAACAAATACTTAATAAATGTCTACCATATATCAAGCAAGGAGACAGGTCTGTCTGAACAAGACTAACCCAATTTTCACCTTATGAAATTTATATTCATATATTTATATGTTATAGTAGGGAAGAGTAACATGAAATCATTGATTACTCAGTTAAATTACAATAGCAGTAAAGATTTCAAGCGAAGGATGAAATACTATAACCCTTTATGACAGGGGTGCTGAGCTCAGAAAAATGAGTAGGAATTACTAAGGCAGAGTGAGTATGTGTATGTCAGTCTGTCTGTTTCTAGGTCATATTAGGGATTATTGTGGGCATTGAAAAGCCATAAAGATTCCAGTAAAGGAGTGAATGAGCATATCTGACATGACCAGTTATTATGACCTGTAAGCAAGAGAAGATTACCAGGCTTGTTGATAGGGAAGCACTGAAAATGTTTGAGTGTCAACCATGCTGTCAGCAGAGCAATTTTTTTAAGATTATTTTTATTTTTTGCAATTTTAAAATGGCTTTAAAAACTAATAAAACCGAAATCATGGTAATACTTGCATTGAACATAAAAGCACACTATTTCTGGCTTAAAGGAGTCAATGCACTATCTAGGTTTTGAATAATACCCTCTATACCTTATACCAGACAAAATAGAAAGTGTGTTTTCTACTTGTAAGAGGAATGGCAAAGAATCATTATGAATTTTCTGGTACAAGATAGGAATCTGGATGGGTAAAAGTTGGTATGAAATTCCTTAGTCTAGAATTCACTTTTTTTTTTTACCTTAATAAGTTGCTCTACTCAAGCTTTCAAAATATTTTAACTCTAGTTCCATTCACGTCATTGCAAATGGCAAGATTTCGTTTCTCTTGATGACTGCATAGTATTCCATTGTGTGTGTGTGTGTGTGTGTGTGTGTATACACATACATACATACCACATCTTCTTTATCCACTCATCTGTTGATGGACATCTAGGTTCTTTCCACAGTTTGGCTATTGTGGACATCGCTGCTATAAACATTCGGGTTCACAGGCTTCTTCGGATCACTACATTTGTATCTTTAGGATAAATACCCAGTAGTGCATTTACTAGGTCGTAGGGTAGCTCTATTTTCAACATTTTGAAGAACCTTCATGCTGTTTTCCAGAGTGACTGTACCAGCTTGCGTTCCCACCAACAGTGTAGGAGGGTTCCCCTTTCTCCTCATCCTCGCCAACATCTGTCGTTTCCTGACTTCTTAATTTTAGCCATTCTGACTGGTGTGAGGTGGTATCTCACTGTGGTTTTGATTTGTATTTCTCTGATGCCGAGTGATGTTGAGCACTTTTTCATGTGTCTGTTGGCCATTTGGATGTCCTCTTTGCAGAAATGTCTGATCGTATCTTCTGCCCATTTCTTGATCAGACTATTTGTTCTTTGGATGTTGAGTTTGAGAAGTTCTTTATAGATTTTGGATACTAGCCCTTTAACTGATATGTCAATTGCGAATATCTTCTCCCATTCTGTCAGTTGTCTTTTGGTTTTGTTGACTGTTTCCTTTGCTGTGCTTTTCATCTTGATGAAGTCCCAATAGTTCATTTTTGCCCTTCCTTCCCTTGCCTTTGGTGATGTTTCTAGGAAGAAGTTGCTGCGATTGAGGTCGAAGAGATTGCTCCTGTGTTCTCCTCAACGATTTTGATGGATTCCTGTCTCACGCTGAGGTCTTTGATCCATTTTGAGCCTATTTTTGTGTGCAGTGTAAGGAAATGGTCCAGTTTCATTCTTTTGCTTGTGGCTGTCCAATTTCCCCCATACCATTTGTTGAAGAGACTGTCTTTTTTCCATTGGATATTTTTTCCTGCTTTGTCAAAGATTAGTTGACCATAGAGTTGGGTGTCCATTTCTGGGCTCTCTATCCTGTTCCGTTGATCTATGTGTCTGTTTTTGTGCCAGTACCACACCGTCTTGATGATTACAGCTTTATAATAGAGCTTGAAGTCTGGAAATGTGATGCCGTCAGCTTTGGTTTTCTTTTTCGACATTCCTCTGGCTGTTTGTGGTCTTTTCTGGTTCCATATAAATTTTAGGGTTATTTGTTCCATTTCTTTGAAATAAATTGATGGTATTTTGATAGGGATTGCATTAAATGTGTAGATTGCTTTAGGTAGCATAGACATTTTCACAGTATTTGTCCTTCCGATCCATGAGCATGGAACATTTTTCCATTTGTATCTTCCTCAATTTCTTTCATGAGCACTTTACAGTTTTCTGAGTACAGATTCTTTGCGTCTTTTGTTAGGTTTATTCCTAGGTATCTTATGGTTTTGGGTGCAACTGTAAGTGGAATCAACTCCTTAATTTCTCTTTCTTCTGTCTTGCTGTTGGTGTATAGAAAGGCAACTGATGTCTGTGCATTGATTTTATATCCTGACACTTTACTCAATTCCTCTATGCGTTCTAGCAGTCTTGGAGTGGAGTCGTTGGGTTTTTTAAATGAAGTATCATATCTGCAAAGAGTGAGAGTTTGACTTCTTGCCAATTTGGATGCCTTTTATTTCTTTTTGTTGTCTGATTGCTGAGTCTAGGACTTCTAGTACTATGTTGACTAGCAATGGAGATAGTGGACATCCCTGCTGTGTTCCTCATCAAAAAGCTCTCAGTTTTTCCCCACTGAGAATGCTATTCACTGTGGGTTTTTCATAGATGGCTTTGATGATATTGAGGTATGTGCCCTCTGTGCCTACACTGTGAAGAGTTTTGATCAAGAACGGATGCTGTACTTTGTCAAATGCTTTTTCAGCATCAATTGAGAGTATCATATGGTTCTTGTTCTTTCTTTTATTAATGTATTGTATCACATCGATTGATTTGCAAGGTTGAACCAACCTTGTAGCCCAGGAAAAAATCCCACTTGGTCGTGGTGAATAATCCTTTTAATGTTCTGTTGGATCCTATTGGCTAGTATTTTGGTGAGAATTTTTACATCCGTGTTCATCAAGGATATTGGTCTGTAATTCTCCTTTTTGATGGGGCCTTTGTCTGGTTTTGGGATCAAGGTAATGCTGGCCTCATGATATGAGTTTGGAAGTTTCCCTTTCATTTCTATATTTTGGAAGAATTTTAGGAAAATAGGTATTAATTCTTCTTTAAATGTTTGGTAGAATTCCCCTGGGAAGCAGTTTTTAATAAACTTATTCCTAGCACCATTACACAATCACTAGTAGGGAGAGAGGTCAGCTGGAAGCCCTTGTCGAGGCAAGAGCTAAAGAGGGTCTGAACTAGGCTGCCAGCAATAGAGATCCACAGGAAGAAACAAATACAAGTCATGTTTTTAAGGAAACAATGACATGATTTTGAGCTCAGTTGGAGGTTGAGGCTGAAGGAAAGGGAAAAATAAAAGCCTGAAGGAAGTTTCAGACCTGGATAGTTGTAAGAATGAGGGTGTCACAGCCAGAAATAGACAAGTCAGAAGGAAGAGCTGACTTGAGGAAGAAGATGGGTAACTTCCACTTTTCACGTGTTGAGTCTGAGACGACAGCCTGTCCTGGGAGGAGCTGAGTGCCTTGCATTGCATCTGAGGAAGATTTGCTCAATTGACTTAACTCTGTAAGCAGGAATAGGAGCTGCTGGGAGAGGGCGGCTGGCGGATGGTCTTTGGGAATCACCCTGTGCGAGAGGGGTAGATGAGAGCCGACGGATGGAAATGGTCAGTTAGGGACACACAGAGGAGAGACGGAAGCCCTTCTATGGCAGGGGTGGGAGCAGCAGAGGCAGAAAGTCAGCAAGGGAGCAACCAGAGGTGGGGGCAGGGGCAGGAAATCAGGAAAGGCTGGTGGAACGTGGAAGGAGGCCAGATGCTCTCTGAAACCACAGAGGTTGGGCAGAGAGAGGCAGGGGGCTTGGAGGCTGAGGGTGGGAGGCTGAGCCACCCCATTCATTGCATTCCTGGAGGTCCCTGTCCTCATGGGCTTGGCGCTGCTTCTCTGCTCAAAGCCCTTGGGGTGACTGGTGGTAAGATGTACCATACTGGCTGGGAGGTGAACACAGGGTTGGCTCATCATTTGTGGGGCCCAATGCAAAAGTATGGGGCTCCTTGTTCGAAAACTGGGGGGAAAGTACTATTAAAGATTCTCAAACAAAAAACTTTTCTCTCTCCCTGACATGGTGTTTTTTTATCTGCTACTCCGTGCTGCACTGCCTCAGACACGGGGGCTCTTCTGGCCAGTGCAGACACTCCTGGGTGCCTGGGGGCCCCACGTGGCAGCGACCAGGCATGCAGGCAGATGTGCGGCCTTCAATCCAAACCCAGGGTCTGCAGATAGCAGTGACTCAGGGGCTGGCCTGTGCTGAGTGCTTCAGAGAGCTCCAGGGAGGAGGGCCCATGGTCCTCCAGGATCACGCAGAGCTTGGGAGGGGGGGAGAAGAGCAACTGCACGCCAAGGCAAGGCCGTAACACACTGGAGAGGAGTGGAAAGAAAGGGCTAGGGGACACGGGGGTGGCCAGAGTGGGTAGCAATTGATACTGAGCAAAAGCACAGACTCTGGGACTCAAATCTCAGCTCTAGCACTTCCCAACTGTGACTGCAAGCAACTTAACCTCTCTGCACCTCCAGTTCCTCACCTATAAAGGAAATATGGCAATCACGGCCCCATCATTGGTTCAATGTGAGGATTAAATGAATTCATACTTATAAAACACTGAGAGACATGTCTTCTACATGTTTTATAAAATGATTTGGTAAATACTGGACCTAGTCTCAGACTTAGTCACTTTGGGGGGAGTGCAGCCCAGGTAGCCAAAAAGAATAAAAAGAATTCCCCATCTATAACTTTCATCTCTCAGGAAACATTAATGAGATTATAATTTGTCATTTCCAACCATATGTATATTCTCAGTGCTCTTATCCCCATACCACTCTGCATCCTTTCATTCCACGGCTCTCTCCAGTGGCTCATGGCTTAGCCTCTGCCCACAGACGTCTTTCTCTCTCTCTCTCGCCCTCCTACTGCGGTGGCCACGAGAACATGCCAAGGGTCCTGGCTGCTGCACATGGAAATCTGTAGCCACCTTTCATCAAGCCCATGCGTCCGTGGGCTGCTCCTGACTGTTGACAGTGGGTGGCTGCGGTACTCAGGCCAACCTCTGCCTAAAAGGCAGGACACCCCTTTGTCAGTCAGCTGTGGCTCAAGGACTCTCAGTGGCTTGGCTTCACCTTCCCTGGACAGCAAAGCAAGCTAGACGAGGATACGTCCCACCTTCTTTCTTTTTCCTTCACTGGGGCCAGACCTGCATAGAGTCTGACAGATCTCCTCGGCTCGTCCAGCTGCCTCCCAATTTCCTCCCCTGTAGGCATTCCCTTCGTGAAGTCCACATACATTTAGGGCCACCTTGGCGTTTGCTCCTCAGAGGACCTGGCCTCACCTCCTGTCCCCTCTTCATTTATCCTGTAGATTAACCCAGCCTCTGGGGCTGAGTCCTCCCTGGGGCTTCCTCAGCAACCAGCATCACCAAGGTGCAGTAGCTAGCGCAGGTGCTGGAGACTCCTCTGGGAGGAGAAGGAGTGGGAAAGTGTGCAAAGGGGGGTGCCCTTTGCTGAGGGAAGAGTTTACTGGGAATATCTACGTATCAGTGAAGTTTTATTCTGGAACTAATAACATCAAAGAGCGTTTTTAGTCTTTCTGTGTGCCAAGTCCTGGGCTGAGAACCTGACTTGCATTATCTTACTTCAGTCCTCGCCGCAGTCCTGTGGACAGTTATTACGCACATTTTACAGATGAGGAAAGCAAGACTGAGTCATTACTGCCTGAGGTGCCGTAGCTAACACAGGAGTTGTGGAGCCAGCTTGGGAGTTGGCCTGTCTGGCTGCTGCGCCTGTGACCCTGAGAGTGTGTGATGACCTAGAGCAGAAACCCTGCAGGCCCCGGGGCTGTGGGACCAGGAGCAGACGGAAGGGCAGGCAGCAGACCGCAGCCTGGGCACGGCCTGCCGCACCTTGTGGGGCCAGCTTCCTCCGGTCCTGGGGATGAGCCTGGGCTTGGCAAGGGCCTTGCACCCCCAAGCAGAGCATCAGCTTGAGGGTAAGGGCTGCAAAGAAGGGGGGAAGGTGCTGGAAAAGGGGCAGTGGGATCTGCTGAGGATCACTGAATGTCATCCTTAATTAGATCATAAAAAAGCAAGTGCTTTTCAAAAGGAAAAGCAAGGTCAGTTGGGGGTGATTTGTAGGTCAAGCTACCTAGTGATTCAGAGGCCGTCTGCCTCACCACCCCCGCTTGGGAAGCGGGGACTGTCATGAGGGACAATGGCCTGGCCTCTGTCGTCTACGGAGGGTGAAGCGACCCGGCCATGGCTGGGACCAGACTGGCTGTCTTTAGCCCCTCAGCCTGGGTGTGCCCGGCAACCAAGGAACCAGTGTGCCCAAGTCCCAGCAGAACCCTCACAAGCTGTGTGACATCACAGGAGTCACCAACCCTCTCTTAGCCTTAGTCCTTCCCTGTAAACCTAGATATAATGCCTATGCCTTGGCATTCAACTGTTGTGAGACCTAAATGAAACCATCTCTGCGTAGAGTCTGGCACACGGTGACTGTTCAAGTGTGCTAACTGTTCTTGTTATTTATTCTTCATTTTCACTATTAACCTCTGCCTGAGAGAGTACTAGTGGCAACTTCAAAGTGAAAGGAAAGAAAGCCTGGCCTCCTTCCCGAGAGGCGGAGATTGCTCCCCAATGTTGAGTGTCCCCTCCTCCTCTGGGGCCTCCTGGGCAGCTCAGCGCAGCTATGGGGCGAATGCAGGCCAGCAGGGTGCGGGCAGGAGCAGAGCACGGCCTCCGAACCTCCCACGTGTGACCCGCTGCCTCCTCTTTCCATCCTATGGCCCTGCTGAGACGGTAGCGTAGGGCTGCGGGGCAGACCCCTGCCAACCCCTAGGGGAGGGAAAAGTGCCCCGTTACGAGAGTGTGAGGTTGTTTGCCAGAGCCTCGCACACCCTGACTTTCACACTCAGCCAGACCTCAGAGAGTTTAGAACTGTCTGTGGCTTTGGACCATCTAGCAGTTTAGTGAAATGTGGAGTGACAGGAAGCAGTCACTCAAGTCCTCCGCTCAGACATTCAGACATGGCTCACTGCTCCCTGGTACCGCGTTAAGAAAATGCCCCCACACCTTCCTGGGGGCCTATGAGCCAACCGTCGTAGAAAAGCCCTCGGAGCGGCCTGGAAGTACCACTCGCTGAGTCCTCCCTGGGGAGGACTCCTCTCTCTCTCAGAGACTCTCCAGTCTCTGCTGGGTCAGCATTTTGGGGAGAGAGTGTCACTGAAGCTCCAGGTCACGTGAGTGCACCCGAGTGGCTGAGTGTGTCTTTGCCAATAAATGGGGGCTGCATCTAAGCTGCTTTACAAATACTTATAGATTTTTTTTTCTTACACAGCTGTAAGGGGTGTGTAAGGGGTGAAGTCAGGGAGAGAGAGCCACAACTGATCTCCATATTTCTGGGATTCCACAACCAGGGTGCAAGTCTGAAGCCCCTTCAGCAATGGCTGGGTCCTCTGTTCGTTCTCTCTCTCTCTCTCTCTCTCTCTCTCTCTTTTTTTCTCCCTCCCTCTCTCTCCCTCCCTCCCTCCCTCCCTCTCTCCCCTGCTTCATTCTGGGACATCTTCACAAGTCCTGACCCAGAAAATGCACTTGCCACCACCCCCCTACAGTGTTAGAGGTGAAAGGTGCCTCCCCAGGTGGTAGATTCCCTGGAAGTGAGACAGTGAGACAGGAGAAGGGAAGGAGGGAGGAAGTGAAGCAGGGGAGGAGAGGAGAGAAGAGTGCTTACTCTATACCCATATCCCCTTCTGGGCCACATTCAAGGTATTGGGATCCTAGCCCAAACAGACCTCAACTACTTTTCAAGGCTTACCCTGGCGTCTTCCCTAGGTCCATTCTTCCAGGGGTAGACTTCATAGCAGAGTGAATACCCCTAGGCCTAAGGGTTGATCAAAGGGTGGCCATTGAAGGGGGTGGAAGTGCTCATGGATGGAGTTTGAACTTGCGGTCTGGGGAATCCACCCCTCTGTGCGTAAAACCCTTGGTGGTCTGGGATGGAATCAGTATGTAAAGAGAAGGCGGCTGGTAGGGGGATTCTTTTCTTAAGATTTTATTTCTTTATCTGAGAAAGAGAGCATGAGCAAGAGGAGCGGCAGAGGGAGAATGAGAAGCAGACACCCCGCTGAGCAGGGATCCTGATGCAGGGCTCAATCCCAGGACCCTGGGATCATGATCTGAGTGAAAGGCAGACACTTAACTGACTAAGCCACCCAGGTGCCCCTGGCAGGGGATTCTGTACTTCTGCTTCTGGCTTTGCAAATTTAAGGGAAGGGAGTGCGTAAAGATCTGGGGTCGAGCATCTATTCGCACGCTACCCACCCTCTACCAACTTTCATGTCTATCTGTGGTCCTGATGTCAAGTCAGAGCAAGGCCACTGGCCTGAGGCTGTCACTTAACTAGTACAGATGGGCAAGGGCCAGGCCCACACGCCAGCCAGCTTGCACACGTCCGTCAGTAGTTCTGGCCGGCGAGGACTCCCAGCTGGGCCCCAGGGTCAGGAGCGTCAAGGCATTCAAGACCAGCTCTTCCGGCCTGCAGGGCCGGACTCAGCTCCCCCAGCCTGAGTAGACAGGCACCTCAGCACCTGCCCGTGACCCTGGGCTTGAAAATCAAGCTCCCAGATCCCAAAAGGCAGCCCGTTAATTTAGGTTTTGGATTGCAAGAAGCAGAGACTCAATTAGGGTTCCTCAAGTAATATAGGGTTTGTGGTAAGGATGCCCATGGGAATAAAAAAAACCAGAACCCCAGCCACAAAGCCAGGCCTCCCAGGTGCCTTTGAGAACCTTTCCTCTGGAGAAGCTAAACAGACAAGCTGTGGACAACACAGAGTCCAGGGTGAGCCGGGCCTGCGGGAGGCTGAGGCCAGAAGGCCCTTCAGAGCCCACTGTTGTGGGACTCATCAGTGGCACCAGGGCGCAGTCGCCAGGGTGTCCCAGCACCTCTGTATGCATTCGCCTCTCTTCGTGTCCATCCGCTTCTCTTCCTGCTACCACCGGGCTTCCCTGCTCTTTGCTCAGTTTTCCTTCTATCTCGTGGCTGCTGCTTGCTCAGAACTTTGGCCACCTATGGCTCATCATGCTCTCTTGCCCAGCCTCTTAACCTTATGACCCTCAGCCTCAGTGTTCACTGCTGACGGCCCAATTCTTTCCATTTTGCTCCAAATCATTTAGCTTGGGGGAGAACTTACCATGAGTTGGCCATTGGCCAGGCTACAGATTGGCTACCCTTGGGTCAGATGGCCATCACTCAGCTTTAGTGAGTTGAGGGGATGTTGCTTAATAGGAACCATGACTCCTTAGAGGCTGTGGGGGCGCAGGTTTCTGAGGCAGAGCAGACGCCAAAACTGATGTCAGAACAGTGAGCCATCTCGGGGCTCCTGGCTTGCTCCCCTATTCTCTCCCACACAGCCCCCCACCTCTATCTGTGCGGGCTCCAAGTCATCCGTGTGGAAGGATGGTATCAGTGAGGAGACCCCCGAGGAGCCCTGGTGGTCCACGTCAGATCCAGATCTCTGACCCTGTCCCTAGTCTTTCCATGCTCCTCCTGGTCTTTCTATTCTCTGGATATAAGCCACTCAGTTCACTTAATTTCTTTTTTAGACAACAAAATCAACAATACTCCAGTAAATATTTAATGAGTAGCTTCTAGAGTAAAGTCTGTCTACTCAGCACTGGAATTTAATCTGAAGCTGGAAGAAAATCAGAGCATGTGAATATTTATCACAATGAAGTTTTACTGTTTACTTTCATATACATCTCTTACTTAATCTTATTAGCATCATAGTAGAGTCACTAGGGAAGATGCTACTCATTTTGTGGATGAAGAGACTAAAGTTCAGGGAGGCCCACTGACCTGCCTGAGGCCTCATAGAGGGTAGTAGGGGGCTCAGTGCTAGAACTTGATTTGCAGTGCCTCGCTCTTGGAGCCTTATAGCATCCCTTGTCCTATGGGATGAAAGCCACTTTATGACTAGGTCCTTGTCCTATGCTGCTTGTATCATCACATACATAGTTTTCCATAACATTTCTGCTTTTGATCCCAGGTTTCTAAGGGGTATCATCTCTTCTTGGTGGTTGGGTGTGGTGCCTGATGTGTCTTTTCCTAGGGCTGATTTCCCAGGAAGGTTCATAACTTCTTCCCAGCACCCAGGGAATGATCTTCCTTTCCGCCCATGTGTTCCTCAGGCCAGCTCTTTCCTGACCATTGTCCTGGACTCAGGCTCTACCAGCTTCAGTCCCTGGCGAATCGCCACTGTTCCCCTACTCAGAAGGCCTTCCTCACCCCCAGACCTCTGCTTGCTGAGAGCTCTATTCCTAAACTCCAGGGCTGCTGAACTGGCCCAGTCTCCCACTTCCAAGCAGCAGGCAGGGCAAGACTCTACATGGCTTTATACCAGGGTTCCAGGCTGTGGACACAGCCTATGGCTGGTCACTTGCATCATGGGATCCTTCCCCTCCTGAAGTAAAAGGAGAAACTTGGCAGATCAAGAACCACAGAGAATCTGATCCAGGTTCCAGGACAGAAGATAGGAAAGTAGAGTCTATGGGAAATTTTCTTTAATTGCTTTATAGGATCAAGAGGAGAATATAAAGGAGCAAGCTGGAGCTCAGCCTGCCTTGGAGCGAGGGAAAGCAGGTGGAGAAGTTCCCTGTTAATCAGTGTGGTGGGAAGTTGGGAAAGCTGTGGTTCTGATTGCTGCCCTAATAGACGAGGGTAGAGAGCCGTGCAGAAAAGAATGAGCTCTGTGTGTATGTGTACAAGCAAGAGATTGTTGGTGCCTTTGAATTTCCTGAGCATTGGCTGATATTCCAGGCACCCATGTGCTATCAGGGTTTCCTTTTAACTCTCAGGAGTCTCTTTCCTGGCCTTCGGTGAGGGTAAGATTGAGGTTGATGTCTCTCATATAACTATTCAAGGTGAATGTTCCCACTGGTGGGAGGTTCTGCTGCACGCAGTCATCCAGGAACCCAGGTTCTTTCCATCTTGTTTGGCCAGTATCTTCTAAAGCAGTGGTTCCTAAGCTTGGCTGCACATCAAGCCCAGTGACATCCAAGTTTGAAGGTGGTTGTCGTAGGGCATTGCTCTAGTCTACTTGGTTGGAGCTGGGTCACAGGTATACATAGGCCTGAAAATTGCATGTGTAGCTTCCTCTGACATTCTGTTAGTGAGAATTTGGCCATGGCATATAAACCTTCAATTATAATACTATGTGGAAAGTGCTATTATCCTACTAGAACCCAGGGGAGGAGCCTCTCAGTCAGCCATGGGAAATCAGGCCTTCTTGAAGGTCATGACCCCTTGTAGCAACATGTAACTTTGGGTTATCTTGGCTTGTTTAACTTCTAGCCTTGGCCTCTTCATCCAAAAAATGGAGCTAATAAGTGAAATTGCCATAGATAGTTGTTAGGATTATGCACGATGAGTCTTGCAAAGTACTTAGCACAGTTTAGTTAGCACCAAATCAATATAAACCACTCTGTTATGTTATTTTCTGGGGTAGGCAAGGACTGTGGACTTGGGAAACCTTTATGGGGCTGAGTCACAACCAGGTCCGGGGCTGGATTTTAGCATCTTCTCTTTGGTCAATTAGCGAATGTGATGTAGGCTGCCTCATATACCTGCCTGGCAAAAGCTGGTGGCGGTGGTGGTGGTAAGATGTGTTTGTGCGTGTGTGTGTGTGTGTGTGTGTGTGTGTGTGCGTGCGCGCGTGCACACGGATTGGGGTACAGGCAGTTATAGGGGTCTCAGAAACTGACCGTTTAGGAAGGGAGGGGACACAGTGTTTGTTGCCTTTGCCCAGAATCTGATAGAGATTGTCTAGCTTGTCTGGGGCCCTTCTCCTTGCCTGACTCCAAGGACTGCATGAATGCTCCCAAAGAGGGGTGAAGAACAAGGGGGGAACATGCACAGGGCATCTTGAGCCCGTGCTGCCCCCACGTCCAGGCAGGCACAGCAGAAGCTAGCTGGCGTTTTCTGGCTCTGGCTTCATTTGCAATGAGACTCAGTGTGGAACTTCTACTGAATATTCTCTCTTTCTCTTTCTCTCTGTCTCTCTCTCTCTCTCTCATTTGCTGCCCCAGACAAATGTGCTTCTATGTTTTCTGTGATATCTGTGCTGTTCTCTCCTTGCAGAGCTGCTGGGTCTAGTAGTACCTTTTAATTCACAGCTTTCTCTCAGTTCTAAGATCTCTCTCCCTTTCTCCACTGAAATGAAAGCTTAAAAAAAAACAAGATTGCATATTATGTAAAGAAGAGGAAAGCTCAGGCGAATAGGGGGAAGAGTCCAGGATCACTATGCATTCCCTGAACTTTGGTAGAAACAGGACCCCCGGGAGCCCCTAGGACCTGGGGCAGAGGAATGGAATTGATCCACCCTGCTGAGCAGCTAGAAATTTCTATTGGGAGATCTGCAGGTATCAGTTCCAGGGGGAGCAACCAAAAGAATGTGAGGCACTTTGGGTCATACTGTCCAGCCCAGTTGCTGCTCCCTAGGTCCACACCGACCTGGTTTTAGAGGGTTTTTTGGTCCTTAAAGATTTTCAGAGGCTCTGAGAGGCCTCAGCCCCCCTACTGCCTCTTGACAGATAAGAAGACAGTTTCGCTTCGGCCTCCTCTCTTCTTCCTCCCCAATCAAAGTGCCTCCCTTACTGCAATTGTCATGGTGCTGGTAATAGCCACAGATGCATTAGCGGCCCTCCTCTGGGTCACAGCCCCCTCTCCGCAGCTCTGTCCCTCTCTCCAACACCTGCCTGTCAGCCCCTCACAGATAGTAGGCTTCGAACATTCACAAACCAGGGGAGGAGAAATTCGGGGGTGGGGTGAGGAGAGAGATCATCTATCTCTGTCTGTCACAGCGCTCTCTAAACCAAATACAGAAATACAAATTGTGTTTCCTCTCACCATCTGTGGTCACAGCAGCCAGCTCTGCGAGGAGGGAAAGCAAAGGAGGAGAAAGGCACAGCCGGGCTGGGCCGGGTAAGGGGCTCCTCATTCACATGGCATTGGGACAGTCTCCCAGGCAGATCCCTCCCAGCAGAGGGATCACATCCCCCTGTAAAATCACCCTTGTTAGAAATTTCTGCTGGGTAGGCAGAGAGTTGTGTATAAAGACATGAGCCTTCCTGGAGCTTAGAGTCTGATCGGGGAGGTGAGCACACAACAGCAACATGTACCCGAGGGTGGTGCGCGGACGGCATCTTGGGGTTGAGAGGTCAGGGGAATTTGCCCAAAGGAAGTGACCACCATGCCGAGGCTGGAGGGGGGCCAGGACGAGAGAGCTCGGCAGAGTACCTGGTTAAAAAGCCTCTGAGCACAGGGTGGGGGTGCCTGGCTCGTGGCGGTGGGAGAGCAGTGGAGGGCGTTGCAGCAGTCCGGCAAGGGAGGGCGCTGGCCTGGAGCAGGTGGGCGGCCTGGGAGCCCAAAGAGGAGAGGAAGGTGAGAAACCCTTGGGGAGCCGAACCGGTAGGATTGACGAGTGACCCGTTGGAAGGGGTAAGAGAGAGATGCCCAAGTGGGTGGTGTGTGTCCGTGTGTAGATGGAAAAGTCATTCTTTGAGAAGCACAGTGTGGGGTAGGTTTGGGTGTGGGGACAGTCGGGGGTCAGATGATGCTTTCAGTTGTGGCTGCAGTAAGACTGAGTTGCCTGGTGGAGTTAGTCCATGCTCAGTTAGATGAATACAAGCCAGGCAGACATAGGGTCAGTTCGTGTGTACCTGCACATTTGTCATTCTGCTGTCGGTCTCTCTTGACAGTCCCTGCCCTAGCAGGTCAGGGGCTAGTACCTCTTCTGATGTTCCGACACCTCCCTCCTTCCCCTGCCTTAGCACACCTTCCGAAGGCTGGAAGTTTGAGTTTGGTGGTCTGTTCCCTTCTGAGACTGTAAGGTGCATAGAGACAAGAGCCATGTCTGTCTTGTTGCTGTATCCCCATCGCCTATCACATAAAGTTCTTTCTAGTGAGTTTCTGAATGAACAAATGTGTGGATGAGTGAATGAAGGAATAATCTTTCAATGGGGTATACACCTCTATGGGACGGAAATTATGTCAAGGCTACCAACGTCCTGTCTCTACCTGTACTTCTTCAAAAGTTTCCTGACTAGTCTGTTATCTCTTCCCCTGACCGTCTGCAATCTATTCTCCACTCAACACTCAGAACTTTTAAAGATAATCAGAGGAGTCCCGTGACTCCCCTACTCAGAACTCTTTGAGGCTTTTCATAGCCCTGGGGATAAAAACAAAACTCTTTCACAAAGCGCATGAGGTTCTGCGTGCCCCAGCTCCAGAGGCCTCTCCAGTCTTGTGCCATGCCCCCCATACCCCCTTATTCACCTCTCACCCTGCACACACACGCGGGGCATCCTTCCTGCCTCCGACCATTTGCACGCACTGTTCTCTCTGCCTCCAAAAAGCCTCCCTCTATCCTAGCTAGGTTCACCTTGCAGGTCTTTGCTGGTCCCATGTTCTAAATTTGCCATCATCCCCCTTTTTCTGTCTCCTAGTACCCTCTTCTTTTCCTTCTCAAGCCATCGGAGAGGTGAGTAATAGTATGCTTCTGTTTACTTGTTTGAAGTCTGTCCCTGTCCTGCACTGCGAGCTTACTGTCTACCTGACACTGTGACAGGCAAATGCCAGGATTCACCTCTCAATGAATGAATGAATGAATGAATACATCAGTTCGGGTTTGGTGAGGAGAAGAGGCTGGGTCAGCCTAGGGAAACAGAGGTCTGGGCAGTGCAGGTACGTAGACGAGGTGAAGACCTGTCTGTCACCCACCCGGTCCTGCAGGACTCCATCCGCGTACTGACCTTCACTGAGTGCCGGCTACATGCCCGGGGCTGCACTAGACAGCAGTCGCTCAACCAGGGACAGGACACACAAGGTCTCCGGCCCTTTGAAGTTTACACTCTAATATCGAGAGGATAGATATTAGGGGGATATTTATCACAGAGGAGGGATGCAGATAATAAAATTGTGAAGCGTTTGGGTTAACATGCCGAAGGGAAAAACAGGATGCTGGGCTAAAGAACGTTATTTCCAGAGTGTGACGGGTTGGAGCCTTGCTGGCTGAGGAATTTGGGGGCCACGCTGAAGGTATCTTAGGGAGCAGCTGATCTCCCTCCTGCTCTTGTGACCTGCCTCAGCTGGCTCTGACAGGCCCCCTTTATAGGAGGGATTGTGGACAAAAGGTGGAGCTCCACTGACCTCAGGCAGTCGTTTCCAGAGTCCATGGGCTTGATCCCTTTCTGATTTGTCTGTGAGGAGCAGAGCCTGGGGCTGGGGGTAAACTGAGAGAAAACAACACCTTTCTACACCCCAGTCTCTTCTCTGTGCCCCCCTTCTCCTCTTTGACGACATGAAGAACTGATATATTTAGGTGCCCATAAGGGCAGAAAAATTCTCTGAATCAGAGGCAGGTATTTTGCGAGTTTGACTGTAGAACCAGAACTGACAGACGGGCGGACAGATCTGCTGGACACGTGTCATGCACCTGGCCTCCGTTCTCCCTTCCCCAGGGCATCCACCTGTCCCCACAGCGCTGTGCAGACTTCCTGCCGCCTCCCGTAGTGGAGACGAGAGAGCGGAAGGGGAGCCGAGGGAGGCAGGAAGGTGTGAGGACTAAAAGCAGCCCGCCGGCCGGCAAGCCACCTCATGGCCATCCCTATCGGGTCCGGGAAGGGAGGCAGCACCGTGTGCCGGGGATCCCTGGGGCGCAGCTCAAGCCCCCCAGTCCCTCCGGGCCTCCATTTCCTCCCTGGAAAACCTCAGTGATGATACAAACAGCCAGGGCTCATCGAGTCCTTTCCAGGACTGGGGCGATCCTAAGGACGTTAAATGGGTGATCGCACTGGTTCTCACAGCAGCCCTGGGACATGGGGCCAGTCCTCCCTGTAACTCTACGAGGGACCAAGTCTCAGAGTTTAAGGCATCTGTCTAGCGTCACCTAGTTGGCAGGCAGAAGGAGTCGGAATAGGGATCTAGGCTGCAGTCCAGAGGCTGCACCCGTAACACAGAATGCCGCCCTCGCTGCAGTGTGTGAGAGAGAATGGAACTGAGCCGCTGCAAGTCAGAGGCCTGGTGAACAGGTAAAAGCCCCTCCTTGCATTGACCCTGGTCAAAAGTATTTCCCTCTCTGCCCTCCAGAACTGTCCAAATTTTCTTCCTGGAGTCAGTCAATCAATAGATTGATGCTTTGGTTTTGGCCATAGCTGACTCAGAAATAGAGATCCTAAAACGTTTTTACTCATGGACTCCCTAAAAGAAATTAGAAAAACCGTGTATTGCCTTGCATATTTTAAAGTTAACATTTAAAATTTTATTATGAGTGTATATAGTTTTATAAGGTGATATTTCCAGGTTATTATAAATATTGCCATTTTATAACAAAATGGCAATACTCTGTCACATGTGTCAGAAGGAAACTAACACCAAAGCACTTGATATCTACCCTCATCTTTTTAAAAACTACAACAGCAGCAAAACCCAGCTTTTCTTTAACAGCCAGGAATTTTATTTTTTTCTCCTTAAATTCCATTTTGCTTCCTTGTGGAATATTACTATTATATATAAATATTATATTAATATTAATATTAATATATTATATTAATATAGAATATTATATTCTTATGTCTTAAAGACTTTCATTCATTATCATATCATATATACATTAAAACTAATTTTTAAAAACTACTTTGGCCAGAAGGCTCTAGATTGTCAAAGAAGTATTTTTCTTTGCATTGCAGTATAATTATAATAATTAGTATTGTAGAATCAATCAAAATAAAATACATATATTTTAGAGAAATATTAGAGAAAATTTTAGAGAAAATATTGAATATATAAAGCAAAATATTTTAGAAAATTATCTCTTAATGAGAGACACAAGACTCCTTTTTATAATTAATTTGTGTGTCCACGGGTGAATATTAATGATACAACACAAATAACAGAAGGAGAGGTTTTGAGTCACCAGTAAGTGGGAGACTTACCATAGCATGTTTATTAATGATTGTTGTAACAGTATTATTACAGTAAGATCCACAATATATTTTCATTAAATTAATCTAAATCTCATAAGCTCTTTGTAGGAAGGAATAAATGAGCAGAGAAGAGGCTGATAACAGGAAGGATACTATGCCCAAGTGAAAAATGAATATGGATGCACCTCTAATAGATGCTTCCATAACTTGAAGGTGTAGTATTGAGCCCTTGGAAGGAAGCGTGGGACTTTTCACCCTCACCTTCTTGCCATCACACAGAATACGTAACTGAGACATGGATGAGCCATGGGTTAATAGGCCTCACTCACTAATGTCTCTCTCACTACTGAGAATTGTGAAAATGCAGACTGTATGCTATTTCCCAGCCAGCTTTTTATCAATCCTAAACATTTACATTTTAAGCTGTCTAGTGCCTTGCCATGAATTTGTTGCCTGGATGAAATAAAGCTGCCTTAATATTTCTTACTGATGCTCTCACTGCTTTTAGCTGGTGGACTCATCCTTCAGGAGTTGGGGATGAAAGAGGTGAGAATTGTAAACTAAAACTCATCATTCCCATCAGCCCATGAATTCAGAACATCCCAAATCCCATATCCTTAAGAGAGATGAGTGTATGACAAGGACTAGATGAGAGCTCCCCTAAATTTATGGGTGCTTTGACTTTAAGGGGTTTCACAGACACTTAACTGGAGCAGGTAGGTACTTGGAGTGGCCCTTCAAATCTGCATTTCATGCTCTTATTTGCAGGGGATGGAAATCTAACAGCTACATTATGGGTTCCCTCTTGTGCATAGGATTGGGAATGTAGTTAATTTCTGCTATTTGATGCACTTGCGTGAAATTTGGGAGCTAGAAGTGGGGCACAAGTGTCCTTCCTGGTCAAGAAGGTCAGGATTTTCCTACAGCAGATTCCGTGTTTACTCTCCAACTTTTTGTGTGTCAAGAAACAGCCATGGCGTTGGCAGTTTCTTGACCTCCCTTTTTAATTCTTGGCTCATAGATTTGGGCTTCCACATTCAGTTTCCTGGTGTCCAGGGTCTGCTTGGGCCAGGACGGAGCTCCCCTGCCAGGTAAACATTGTTCCAGGGTCCGCCCGGAGAAGTTCCCTGAAGAAAAGGTCCCTACTGCTCTAGAAATCATTCCAAGGAACCCAATCTAGAATCTGTACTTGTAGCCTTTCTATTGATTTTTTTAAGTCTCCTTATTCCCTGCTCTAAATCCCTTCTTACTTAAAGTACCTGTCTAGGTTCTGTTTCCTGCACTACACCCTGCCTGGTAAATTGATATTTTGAATCATGTCTTGATGCTCTGGAGCTTTTCTAGTTTTGCACAAATCCTGCGTTATAGTACAACCACAGAAAGGAATGCTTTTCTTTTGTAAAATGGGGGAAGGCGATTATGAAAGGGAGGTGGGAAGGTGGAGACAGCATGATGTCTTAACAGGAGGCATGTTCCTTGGCAGGTTGTTCTAGGAAGGAGGGTTTTGGAGGTTGTGGAAGTGGAAATTGGTTCCCTTCAGTGTACCCATGTTCACAATCTCTTTGGAAGATCTCCATATACTTCTAGATGTCCCCTAGTTTGGAGACTCGGTGCTCTCTAAATAACTCTCTGGAAATTTTTACAGGGTGCTCAGCTGTCAGTAGTGCACCAGGGTACATTGGTGGACTCCTGCAATTTCTGAAGGACAAATGGCTGTGGTTTGGGTTAGGGGACTGGAGGGGGCAGGGAGCAATGGTAGAGTTGGACTACACAGATAAACCGTGGAGAAATCAGAGGGTGACTAGTGGCAGAGAGGCTCTAATGCCACTTTGATCAAAATTGTATTTGGTGAGTTAATTAGTTTATGGCCGTGTTTAACACCCATTCGGTGCTAAGGACATAGTTGTGCTCCATGAGTTTGTTCAGTGAATGAAGGAATGGTTCCGAAGATTGGGGGATGCACTTAATGGTGCAAGGCCAATGCTACCCATTTAAAAACAACTTTTAGGAGACATTTAATGGGAGACAGCCTAGTCTACTGGAAATGCTGGCTTTGGACCCCAAGATCCAGTCCCAGGCCGGCTTATATGTTGTGTAGCACCGGGCAGTTGCTTAACTTTACGGAGTTTTTCCTTGCATTGAGAAAAAGGAGATTATAAAGATATCAGAATCATGGGGTGGTTGTGAGAGTAAATGAAACAATGTAGGTGGAAAAAATACTTAGTAATTGGAAGGCACAATGTAAATACTATAATCTTGTTCAAAAATGTATCTTATAGTGTACCTTCTGTTTTTAAAGTATATGTGCTATTTGAAGTTAGTAGAAGATGTTGATATATAATTGTATAAGCAGAGTCTTATTTTTATAGAAAGCAAGATTGAACAAAAAAGCAATTCTTTGTCTCCAGTGAGACCAAAAAAAAAAAAAAAAAGAAAGAAAAGAAAAAGCACATGTTGGCTGAAGCTAGAGCAAGGAGGATTGAGGTATAGCAAAAAAAAAAAAAAAAATCTTGATATGAATGTTACAGGGCCTCATGCAGGTGACAAAGAAGGCTGCTGGCTTCGTCCCTGACAGCGAGGAGTCCTGCCAGGGTGCAGGAGAATGAAGCAGAGGACCCCTCAGAGGCCCTCCCCAGACACCCCACTCCCCCTCCCCGCACCCCCCCCTCCTGTCCCAGGCTCCTTACACAAAAGGTCTGGCTATTTCGCCTGCAGGTGCTTTGAGCTGGTTCCTTTGTTCTAGCTTCCCTCCTTCATCGCTCCTCCTCCGTTCTAATGCATGGCACCCCCTCCTCTCCAGTGACCAGTATAACTAAACGATTCAGTGTTTGACACAGGGTAGCTATCAGAGCTCTTGGCTCTCTGTGGAGAAATATATACAAATGGTTGCTGGCTTTAAAAGTTTATAAAAGTCATTGTTTGGTCTCTTCTTGTTTGAGCCAGGGAGTGGCCTCTGCTCTGTGAGGCCAGCTTTTGGGGAAAGAGGCAGAGGGGTAGGGTAGCCCCTAAAGTACGCACTCATCTCCTGGCCCATTCGGTGCAAGACAGACAGACGGGTATGCGGGCACGCCAGCACCTGTCATTTCAACTTATTTGCATCTTCAAAAAACAACTGAGAGTAATGTTAAAATTAGAGCGCACTAAAGACAGTTGGAGTTGAGGAAATTAGTTGAATGCTTCCTCGGTAATTGTCAGTGAGGATGTGAAGGCTTTGCTGTACCTGAGAGAAGCTGATAATAAACAACTCAGGGAGCCAGAAATAAACACCCAGCTCTTCTCTTTCTTCTCTCAGAGGCGCCTTTGCATGTCTCTGTCTTTCTTTTCCCTGCTCTTTCATTTTTTTTCCTAAAGACAGAAGCAAAGGTGACTACTGACACCCACTGACCTCTGACATAAGGGAGACCTGGGCTGGCAACAGATCTTGTGGCATTTACCGATCGAGCCAGGGAGGCCCTGTCCTGGGCTGGAGGAGCCCGACATGGACAGAGCCCTTGTCGCCCTTCGGGTGGTAAGGTATGCACGGAAATGACTGTAAGTCAAGATAGAAAGTGACCAGAGAGGCAAGAACAAAACCAAAGAGACTTCATATGGCAGCATCCTCCGGACTGAGCCTGGCAGGGTGAGGATGGCTTGGGCATCACAGTCTTGAGCATAACACAGGGTGAGCCAATGAGTGGCTTCATTTGGGTGGATCCTAGGTTGCATAAAATAGAAACAAGATGAGAATAAAAGAGGAAAATTAAGGCATGGGGGCATTGAATGCCTGGCTAAGTCATGATAAGGATTTATTGCTGGGTCGGGGAAGTGGGGGGGGGGGGTGTTGAGGCATTCTGAGCACAAGTGGCTGATGGAGGACTGGCCTTCAGGAGGGATTCCATAGTGGCAGGGTCTAGAAGAGCTTGAGGAGAAGAGAGTCAGGGAGAAAAGGGGTGATGACAGCCTGGCATGGGGTTTGGTGTTGGACACTGTGCAATCTGTCCAAGAATGAGGCAGGCAGTTTCAGCTGCTCCTGGAACGTTAGGCCACCTCCGACAACTGGAGGGTCCCAGCTGCCCACAGCATAAAGTGTCTACCTCTTAGCTAGTACTTCAAGCCCCCCATAATCCTCTCCAACCGACCTTCCACTTCTTCCCTCTATGTCTGTGCTTCAGCAATAGAGTTCCCTCAACACACATCACTTCGGGTCTGGCATGTACTTTCTCACCTCCGTGCTCTGAGCTAACTCCATTTCCGGCCTTTTGTCCCACCCCAGCCTCTGGGTCCATGACAGTCCCATCTTTGAACGTAAGACAGATGAGTAGAGACACCCAACAACCCCAAGGGATGAGGCCTTAAATTCTGGTTCCAGAATCCTCTGGGGAAAGGAATATAGAATATATGCATGAGTGTAGCATGGGAAGGGCAGTCTAGAAAGCCGAGCTCACCTCCCTGGGGACAGAACCTGAAGAGTAAGACTTGTGTTTGCTTTGCCTTCTCCCTTCCCCTCCACCCACCCCAAATAGATTGTTCATAGTGTTGTGCTGACAGGAACTGCAACTCATCACTGTTGGGTTTCAGCAGATGATAAAGTGACAGGAAGATTGTACCACGTTCTCCAAAAAGGCCCCTTGGGGACGATGTTGAGTGAGGGTGATTGATTTGGTTAGATTGTGTTGTGTTATTTAGGAAGAAGACAGAGGAGTGAGGAGAATGGAGGAAAAGAGAAGGGGAAGGGAGAAAGATAGCAGAGAGGTAGGATCACCCTCTCCTCACATGGATGCAGGCTCTGGTGGGGTTGGGGTTCACTCACCCACAACTGACCAAAAGGGTGGGGACGAGGTCAACCAGCAGTTCCCAAGAGACCTTGGGGAAAGAGGGAGTACATGTCTCCCTTCATGAGTGGTAGTAATTGTTCTGGGAGGTTCCAATGGAGGGAACTATCTCTGTAGACTCTGCTGCCCTGAAAGGCTAATGCATGGAGTGGGGATCAGGTGGGCTCCAACTTCAAATGAGAAATCAAGTGCACTGAGAGGAAGCTGGCCTAGAGGGGTAAAGGTCTGGGAAATACCCACTCTCAGTGGGCCAGGAAAGCAGGTGCCTAGTGCAGAGCAGCATCTGCAGAGTAGAAAGCCAAGGTGGGGAGAAGGGAATCAAGTCTTCTTGGAAGCCCTGGCCCATTAATCAGAGGTACAATGCAGTCTCCTCCTCTGGCCATCATGGAGGGTGTTGCGAAGTACTCCAGTCAGGATTCAACCAGGAGGGTGGAGGGGAGGGAGAGAGAACAAATATCCTTGGGAAGGGGCACATGGGTATCAATGCCCACTGAGTAGGCCCAGATTGGGGGTTTTATTAGGTGCATTTCTTCCCCACCTGATGCATACTTTAGGAACTGTTGTCTGAAGAGAGGTGGCTCATGCAAAAGTCTTGCTCAGAGGACAGTGAGGGAAAGTGAGTGTCTTGTTTTGTCCCCACTGTGCATCTTAAACAGAGGCTATATTTTAAGTCACCTAGGGAGAGATTCCGGTTTATGAGAGAGAAAGGAAAATCACTGCATGGAGATGACATGAGATCCTGGAAGGGAAGGGGGTTGGTGCTGGGAACATTTCCCTGGGGTCCTTTTAGAATCACCAAGCATACCTGTCTGTAGGACTGGGTCAGAGGGATGACAGAGGATGGGACCAAATGGTCCCCTCTTGCAAGAGTGAGGTTTCTTCTTGTGTCTCCTCTAGATCTTTAAGTCTTCTTCTTGCAAAGAAGAAAACAGCGTCAGTCCCCGGGGTTTCTCTGGTGAGGGAGAGAGAACAATGTCATTTTGTAAGGGGGAAACTTCGTTACCACAGACCTGCTCTTGAGTAATAGTGATGACGGAGGACAGTCAAGACCTGGAAGGGCCTGAGGTTAAACTCATGACCCAGGGAGGGTGTGGAACCCCACTCCAAAGAAAAGGTCTGGAGGGTGAGAGAATTTACTGAGAGAGAGAAATAAGGAAGTAAAGCAGGAAGGCCAGCATAGGTTGGAGATTTCGAGGGGAAAGAGTTGAAAGAGGGATATAGAAAAATGGAAAAAGCCATCCCTTCTTCAGGACACTTTAGTCCTATCTGCAAAAAATTGCTATAATAAATATATATCTGTTATGGCTGCAAATGTGAATGGTTTTGCATCTAGCCCCCTAGGGTTGTGCAGTGCACAACCTGCATCACTGTATATTGCAACTCTGCTGCTGTTGAATATTGTAGGACCTTGTAGAGATAGATTAGTAAACAGGGATGTTTAGAATGCTTTTCTCTGTGTGATGTGATATATGTTCCCCTTTACCATCTACCAGAACCTTTAGGGGAAAAAAGAATTACGCTGATTTTTCACAGCTTTTGGAGTTAGATTTGTTTTTCTTTTTAATGTGGCACTGTATGAAACCAGGCCTTAAGGCTGCAGCAGTATGGCTCAGATATATTTGGATGGCACTCATTTGCACACACAGCTAACAGGATGTGCACTCCAGGCCTGATGATGACTTGGCTCAATGTCACAGTAATCAGTCTCAAAAGTGCAAGGTCCTTCCTGTCAGGGAGGCAACAGGGCAAGGGGTTGCTCTGGTCTGTCCTACAGGATCTCTTATCCACTATTTCACTGTCTGAAGCTAACTCACAGGGAACAGAAGTCACAGTGAGGTTCTCAGGCCCACTGGGGATGTTGGTCCAAGGCTGGGTTGTTAATACAGAGATAGAGGATCTGAATTACAGAACCGAAGGGAGTGCTGGGGGGTCTCAAAACCAGAAAAGCTGCAAACCTGGTGGGCAGGAGGTAGTTAAAGGATTCTGGAGCCATTTGCTGATGCCTGTGGTGATCTTCTGAACAACCCAGAATGGACATGTGTGGGTTGGGCTCATTTAAAGAGGCTTTGCGGGACCAACATGCAGAGGAGAGCAGCAGGCTGTGCGTGGCCCCCTCACTCCCTCTGGGCTTGCTTTACCACCACAGAACTCCTTGGAGGTTTGCTGGGGGGCGGGCCGGCTGGAAGTCCTCTGGGAGTAGATGTAATGAGGAAAGGCAGCAGTGCTCAGGGTGGGTTGAGAGCATCAGCCTGCCGGAGGCCCACGTTGTAGTCCCTGAGGCCCTGTGACCTTTCACCCTTGGCCCCCAGTTCTCCTACATGAAACGAGGAAGAGGGGCACTGGGGAAGGGGTCAGAACTATGAATCTCACCAGTTGGCTAAGCGGGATTATTGTCGTGTAATAAATCCTGGGCCAGGCATGTTTATGAGGTTCTCAGAAGCTGCAGGAACAATATCATTTAGAAAACATTTATGCTCACAAGGCGAAGGCAATCCCTCCCTCCCCCCACCCCTTATTTATGAGGCATGCTGGGTAATTAAGTGAGAGTTGGGAAAGGAGGAGGTTGGGAGAAGATCACCCCTAAATAATCCTGCCTGGTGAAGCCACCATCTGGGCTATTGTGCCAGAGAGATGGTCCCCATATGGCCAGATAGTTTATGAGCAGTGCATGGATCTGAGGGCCGAGTGAGAAATAGCCAAGAAATGTGAAGGGACGCGCACAGGCATGATCTGAGCTCCTGGAGGGCGGGGGCCATGTCTTCTTCATTAATAGATCCCTGGCACCCAGCACGGTGCCTGGCATATGATAGCTGCTGAACACGTGTTGTTGAATAAATTCGTTCACCCATTTGTTGAAAACAATTTAACTGGTGCTGCCATGTGCCAGATAATGTGCTCTGCACTGCTTCATGACAACAAGAAAGAACGGACAGAGCCACTGCCTCCATGGAGCTTCCAGTCCAGCAGAGGAATCAGGCACTGAAGAATAATGACCCCAGTGATCCTCTCACTGTTTTCCCCACCAAATATGGTTCCAGAAAAGTGGGGGAGGGAGAAGAATGAAAAATTAGGGGTAATTAGGTATAGTGCCTTATGAGGCCAATTTATTACCAGGGAGCTTGAGAACTAAAGGTCAGAACAAAGGATCATTCTTCTAGCATAAAAAGGTCCAAAAGTTTTGTTGGCGGAAGGGCTGTGAATTGTGTGTAGACCCAGAGAAGGTCTTTAGCTGGTTAACCCTCGCAGGACTTGATCTCGGACATGTCTGCGTGTTTGCTTGCTTTTATTATCTCAGCGTGACCCAGGAAAGGGTAACCCAAGGTCAGAGCCTGCTGCCATCCAGAGTCATCAACCAGCTGGATGTTCTTGTTCCCACCCCCACCTTCTAACTCAAACCGTCCTCCTCCTCCTCCCCCCACCTTACCTGCAACAGAAACCGGTGAGCCAGTCCTCACCTGGGACCTGAAGATTCCCGGGCATCAGGAAGGGCGTTGCCACCCGAGGGGCTGGAGCCGCATCTCTGGGTGCTGTAGTCTTTTGGTTTTTAGGTTGGCACTCCAGTCTTGGACCATTGAGGTGCCACAGAAGTACTCTAGTAGATTTCAAAATACATGTCTCCGTGTGTGAAGAACATTTAACTGTGAGAGCACCCATTAAACCTGTGAAGTATGCACACACAGGAAACACTGCCCGCTCTCACAATGTGTACTTGGGAGCACAGGTCTGTGTCTTCGGACACGTGTGGATGTGTTGGTTAGCATGAGCAAGAAGCAGTGAGGAGGACTCAGAGCTGTGGTTCTGCGTGAGTGACTTGGAGACTGGGGAAGGGTCCTGCTAGGGGCACCCGCCCCGTGTGCACGCCCAGAGGGAAGTGTAGGCCTCTTCCTCCCTTGGACCTGGCTGGACTCACTGACTTCCTTGGCTGATAGAAGGAAGCACGCGTGATCTTGGGCACTTCAGCTCAGTCACAGAAGCCTTTCAGCTTTCCACTGTGCCTCTTTGAATGCTCACTTTTGAACCTCCCCTCAGGAGGACCAGTCTTGAAAGCCATGCTGTGAAAAGCCAAAGCCACGTGCAGAGGTCTTGGAGGATGAAACATGCTGTGCAGAGACAGGGGCCGGCTTGTCAGGAGGCACCAGCCATGGGAGGAAGGAAGCCATCTGAGAAGTGGGTCCTGCCCCACGTGGTTGGCACAAGGCTTGGAATTCTAGAATTCCCAAAGCATACAAAAGCTAGGTAAAATGGTTGTTTCAGGCCCCTGTGTTTGAGGGCAATTAGTTACGCAGCAATAGAAAACCAGAAAGAGACCCACTAAGTCGGGGGTCCTTTCTGCTAGAGTCCTGGCCCGTATGAGCACCTAGCAAGCCGTGAGCCGACTCAGTTTGGCCTGAGGCTTCTCTGTGGAGAAGGGATTTCACCAGAGCCATTCCCAGTGCCAGAAGACCAGAGGCCAACTCCTCTAGCTCATACCCCGCTCGTGCCCTGGCCGTTAATGCTCCTCCAGCCTCACCTAGAGCCTCAACTCACTCCCCTGTCTCTGCGGCCAGCATGCTCAAAGCCCTCGGCTGGGCTGCCCTGGCACTTGGGTGCCTCTAGGTTTTGCTGCTGTGTGAGCCCTGGCGGAGGGCATGTGAGTATGGCAAGTGAGTATGGGATGCCAGGCTCGGTGCCACGTGGAAGGAGACGTCTGGGGAGGCAGACAGGAGCGAGAGGATGATAGGCCGTCTCGGCAGGCAGGGGCTGGGGGAGGTAGGGGCCACCAAAAGTCACTCCGTAGGTATAGCTTCAGAGAAAAGTGTTTGATGCCATTAAGTAATACCAAATTGGGCTTTATGAGCGAAGTAGAGTCTATCTTTAAGACTTAAAAAAGGCATTTCCTGCCAATTTCTGCTTAGTGCTTTACTTATGCTATTAGGCTTCGATTTCGTGCACAGGTGAATCATGCAGCGCGCGCTCTAGCTTAGTTTCAGCGGCCGAACGGCGGCCGGCCTAGCGCCTCCCTGTGACTGTGGTGTCGGCGAACAGAAGACTGCAGCTCTGGCAGATTATTAACAAATCAGCTCTGCTGCAGTTGCCTACGTGTAGCCCTACCATCAGGGAGACTCTCAAACTCCAGGGCTGAGAGGTAGAGGGAGGAAGCTGGCAGCTCTCTGGGCCACCCCAACTTCGCTGGCTGCTCAGGACGTTCCCAGGGACTGTGTTGTTTTTAAGGTATGGAAGAAGCAGGGAGGAGGGGTCCCTCTCTTCACAGAATCTGAGTAGCTGCCCACTGACTGCAAGCAGGAAGGCAGATCCCATCGGAACCTCTAATTCCTGAAGGACCCACTTTAAGCCATTCCACAGAAGCCTGGGGCATATGTCTGCCCTTCTCTGCTATTAGGGATAATTTCAGAATTACAAACATAGACCTTCTACGTCCCTTGCAACTCACCAGCTTGTTTTCTTCAGCTTTCAAGTAACGTTGTAGGATGGAAAAGCTGCTCAACCTTTCACCCATCTTACTCAACAGTTCCCCTAGATCCTTCTTTATCTTACTCGTTCTGACTTGAGAAAAAGGTGGCTTTCTGATCCAGTTTTATTGGTTCCAAATATCGCTCTGTGGGGTGCTTGTCACACCACTGGAGATTTTATTATTTGATAATTCATGCTCGGAGTGAAGGTGTTGCGTCTCCAGAAATCCTCTGTGAAATTGTAATTAACCCCAACTGTGGAACCATGTGAAGCCTTATTAGCCATTAATGTTTCCGTCCTTGTCATCAGCTGGGACTTCCACTTGCCCATAGCCCCATAGAAACACATCACTCATGTATTTCCCTGATTCACAGCATCCAAGCCGCTCTCTCATCTTCCACAAGCTTTGCCCTCTGCTTCCCAAATGGTATGGAATACTTCTGTCTTCTGATCTCATGATGCTCTTTCCCTATTCTTAACTCTACCTCACATCTCTGATTTACCATTTGCTTTCTTTCTCCACAACAGTTCAGAGATTTCCCCCCAGGTGCTCTGCTCTAGGCTTTCCAGGGAGAAACAACCAGCTGGCTCCCTGGGAAGGTGCGCTCCAGAATGCTTCGCACATTGGCCAGGTCCTTTATGGAGCAGGAGAGCCAATGCCTAAGGGTTTCTCAGTAGGGCTCTGAGGGAACAGTGGAGCACTGTGGGGAAGGCTTTGCTGAGCAAGAAGCCCTACCAGAACTTTGGGGGCTGTTTCAGGGGTTTGAGCACTCAGCACTGGGTGGGCTAGGCTGGGAGAGAAAGTGAAGATAGAGAACTCAAACCAACCTCCCCCTCTGCACAGAATTATTCAAAGCAGCCCATTTTATTATCATCCTGGCTCATAGCCCATGGTTCCTTTTTATTTGTAAATCCCAGGACAGTCACTGAATCAGAGAGGGTCACAGTTGGAAGGGGCATTTTTCTTGCAAGGCCAGAGAGGTAAAGGGCTTTGACCAAGATCACAGAGCCATTGAGTGGCAAAGCAGGACTCTGCCATCCATGCCCTCCCTGTTTGTTTAGGACATTTCCAGGGAGTCGTTCCTATGGAATTCCAAGTCCACAGTGCCTCTGAGATACAATAGTGATTGCACAGGAGAGTAGCCTGGGCTGCCTACCCAGACCACACCCAGGTGGCAGAAGGAACTGGATTCTGCCAATGGCTATAAACCGGTTTACCTAAGAGTGGGGGTGGGGACAATTCCTTTATTCTCTGCACGATTTCTGTCTTGCTCAAAACAGTCCATGAGGCATTTCCAGGTGGGCAACCCCTGGGAATCTGATTTGGATTATGAGCATTTATCCATCTACCTAATAAACATTTTGGGGCATCAATAGTGTGGCCAGCTCTGTAGTGGATATTGAAGATCTAACAGTGAACAAGACATAAAAGGTATCTACCCTAAAGACCTTGCAGTCTAGTGAAGGATTTAGATAAATCAGATATTACCCAGATCAACTTAGGGCTATGATGTGGAGAAGTTCAGTGTTATATGGAGAGGGTGACCCATACAATTTATTGTCCAAGATACTTAAGAGAATGTGCTATTAATGATTATGTGAGAGGAACATATACAAACCAGGACCATTCTGGACTAACTGGGACATCTGGCCACCCTAGTCACGGAAATAAAGAGGAAGATTTTAAAAAAACATTAAGATGCAGGAAAGAAATGAGGGAAAGCTTCCCGGAAGAGGAAACCTACAAGCTGACTTGAAATAACTTTACTACAATAAGGATTCCCATAATGTATATTGATAAAGAAATTTTAGATGTGTATCAGAGATTTAGAATCTAGCTTTATTCATCTCATTCACTGGACATGCAACTGCTTTTAATTCATCCAGCATCATCCCCTCCCCCAACGCATCCCAGGTCCCCTGTCAGGTGATCTCTCAATAACCATTCCCCACATTCATCCTCAAAACGCAGTTATTCCCAGAAAGTACCAGGCACAAGCCCCAGTTGCCCACCCTCCAGGGTGACTAGGATCTCCTTTTATTCGAAGACCAGGAGTGGTCAGAACAAAACCTCTTTTCTAAGTACCAGACTCTGTCAATTGCTCAATGAGGTTTTTACGCTTGGCTGAATCAATACTTTTCTGTAATTTTTTTTCCCTAATATGACTTCTCACCTCTTTCTCTCTCCTTCCTTGTATGGCTTTTATGTTTCTTGTCCCCAAGAAATCTCCCCGGTGTTCTTCCCACTGCTGTATCCCTTCGTGCTCATGTTCTCACCCACTGCCACGTTAGCATTCTCCGAACCCACACGGCATCCTTCATCCGTGGGACATCCTCATTCATGGCAAAACAAGAAGAAAAGTGAAGTCCTGGTGGGGAGAAAGGGTCTATTTGCTGAAGTGACCTGCTAGGTTTCAAACAGAATTATTGATCAGTTAAGCTCCTGGAAGAGGCGTAACTGGTCAGGGAGCTGCTAGTCATAGCTCCGATGGAAGGAAGCTCTGAAATGAGAGTCCTCTCGGATGCTGCAGTGCGTTAGTGTCTGGTGGAGACAGCCGGGGGCCAGTGGAGGTGGGTGATGTGGGGATCATTACGACAACAGCCAAGAGCTCTCCTTGCCTTGTGTAAACTTAGCCGGAGCCACGATACCTCCTCCCTCCAGACTTCTTTGATCTGGGAGGTCTAGGATGTTGGGAAGAGTCAGAAATAAGCAGTTGTAGCCCATGTAACTGTCTCACCAAACCTAAGACAATTTTAAATTTGCTGCTTATAATTAGTCTTGCCCCAACAGTTAGCTTTATAAATAAGTGAGGTAGGGCCCCACAGCATCTCACAGTAAGTTCATTCCCACAATTGAAATGAAGAACAAATAAAGTGTTGGTGAAGTGGAATTTGCTATAAGGGGCAGCTTTTTAATTCAGTTACTGCAGCTGGGTGTGGGGGCAGATGCAGATGGGATGGCGGAGGGGAGAGACAGTGGCTCCGGTTCAGGCGGAGACAGAGAAAACATAGAGGAAGGGGCTTTGAATACCATGGGATGTCTTTCATGTACATCATTAAAGTGAGAAGGTAGGCAGAGCCCAAACCAACCCTTAGCAAGACCCTAAAAACCCTACTGCCAAAAAAAAAAAAAAAAAAGCCCTCCTACCACCAAAGAGGACATTCTAAACAAAAATAAAGAGATAGATGGAGAGATAAATTTTTTTTCGGAGGCCTTTACATTTAGGAGTTTTCTGTTCTAGGAGAGACAGCAGCCTGTCCTGGGAGCGTGTGGTATAGAGATCTGTGTGCTAACGATTAGGGATGGAAATCAATGAAAAAGAAAGTAGTATGATTGATGGATTCTCTTTGGCCAGAGCAGTTATCTTCTGTGTGTTCAGTGTTGAGCAGCCGCAGACAGGTACTGAGAAATCCCCGCACTCTGCCATGATCCCTGATGCCCCAAAGAGGCCTTCCCGGTGGATGCCAGACTGAGGGACAGAGAATGTGATCGGGCACCAGACTCAGAATCACAGGAAGGGGAGGAGGCTGTAGGTCAGGCCAGGTCAGCTATCATCTCTGCTTCTTCTTCTCCTTGCCCCACAACCTTAGGAAGAGACATGAGTCATTAACACCGGCCTTATAGAGCCACTCTATCTGAATATTCTCTGTAATTGGCTGTATTAAAGCTCATATCTATGTACAGTTTATATTCAAGTGTAATGTTCAGTTCTTCTCAACTAATCCCTTTGAGTGTCCTAATAAAGTATCTTTTACAAATTATGAAGAAAAGGATCCCCCGGTGAAATAAACCAGATTTTTATCCCACTTGCATAGTGGGATAGTAGTGCCCAAACAGTAACTACTCCCATGAGAAGGGGCCACCCCTGACAGATATGAGTTGCACATTTATGGCAAAAGCAATTCACCTCTGGTTCTGTGTCAAAAGCTCTGACACTTTTTAAATTCCCAGCACAAAGTAGAGTTCAGATGAGGAGCAGCTGGCAGTGCCCTAACAGCACCAGGGGAGGGGTCACCATCAGCTGGGTCCCTATGCTGTCATCTATGTTAAACAAATGGGGTGATTGTGCCCTGAAATATGAAGGATTAAACAATTCAGACCATCATTTCTGGTTTATTACCCTGACTTGTGTTTTCTGTGGAAGGGTTGATGACTTTGGTTTGTGAGAGCCAATGAAAGCATGACAGATTCCTGGAGGCCCCGAAAACTCATTCTCATGTCTTCCTCCCGCCCTCCATCCATCCTCTCACACTCTCTCTCTCCCCCGCCACTCACTACCCTTCACAAATACAAAACACAAGTATTCTCTCCCTTGCCGTAACAATGGACCATTATGGGCTAGAAAACAGGTATGTTCAAAGGAAACATACAGAAGAAGCGGGGGAAGGATTTTTAAGGGAGGGGAGTCCTCAGGCTGCTTGAGTCATCTCTAGCACGTCAGAGCGGAGAGAATCCTTGGAAAGCATCGAGCTGGTCAGTTTCCTTTTACAGCTGAGGAAGCTGAGCTCCAAAGATGAACGTTAGTAACACAGGCAGTCTGTGACTTCCCAGTTGTCCTTGTCAAAAAAATTGATCTCACCCACAGTCTCCCTAAACGCCTCCATCTGTAGCTTCCAGCCATACTCAGGATGTCATTCTTCATACGCTCTGCACGGGCCTGAAGAAGACAGCCGTGCCCACCTGCCTCACTCCTTCCAGGCCAAGCCGCCCTTTCCTCGAAGAACATGGAGAAAGGGCACAAGTAATCCTAGATCAGGGGGTTGGCTTCCCCAGGTGCCTCACTAAAGATCTTCTGGCCCTGCACGTCTCTGAGGAGGGACACTGAAATCTCAAGTGGTGACATGATCTGAATAGAAGCTCACAGCCTGCTAGAAGGAGCCAGCTGGAAACCAGGCCGCCTCGTTCCTGAACCCGTCGTCTTTCTACTGCAGGGTCCCTGCTCACTGCAGGGTCCCTGCTCCCCACAGGGGAGCTGCTGGAACCTCAGCTCCAGCCCTGGCTCCATTTTAGCCTCATTGCAGGGAGAACAGAGTTCCTGGCTTCAGTCCACAGTGGTCCATGAAGGAAAGAAAGAGGAACTAAGGGTACATGAACAGGCAGCACTGAGCCCCAACCCAAATCTCTCTCCCTTCTGCTAACACAAACCCAAGCCAGCAGAGGAAAGCCATAGTGAGGTCACCGCATTCCTGGTGGATAAAGAGCATCTTTGTCCACTCCTGCCAGGCCTCTGGCTCTGAGCTGACTCAGGCTGGCCGGCTCCAGCCGAACATTCTCCCCCTGCTGAAAAATGAGCTTTCTCAGAATCTCAGGTCACACGCAGCCATGGAAAAAGTGCATGCAGACCCGCAGAGAAATGCATGCCCACACACACTCGTACACCTCGCCAGGAGGAGCAAGTACTGAAGAATAAGCATACCTGACATGAAGCCCAGCTGTGTCTCTGAAAAAAGAAGATTCCAGAAGTGCTCAAATTTACCAGGAGCCGTGTTCCAGGGTTTGCCAATCTCAAATCTCCTCCATTTCCTCCCCTGAAAAATGAGAATAACAATACCTACCTTGAATAATCATAATGAGAATTCGAGAAAAATATAAAACCCTTAACCTGATGTCTACATCAATAAAATGTAGTTTTGCTGTGCTAATCCCTTACTGTTCACAATCACCTCTCTTTTCTTGGATTATTTTATTCCTATCCAGAGACGTGGGCATATCCCACTCCAGAGCACCACTGACCAACACGATAGGAGAAGGATGCCATCAAGAGGCATGTGACCTAATATGGGCCAGTTGCAGGCTCTTCTCTACGAAGAGAAATGGGACCAAGAGAGAAATTAAGCTTCCCAGGCGGCCAGGACCATAGCAGGCAAACTCAAGGATTGTGGGCAGCCATGCTGTACAGTATTTATGGGGAGTGCAAGAAGCAGGTCTGCAGGCCCAAGACGAGACTTGGAGAGACAAGCAGAGAGACACAGAGGTGGAAGAGAGTGCCTTCCTGGGCCACAGCCATGTTCCTTTCTCTGGCTGCCACAAGGCAACTCTGCAGCCTAACATTTCCCTTGTTTCCCTTAAGCTAGCTTGAGTTGGGTTGTTACTTGCAACCAGTTAGTCCTCATTAGAGAATGATGGTGATGATTATATGTGCATAGATTTTATCTTTGACTTCCGTCTCCACAAAGCTACTTAAGAATGTGGCATTAGAAGCATAGTGATGCCCATGACCCTGGGGCAGTGGGTAAACCATAGTGCAGGCCACGGGTATCAAATATGAGGCAGAAGTTTGGTTGGGAGTAAAGACAGAGATGCCTATGTCTCTTCTTTCTACCTGAAGTCTTTTTTGGAACATACCTGGCTTACTGGAAAGTGCATAGCCCTTTAAAGCCCTGCCATTTACCTTGGACAAATAGCCTAAGTTTCAGAAACTTTTAAATAATAATCTTATTGTGGACGGTTGTATATAAAGCACCAAACACAAATATGAATACTCAGTGAGTGGTAGCTCTGACTATTAAGCAACCCCCCCATTTGTAACTAGCATCCATAGACCTTCCCAGAACACTTCCCTAGGGTTCCTTTAATCCTTACCACTCTCAGATATAAGCAAAGGGACCCTTGTTAAGCAGAAGAGTATGGCACCTTTCTTTCTTTTCCTTCCTAGACTGAGAGTTCTGGAAGAGCCCCTCCAGCCTTTGGAGGCCCTCACTGGCTCTGCTTAAACCACTCTTGGCTAGTTCTCTCCTCCATCTTTGGGCAATCACATTTACTGGTTGTCAACATTTTATAAGGTACCCTAGGATGATATGAAAATACACCAAAAAATAGAACGTATGGTCCCTACGACCCACAAAAGCTTATAGTAAATGATATTTTTGTAAAGCAACTTTAGCACAGTTAATGCAGCACAAGTGAAATGTCTGCACACCACGAAGGTGCTGAGGGAGAGGGCTGAGTGAATTAACCAAGGTTTGAGGACAAGCGATGCGAGAGCTCAGAGTGATGGCAAGGAAGAAACAGAAGCTCAGAACTTGTAAATCAGTTTTGCAAGAAAGGGTACATTGAAACAATGAGAAGCTTGAGACAGAGGGTGAGTATGTAGGCTGATGATACAGGTTTTCATGTCATCTGAGTACTAGAATCATGTGAAGAAATGAACTCATAGTATAGTGGTTTTCAAACTTGGCTGCATGTTAGAACCACCTGGGAGCTTTAAAAATACTGAAGGATGCCAAGTCCCACTCCCAGAGAATCTGATCTCATTGGTCCGGGGCACCGCCTGGGAATCAGGATCTTTAGGAGCCCCCCCAGATGATTCTAATGTGCAGCCAAGTTTGGGAACCACCATCACCCTACAGAGTGAGGACAAATGGGGTGGGAGCAGGCAGCTATTGTGCATTTTCTCTGCTGATGAGGATGAGTTGGGTGTGAAAAGTTAGGAGCTTTGGGGGTCAAGGATGAAGGAGATACTCTTCATACTAAATGGCCTATCTTTTCCTTCGAGTCTGATTTCACTCCTACGAGTGACCCAAATTCAGGCATCCTCCCATCACTCCTGTTGCCCCATTGCTCAGACCCCCCGGGCTGATTCTCACCCGGTCAGTGCCCAAAGGAAAGTTTTCAGTGTCTGTGGCCTGATAGACCATTCATTGTGAGCAAAGGGAGGTCAAGCCCAGCGGAGTGGGCGGCACTAGCCTCTGGTGGCTCTCAGCACAAAGAGAGTGTTGGTAACTGCACATTTCCAAAGTTCTGATTCTGTTTTTTCCTCATGGATGCTGTTCCTGCTGACCAGTATCTTGGCAGACGGCAGGAGAGGGGGCGGGCAAGAAGCAGCAGTGATGAGAGTCATTTCAAGCCCAAGGGAGCTCTGGAAATCTGTCTAACTCTTAACTCTTTCCAAAGTTTGATGAGCGAACCAAGTGAGCTATAATCCTTGCACTTTGCATATACGTTTAGACTTTGGTTAATCTGTACTCGCACTGGCTATGTGTAAAGTACTCTGTGCGACAGCGAACTGAGGCCAGGGAGGTATAGAGAGTCCCCTGCACTGTGGAAGATACAATTTGAAGTGACTGAGGGGCTCATCATGACCACCCCTCACACGTGCGCTCCTATACACACACACACACACACACACTCTCTCTCTCTCTCTCAACTGTAAGCCCCGCAGCCATTTTATATGACCTGGCCCGTCATGCCCTCTTGGACAAAGCTGATTGGATAAAGATTGAGCCCCGGATCCAAACTGGATCTCTCAGAGGCTTTCTCCACATATTAGAAAGGAGAGCTCATATTCACCACATGGCTGGACAAGTGACTGAGGAGTGACAAGTGGCCATGTTTCCTGCCCGAGGACCGAGAAGCAGAGAAAGATGAATCTGACAGGATGGCCCTCTCCCATGCGGCAGCAGCGCCCACCCGAGCCTTAGATCTATCTCTGCCCTTGAAGGTCTGTAACCCTCCTGGTAATGCTAAATCACTGTTTAAAAAGCTAAGCTGTCTTGAGTTTATTTCTGTTATTTGGAAATAATAATAAAAACTTACCCTTAGGGACGCCTGGGTGGCTCAGTTGGTTAAGCAGCTGCCTTCGGCTCAGGTCATGATCTCAGCGTCCTGGGATCGAGTCCCACATCGGGCTCCTTGCTCAGCGGGGAGCCTGCTCCTCTCTCTACCTCTGCCTGCCTCTCTGCCTGCTTGCGTTCTCTCTCTGTTAAAATAAATAAATAAAATCTTTAAAAAAAAAAAAAACTTACCCTTATATAGTATTTACTATGTGCTAAACACTGTTCTAAGTACTCTACATATATTACCTCGTTTAATTTTCCCAGTACCCTCTGAGTTAGGTACTGTTTTGATCTCTAGTTTATGGGTGAGGAAAGGGAAGGCGCAGAGCAAATGAGCTGCCCGAGATCATGCAGACCAAATTGCATAAAATGGATTCATAGTCTGATTTTACTTACAACCCCCTCTGCAAACGAGACAAGACCCTCAGGACACAGTTAGTATCAACAGGAGACGCAGGACAGTGTCCGAATAGCCACAGTTTAGAAAGGGCACCAGCAGCCGGAGTAGGCCAGGCAAGCTTCCTAGAAAGGCAGAACCGAATGGCAAGCCTTTCCCCACCACGACAACAACTAGCCAACTGAGTGGAGCTGGATGTGAAGCTGGCACGGACAAGAGGGGCCCAGAGGCCATTAGCAGGTGTTGGGATCCACACCGAGGATGTCAGGTGTGGCGGAGACCCAGTGGCTTACCCCTGGGGGATGCTCGATGACGCTGGTATTCAAGAATGTCCTCCTCTGCTGGAAGCACTGATGGAGGCAGGCAGCCCAGTGCGAGGCTCCGGCAGCCTCTCCAGTAGGAGGCCGTGAAGGCCAGGGATGGGGCAGCAAGAACGGAGAAGACTCTGATCCCTGCTTCACTTGCTTTCCCAGAAATTCTCTGGTTTGCCTCAGAGCCTCAAAGAGCGTACTTTTATTTCTTCACTCTTTCTACCTAAAGGGTGTGCAGTCCAAAGTAGGGCACTCTCAAGTTCGGTTCGTCAGTCACTTGATCACGAGGGTAGAGCCCTATAAGCGTGGTGCTGAGTTCCAGGTACAGAGGCGAGGGGACTGAGCCCGCCCGCCCGCAGTTTCTCAACTATACCCGACCGCATAGCTGTGTCCCCAGCCTGCTTCCAGAAAAACATTCAGTCCGAGAAATACAGAAAGGGACAAAAACCCATGATGCTTCAAAACCCTTTTCTGTGGTGTTTGCATAATGTGAACCTTCACGTGCTCAGGAGGCAAAAGATGGGGGTGGGGGGGAGAAAAGATCTATGACTGAGCCTAAAGCATTAAAGTAAAAAATGGATTTCAATGAAACATGATATAGAAACAAATAACTGTAAATGGAATTGAAAGCAAATGACATAAAACTTCAGCACAAGGCTGCTCATTGCAATTCTGGAAACTTTTCTTCTCGCAGCTGCACTGCCATCAGTATTCAGGGTATTTTTCTTTCCATCTCTGCGGATTTATCACGTGAAGTGACGTATGACAGCTCTCAGGTCTCACACAGCTTCTGCAGAGGCCTCTCAACTTCCAGGGACTGAGGCTGGACGCGTGTCCAGCCTTCCCCAGGGGTATCAAAGGGGAGGCCAGGGCCAGCATTGAGGAAAGGACCCTTTCTGCCTATGGTTGAGGAGCAGAAGTTTGAGAATAGGAGAGACAGGAAAAGACCCCAATCTTCTCCATCAATAAGAGTATGCCGCTCTCTCAGGTCTTCTCTCCAAGGTGCCTCTTTTCCCATATGCAAAACAGAAGCCATGGTCCCAGCCCAGAGAAGGCTCCTGGGGAGAGGGGAGCTGAGGGAATGGCCCAGGAGCTCCACAGTCATTGGGTCATGAGGACAGAAAGGGAGCATGTCCCCAAATGGCACAAGACTCATAGCATCTCTGCAGATGCAACATGGGCCATTCCCAGTCAGGATGAATTGCACAGGAGAATACAAAAACTGGAAGTTAGGGGCCTTGACATGATGTTCGGCTCCATAAATTTTCCTAATCTTCAAGTCCTATTTGGACATCTTGATCATCATCTGGAACACTCTGTCCTTGCAGCCCTCAGGAATCAGCCGCTTGGTGCCAGGCCCCTAGCCGCCTCACTTGTGATGATCAGGGTTGAAGAGGGTTAGAGTCAGACGACCTGTAAAATCTCTCCCCACCCCCAGTCGGTGGCTGCAACTTGAAATTCATATTAAATGTTGCCCCCTAAAGTCGTTGCATAGTGTAAGGATTCCTGTTTAGAGGGAGTCTTACCTGTGTTACCTTCTCCCATCCCCATCCTAAACCCAGGAGGCAGGCGTTACCACTCCTGTTTTATATAGGAACACATCGTGGCCCCGAGAAGTTAGGGGAGCCAATCTGCTGCGGAGGTGCATTGGTTACAAGCATGGGCTAAGTTCATAAACCTGGCTCTAGATCTCACTTCGGCTTCTAGCAGCAAATCCTTGCATGGATGACTTAACCCCTATAAGAAATAATAGGATGGCCCCATAGACTAAGCACCTGGCGCATAACAGGCACTTGGCGAGTGGTAGCTGTTGGAGCCCGTGCTTATTCTTGTCGTTAGAAAATTGCCCAGGAACATACAATTACCAAGAAGCTGAAGCAGAACTTGAGCTCAGTCCCTCCGTTTCCAAAATCTGTGCCCCTTCCGTAAGCTGACACCCCTTTTAAGTGTGTGCAGCCAGGGGGCAATAAAGACAACCATTTATTGACGATCAAGAAGTGCTAGCTATCGGGGTGCATGCTTTACACAGATGATCCACCTCAGCCTTCTCGACATCTGAGGCAGGGGCTCTTCTCCCTATCTTATGGATGTGGAGGCTGACAGAGAGCCTCCGTTATCACCCACCTTCACTTGTAAGTGGCAGAATTTGATCCCCAAATTCTCTGACACCAGTTAAACCGTGCACCTCTGCGCCTGACACGCGACTGTATTCTGGAAATACTTAGAAGTGGCGTCATCAAGGATTTTGTCATGCATGGGCTGTTCCCAAGTTTGGTGGAAGCCAGCCTGAAGGGAGAGACTCTAGTGGCTTTGCCAGATGGGGATTGGCAGTTTTGTGGGCGTATTGGCCATTTTAGAGGCCGGCTTGCTCCTTGGAGTCCCCCCAGTTCCCTCAGCCCCTCCATCAACTTGTCACTCCACTGACAGGGACGATGGAGACCTGTTTGCCTTTCAGAGCCCAGGGTCTGTGCTAGATCAGTGACTGATTTCTCCCATCTCCCACCTCGATCTGTGCCTATCTGAGAATGAAGAGATACGTTATGAGTCTTAACAAGAGAGATTGCTCAGCCTGGAGCCTGGCGGTAAGTGCTGGGTAAAGCAGGGGAGACGAGAAGGGAGACTTCCCAGAGGAACGTGGCTGCATGCAGTTCGATATTATAATCCAAATCCAGCCTTCAGTCACTCCATGCAGGGACCCGCTTCTCCCTTTGAGGAGCCACCTGCCATTGGCGATGCTGTGCTGAGAAGGGAGCCCTGCCCTTGCTGCCCACTTACTAAAGACAGGCCCAGAAGACCCCTGGGTTTGGCTGAGGCCCAGCTCCTGCCAGTGCCACCGACATGTGGGCTTAGTGCAGCCCTCGGGCTTGGAAATGAGAAACGCTGCTCTAGGTCAAAAGAAGCGCTTTTGAAGTCTCAGCTTTCATCTCCCAGTGCTCCCCCAACCAGAAGTGACAGGGAGGAATAAAATGCAATTTATTCACCAGCCCAGGAGGCTCATTTCCAAGCACAATAGCCATGCCAGGCAGCAGGCCTTCCCCAGACAAGACGAAAGAGAAGAAAGGAAAACCGAAGAAAAGAGAAAAGCATCTGAAGAGAATCACGCCATTAGAGGAGAGCTTTACAGGATGTCCTGCTGGGCCACAAAGGAAGCCAGGGGCTCTATTTGGTGCCCGAGACACCTCTGTCCAGGCCTATCTGGCATACAAAAAGGGCACCCTTGGGAAGAACAGCCCTCGAGTGATATTAGAAATAAGGCAACGAGTAAGAAGTAAGGCCACGAGTAGGAATAAGGTCGCTGGTTAGGAATAAGGCCACAGACACTGGACCTGGAAAGAATCAAGGCAGCCCCAGGGAAGACTTTCACTCCACCTGAGGCAGCAGGAGAGTTGGGGTCACAGGGGCATTTTTTGGCCACTTCTCATGAGGCTGGGAGATTCTTCTGGAGCTGCTCTCAAGGCTGCAGAGAGCAGTCACTTCCCCTCTCTGAGCCTCTGTCTGCTCCCTTGCGAAGAAGAGGAAATACCTACTTCATCCTGTTGGTTTAGGACAAAAGGGAAGGACACGTGTAGAAAATGACCAAAGTGGTACCATTCAAAGGGCATTCAAGACCTGTTTTAGCTGTCCCCTCTTCCTAGAAAACCCTATCCCATCTTGTTCTCATTTTCCAGGCAAACTTGGAATCCATCCTTCCTGTCTCTGTTTTGGCTTCTGTACGAAGCCTTCCCTGACCGTCCAGATACCCAGTCATGACTTCATCCGTGTCATCGTCATGTCTGCTGGGGCATCTCTCACACTGGCTCGGTGGACACTACACTTGTATTTTGGCCAAACACCAAATGTGAAAATCAATATGGGCCCAAAGCCACATATCACCATTTTAAAAGTGACCTTCCAGAATTCAGAAATAAATCTGAAATATTACACCAACTCATTATTATTACAACTGTTTAATTAAAATTGTTAGTGGTTAAGTTTCAGAAGTTCAGTGTTCCATAGTTCAGAGCGATCGGCTGTGTGATCCCAGTGCCGGCACGAAATTCTAATGGCTGCTCATTTCCAGCAGAGATCAGTAAGGAGACTGGGATATTTGGGGTGTGCTTTTGCTGTTCCCAGTACTTCTTTTTTTCTTTCCTATGAGTGTTTTTATTATATCTTGACAGAGGAAGGTTTATCATGGATATTGTTGCACATGACTTTTAAGGTTTTCCTCTTCACAGAATCCTGAGATTGACATACTACTCTGAATTCAACCTCTAAAATGTGAAGAATTTGCAAATAGGAAAGAGTCATGATCTAAGTAGCATTTACAAATGAAACAGTAAATTCAGATTTTAATGGTTATTTTGTTTAGTGTTATGAATGCTAACATACCAAACAATTCCACAAAAGATAAGTATTATGATATAATCTAATCTCTATCTTCAGCTTATATTACTACTTAAATTTTTACAAATATTTCTATGTTCAGAAAAGATAGAAAATTCTTCTGAAAGTTATCTAGCCAACACACTTTCTATCACCTTTTTATTTAACCCTTTGAAAGCTCTGAATAATGTTTTTGCACACAAAAATTAACAGCTTTCGAAATGAGCATGAATTTTTACACCATTTTAATCTTTCAGTAATGAATATAAATTTATTCCTGAACTGACATTGATAGAATTTCAACATTTCAAATACAGAAGGTTTTTTTTTTCCACGTCGATTCTCATACGTTTGATTACCTCTATACCTGTATTTCAAAGAGAATGTTTAAATAAAAACAAACCTTAATGGAGTACTCCATATTATTGATATTGCTGTGCTGATTTTATATGTTAGTAACCTATGTGATTAGTTATACAAAAGTCTAAGGGTGTCAGAAATGAGAGGACGTTGAACTTCCAGCCTTCCAAAGGTCTGTCCCTACATCGGACCCCCACAGCACACTGTGGCCAGGGCCCAGCCTCAGTGCCTGGCACTGCCGGAGGCAGCAGCATTACAGGGGCCCTCCTGGCCTTGTCTCTGGGGAGAGGGTGTCCAGGGACACAGTGCTGTTCCATTCTCCTCATGTCCTCTGTCTTAGGCCACAACTTCGTTCAACTTCTTTGCATACTATCGTTGGCCACTCCTGCAACCCCTCCCCCCACACACCAGGCTGCAGCGCCATTTATGATGTCTTTAATAATGTCAAAGGCCTTCTATGCTCCCTAATGGCCTTCTTTTTGCTCTGTGCTTCCTCCCCCACGTCCTGGAGTATACCTCGACTGGGGAGCGAGCTCACGTCGTAACATCCTGTGGTAGCGCTCCGGTCCCATGGCAGTGCCACCACCACTGCCAGCTCTGGACTCCTGTGGCTCGCCGTTAAGCATAACTGTTGTTTCCAGGGATGCAAAATAACAGGCTGGAAGAGCATCAAAACCGAGTGCACAGCACACATGGCAGCTCCTTAGCTGAAGGTGTTTGCAGCGATCAACCCAGACGCACAGAAAGGTCTTGAGAAGTTTTCATTAGTTGAGAGCCTATGAGAACTTTCATAATATAAAGTATGTATTTAACAGCTGAATGCTGCAGTACTGCTCCATATAAACATGGTAGGGAGCATTAAACAAGCAGTGCTTCTCTGGTAATTATCTGTTTGCTTATGTCTTTGTCTCCAACAGACTGGAAACTTTTTGAGGAAAGGGCCAAGCCTCTCTCCCTTTATATTCCCCACTTTTAAAGTAGAACCTGCTGTATCACAACAGCTTAATCAACATGAGGTGAATGATCGAATGAACAAGTGAGGAAATTGTCGAAGGGAACCACAGTTCCCCTCTCCAGCCCCCAGGCACCTGCTCCCAGTTCTGTCCCGGAGATCCAGCTGCCCGGTTGGTGGGGCGGGAGAGCTGAAGACTGCAGGGACTCAGGGTAGAAGGCGTGTGGCTGGACACAGGAAGGAAGGAAGGGGATGGTGATCCTCTCATCCAGCTCAGAGGGATAGGAGAGTGACAGCAGCCTGTTCCTGGCTGTTTCGGACTATTTATCCTTGCTCTTAGCCAAAAGGCCGAGAAGCGATGTTTCTGACTATTTAAAATAGCTCAGCCTCACTCTGGGATACCCGTGCCTACCCCTCTCCCCCACCCAGCAAGAGCCCCTACATCGCCTTGCCATTGGTTCATGCTGAGCACGGGACTGGGCTGGGCTCTGAGTCCCTGGGACCATGCAAGTGGCAGGCACCACCACTCATAGCGAGTGGACACAGTGGTGTAAGCCATCACACCACGGTGTAATGGTGTAATGGGGGCTGGCTCTCCCCACCACCCCCGACCTCTGCCTCTCCCAGCTGTGCCATCTTCCCGCTCTCCTCTCCACCTCTCAGCGGACGCTCCTGGACCCTCCTATGTTTAACTGTCTAAGGCTCATTAACTACAAAATCCCTAACTTGACCACCAGACCAATTCAGAGGAGTTAGTTTTCGGCTACAGTTATTCTTCCTTTCGAGTATTAAGTTCCTTTAGCACTTGCCCTATTAATCACCTTAACAATGAAATTGAGACAATTATTTCACTGAGGTAATGGGTGATAAAGAGTGAGCGATACACATTTATTACGCAGTAGGCCAGGACGTCTTGATAAAAGTCAGCCTTGTCAATAATATATTAGGTGGCGATGTGCTTCAGGGTGTGCTTCAGGAGGGTCAGGCTGAGGACAGTTCTGTCACGCTGGTTTAAAGGTGCCTGTTTCTGTCAGTGTTGCTGCCTCTTTGCTTTCGGGCCCTATAAAGTGGGGTCCCAGTCACAGAGAGGGACAGGCTGTTATTTTTCTCTGGAGTCCAGCGGCAGCTCCGGAGGCTGCTGTCCAGGGGTGCTGGCTCCAGCCCTTTCCCTCTGGAAAAAAAGCCTTTCTTCCCTCCTGCCTTCATTATCTTCTCTTCATCCCCTTCCTCCACTCCTTCAGCTTCCACTCTCCCTCTCTTCCTGCCCCTTCCCTTCTCGCCTGACCTTTCCTCTTGTCCTTAGCCCCATCTAGCCAGGGAGGACCACAGTATGTTTTTCATTTCATACCTTGCCTTGTTGTGGTTTTGGTGTTTTTAATCTATGCCAAGATGTCTCTTTAAATCTTGGACATCTCCCACTTATCTTTGTTTATTCTCTTCCTGTTTATAAGGGAGTTGTGGGGTCACTAGGCTCAGGGAGCGGGGGTACGCTAGGTCGTGGTGAGCAGAGCTGGCAGAGAACCCAGGGATCCTGGCCTCCATCGCCTCTTGCGTCAGTTGTAAGTGACCAAAGCTAGGAACATCTCTCACTTCCTTACCTCACCCAGCCCACCACCATTCAGTCCTCTCGTTGGCTGGAATTCGTGCAGAAATGTTTGTGTGGAGAAGAGACCCATTCCTTTGGCTTAGGAGGAGTAGATCCAAGGAGAAGTGGATCCAACCATTCCACTCCTGGGCGTATCCCCAAAAGAACTGAAAGCAGGGAACCAAACAGATTCTTGCACACCCGTGTTGATAGCAGCTTTATTCACAGTCGCTGAAAGATGGAAACAACCCTAGTCTCCATCCGGGTGGGTAAACAAAGTGTGGCCTATGCGTATGATGGAGTGTTATTCGACCAGAAAAGAAACGAAAGTCCGGTACATGCTACGACATAGATGAACCTTGAAGACACTGTGCTAAATGAAATAATTCAGACACAAAAAGACAGCTATCATATGATTCCACTTTTACAAGGTGCCTACAATTGGCAAGTTCATAGAGAGACGAAGGAGACTAGAGGTTATGAGGGCTGGAAGGTGGGCAATGAGAGTTATGGCTTAATGGGTAGAGTTTCTATTTGGGATGATGAAAAAGTTCTGGAAATGGATAGTTGTAATGGTTGTACAACATTATGAATGGATTTCATGCCACTGAATTAAATGTACACTTAAAAATTGTTCAAAGTAAGGGATGCCTGGGTGGCTCAATTGGTTAGGCATCCGACTCTTGATCTTGGCTCAAGTCATGATCTCAGGGTTGTGCGATTGAGTCCCACATTGGGCTCCACACTGGGTGTGGAACCAGTTTAAGAGTCCCTCTCTCCCTCTCCCTCTGCCCCCCTCCAACTCTGCTCTCTCTCAAAAAAAAAAAAAAAAAAAAAAACCAAACCCGCTACAAGTAAAATTTGATGTTATTATTTATTTTGCTACAATAACATAGTGGGAGGGGAAGCAGAAAGAGAAAGGAAATTTTAAAAGTAGTTCAAAAAGTAGTTCCTAGGTATTTTAACCTTTTTGATTTTTGGTTTTTATCAAAAAATCTTTTGATTTTAACCTTTTTGATTTAAGCATCTTGATGATTTATCACAAAGCCAACATTGCAGTAACCACTTCGTAGGTCCAGAAATAGTGTGCCCAGCCCCCTAGCCATCCTGCATTCCCCCACCCCAGTACCTTCTCCCTCTAACCCCCACTTCTAGAAGATCACCACTCTCCTGACTTTTGTAGTAATCATTCCTTTGTTTTGTTTTTAGGGTTTTCCTCTCTCCACATCCAACCGTAAGTATTACAGTTTATGTTTGCTAATTGTTTTTAACTTCATATGAACGAAATCATGTGTGCTTTTGCGTTGTAGTTTCTTACACACTCAACATGTATCTGAGATTCATACGTGCATTTGTGTAAAGCTGCAGTTTATTTTCATTGCCTTACAGTGTTCCATGGTGTGGATATTAGGCAATATATGTATCTGTGCTGTGATGGGCACGTGACTGGTTTCTGTTTGGGGGCTATTGTGCTCTGAACATTCTTAAACATGATTGCTCGTAAGTGAGAGTTTATGACTAGGTGGGAGTTCATAGGACACAAGCTTTTCGAATTTAGGAGATGATGCCAAACTGTCTCCCAAGGTGGTTATATCAATTTCTACATCTACCAATAATGAATGAGAGGGAGCTATTTTTAGAGTGCTTGCTTATAAAAGCCCAGGAACTATGGGGAGAAAGGCAGGAAAGCACCCATCAAGGGAATCAATACTAAGGTAGACACTGTCAGTGTTTACCCAGATGCCCAGGGATCCTTCCTACCATTTACATGCACCCCTCCCCCAGCTCCAGTGATTTTTGCTTTATTTTTGCCCTCCTTGACTCTCCCTGAGGCCAGCCTGTGGCTGTGTGCCCACCGGTGCAGACCGCTGGCAGTGAGTGCCTGGCAGATCGGCAGCCCCACACCTATCCCCTGCCCCGCGATGACCCTTACGCCCCATAAGGGGGCTTATACTCAGCTCTTGTTCCGGTTCTGACAAATTTTGAGGCATCATTTACACCTCAGAGTTGTCCTGCAGGACCAGGCTGAAACCACTGTTCAGGGACTCTGCCTGAAATCACATACATGGTGACTTTTCTGCCTGCCTTGTCCTGCCCCCCTCACTTCCTTCACTTTCTCCTGAGAGCCTTTCCATAATAAATCACTTGCAAAATACTCTTTGTCTCAGGATCTGCTTCTGAGGCATCCAGCCTAAGAAAGGCAGCAAGACCTATGAAAACCCAAGTGTGTTATCTCAGCCAAACCTTCCCTTCTGTGAGCCTCTATTCCCTCCTCTGTATTACAAGAGAGTTGAGTTACTGATTCCAAAGATCCGGAGTTCCACTGTGGCATAAAGTTATGATGATGTGGGGAACACCCCCCCCAAACATGACCACTGAGAAAGAGTAAGTCCAACCGAGATCCCAGCTTCTCAGAAAGACCTCTCAGACCTCCCCCCTCAGTCCCCGCCTCCTCATGGAGGCCCCCAGACCCATGTGTGTCCACGAGCACATGCCCATGTGTGCTAATCAGCGGGGGGCGGTGTTAAGCAGACCAGTGTTGTAAGGAAAAAATGGAAGCAGACTCAGGGAAGCCGACGGGGAGAGTGAGAGTTTATCGTGCTGGTGTGCATGGCAGATGTGAGCTAGTGTGCCATAAAGCCGGTCTGTGATGCTGACTCCAGCTGTTGTGAGGACAATGGGCACTTTTGGATCCTCTGCTGTGGCCTGAATGCCATTTGCATAGCAAATACATGGATAAAGCGCTTTCACACAGCCAGTGTCTCTCCTCCCCACAGCAGCCTTCTGAGGTGATGTGTCTGTGCCTTTCAGACTCATGAAAAAACTAAGCTCAGAAAGGTTAAGAGACTTACCCAAGACCACAAAGCCAGTATGTGAAAGAGTTGAGTCTGAAACCTGAGCCTCATGACTCTAGGTCCCAGAGAAAAAGAGGTAGGAAGACGTACTCAGCAGAGCAGAAGTCAGCATTTATTAAGAGTTTACTGACAGGTCCAGTGCGTGTATGACCTCACTTAGGCCCCGCAAGGTGGTGCCCTTCTCACACCTGCTTTACAAACAGGGGGTATAAAAAGCTTAGTCACTTGAAGCCACATGGCTGGCCAGTGGATGAGGAGGGATTCAAACTGAGCTAAATAAGCATGCCCACTGTGAACCAGGAGCAGAGAGATTTACACGAGTGCAAGATTTGGGCAAAAGCAAATGGATACCATGGCATAAATTTCAGTGGCTTTGCAGATCGCGGTTTCAACCCAAAGCTAAAGGTGCTTATGTGGGACTCAGAAAATACCTATTCCCCCAACACACACACGTGTGGGGTCCTGGGATACTGAAAGACAGAAATACTCCTCTGCCTGAGCCAGAAAAATGTGTAATAGGGAGTGAGAGAGGGGTGGACGTGGTCCTCCTTGGCAGCGGGAGAGGGTGCAGAAGTCCCCTCTCTCCATCGGGACTTCTCTGGCACCACCCTGGCGAGGGGGTCAGAGCACAGGCGCCCCACTAGGCCTGTACTGGCAGGGATTTCTCCTGTGGTGTCTGGCTGGAGCAGAGTAGTTATTGTCTAAAAGTTTCCTCTCTTGCTACACTGTTCTTTTTCTGGTCCTTTGGCTAGAAGGAGCAGATATTTATTGGGGCTGTTTTGCTGTCCTCGTTGGTTATTTCCAGCTTGCTAACATCTTCACATGCAAGCTTGGAATGTATGAGGCAAGGGAAAGCCTAGAGAACCTAGGTTGTTCCTCAGGTCCCGAGGCCCCTTCCTAGTCTGCCTTATTCTCTCTACCTTTCAGAGCCTTCTTGTGTTTGTTTTACACATACTGTGCCAAGCTCGGCTTGTACTGGATGGGCAGAATAGGGAAAAGTATGTCTACTCCGCCTTCCCAGAGGCAGAAGGCACTGGTGTCTTTTAAGGACATTAGTCCTTTACACACATACAGTGCATGCATCAGCTTGCTCGGGCCTTTTCCTCCTCTTTAGCTGGTCTCATGAGATTCCCCCATAGGGCCTCAGGTGCGGGCGGAGGGAGGAGCTCTGAGGCAAGCAGAGGGTGCCATGGGGGTCTGGTCACGATTTAGGCAGCTTCCTTGTGCCCCCTGGCCGTGCTTGTCCTCAGCCCCCGACACACCACTTCCATCTTCCCGTGGATTGCTGCCGGGCCTGCCTGACCTCATGTTGGACAAGCCCGCAGAGGTCTGCTCCAGCCACGGCAGCCCCTGCTGTCCCGCGGTCAGGCAGTCCATTTCTAAAGACCTCGCATCACACCAGGACGTAGTTTTCAAAAGGCGTGTGCTGCAGATGGCATGGTCTTGCTTCCGAAGCTGAGGGGCCTGAACTGTGATTCTGCCCCGAGACTGGCCACGAGCCCCATGTGGCATCTTTTCCTGTCGCTGACACCTCCCCCACGTGTGCCTGACTGCGTGGCCCCTACAGGCAGGCTGCTGCTTGCACCATGGCCCGCGCCTGTTGTGGAGCCCTTTTCCTGCTCTAGGTCACTTGAAGCTGGCAGCCTCTTGGGTTATCTGGCATGTAGGTCAGAGCAGTGGCCCCCGGTTTGGAGTATGTTGCTTCCGGAACCCAAAGACTCTCACCAGGTGTTGTGCTTCCGTCATTATGGCAGGAGTTTCAAGATTCAATCATTTGTCTTTTACTTTGAAGGAGCTATCCAAGCCCTGTGCCCCTAAAACTTTTATGGATTCAGCAGGCCTCTGGGTCTCCCCAGGGTTTATCTTTCACCCTCTGGGGCCCATATGTTACGCCAAGACCTGCAGGGATTCTTCGGGAAGGTCATGACCTTAGCCAAAGCAGTTCTGTGCCGCTGAGCAGACCCTAAAGTGCTCAGGGCTGGCGGCTGCGTGCCGGCCATGTCCGCCGTAGGCGGGCCTGAGTTCTGTCTTAAAAGGGGATTACAGGCGGCCCAATGCTGTTTCTACCACCCACGTGGAACTCCTTGGTCCTCAGGACAGCAATCCCTCACAATGGCATGTTTCCATTTAGCTGGTGAGAAACGGAGGCTTTCAAAGTTAGTCACCAGTGGAGTCAGGCAATCTGAGTGCAGAATGCACCACAGAACCCACCAGGACAGTCGGGTTCCAGTCCGCGTTGGCGAATTGGTAGCTCACTGTTATCGTCGTTCGCTACCTAATCGGATGGCACCATACTGAGACGTGACTGGCTCTCCGCGCAGGAAGCACTGTTTTGCTCTTAGACAAGGCACTGTGGATCCTGGGTCATGAGGAGGCGCTAGCCCGGGGCTGGGACACTTGCTGGTACTAGCTGCAGAGGACAAGGTTCCCCTGCATCTTTTCCCGGGCTGGGACCCCTGGGTTTAGGGGTCCATCCCCAAAGTGAAAGCATAGCCTCTCTGTGTCCTTCACTCAGGTCTGAATGTTCAGTATCTCGGGAAGAAAGAGTTAAGGATCTCTTAGCCTTGGCAGGTGGCAGCCCAGACTTTCAACCCCAGGATGTACAAGGGCTCCTCTCCTGGTCTGGCGCTCTGCCAGGGCCCTTTCTGAAAGTGAGTCTTCTCTGGATGAGGGGCGGTCCCGGCACACACTCCCGGTGCCTTTCCGAGCACCAGGCAGCGATCCAGCACCCAGCGAACCTCCAGACAGGGTGCGTTTGTCCCCAGGGGTGGGAGCCCAGCCATCTCTCGCTCCGCCCACGCTCCCGCTCCTCCTTCCCCTGGCCCCGTGCCCACGCTTGCCCACTCCTCCTCTGTCTCGCACCCAGCGGCAGTTCGGAGGCACAGGCATTTTTTTCATGAAGGAAACAGCCCCCTCCGTCTGCCGCCTCCCTGGGTCGATAGGAGAGGGGATGCTCAGCCAGGCCTGGAGTCAGCCGGGGAGACGAGATGTGTCTCTCTGTAACAGCCGTGATGACGTAAGCACACTCGGCCTGCCCGGACCTCCTCCCCATTAGGAGAGGCAGTAGGGGCACGGCTGGCCTAGTAGGGACCGCTCTACTGTCTGGGCCCTGACCTGGCCTCCAGGCTGACTTCCTTAGCAGTGACAATGGCTTTTCTTTATTGAGAGCTTACTATTTGCCAGGGATTAAGCAAAGCATTTTATAAGCACTGCCTCATATAATCTTCATAACAATTTGGTGATGTACATACTACCATACTGTCCATTTTATAGAAAGAGTCAAATTAATAATATCAGATACTTAGAGTGCCAAGCACTGTTCTGAGCTAGTGATAATCCTCACAACAACCCTATGAGGTAGGTCCTATGATAATTTCCATTTTAGGGAGGAAGAGATGGGCACAGAGAGAATAACCTGCTCAAGGTCACGCGGCAAGTATCTACTCTAGAGTTCACCCTCTTTGCTGCCATGCTGTATTGCCTCTCACCGTGCCCGCCTCTGAGATTCCTGGCCACTTGTGCAAGGCCTCAGCCACCCACTATCCAAGGGTCAGTGTTTGAATCTTGCTTAGCCCGGCTCTACAGCCAGTGTTCTTACCAATGCATCACTATCTCTCATTTGGATAAGAAATGTGAACTCACAACCTAGAAATCAAGCCAAGTAGGCTGGAGAAGAAACACTTTGCTGTTGGGGCCTATCCCAGCGACCCCTCCCCTCCTCGCCCCAGGCCCTGTGTAGAGAATAGACCCAAGCGATTGTGCAAGCCAACCCAAGTTCACAAGCCCAGGGTTGAAAGGAAATGTAGCTACAGGCAGAAGAGATTGGAATTAACATCTAAAATCCCTCCCAAGCTGAGATACCAATAATCTGGAATACTGTGGGAAGGAAGGCTGAATTCTCGTCCAGGCTCTGATAGGATTGGAGAGTGCCCCTCTGCCATTTCCCTCAGCCCTGTTCTATCGGCTCTGTCATCTGTCCTCCCAGCAGACAGCATGCCTTTGAAGGCATGTCTGGTTCCGTTCACAGACACCAGGATAAAGACAGTCTCCCTGCCCGCAGTGGCTGGATGTCACTGTCGGGAACTCTCGTATATGACTCCGCTTACTAAAATAAATGATTAGGGAGCTTTCTCTCTCCTACTCTGAGCGCTCCATTAAGCAAATGAAATAGAAGCATTCAGACACACTCCCTTTTTCCTTTCCCTCTCATGATTAACTGCATAATAAAAATGGTATTACTTGAGCATAAATTTCAAAGAAGCCCATCTAAGTGACAAACCATGCTAAGGACAAGAGTAAACAAAGGTCATATATTTTAGGTGACCTCAGTGTCCTCTCTGATCCATCCCCTGTTCATATTCTGAGCTCCTCTGGGTCTTCTCACTTCTTCCCCGTCTTCCTCCACAGCCTCAATCTTCATTGGAGGCATCGCTGGCTCATGTCTCTGGAAGAGCCTGGTTATCTTCAAACTCTGATCTCTTACTGGTTTCCAATTGAGACACTGGTTGCCACCCTGCGGAAAATTTTGATGGGGCTCTGCCTGAGACAGGCTTTGTCTAGAAGTTACCTTGCGTTCTGATGGCAGGAGGAAACATGGCTTAGTTTGCCAGAATACCTGGACATCAGATGTTTTCCTGTCCGCTTAGGGTCTCCTGCTTACTGCCAAGCCCTTGGCTCTTGCTGAGCGTTCTAACCTCTTGAACAGTCCTAGCCTCTGGGTTTGGCAAATCCTTTCACTCTGTTCTTGCCTTCCTGGGTCCTGGCTTCCTGCTTGCCTTGACCTGTGGTCAGCCTCACATGTTTCCTCGGCTCTTTGGCTCCTCACCCGACCTGGCACGACGAGAGCGTCATATGAGGCAAAGTGAGCGCCCAGCTCCCGGAGTCTTTGGAGCAAAATGCTTCCAACAATAGCTCCCTGTTACTATAAACATAAACCTCAGGCTCGCTAGAGAATCCTCCCTATACTTTCTTCTTAGTTATTGGAGAAGAAAGTGCATACAGAAATACTTAAACATTTAAACTTACCCACACAGACTTATGTATGTAATCATACACACATACACATTCACGCACACCCAGATTTACATATATGGGTTCACACATGAAAATACATGTGTAACATAACTACTTACATAAATCCAGAAAGATTGACACAGAACACACACACACACACATGCATGCACACATACTCTCATACACACATACACATTAGTAATTAAAACCAAATGAGAATTTGCCTCCTATCTTATTTATATGGTAACTTCTGTATCTAGCCCAGTGCCAGGAATAAAATAAGTGTTCAATGAATCTGTTTTTAGTAAATGAAAAAGAGGCACATATCTGACCTCCTGTGTAAGCCACACGAGTAGCTAGAGAAGCTCAGCAAGTTCTCCAAAGCCCGAGCCAGGGTCTCTGGGACTGGGCAATCACGCTGCTGCCCCACGGAGGACACGACATTCCAGGTGGTATGGCAGGGAAGTGCCCTGACTGACTTTTCCCCCGACCCTGTTGAGGTCCTGCTCTGGATGGAGCCCAGACGTTCGTCCACACTGACACTGAGGCTGGCAGAGAAGCATCTGCCCAGGAAGGCCCCGCCCACTGCTGGCAGCCCTGGTCCTTTGCCCTCCTCCGGGACCCATCCCCAAATCCTCCTCCTGCAGGAAATCTTGTTTTGATTTTGCCCAGAGCATTTCCTGTTTTTCTTTATCTCTCCAACTCTATGACAGATTTCTCAGGAGTCATGTCATGCTTGCCAGGCTGCCCTCCACCTCCCCGCAATATGTCGACTGCATGGAAGTAGGGAGGCTTCCTCACGCTGCCTCCCAGCCTTGCTAGTCACCAGGCTGTGAGTCACCAGAAAGAGAAGGAACCTCCACTGCCTCTGGGCTCCTGCCTCCTCCCGCTCCTCACACTCGAACCCACGCCTCCTCACCCTCCCAGCCTCGCTCCCTCTGCTCACGCGGGAGGCACACGGCCAGCCAATGTCCGTCGTGTGTCCGCTTCGGCAGGTGGCTCCTACCCGGTCTCTCGTTTAGCCCTCGCAGCGGGCCTCTGGGACGAGAATTGGTATCCCCATTTTAGAGCTGCCCAAACTAGCCTTTGGAAAGCCCGAGTTCACGTGCCTCATAAGAGCAGCATTCCCAGTACGTCGGTCTGGCTCCCTGCCGTCTGTCAGCCTGCACCAGGGGCTCTCCTACCGAGTGGTGTGTTTGGATCTGCCTAAACTACTAGCCACAAAACACAGGTGCTAGTTCCGTGTGGGGCAAGCTTGAGGCTCAGTTCTTCGTCAGTGGGGCTGGGCTCTTCCATTCCCGATGGCCCTCACAGACCTGTTGATGAGCCCGGCTGCCTTATTCAGTTGTGCAGTTGGTAGCCTGCACGAGGGGCCCAGTCGGGGTGCGGAACTCCAGTCCACTCTGCTCTGGCCAAACTCTGCACTGGCCCCAAGGGGGTGTCCCTGCCTAAAGCACACAGAAGCTCAGTAGAGGCAGGGATGTTTCAGTTTTTAGAAACAAGGCAAGTCAAAACGCCCTGCAAAGCTTGCAGGGCAAGAAGTCTTACTGCAGTCAGAGCGCCAGGTGCTCCAAGCAGCCGGCAGAGGCCCCCGGTGCTTTCAGGCTCCTGCCCCTGCCCAGGTGCTCCGATGGAAATGGAACAGACTGCAGAAAGAAGGAGCCCCTGGTGGCCGGCTCATTTCTGGGTTTCCACATTGAATGAGGGGCATAGGGATGGGGACAAGGAAGGAGGATCCTGGCTAGCACAGTACTTGGAGGACTGCATTTCAATAATAATAAAAAAGCTTATCAGGTAGATAATCAGAGGTGTGCCATCCAGCATAAGTACCTTTCTGGGCCAACCCAGGGAGCAGAACTGAGGTGGAAATAACAGGTAGGCAGCAGTCTGAAATGAGCTTGGTTTTCTGGGTAAAATGTAACGTACCTGCGTCTCTTTCCAGCTTCAGCTTCACGTCTGTCATCCCTCACTCCCTATGGTCCAGGCACATTGGCCTTTCAAGTCTTCGGTCTCCCCTTCCTCCTTCTCTGGCTAACTCTTACTCAGCCTTCATCATCTTTAAGCCCTAAATTAATGCAAGCACCCCCCCACCCCATTATACCTGTGTACGAAACCTGGACTTTTTCACTGCATGGCTGGGGTCAAAAATGTCTTACCAGCTGAAAGTCCTCTGCTTAGGGAAACACTAAAGGTGAGGTCCTCAGGGTATTGACAGGAACCTGTGCAACAGAGAGAAGCAAAACTGTTCTGTGTGAGATGAGAACAATTTGTATTTCTCTAAAAGAAGAAGAGAATATGGGGAGGAATCAGCCAGGTACTATTAGTAGGATATGGGGTAGGGTGATGAGTGACATTTCTCAGTGCTGGGAAGTCCGGAGGACGTTCCCACAAAAATCTGTACGTAAGTCTAACAACCCACAAGTTCTATAAGCAGAATTCCCTTTTCTTTTTTTCAGCTTCATTGAGGTATAATTGATGATAAAATAAGATCTTTAAAGTGTACAACATTATGATTTGATATACATAAACATGAAAAGATTCACCCCATTGAGTTAAGTAACATATCCATTCCCACACATATTTACCGTTGGGGGTGCGAAGAACATTTAATTTCTACTTTCTTAGAAAATTTTGATTATACAAGACAGTGTTATCAACTATAGTCACCCTGTTATACACTAGATCCTCAGACCTTGTTTATCTTGTAACTGAAAGTTTTGTGTCCTTATACCAACCACTCCCTGGCTCCTACCTTCCATTCCTCAAAACCACTTTTCTACTCTGTTTTTCTGAGTTCAGTTTTTGTTTGTTTGTTTGTTTTTGTGGGTTTTTTTTAGATTCCACATATAGTGATACCATACAGTATTTGTCTTTCCCTGTCTGGCTTATTTCATTAGCACAATGCCCTCCAGATTCATGCATATTGTCACAAAGCTCAGGATTTCCTTCAACACTGAATAATACTCCATTGTATGTGTTTACTGCATCTTCTTTATCCACTCAACCACTGACTGACGCTTACGTTGTTCCACTTCTTGGCTATTATGAATAATGCTGCAATGAATATGGGAGTACAGATATCTGTTTGAGAAGTTGTTTTCATTTCCTTTGGCCGTATACCCAGAAGTGGAATTGCTGAATCATAGATGATAGCACTATTTTTAATTTCTTGAGGCGCCTCTGTAGTGTTTTCCAAAGTGGCTGCACCAGTTTGCATTCCCACCAACAATGGATGAGGGTTCTCTTTTCTCCATATTCTTGACAATGTTTGTTATCTCTTGTATTTTTGATAATAGCCATCCTAACTGGCATGGGGTGATACCTCATTGTGGTTTTGATCTGCATTTCCCTGATAATTAGTCACCTGCAGTACCTTATCATGTACTCATTGGCCATTTATATCTCTTCTTTGGAAAAATGCCTATTCAGGTCCTTTGCCCATTTTAAAATTGGGTTATTTGGTTTTTTGCTATTGGGTTGTATGAATTCTTTATATATTTTGGAAATTAACCCCTTATCATATATATGATATTTTTTTCCCATTCTACAGGTTGCCTTTAATTTTTTTTTTTTAAGATTTTATTTATTTATTTGAGATAGATAGAGAGAGAAAGCATGAGAGGGGAGAAGAAGGTCAGAGGGAGAAGCGGACTCCCCACAGAGGCGGGAGCCCGATATGGGACTCGATCCTGGGTCTCCGGGATCATGACCTGAGCCGAAGGCAGTTGCTTAACCAACTGAGCCACCCAGGCGCCCGGTTGCCTTTAATTTTGTTGATAGTTTCCTTTGCTGAGTAGAAGTTTTTTTAGTTTTATGTAGTGCCACTTATTTATTTTTGTTTTCATTGCCTTTGGTTAGATGTCAAATCCATAAAATCATTGTAAAGATCAATGTTGAGATGCTTGTTCCCTATGTTTTCTTAGGAGTTTTATGGTTTCAGGTATTATGTTCAAGTCTTTAATCTACTTGGACTTGTTTTTTTCTTTATTACTTTCAAGTTTTTATTTAAATTCCAGTTAATTAATATACAATGTAATTTTAGTTTCAGATGTAGAATTTAGTGATTCATCACTTACATACAATACCTAGTGCTCATCACAGCACATTTTGAGTTGATTTTTTTGTATGGTGTAAGATGGGATATGGTTTCATTCTTTTTCATGTTTTTCCAACACCATTTATTGAAAGATTTTCCTTTCTCTACTGTTTATTTTTGACTCCTTTGTCAAAAATTAATTGACCATGCAGCCACTCTGGAAAACAGTATGGAGGCTCCTCAAAAAGTTGAAAATAGAGCTACCCTACGACCCAGTAATCACACTACTGGGTATTTACCCTAAAGATACAAATGTAGTGATCTGAAGGGGCATGTGCACCCGAATGTTTATAGCAGCAATGTCCACAATAGCCAAACTATGGAAAGAGCCTAGATGTCCATCAACAGATGAATGGATAAAGATGTGGTATATATACAATAGAATACAATGCAGCCATCAAGAGAAATGAAATCTTGCCATTTGCAATGACATGGATGGAACTAGAGGGTATTATGCTAAGCGAAATAAGTCAATCAGAGAAAGACAATTATCATATGATCTCTCTGATGTGAAGAATTTGAGAGGCAGGGCAGGGGGTCATGGAGGGTGGGCGGGAATGAAACAAGATGAGACCAGGAGGGAGAAAAACCATAAGAGACTCTTAAAACTCACAAAACAAACAGGGTTGCTGGAGGGTAGGGAGGTAGGGATGGGGTGGCTGGGTGATGGACATTGGGGAGGGTAAGTGCTATGGTAAGTGCTGTGAAATGTGTAAGTTTGATGATTCACAGACATGTATCCCTGGGGCAAATGATACATTATATGTTAATTTAAAAAATTAATTGACCATATATATGCATGAGTTAATTTCTGGGCTCTCTATTCTGTCTCATTGATCTCTGTATTTGTTTTGTTTTGTTTGCCAGTAACATACTGTTTTGATAATTAGAGCTTTTCACTATAATTGGAAATCAGGAAATGTGATGCCCCCAACTTTGTTCTTTTTCAGGATTACTTTGGCTATTCAGAATCTTTGCAGTTCCATATAAATTTTAGAGTTTTTTTTCTATTTCTGTGAAACGTACCCCAACATAAAAATGGTCATAAATGAGAATCCCACAGCTAATTTTTTATAGGGATTACATTAAATCTGTAGCATGAAATATCTGTCAATTCATTTGTACCTTCCTCAATTTCTTTCACCAGTGTTTTATGGTTTTCACTGTACAGGTCTTTCACCTCTTTGGTAAATTCATTCCTAGGTATGAATGCAATTTTGATGCAATTGTTAATGGATCATTTTTTAAATTTCTCTTTCATCATTCAATATTAGTATATAGAAATGCAACAGATTTTTGTACTTTGATTTTGTATCCTGCAACTTTGCTGAATACATTTATTCTAGCAGTTTTTTCGGTGGAGTTTTTAGGGTTTTCTATATATACTATCATGTTATTTGCAAATAGTTACAGTTTTACTTCTTCCTTTCCAGTGTGGATGTCTTTCTTTCTTTTTCTTGCTCTTTTTCTTACTGCTCTGAATAGCACTTCCAATACTATGTTGAATGAAAGTGGTGGAGTAGTCATCCTTGTCTTGTTCCTGATCTTAATGGAAAAGCCTTAAGCTTTTTGCTGATGAGTATGATGTTAGCTATGGGCTTCTCATTTATGGCCATTTTTGTGTTGAGATACATTTCCTCTATACCCAGTAACTTAGAGTTTCTATCCTGAAAAGATGTTCAGTTTTCTCAAAGGCATTTTCTGCATCTGTTGAAATGACCATATGATTTTTATCCCTCATTTTGTTAATGTGGTGTATCAAATTGATTGATTTATGAATGTTGGACCATCCTTGCATCTCTGGAATAAATCCCACTTGATCATGGTATATGATCCTTTCAATGGATTGTTGAATTTGGTTTGCTAATACGTTGTTGAGAATTTTTACATCTATGTTTATTAGGGATATTAGCCTGTAGTTTTTGTTACTTGTTTTGTCCTTATCTGGCTTTGGAATAAAAGTAATGCTGATTTTGTAAAATGACTTTGGAAGTGTTCTCTCCTTTTCTTCAGTTTGAGAAGGATTGGCATTGGTTTTTCTTTAAATATTTGGTTGAATTCACTGGTAAAGCCATCTGGTCCTGGACTTTTTTTTGTTTGGAGGTTTTTGATTTCTGATTCAGTCTCTTTACTAGTAATTCATCTGTTCATATTTTTTATTTCTTTATGATTTAGTCTTAATAGGTTGTATCTTTCTAGGAATTTATCCATTTCTTCTAGGTAGTCCAATTTTTTGGCAATAAATTGGTTACAGTAGTCTCTTATGATACTTTGTATTTGTGTGACATCAGTTGGGATGCTTCCTCCTTCCTTCCTAATATTATTTATGTGAGTCTTCTCTCTTTTTTTCTTAGTAAGTCTAGGTGAAGGTTTGTATATTTTGTTTATCTTTAAAAAAAGAAAAAACCCAGCTCTTAGTTATGATCTTTTCTGTTGTATTTTAGTTTCCATTTCATTAATACTGCTCCAGCCTTCATCATTTCCTTCCTTCTACTAACTTTGGGCTTAATTTGTTCTTTTTTGTAGGTCTCTGAGGTGTAAAGTGAGGTGGTTTATTTGAGATCTTCCTTTTTTCTTGATGTAGGTGTTTATGGCTCTAAACTACCTTCTTAGAACTTCCTTTGCTATGTCCTGTAAGTCTTAGTTATGTTGTGTTTCTATTTTAATTTGTTTCAAGATTTTTAAAATTTATCTTTTGATTTCCTCTTTGACATTGGTTGTTCAGGAACATGTTGTTTAATCTTCACATATTTGTGAGTATTCCAGTTTTCTTCTTGTGATTTCTAGTTTCATTCCTTCATTGTCAGAAATGATGCTTGATAAGATTTCAATCTTCTTCAATTTATCAAGCCTTGTTTTATGGTCTAACATATAATCTATCCTGGAGGATGCTCCATGTGTGCTTGAGAAGAATTTATATTCTGTTGCTGTTGGGCAGAATGTTCTGTATTTATCTTTTAGATCCATCTAATCTAACATGTAGTTTAAGTTCAATGTTTCCCTATTGATTTTCTGTCTGGATGATCTATGCATTGTTGAAAGTGGGGTACTAAAGTCTCCTACTGTTATTGTATTGCTATCTATTTCTCCCTTCAGATCTGTTAATATTTACTTTATGTATTTAGGTATTTCTATGTTGGGTACATAAATATTTATAAATCTTACATCCTTTTGATGAGTTGATCTCTCTCATTATATAAGGACCTTCTCTGTCTCTTGTTACAGTCCTTGGTTAAAATCCATTTTGTTGATATGAATATAGCTATCCCTGCTTTATTTTGGTTCCTATTTGCATGAGATGTGTTTTTCTATCCCTTCCCTTTTGGTCTGTATGTGCTCTTAAAGCTCAAGTGAGTTTCTTATAGGCAACATATAATTTGGTATTTTTTTAAGTGTATTCAGCTACTCTGTATCTTTTGATTGGAGAATTTAGTCCATTTACATTTAAAGTAATTATCGACAGGCATGGACTTATTACTGCCATTTTATTCATTGTATTCTGGTAGGTTGTTTTAAATTCCTTTTTTCCGTTCTTGCTCCCTTCCTTTTTGATTTGGTGGTTTTCTGTAGAGAAGTGCTTTGGTTCCTTTCTCTTTATCTTTTGTATATGTACTATCGCCTCTTGCTTTGTGATTACCATGAAGTTTACATGAAACATTTTATATTTATAACATCTATTTTATGGCTAGAGCTTAACTTCTAATGTACACAAAAACTTTACATTTTTACACTTCCACCTATGCACATTTTATGCTTTTCATGTCAGAATTTCCATCTTTCTATATGAGGTGCCCTTTAACAAATTATTGTAGTAAAAGTAGGATTTTCTTGGAAATGGAGAATGAGGCTGAGTTTCACATCTGGATGATACAGTGTGGAACGACAGTATATATAAAAGAATTAAGTGATCCATGAATTATGGAAGGAGGACTCTGGTTCCAAAGCTGACCATAAGAACCCAAGACACCTCCCCACATACACACACAAGGAATCCTGGAGAGAGAAGAAAGTGGTTGGGGATAGGAGCTGATTTTATCTAGACTGTGGGTATTCCCAGCTGACATGAGACTTAAATCACATTAATGATGATTGTAATTAAATATTTGTGATAATACTTATTAAGTATTTGCTTCTTTCCCTTGGAATCACAAGGACAGGAATTGTATATGTCTTATTTTTACTGGTGGGTCCTTAACATGTTACTGTATGTTTGGCATAGTCTGTGATCCATTACTATTGATTGGATGGATAGGTGGATGGATGGATAGATGGACAGGTGGATGAATATCATATCATTAAGAGGCGATAACACCAGGTGATGCAGTAGAAAAGATGTTGTGGAAGTGGTTTAGGACTGTTTAAGAGAGGGGCTTCTGATTGGCTCAGTCAGTTGGGCATCTGACTCTTTATTTTGGCTTGGGTCATGGTTTGGGGGTTGTAGGATGGAGCCCTACATCAGGCTCTGCACTCAGCATGGGGTCTGTTTGTCCCTCTTCCTCTGCTTATCCCTGCCCCCTGCTCATGCTCTCTCTCTCAATAAAGTCTAGAAGACTTTAAAGAATAAAGACTTTAAAGACTTTAAAGAATAAAGTCTAGAAGAAGAAGAAGAGGAAGAGGAAGAGGAAGAAGAGGAGGAGGAGAAGGAGGGGGAGGAAGAGGAGGAAAGAAGAGGAGGAGGGGGAAGAGGAAGAAGAAGGAGGAGTAGGCAGGGGGAGGAGGAGGACAGGGAGGGCGAAGGGGAGGAGGAGGAAAGAAGAGGAGGAGGGGGGGGAAGAGGGAATAAGAAGAAGAAGAAGAGGAAGAGGAAGAAAAAGAAGAAGAAGAACAACAACAACCATTTGAGAGAAAAACAAACATAAATCGAAGATTCCATCTAGCCTGAGACTTCCGAATACATGGGGCAGTGGGATTACAGCAGATATTCTAGTGTGGACACAGAAAGGAGAATGGGGCTTGGGCCCTCCAAGAGCAAGAGGGTAGCATCTTCTTGTACCCTCTTCAGGGGAGGGGGCAAGTTTTTCTATGTTACAAGTAGGTAAGTAGACCCTTCATAATGAAATTCCTGGGCATTTGAAATCTCTTTCCAAAATTCAGGATCCTTTGAATGACTAATTAATACCAGCTACATTTTTTTTTTCAAGTTCTAATTTTGTGGCAGGCACAAAATGCTGAGCATTTTACATGAACTGGTTCACTTACTCATCACAGCAACAGTCCTGAGGGTAGATGATATTACTGCTACTCAGCAGACAAGAAAGCTGGGGCTCAATATAGTTAACTTGTCTGGAATCAGGTGCCAAGACTGGAACACAGGTCAGTTGACTTTCAAGCCCATGCTCTTCACCACTTACGGATTCCTAGACTTTTCCCAGCATCCTTTTGTTTCCTTTCCTGTATCACATATTCACCCAGACAGCACATACCACCCTCCGCTGGTGTGCAGGGGAAGGGTGATAAGCCACTGGCATGGGTGCAGAGTCTGGGCAAAACTTTGAGCATGTCTCATGCCTCAGAGATAGTCCTAGACCCTTACTGGATCCAAGCTGGAGAAAAGCCCTGTGCATTGTGGGTCCTCGAACAGTAAGGCTGATTCTCCTGGAAGATAGCTCTCTGAGTTTAGGCTGGAGCCCCACTCTACCTAGGCCTCCTCTTAACTGGCAAAAGGCCAAGAAGTTGGGGGTCAATTCCCCAGATCAGCCATTTCTGCAAAGCTTCTAGGTTTAAATTGCTGACAGATAAGCTAACCATGTCTCCCAGCCTTTCCGCACGACTGTGCTTCCATGAAACCCATTAACTGCTCCTTTCACTTTGATCAAAGCCCTCTGGGGCATAGGAGAGGAAGGGGAGGAGAAGGATCTGGATTCCAGGGCTGAGGCTCTTTGGAAAGAGGCCAGCTCTGCCTGCTGAGTGAGGGGAAGGCAGCATGCACGCCTGACCTTAGAGCCCTGGGACGGGTGGGAGGCGGGCGGCTGGAGCCAAGTGCTGACCCTAGATGTCCCTCTAGCTCCAGCGTCCAGCGTCCTGGCCCTGCTCTGCGGTTTCTGCTTGGGAGGGTGGATCTTAGGAGCAGGGTATGTGTGGGTGGGCCAGTGAGCTGCAGTCCTGAAGCAGTTCACACACTGAATAATTTGCTCAGCCCAACAGCACCTCAGGTGTATTCTTGCTCAAAGCCTGCTGCTAGGCATTTGCAAGGTTTTCCAGGAACCTGGAAGCTCAGGAGCCTTCCAAAGCCAGCCAACGGAGAAGAATGGTTGGGAGGTGGCTCCTTAGGAAATGAAAAGTCCTCCCCAGCTGACGGGCTGTACAGAGTTAGAAAAGGGGAAGGCCATGGAATTATTTAGTTAAGTAAGTTGGGGGTAAGAGGGAAAAATGTGGTCTTTGAGAGTCTTGGGTAAGAGGTCCATCCAGAAGAGACCAGTCATTTCCCTTTGTTCCTGATGGAGTGTGTGGTCGTCCTCTTCCTAAGGCTTCAGGGAGGAGTCATGCCATCCCCTTCCAGCATGGGGCTCACTGAAACCCAGCTGGCCAAGGGTCACAAGACACTGTTTCAGCTTCACAGTCCCATTGCATCAGTGACAGGGCGTGCAACAGCCTCAGGAAATTTAGAGCTGTTGTAGCTGGGGTCCACTGGAATATGGCCTGAGCTGGGGACAGTGTTCAATCTCTGTGCCCCTGGAGCACATCCAGCAAAAGAGAGGCTCTGCCTGGATTGGTTTATCACCATCCATTATTCCCTTATAACCTGGCTTTCCCATTCATGGGTATCTATCCAAAGGAAATGAAGTCAGGATCTTAGGGAGATGTCTGTACTCCCAGGTTCACTGCGGTATTATTTTACAATAACCGAGATATGGTTAACCTCAGTGTCCACTGATAGATGAATGGATAAAGAAACAGTGAGATAGATAGACAATGGAATATGTAATATACATAATGGAATATTATTTATTCCCTTAACATTTAATATTATTTTAATATTTTTATTCCTTAAGAAGAAGGAAATACTGCCATTTGCATCAATATGGATTAGCCTAGAGGACATTATACTCAGTGAAATACAAATGCTACATGATCTTGCTTATGTAATCTTAATTACGTATGATATGTGGAGCCTAAAAAAGCCAAATTCATAGAAGCAGAGAGTAGAGTGGTAGTTACCAGGGTCAGGGGGAAATGAGGAGATGCTGATCAGAAAGTACGGTTTCACTCATGTAGGAGAAGTGCTTTCTGGAGACCCGATAATGTATAGAAACGTGACTGTAGTTCACAGTACTGTATCGTGTACTTGGACTTTGCCTGGAGAGTAAACCTTAGGTTTCTCCTACCACACACACGTACAAAATGGTGGTCGTGAGGTCATGGGGTATGTTAATTAGCTTGATTGTGGGAATCATTACACAGCATATACGTATATCAAAACATCACGTTGTATACCTTAAATAGAAACAGTATTTATTTTTAAAAATTTAAAAATAAAACACAATGAAATTGAAACCGATGCACTGCTGCCCCTGAGGCCACTCATCTGTGGCTCAGGCACGAGTCCCTCATCTGATCCGCTGCTGCCGGGCTTCGTCTGCATGCTTAGGCACAAGTCCCAGAGACATTACAGAGAAGGATTCTCTGGGCCTCCCCTCAGAAGCAGGTACTTCCCAGATAGCCGCCTCTAAACTGAAGACTGAAAATCTGAGCCCGCTCTGGGAGGGGCTGCTTTCACCCCCTAGACTCTGGGCTGGAAGAGCAAAGATGTCACCATCTCATGACATCAGGGCACATCCTCCAGGATCTTGCCACAAAAGTCCAAAAATGACTTTTTTTTTTCTTGCTCCCTACTTACTTCCATCCATAATCCTGGGGCAGCTGCCCCAGGGACTGAGTCCAACTTTGGTTTCGCCCACACAAACTTACTATAATTCAAAAGAACCGTATTTGTAGCAAACCTTCCTGCTCCAACTAAAGGCATTTTCAAAGAACATACAGCCCAGTGAGGCGCTAAGCTGCCTCTTAATTGCTCCAAAGGAATGTTTTCAAGCTCCAGGCCCATCAACACCTTCTGTAATCTTTGCTTTCAGCCTACGCTTGTGGATACAACCAGAAAGTTCTCAGTTCCTTTTGGGAGCGCTACACCACACTGTACATGCATTTGTTCATTTCTTGCACCAAATTAATGACACCTTCCTGAAGCGGAGACATGACTCAACTCCAGGAAAGCAGCCAGAGGTTTTTAGAGCCACAAGAACTCTCTTTCACTCGTGTTCTTCTCCAGCTGTGACCTGGGTCAGAGATAAAGGCGCTAAAGCTCTATTTTGTTTTTCTTGTTAAGAGATGGGAGGTAGGAAGAGGAGGAGGGGAAGCACGGCCCCCAAAGGACCTTCAAAGTTGCCAAGTGCAAAGGAAACCACATAAGTCAACCTCTGGGCCAGGTGCCTCAACCCACCCACACTGCCGCAAAGACCCCATTGCTCTGGCCACATGGATTTTGGGGAAACACGGGCTGGCATAAGAGAGGGATCTCTGGGTATACTGACTTCAGAGTCAGAAACTAGTTCTATCTTGAACTGGGTGGTCCAGGCAAACGTTCTGTTGACTCTGAGCCACAGTGCCTGATCTGTGAAATGGGGCCACCACATGCACTGTGTAGGGCTGCTCTAAAGACTAGTTTCTTATCGACAGCCCTACGGCATACCCCGTGGTTGTTTGGAGTAAGGGTACAGCAGCTCTCATGGAGCCTCCTCCCCTCAATTTTACATAATACCTAAATTGAACAATTTATTTGCCTTTTTTTTTTCTTTTTTTTGAGCGATAGCACATGTACAAGCGACAGCAGGGACAGAGGGAGAGAATAGAGAGAATCTTAAGCAGGTTCTGCACTCAGTATGGAGCCTGATGTGGGGCTCAATCCCATGACCCTGAGATCATGGCCTGAGCTGTAATCAAGAGTCAGACGCTTAACCGACTGAACCACTCACGCACCCGCACCCCTGAACAATGTATTTGTCTTTCAATGAGAAAATCTGAGAAGCATTGAGAGGAAGGTGGGGGGAAGAGCTGGGAAGAACAAGACTTGGTTAGAGGCAGAGTTCATGAGCTCTTGGACTGCTTGTTGGTTCATCTGTTTGGTATCAGAGTGCCAGAGCCTTTTCTTCCCCCAGTGTCTGGCCTTTTGGCTGTAGGTAGAAAGGAAGGAGATCTGATAGAGGATGAGGATAGGTAAAGTCCAAGAAAGGCCTGGGAGGAGTAAGGATACAGGGATCGTTGTGGAGAGCCGGTCTTTACTACCCTGGCCTGGAGAGGGTAGGTAGTCCCTGACTGAATTCAGAAGCTGTGCTAGAGGAGCAGGAGGGAAGGGCCAGCCTTCTCCATCCCAGGCAGCCATCTCTGCTGTCTCCAAAGGACAAACGAGGTGATAAAACCATAGCATTATGGGACATGTGAATTCCTGGGACTCAGAGCTGACCTGGGAGACGATAAATTCAAGGCGTGGTAGGCTCAGAAGAGAGGCAACATCTAAAGTCCATTTTGTTCTCAGGTGATGGTTTTAAAAGAAGATATACACAGCGGTACTAGGGCTTGACTGCCACACCTTGTCATGGGTCGTGGGTCTCATCTTTCCTGCAACAAATGCATCATGTTCTCTCTAGTCAGCTCCTCCCAGGAGTTACTAAATCAGAAGAGATTTGGACTCACAGGACATGGGCTATTTCTTTGTTCTCTGAGCCTCATCATTCCCTCTAGTGCTCTAGGCAGGGCTCTTCCTATCTCTTCTGGGTTAAAGTATATACAAGATGCCAGGTATTTCACTTGGAAAGTTCTAGGACCATTTATGAGCTACAGTCTGAAAGCCTGCCCTATGGCCTGCCAAGTAGATTTAGTTTAAAAATAACTCCTTACAGCTCCGGTTGACAGTAATTTGTGGAATTAAGATGGTGTCAGAGACAATTTTATGAAAGCGAGTGTTGTCCCTGGTGATTGTGTTTCCTGAAAGATGAGTGGATAACTCACCACAGGACATTCCATTAGCCTGCATTACCCTCCCCCAAGCCAAACAAAATAGACCCCTGTTTTTCTCTAAGACAGGTCTCATTTTCAGAGCTGACAAAACTGTTCTCACTGGGCCCAGAGATCAGAATGTGTGTCCAGCTGGGATGAAGAATGACACTGACGTGGACTGAAATTTTCCTTAAACTGAGCTCCCTGCTCCTAAAAAGCACACCGCAGGTCATCAGCCATGAGGCCCTTGCCAAGTGCCCAGCAGAGCTGCGGCCATGAATTTCCCCTCAGTCAGCTTATACCCTCAGTGAGCCTCTGAATCAATTAGAGATTTTTCAGTATTACCTGGCCCAAGGAAACCCTAACTAGCTTAAGGAAGAAGGAAATTTATTGGCTTATATAATGAGGAAGTTTAGGGTGGGCTTCAAGCACAGTTTGATATAGGGGCTCAAATGATGTCATAGGAACTCAGTCTCTTCATCTCTCAGCTGGGAATTATACTCTCAATGTTAGCTTCATCCGCAGCAGGTTTTCTTCTAACTGCAACCACATGGCTGCCACAATTTTAGATTTTGTACCATCCTAACTCCAAATCCATAGGTAAAGAAAGTCTGTGTTTTTGATACAAAAGTCCTCATTTATTTGGATTATTCCTGCTGAGGTTGTGGGCCCATATCTGAGCCAAATATTATAGACTAGAGAAAGTCATGCCCTGATGAGCAGATGGGTAACCCTGGGTATGAAATCAGAGCCCTTGAAAGCCCTAAGGGTTGGGGATAGGAATGGGGTCTATTAGAGTCTCTGCTGGGGATTGCATTCAGAGGCATGTAGTAAAAGCCCCACCATAAGAGGTGTGTTCTTCTCCCATCATGAGATGTCCAGAGATAGTCCAGGATGCAGCCAAGAGCACAAGTTCCTTCAAGAACCCTGCCACACAAAACATTGTTTGAAGATCTCATCCTCTCAGCTTGCAAGAATGCCTGCTCTTACAATCCAGGCCTCCCAGACACTTTACGGGTATGAAGCAGGGGGAAAGGGCAAAGGAGAAAGTCTAGTGCCAACTGAGTCTATTATCTATAAGGAAAAGCAACCTCCCATGAAATTTCTCCTTCTATCCTTTCTGCCAAGTCATATGATCAGATGAGCACTCCTAGATTCAGGACAGTCTAGAGAGGTCTTTTTACTTAAAAACGAACTTGGGATTCTGATAATAGAGAAAAAGAGGAAAATAGATATTCAGCATGTCAACTAACAATGTCAGCCATGGTTACCTGCTACACAGTCAAAAACAAAAAAACTGCCCGCTGAAGCATTTGTCACCCAATGAGTCCCGTTCTCCTTTCCCAATCCAAATGTACCTTTTAGTTCCTGCCTCTGAGAAGCATCCTCGGCTCCTGGTTGGTGGCTTGGAGCTGAGCATCCCTAGGGTCATCTCCAGAGAATAGAGAGAATAGGGAGTGCCACAGCCGTTCTTGGCAGATGGTTTTGATCTTTCTTTAAGTCCAAAGAAACTCCGAACTGATGACAGTTGGTTGTTAAACATTTTTAAAAATACTCTTTTTAAAAAATATTTTATAATATAGCATATATTTTAAAAATTGTTCTGGAATTGTAATTTTTGGAGAACGGTGTTAGAAAAATGTGTATGTACATCCTTTTGTATATGGGGATATATTAAGTATCAGTACAAATCTTTTGCATCGTAACTGAGTGTGCTCTCTTACTCTTAGTCCTGGGAACCCTGAAGAAGTCCATTATTTCAGCAGAACTGAGCAGGGATCCTCCTGGTAGGAGGATCTGGGGTGGGCTGTCTGAGACCTGGGAGGGAATGCCATCACCTTGGGCTTCTAGAGCAAGGGCAGCTCTGCAGTGGCAGTAGGCAGAAAGCCACTCCCCTCCCATATGTGGTCTTAGGGAATATCAGCAGCACAAGCAAAACAGGAAGGTTGTTTCAAGTTGTTTTAAAGATCCCAAATTCTTAGTAAAAGAATTTAGGTTGTGGGCCTAAATTCTTTTTTTTTTTTTTTTCTACTTCATGGAATCAGGAATTCACAGAACGTTGGAGCTAGAAAGAAACTTAGTGGTCATCTGGCCTGACCCCTCTGCTTTTCACTGGTTCCTTGTGCAGGTTTCTTCATGTAACCTCATTGTATGAAAGACCTCATCATCTCGAGAAATCAGTGGGATCCATAACTCCTTGTGTATTTCGAGATGTAAATCACAGACCTGACCATGACTTGGATGGAAAGGATGGTTTGAGAAGGAGGAAGAGAGAGGGATCTGAAACATACTGTTCCGCAGGTTGTCAAGGCTGGCAATCTCAATACAAACTGGATTTTTTTTTTAAGCTTTATACTTTGTCATGATTTCAGACTTACAGAAAAGATGCAAAATTCGTACAAACAATTCCCATCTTCTCTTCAATCAGATTTCACACATGGTGACATTTTACCACATTTGCTTTCAATAGCTAGCTAGATATATTTTTTTATTCTCTACCATTTGGGCTGCAGATATGATGCCACTTTATCCTTTCAGTGTGTATTTGCTAAAAAGAAGGACATTCTCTTACAACAAAGTATAATAAGTTCTCATATTACAGTACGATAATCAAAATGAGGAAGTTAGCACTGTAACAATACTACAAACTAATTCACAGACTTCATTCAAAATCTCCCATTATTCTAATAGTGCTCTCTATGGGTAAAGAATATCCTGGATCATCCTGGTTACATTCAGTTGTCATGGTGTCTCTTTATCACTTCGAATCTGGAAGAGTTCCTAAGACTTCCTTTATCTTTCTTGACATTGGCATTTTGGATCAACACGGTCCAGTTATCTTGTAGAATTTCTGAATAATTTTTAAGACTACTTAAAAATTCTATCCTTATCATGAAGGAGAAGAACGCTATGACTTTATGTTTGTGATTAATGCTGATTAGTCCAATCACCGTAAGATTCCCATCCTATTGCAAGGAACAAGAGCTTTTTTTTTTTTTTTTAAAGATTTTATTTATTTATTTATTAGGAAAGAGAGAGAGTGAGAGAGAGCATGAGAAGGGAGAAGGTCAGAGTGAGAAGCGGACTCCCCATGGAGCTGGGAGCCCGATGTGGGACTCGATCCCGGGACTCCGGGATCACGACCTGAGCCGAAGGCAGTCGCTCAACCAACTGCGCCACCCAGGGGCCCAGGAACAAGAGCTTTTAAGAGGTATTCACCTGGGCCCCAGTTTGGGGTAAATGGGTCTAAATCCACTAATGGTTGAGTAGAGCTTCAACCCTTTCAGAAGATGTGATCCCTTGGGGAATATCTACATTGGCATCCCTCAAGATCTAGGATATTGCTAGTTTGCAACAACCGACTATGGACCTTTTTTCAGCATGGTTGGTTTTCACACATGAAGGATTGTTTTGTTTGTTATTCACTCAAACCTAATTAAAGCCAAGGTTAGCAGGGCATCTGCCAGCATCCGATGTCTTCCCTCTTGCCTTCCCCATCCCATCACCAGTCAACATGATTCATTGGCTTTTAGTGCATTAGGCAAATCTGCTATAATTGCGGAGGGGAAGGAGCAAGGGGCCCATGGCACCACCCAGGCGCTATAGCATTGCCTTCCTGTAAGTCACACAGACTCCAAGAAAGGGGCTTAAATTGCCTTTATTGATTTGTCAGTCTCTAATAGATCATTTCTCACTGAGCAAAGGACAGGACCCTCAAAGAGAATTCCTCCTCCTCCTCCTCCAGTCCTCATCATGGGTCTTATCTCAGTGGGAAGAGTGTCTGTGGGGTTAATGACATGTTGGGGAGAATTAAAATGCAGACATCGATTCTCCCAAAGATGCAGCTGAGAGAGGCCCAGTGGGGCTTGTTGCCACCTGTGACAGCTTCAAACTAGACTTCTTGATCCCAAAATTATGCATAGGGAAGCAGCCCTCAGGATTCTAATTTCCTTCCATGTGGGATCTCATAAGATGAGCATACTGTGATTTCATATCTGGTCCTTTGGAGCAGCTCCTTTTCGTACGCACCTTGGAAGAGGGATGAAGTATAGTGTAGCCATGTGACGGAATCCCGCACGGAAGGGCAGCCAGCCAGTAGTTCTCTAGCACCGGTCCTCAACTCATATTACACATCCAATACATTTTTTAATATTTCTTATACACTGACTATGTGCCAGGAATTTCACTCAGTCCTTTGCAAGATGGAACCTTAAAACTCAGCATGCTTGTAGATACAGAGATACAAATAACCAACACACACACAATGTGATAAGTTTTAGAGTAGAATTTGTACAATATTGTAAAAGACTCTGAGGCACTACGAGGAAGGAGCTGGAAGGGAAGGCACTGAGGTTGACCTTGGCGATGCACACAGTTAAGCGGGTGCAACCCTGTTCAGTTTGATGGTGTGTGTAGCGGATACCCCTCGCTCTCTAGACAGTAAGCACCTTGACGGCAGGAATCTTGTCTTCCATTTGGGAAGTTCCTCCCAGCACTCAGCCGGGTGCTCATCACACAGGGGGTCCTCAGGGAATCTTAGGTGGAATTAAATCCAGCAGATCACACAGCTGTGAGGAACACCTGGCCAGCTGTTGAATGAAGGCATCTGTGAGGACTTGGAAGGAGTCTGGGGGGCGGGGGAGAGGCCATTCACTATGAGCCTGAGTGTCGACACCATAACCCAGGATATCCCTTTAAAACAACATTATGTCAACTACCTGTACATGAAAACACACTTCTGTGGCTTCAAAAAAAAAAATCTCATTTTTTTTCCTAGCAACATTTGCTACAAAAACTACCAACATAACACAGTTACTTAGACAGTTTTTTAGAATTCACTGTTCAGGGGGCGCCTGGGTGGCTCAGTGGGTGGGGGCCTCTGCCTTCGGCTCGGGGCGTGGTCTCGGGGTCCTGGGATCGAGTCCCGCATCGGGCTCTCTGCTCGGCTGGGAGCCTGCTTCCTCTTCTCTCTCTCTGCCTGCCTCTCTGCCTGCTTGTGATCTCTCTCTCTGTCAGGTAAATGAATAAAATCTTCAAAAAAAAAAAAAAAAAAGAATTCACTGTTCACTGACAGAATGTAACCTGGAGTTAAAACTAACACAAATCCAAAAAAAAAAAAAAACACAAATCCCATTGGTTGTAGATGGGAACATTGTTATGGGGCTGTGGTAGAGGCTCTCTGCTCAGTAAGGAAGGTGGGGGTTAAAGGGGGAAAAAGAGGAAAGGACGAAGGGATAGAGAGGAAGGGGAGAGAGATGGTGGCCAGTACTGGGAAAGGATAGCTTTCTGCAAAAATTTTCTGTGTTGCTTTGCTTTTCACTTCCTTCAGAGGAGGCTTTTGCTGTCAGGGAGGCTTGGCTCAACCTTTATTAGGGGTTTTCCTTTCTACTGTCATTTTCATTTTTTATCTCGATGGCTCACAATGTTGGTTCCACTCAAAGGGGTCATCGAGGAGACAGAGTGGCCAAGGGTCAAAGCATCTCCAGTGCAGGAGCTCAGAGAATAGTCTCTTATTCTATGCTATGACGGTGGAGCCATGGCTCCCTTCCTGCACGCCTGGAAATAGAGGTTTGTGTCCAGGCTTCCAAAGACTGGGAGGCCCCTAGGGCATCAAGAACCCAGAGCACTGTTAGGTTATCTCTGCAGCTTTCATTCAGAGGTGGTGGGCAAAGCAAACCAGCAAATGGGAAAACCGCCTCGGGGCCGCACAGCAGAACAGCCGGCTTGCTGGTGGGTGTGAACGCATGGAGACAGCTGGGCGCAAATGCACAACCAGAGAAAATTCTTCAGGATTTTCAACTCTTTTCCCCCCTCCAACAATAAATAGGGAGAACCCCGGACCGTGGTAAAAAATAGCTCACACTCTCCCTCAAATCTGTCTGGTTTGAGTTTGTGGAAGAGGTTTGAGGGGGGAAAAGTCAGATTTGAAAATGGAATTTATTTTGAGCTAGAGGTGGTGATGGCAAGCAACTTTCCAGGATAAAAACCTTCTTCATCTTTTTTTTTTAATTACTTCCTGCCACCCACCCCCCAAAACACACTATTCCTCAGTGCTTTTCTTAGTGAAAAGCTCAATGTAAACCGAAACAATCACCTTTGTAAGGGGAGCAGGTTTCTGGAGTAGTTCTGCTGAGCCACAGGCTGAGATGGATGAGGCCAGTCCTGTCTAGTTCCTCCTGGCGACGTGAACCTCCCCCATCCAACCTAAGGGGTTTCCTCATCGCTAACTTGGGGCTGCACCAGCTGTGTGCAGATAAAGTCTGAAGACGGCTCTAAAGTTTCTCTGTAAACTGAAGCACCATAGACGAGGAAGGCATTGTTATTAGGGAGGCGAATAAGACCTCCCATGGCCAAGAAAGCTGTCAGTGAGAACTGGAAACACCCCTCTCTCAGCGACACCACAGGGGTGAGAGTGAAGGAACAGCTACTGGCTCTGTTGGAGGAACTCGTGGGGAGAAATGAGGGGGCCTCAGCATCATAGACAAATAGAATTGCCTCAGAGTCCTGCACAGTCTCCCCACCCACTTGTCCTCCCAGAGGGCTGACCAGAAAGGGGATGAACCAGTTTCACAGAGAGGTAAACTGAGGCCTGAGGGGGAGAGCCCTTCCATATGGCCACACTGAGGCTCACCCAGAGCAGTGCCATGCTTGGCCTCCCTCACAATCCTCTCGACATCAGGGTCATTGCAGGCCTAACCTCTGTCAGCCTCCAGCGTGAGAGGTCATTGGCCTGAGTCTTGAAAGCAGGTCAGTGCCCCAGGAGAGCAGCTGCAAGCCACCCTTCTGAAAGGACAGCTAGTCTCCTGGCTGCAGGGACCTCGCCTCAGCTCCCAGAGGAAGGGGGCTGATTCCTGAGGCCTGCTCACCTGAGCAACGCCAAGAGCCCTGAGAGAACAAGTTCTGCGCCTGGGATCCCTACCCACCCACGGGAACCAGTGTACACGGAATGAAAAACTCGAATTCCCTTCACTCGGCGGGGACGGAAGGGGGAGTCCTCGGGAAACCCCACCGCCTAGAGCCAACAGAAGCAGTGTTCTGAGTGCATGAGGTATCCCCAGATCCTTCCCTCATTCCCTGGAACCTCACTGAGAAAGGCCCGAGTTAGGAGCTTTAATAGCTCACAGCTCACAACACAGGCCACGGGGCCTTTTGCACCTCCCCAGAGATGCCTGCCCAAGGCCTGCCACGGCCTGCCCCTGAAGCCAGCCTGACGATGTCACCACAGTGAGGTCACGCTCTGGAGCCCCTTGTCCCTGTGGCCGGGACGCAGAGCATTCATGCAGTGCCGGCCTGGAACTCGGCTCATCTCTGGCCACCCAGCAAGGGCCACCGGGAGGCCACGCCCCCTGAAGTTTTGCTGGCACACTGCCACACCCTGTAGCGCCTGTTGGCTTCTTTCTTGCGGGAAGGACAGAGTGGGATAGCCGCTACAGAGACCGTATGGCCTGCAGAACCGAAGGTGTTCACCGTCTGGCCCGTTACCGGAAAAACCTGCCACTCCTGCCTCACATGGTTATCTTATTGAAGCCTGACAGTTACCCCGTGGACGAGGTTTTATCACCTGGTTTGAACAGTAGAAGCTGAAGACCGGGAAGACTGCCACTTGCGAGTAAGTGGCAGAGTCTGTATCAAGCTTAGGTGTGTCGGCTCCAAAGCCCAGGCTGGCCATAGGTACAACCCTGCCGGTCTGTAGGCACGTCCAGTCAATGGGCAGGATGTTACTAGTGCAGGGAAAGGTCTCGTCTTCCCCCAGTGGGTCAGCCGGATTTGGAACCACATTGTTGAGTAAGGACTAGGTTAGGCCTAGATCACTCCCAGCCTTCCCCCTTAGGACCCTGTTCGCAAGGAGTGGCTCCTAAGATCTTCCTGGCTAGAGCTTGCAGCTTGTAAATAAACCTGAAACCCAGAGAGGCCAGGCAGGCCTAGAGCAGCCCCTGGCCTGGCCAACCACGGTTACCATGACAACGGAGTCATTTCCATTACAGACCCTGCAACAGGCTTCCAGAAGGTGATTAATGGCTGACCTCTGGGGGCTGGGAACTCTGGGGAGGGGGTATTCCTTTCGGTCTGTGCCACACTTGGTCTAGCTACTTCTGTAGCCCTCCCACCCCCCAAATTGGGAGGTTGAGGTGAATTTTCTAGTTGGGGTGCAGATGCTAAAACATCCCATCGCCCTGTCACCTTAAATCCTAAAAGTCAGCCCAAGAAGCACCTTGTAAAAATCTTGCTCCAGCCTTGAGCTGAGACAGCTGAGCCCAGGAAACTCAAGGGCAGACAAAGGAAAACAAGAAGCCAAGGGAAGGAGTGCAAGCCTGTAAACTGGTTCATTCTTGCTGCATAAATGGCACCCACTCCCCAAAGGGAAAAGGTACAAAAAGAATTCAGTGAAGCAAGAAGCAGGTAGTAAAAGGCAGGGAATCCTACCTCCTTTGAGCCCAGAGAAAAGCCTTTTCTACAGACTCAAGAAGAGGGGGTGGAGAAGGGTGGGCCGCTTGCCAAAGCAGTGACCCACGCTGTGAAGCTGAGGAGACTCAGAGGTCCTCGTGTCCCCTCGACCATGGACAGTGGGTGGGGGGACCGACTCTGCTGCTTGACGAGGGAGGGGTGAGCTAGGTTTTCCACCTCAACCTTAGGGTGTCTGTTGCACGGCCATTCCAGGCTCATTCATTGACAGTTTTTCTCTCTGCTGACATTTGGGTAGCTCTGGTTTTGTTTGGCCATTTTCACTGCTGATGAGTCACTCCCCCTCCACTGGCCGGGAGGGGTCAGGCACTCACTGTGTGGGTACCAGAATCCAGCATGGATCAGCTTCATCCTTTCTGCGGAGTTCCTGTGACTCTGGAGTTGAAGTGGGACGTTTCTGTGAGAGAGAAGAGAGGTACTTCACTTCTCTGGAGTCTGAGCACGTTGCTGTGATGTGAACTGCAGGCAGAGGCTACCTGCCCTGACTCTGCCCTCCTTCCCTTTGGGAAAGTGGAACCAGGGAAAATCATCTCCGCCGTGACATTCCTACCACCACTAAAACTATCCCTGAGCCTTTGCCGGCATCGCAGTTGGGCCAAGACCCAAAACTCACTAAGCTAAGTGTTGTGGCTAAGAATCGCGGTGGACAGATTCTGTCCTACCAGAAACCTAACTACCTTTTCTACAACTTGAGATGATTTTTGATTTTGAGCTCCCATTCTGTGGCAGGGAGTCAGCCCCAGTTAATTCCAGGGCTCCCATTTTTCACTGTACGGGACGCTGCCTCCAATCTGGGGAGGGGCAGGCTGGTGCCCTTTCATGGGGTGGCGACAAGAGTGATGATGCCTTCTCAGAGTCCTCCAGCCCCTCTGGCAGCCACCCACACACGTCCTTGTCCCGGCTGGGCTGCAGCTCTCAGGTCACGCTGGTCTTCCTCGTCCCCACCACATAGGCTGTCCAGGCTCCCCGGCTTCACCGGGCCACGTGCCCACAGCTCTCAGCGGCACACCAGACGTTCTGCTCCGTGGGGGCCCTGGACGGAGTCCCCTCCAAAAACCTTCACAGAAGGTTCCTCTGCTCCCGTGACAGGCTAGGTTCTCTGGAACTCAGGAAGTTGCCACTTTCCTCTCACTGGGAAAGGGGGCACAAGTTTCTCTCTCCTTGGATCCCCACATTTATCTGGAAGTTCTATGGGACAACCCCATCTCTGGATTCAGCCTGGAGTGTGGGGCAGGGCACCCGCTCCTTCCTTGGGGCACCCACTAGGAACTAACACCCCTGGTCCCCAGTTCTCCTCCTTTCCTCTAGCCTATCTGGATGCATCTTCTTTCCCCGGGGGCTTCATGGACTCTGATGGATTGAATATTGCTCCACATTTTCTATTTTGTCTTTGGTTCTCTCTGTCCTGCTTTAAGGGCTCAGCTTTCGAAACACAAAATATAAGAATTGCTCCCTGGATTTATCACTACTCCCTCAGTGCCTTGCTTGCCATCTCCCACAAGGGGAAGCATGAGATATAAGAAGTGCTTGGGAAAAACACATCATTCAATATGCCCAGATATTATCCTGCTGCACTCTGCTCGCAGGGACCTCCTAGGACCTGCACTTATAGCTGAAGGGCTGGTTGGGGCCCATCACCTCCTCAGCCCGTAGGAGTCAACCTTTGCCCCAGATTTCCTTAAGTTCTCAGGCATCTTATGTTCTCTTGGTCACTTCTGACTCAAAGCAGTGTTCCGTCTGAATTAGTTCTGTTTGTGACCATCCTGCTGGCCACACCCGGCCCCCTTCCCATCCCCGCCTCCCCATCTCCATGCCAACACTGTCTGCTGCAGGCCCTGGGTGTACAGGGCCTGCTTTCCTTAGGAGGACATTATGGTTTAAAGCAGAGTCATTTCTTTTCTCGGCAAAATAAACACAAAATACATTTAGTAAGGCTGTTAGAAATAAGAAGATAGAAAACTTGCTGCAGTCCCCATTGGAGACTGGTAGAAAAATTGCCTACGGCTGCGACCGTTGTTCTGTGTGTCATCTGTGTGTTACCCTCACTGAGACTCCCTGTGGCCTGGTTTAAATCTCAGCCTGACTTTCCCTGCCAGTAGTGTGTGTCTCTTCTCCTTCAGTCAGTGTGTCTTCAGGGAATAGAGATTAAAATTAATATTAGCTTAAGTAGCAAATGGTTAGGACAATGTATGGCAAAACAAAATGTAATGATTCCCAAATAATCTACAGAGCTCTTTATTTTCCATTTATAATCGAGACGGGGCCATCTCTATCCTAAGATGCCATTTCCACATGGGTGGAGGATGGGCTAGATGGGCGATGGGGATTAAGGAGGGCGCTTGTTGTGATGAGCATGGGCTGTCCTTAGTAAGTGACGAGTCACAGAATTCTACCCCAGAAATCGATGTTGTCCTATATGTTCACTAACAAAATGTAAATATACAAAATAAAAATAAAGAAAAATAAAGACACTCCTTCCTGGCAATGAGGTTACGCTGGAGCTTGGGGAAGCAGCCCCGTGCGGGCACCATGCGGGGCCATGCTGGGCTCCATGCTGGGCCTGTCGGGTGGCGGCAGTCTCCCTCCCTGGCTTCCCGCCTGTCAGGGCCTCATCATCTCAGGGCCCCTGCCTCCCTGGTCTTCCCTGCCCCTTCCCTGGGCCAGACCAGTCCTACTCTGCGTTCGCCTCTCCCTCCCCAAGCCCCCCTCGCAGCCTAGAAGCTGGTAAATGGCACTCATGTGATAATAGATGAGGATAAGTTAATGTGTTACCCCTCTTTGGTAACATTTGCATTTTTACAGGGTCTTTCAGAAGAAAAATCATCCTTAACAACAATAGGACTGGGATGGGAGAATCTCAGCACCTGCGTCTGCAGGGCCTAAGGAATTATATTTGTGACAAGAGGGGTTTTGATTCCTCAAATCGCAGCTCTGTTCCCGGGAAGGGATGGAGAACAAGAGGCTTCTTAGGGGGCTTCTGGGCAAAAGGCCCTGAGATGCAGGCCTAGGACAGAAAGTGACTCTCACCTCAGAGAGAAGGAAGAGACACCCCCCTGGAGACACAAATTCCCCAAAATAGAAAGGGGGTGGGACAGAGGAAACCCCAGTAGAAGAGAAGTGACATTTCTGGGCTATGAAGGGGCCTGTCCCTGCACACAGCAGCCTGGCACGCGCTCCCTCACAGAGACTGTGTCCAGGATCAACATTGCATGAAACTGACGGGTGCCGTGGGGCTGGCTGCCAGCTGCCTGGGGTGGGGAGGGGGTCGGGCACAGTGCAGGAGGGGCAGAGCCATGCTGCAGGATTGCAGGGTCGCCAGAGTCCTGGGAGCCCACCTCTGAGCCACAAGAGCTTCTCGATGATCACCGGTGTTCTTCCTTAGAGCTGGCCACGTTGCAGGACCACCAGGACCACTGTCCCGACCTCCCTCGGGCAGGCCACACGGCCTTCTGCAGTAGGGCTGGGCTGGCTGGAAACGGGGCGTAGGTGCATGGATGCCACATCTTAGCCTGGACCCCCTGCAAGACCCGCCATCGCACTCCTCAGCGTACTGCTAGTTACAGCAAAACTCTCCTCGCACTCCCCCCATGGCCCTGCCTCGCTCCCAGTGAGAACGCAGGCTCCAGGGGCTCTGACACGACCCTAACTAACCCTAAGCCTCCCACCCTGAGTGCTCTCCTCTCTGGGGGGTTCAAAACAAGCAGCTGCCCACAGCAGAGTGGCTGCTGCCGCCAAGCATTTGGCTGGCACGAACAGAGCACAGGCCTGGTTGCATCTCAAAATAAATTCCACTTCCGTAAAATAATTCTGAGAGCCGCCGGCTGGCCACGTTGGCAGGGACAGCAGGGAGGCTGACTACCACAGAGGAGCGGGCCTGCCAGGCTGCTGCTGCAGGACCGCCCTGTGCCCGAGGCTCCCGGGGCCGTCGGCCCCCGGGCGGGGGTTAGGCAGCATCCAATGCAGATGCTTCCCCTAGAGTCCGGGCCACCTGGGTTGCCTGTATACCTACGCTAGCCTCATGGGCTCAGCACACGTGGACCTACGGGCCTCTCCTCCAGATTCTGAGAGAGACTTAGGATGGGGAGGCTGGAAACTGAGCTCTACTGAGGGCCACGAATACATACATGACGTACGCAGAAGGTGCGGGCAGCACATCCCAGACTTATCCCTCTGCCGTCTTGACCCATGAACTTCTCATGGGCAAGGTCTGTGTGCTCTCTGTGAGCCCCGCCATGCCAGGCAGGGAAGGGATCAGAATCCGTCCAGGTGCTTCCAGGGCAGGGAGATCGACACCAACAGGTAGAAGTTACACAGAAGAGGAGTTCAGCTCTATTGAAAGAACTTTCAAACAGGCAACTCTATCTAAAAATAATGGGCTATCTTGGGAGCTAATGAGATCACTGTCCCTAGAGGTGTTCAAGCAGAGGCTCAAAAGCCACCTGCAAGAAATAGAATAGTCGGCAAACACTAGCGGAGGGTTGGTGAGTTGACTTCTAATGGTTGTTTAAAGACATAGTGCATGCAAAGGGCTTCCGATTGGAGGAAAGAATATTGATTGTGTTGCTGCCCCACTTAGAACCACCACATTGCACAGGGAGGGACGGAAAGGTAAATTAACATTTATTGAAAATCCATTATGTCCTGGACACATTATCTTTAATCTTTACAAGTATATGAGCAGGGTTTCTTATTCTTGTTTTACAGTGAGAAAAACAGATTTTGGAGAGGCCAAGAACCTTGCCCCAAATCACATTGTGTAAGCAGGCAGCACAGCAGGATGGGGGTCAACGCTCGTGGCAGTCTGGCTGTGCGACACCCCGCTTCCTCCGAAGAAGCTAGCGTTGCCTCCCCTCTGTCCGCTCCCCTCCTCTTTGTCCCATGGAGAGGGGATCTGTCACTGAAGCCGACTCTTTGGGCAGGATCGTGGCGGGAGGGGGGGCGGGCACCCACAGTTAAGGAAGTGTACTCGCCAGGCAGAGCACGTGGGACCTTTGCAGGGTTGATGAGAGTCTGTGTACTTTGCACTATTGCTGCTGCAGTGAGAGGCGTGATGGCAGGTGTCAGGGAAGCTGCCACTTTGGCAGTTTACAGGCAAATTGCAGGATTGTTTACAGCAGCCCAAGCATCCCTAGGGGTATCTGAGACCCAGCAATGCAGCAGTTTTCCTAGCAGGAAATTGCCAGAGTGGCTAGTGAGGGGAGGCTGTGGTTGGTTCTGGGTTAGGGGGACCAGCATGGTCTGGGGTCAGACGAGGAGCGAGGGGCCAGCCGACTGCTACAGGTGGGACACCGTACTGGCTTAGGACGTTGCTGGTGGAAACATGGCTTTGTGTTGTCAACTGCACTCCTGCCTGGAGGTATCTAAACTCTTCCTTTGGTTGACCTTGCTCTCTCTCTCCATCTGCTTTAACCCCATGGGGAAACCGAGGCAAGCCAGAGGTGAGAAAGATGCAGGTGTTAGCTCTAAGCTGGATTGTGTAGGCCCAAGTCTTGTGGAAGCTAGTACTTACGGATCTCTTTGCTCCTTGCTTCATTGAAAGAAGCCCACAGTGGCAGAGAGAGCGTCCTACCATTCTCAGCAGGCCCGGAGAAGCAGCCAGCCTTGTCGGGCAAGGAGAGCAGCCGGCAGAGACTGGGGAGGTCTCCTGGAGCCCAGCCCTGACACCTGGCTTCTCTAGCCCCACCTTGGTTTACTCTTATGCCTGGGCTTGCTAAGACCTTCACTGCAGGGAAATGACCCAGGGACTGTCCCTTCTTCACCTGCCAGCTCCTCCCCGTCACTCCCCTGCAGCATCGGCAGGTTCCCGCCCACCAGGTCACCTCTCTGTGGGTCTCTCTCAGGGCTCCTGGCTCAGCCTCACTGGGGTCACTCTTCACGGAAGGTGAGGCGGGAGATCCTAAAGCAGTGAGCATGGAGCCTAGATGGGGAATTCACTCATTCTAGCGGATGCTCAGAATCAGAAGCTTTGGAGTTCGCTGCTTAGGAGATGGTTAACATCCAGCCTCTCCAAACCAGGACCTGACCCCGGCCAGAGCAGTGACCTGGCGGGGAGGGGCCTAGGTTCCTGAAGGAAGGTGCCAGACAGCAAGCCGCCTTTCATCTGCCCAACAGCTGCTCCTTCTGCTCCCTTGAAATGTCCTGCAACAGGACAGGAGGCACTGGCCGAGGAGGGGACTGCAGTATTTCCAAGTGAAATCCTGTCTTGTGGACAGGAAATGTGACCAATCATTTGCTAAACTTGTCAGCCCATAACTGAGCTTCCTGTGTGCATTTCCACCCAGCAGGGTCAAGGCAGGGGGGTGAGCAAGCTGGTTGGAAGCAGGGACACGAATTCATAATCAGGATTTACCAGATCCTCTTAGAGGGAGTCAGCATTTATGTGGCAATGAGATTATTTACAGAGCTATGAACGATAGCAATACATGGTCAAAGACTTGAAAGGCAAGAGACAGGAGCAGAGGGGTGGAAACCTCCAGAGGCCTTGTTTTTGGACAAACGATTTTCAGACCACAGCAGACGTCACAACTGAATTCATATTTCCTTCAGTAACTACTAGTGTCACATATTAGCTCTGAATCTTACAGTTTGAATTGAGGAGATAATGGTTTGTTCTGTAAAAGAAACAAGATTTGTGCTTTGATTGTAGCTGAGGACTTTTTTCTCTTCCTTCCCCCATGTGAAAATCAGGTGGTACTGAAAATTCAAGCCCCCCAAAACAGGAGGAAGAGAGCAGACTCTGCAGGCAGCTGTGGCCTGGCAGAGCCAAAGCTGAAATCAGAGGGGGGCTCCAGGTCCAGAGAGGTGTGGAGCCCCACGTCACAGGGTGCTTCCGTCAGGCCCAGGTGGGGACCTCGGAGAGCTCAACACCCCCTAGCTCCTCCTGCCCCAGTCCTGGCCTGGGCCCAAGGCTCTCTCGCGCTTGTTTTCAGGGCAAGCCTTGCATGGGTCCCAAGCGGGCAGGGCGAGCCGAGTGGGGAGTGCAGGAGGAAAGTGCAATTTGCTGTTTATCAGCTAAGCACTGGTGTCTGAAAGCCTCAAACTGAAGGCATCAATAATTCAAGCATTCATATGCTGGAGAGTATTTCCCTTTTTGTCACATTTCTGGCCAATTGATTTCCCCTGGCCACAAACTTGCTGCTTTTAGAACATCATTAATAACAAATCGACTCTGGCAGAATCTGCCCCAGGAGGGGGCATTGTCTGGGAAAGGTCCCCGATCTTGTTTTCTCTGAGAAGAGGGGCTCTGCTCAGGCACAGCAGCATGAGGACTGGGAGGCTTGCTTTGGTGGCAGAGGGACCTGGGAGCAGAGAAACAAGTGGCCCGTTCAATACCTCCCTAGTCAGTTGCCAGAAGCCTTGGATAGGGCTACTGGGAGCAAGGGGCAACATGGGGGTCTAGCACGAGAATATAGTGTCCAAACCCCTCTCTAGTCTCCTCCTTACCCTCCAGCCTCCCCCACAGGGTCCTATCTCTGGAGGCTTCCAAGTCTGAGTCCCTGAGCCCCATGGGATGAACACCACTCAGGGGTTTGGAACTAGCTAAATAGATGGTGGCTCACAGTGCCACCTGGGGCCCCTGCCTCAGGCCACTCTGTGCAGGGAAGTGAGGCCAGCGCCCCTTCTCTGAGGCCCTCTGTGGCAGCACTTCCTGACCCCGCGGGCACCCAGGGCCCAGGCGGTCTCTCTGTCTTCTTCTCCACTGATTCTCCTATCCCTCCGCTGTGCCCCCAGAGTCTGGCTCTCCGTACAGCCTGTGATGGGTGCTCACAAAGTACAAATGACAGAAGAAATGTTCTTACAGATCCTACACAGGGACTGAAGTGCGGCCACTGCCTCGGGACTCTGGGTTTACACAGAGGAATGAGTCTCTAGTGGTGGGGCTTTTGGCAGCTTGGGAGAATGGCTACAGAGGGCTTTTTGCCTGGCGGGAGGATCCTAAAATCAGACAAGATAGCTAGGGCCCATTTCACCTACATGAAGCTGCTCCCATTTAAAACTCCCCTTCTATCATTGTGCTGGGCAGAAGTCCTTCTGGAAAGGTGTTGATAGAAACATGTAGAAAATCCTGCCCTGGCAGTGCCGCAGTTGGGGAATGGGGACAGGTTCCTTCCCTTACTCCTGGGCAGGGCCATCTCCAAGGTGTGAGTGCCAAGCAGCCTCTTCTCCCTCTTCTACGCCGCTCACACCCATCAAGCCTCCTCCAGCCCCCGCAGCCCTGGCAAGCCAGAGCTCTCCCAGGAATCCCTATTATAGGGAGCCTGTGATCAAAACCAGGGTGAACACTCTGACGTTTCTGCTCCTATCCCTAGAGTGGCAAGCACTGACATCAGCCAAGATCGGGCCTCCCGAAGGGCTCAGCCCTGCTAATCCCATGGCAGAGGCCGCTCTGCACCCGCCCCCCCACCATGGCTTATATCCCTGGAAATCTCTTGGCTGGCCTGATATTGATTTGGCTTTGAACAGGAGTCAGTAAGAAATACACACTCCACAGGCCTGAAATAGAATCTGCCCTTTGCAGTTGTAGCCTACTTGCTGGGTCCAATTTGAACATGGCTACCCCAGGACAGGCCCCCCAGGGTCCAGAGATGCCTGCCGTAGCCAGTCTTCGTCTTACAAGCCCACAGGGGCCCAGCGACCGTGGGCAGCTTGTCACGGCGTTTTACGGGCAGGATAAATGTTGGTGTTATATTCACTTGTGCAGCATGGAGTCTGAGCCCACGTCATGGCCAAGCCTGGGGAGATGGGAGGTTTGTGCTGAGCCAGCTGCAGGGAACTGTACTTTCCCGGTGGCTTTCCAAGAAAACAGTTTGGGCTGGAGGGTTAAGGAAGGTTTGGGCTGGAGGGTTAGGGGCCTGGAAGGGCAGAGGCGGAAGCCGCAGATCTCGCAGTCCAGCATCCCCTCCCGAATGGGCTGACCCCAGGCGCCTCCAGATACATGTGCCAGGCCCTGCCGCCCCCAAGCCCCGGGAGTTGTCTTGTTCTTGAAAGGGCACGAGGGCTGCGGAGGACCCGACGGTGCAGTCTAGGTGGAATAACAGGCTGGATCACCTCCGGGTAGTGATTTTGTGTCCAAGGATCTCTTCCTACTTAAAATCTTTGAGAAAGCCTTCTTGTTTCCAAACTTCAGATTTTTTTTTTTTTTTTCCTAGAGGGGATCAGACTTGGAGGGATGTCCTGCCTTGGGCAAAAGAGTATAGCTGGTGAAGTTTTTCATCCCCGTCCTACATTCCCCGTTCTACACTTCCTACCTACGTTTTCTCATTTTCCCACTCTTTCCCCTAGAAGGAGACTGGCTTTTATTAAGCACCTCCCATAAACCAAGTTGTTTTTAATTTACAGCAACTCTCTGAGGTGGGGGTTATTACTCCCATTGCAAGTATAACCACTGTGTTGAATCAAGAGGACCCGTGAGACATATTCAGAAGGCAAATTTGTGTTTGTGTGCCACTATCCCTTTAAACTGGCTCTATGGCTAGTCCTTTTCCTTGACACTGGGTAAAATCTCTGACTTTTCTGCTCACTCTTCGAGACTACAAGTCACTTTCCATCACCAACATAGTATCTAGACTCAAGAATGTCAGGTGTCCAGTTCAATGGACTATTCACCACATCAGTCTTTATACAATCAGGACATTATGGGTTTCTGCTGTTAGCACAGAACCAACGACCCTAAAAGTTCGGCAGTTCATGCACGAGTTTTACTTCTCCCTCGTTCAGAGTCCGCCGGAGGTCAGGAGACTCCCCCGCAGCTGTCCTCCACGTGGGGACTCTGTCGCTTTGTCTTGTGGTTCCATGTTCCACAGGGAAAGAGAGACCCTAGAGAATCGTACAGGAGCTTTTCTCTGCTCGGTGAGATCTGACACATATCACTTCCAACCACATTGCCTTCCCCAGGATCATATTGTTCCATCTAACTTCAGGGAAGGAGGGAAAGTGAAGAGCAACCAGTGAATACGTGACCTTGTCTGTTAGTAAAAATAACCCTTCACCCATTCCTGTCTCAGCTTCTGTGGGCTCCTGCCACAGGGTCAGGGGCAGACAGGAGGGGGTGCCATGAGCTTTTTTTTTCTTTCTGAGACCTCTCCTCTGCTCACCTGCTTCTGACCCCTCTGGTGTTGGGGCGACAGGAGGAAGGGGAGGTAAGAAGAGCAGGGAACTTTTCTGACAGGTGTGGTAGTAAATGGCTTCAAGAGCTTGGGGTCTAGAAGATGCCTAAAGCCTCCTTCCCTCCCATGGGTGCTCTCCTGGCTCGTCAGAGGCCCCACTGGGAGCAAAAGGCAGCATTTGCCGTGTCTCAGGCTCTGGGTTGCCTTCCCACTGCCACCCCTCCCCAGGCCCCGGTTTTCAGATGGCCCAGTCCATGCAGACTCTCCCTGTTGGCTTTCCACTGCACCCCCTTGGGCAAGGCTTAAAATGGATTTGGGCCAGTTCTCTTTTTGGCTGAGAGGGGCCGGAGAGAGGGCTGGTGCCTCTGCTGCCTCGACAAACCCCGGTCCCAGTGCGGCAGCAATCCCCCTTAGCTTCTCAGCCACGGCTGCCGGCTGTCGGGCCATGGTGCCTTTGACGTTTCCTGGGCAGGAGTCAGACACCAGGCTCCTGGGTGCCTCTAACTATAGGGGAAAATCTGGAGCTCTCCGAGTGGTGCTTTCTGGTGCCGCGAGGTGCAGGAGAATTATTCCACCCTTTCCTTTTATGGGGAAGGGAAGCTCCAAACAGGGCTCACCTTCCTTAGAGGCATTCTCTTTTAAAACCCTCTCTTGATTTCCAACAATTTGACAATATAGGATTCCTGTATTGTGGGCAAGGGATTTTGAGAGTTGTGATGATGGATTTCCAGATAATTCTTTGGTAAATTCTGCATACAGCCTAGCATGCTTCAATCAGTTTAACATTCTGTAACAAAGTGACAGGTGCTCAACCCAACTCAGGCTGACTGAAGAAAAATGGAGGCCTTATTGCAAGGACCTTGAGATGTCCCCATGGAACCCAACAGCTTGAATTTAGCTGGGGTTTAGGACTTACTATAACCAAGGGCTCAAATTCTGTCAGGTGTCTCTCTACCTCTTATATCACTACATCTGTCCTGGTGTCTGCTTCAGCCTTTCCCTCTCTCTGCAAACTGATTTACTTCCCTTACTTCTCTGGTCTAGTCATGGAAAACATGGCTACTAGGAGCTCCGAAAATACACATCTGATAGTCCAGCTATCCATACACACAAAGAGACTTTCCATTCTCTCAGGCCCAAGACCAAAAATTCTGGGGAAGGAAGCACACAGGATCTCCTTGGTTTCACCTTGGTTTATTAGTTCTTTTCGGGGTCAGGGACTCACTATAATGTGGCAGCTCCTCCTGCAGCCCTGGCTGGTGTGTGAGATGGAAAATCTGAGAAGGCAGCTGTTACTTGGAGCCCCTAGGCACTCTTTCAGCTGTTGAATCACTTGGACTTGTGCTAAGGTGCCTGGTGGTTCAAGCCCCATCTTCAGTAGGATTGGAAGGTGGTGACAGGGTTCTGGTTTGTACAAAAGTCCATGGATGCCAGGCCGGCTCCAGGAGTTCTCCTTTCTTACCTCTTTCACCAATAAAGACTTCTTTTCCATTAGGAGGAAAGCATTCATCTCATACTGCCTTGAATTGTGAGATATCTACCCAAGAATGTTACCTTCATACAAGATGGCAAATGCCTAAGTTCTGGGGGCTATGTTTTTTGAGAAACTAAGTCCTTTGACTTAGTGATGTTTCTATACCCCAACTCATCCCAGCACTGCCTTATATACACAATAATTATATTTAGTGAATGTATGAACAAATGAATGAATGATTCCAAAGGATGTGACCTGCTGAACCCGTTAAAAACGAAATTGAGGATGACTAAGGGAAAACATTCCTGAACCTTGGATAAAATTTCTTGCTTCCTTCCCAGAAAATCTGGGTTTCATGTACAAATAAGGTAAAAGTTTAAAATAGGATCTAGCACAATGTTAAACAAACAGAAGATATTTGGCAAATGTATGCTGATTGGCTCAGAGCCACTAAGGCCCTAACTCCATATTGTTCCAGCATCATCTCCATGTCCTGGGCCATCTAGACTTCCACTATCCTATCTTCCCAGCTGGCCCATATAAACTGGAATCACTCAGGTACTGGGATTTTCCCAGAGGGGTATCACCAGGGCTATTTTCTCAAAGGACTTCACTCTTACGTTTTGTTATCAAAGGAGTTAGAATTCAGAGAGGACTTCCCTACAGCAAGGGAAATGCTGGAATGAGAGAAGGAGGGTAACAGTGAGATCACCTTGAACTTAGAGTTGTTTACGCTGACTATCTGCAGAGAAGAGGTAGAATAGGGTTGGGTACCAGATACTTCCCTAAAAATACATGGGGAAGCCTAGGGAGGAGTCTGGTAAGGCTGAAACTAGCTCTGAATCAGGCATTAGCAGGAAGCCAAAACTGGGAAAGCATATCATTATTTAAAACTCCCATTAAGACTCTATAGTGGGAGAGGGGGTGCTAATTTCAGGAAGTGACGGAGTAGTTGTAAGTACCCAAAATTAATTGATGGTTTTAAGGAAGAAATAAAGTGTAGGTAGCACTGCGTCATAAACCCATCGCTGGAGAAGAGGAAGACTATTAATTCTCATGATTCCTCATACCACAGGACAGAAAAGTAATAGTTCAGGTTGTGTATGATGAAATCTAATGCTGTGGCATAATTTTTTCTCATCGATTGGTTCCCAGCCTATCTGCAGTGATTTATAGGAATAACGGGGAGGGAGTGCTCTCGGCAGGATGGCCAGGGCTGGGGAGGTTTATGTGCAATACTGGTTTCCAGAGTTAATAGATTTTCAATTATGGCCAATGGAATAGTATTATGCTCCTGGAATCATCAAGCCCTATCCCACTCCTAGCTTACCAGATCCCACCGACCACTCCAAAACAGACATTTGAGCAAGATGGGAAAGGCTCCTACCTCAGTCAATATCCTGGGATATGTCTGACTGGAGGGAGTCTAAGTCCCATATTCCATCAATAGAAACCTAATGACCCTAAACCACTCATTCCCTCATCTCTGAAGCTGAAAGTCTGGAAAAGATATGGCACGCAGAACCAGAATTATACCCACTCTGCCCAGAGTAATGTAGCCCAGCAGAGATTTGATCCAAGAAACAGAGTCTAGATTAGGAGACAGGAGATCACAACAGAAGTCATGGCTCAGAGTCTAAGCAGGAAGGAGACAGTCAAAGAGGTCCTCAGGCTGAGGAACCAGAAAAACAAGAAGGCATCAACCTTTAACAAAGAAATCCCCAGTTCAGGCCACAACCACTTCAATATCGTTGTATCCTTAGCATCTGTTAGTTTGACACAAACAAGCACTCATATTTATTAAATAAATGAATGAAACAAGTTTGTGGAGTCTGCAACAGGTTTAGCGGGACCTTTAGCACACTGAATATTTACCTGTTCCTCCACCTCTCCAGGCCCCTGCCACTAAGTGGGGCCAGTAACTGGGCTAGGCCACTAGACTATGAGTAGAAATGATGTAAGACATTTAAAGATTGGTGCACAAATCTCCAGCCGTCACTTACCTTGTAGTGGTGACTGTGGGGGTTGCATGTTCCAAATGATACAGTTTAAGACAGAGGGACTTTCATCAACTTGTGTTCTTTAGTGCCCGAGTAGAACAGAGCTCTTTTCTCCCCTCCTAACCAGTGTTGGATAGGTAATGTGAGTGAGAAGTAAACCTGTGGTTTCCTTAGCCTAATCCTGAACAAACACGACACACTAGGTTTACCAATTGTCTTTGTCAGCTTGGGCTTCTATAACAATGGGCTTAAATGACAGGCATTTATTTCTCACGGCTCTGGAGGCTCAGAAGTCCAAGATCAAGGAGCCAGCAGGTTAGGGGTCTGGTGAGGACCTGCTAACTGGGTTCTAGGTGGCCATCTTCTTGCCATGTGTTCCCATGTCATTTCTTTGGTGTGTGCACTCAAAGAAAGGGAGCTCTGGTGTCTCTTCGTCCTCTTATGAGGACACAAACCCTATTATGGGGGTTTCACCCTCATGTATTGGAGGTTCGGGCTTCAATATACGAATTTTGGGGGAATGCAGATATTTAGCTCATAACACCAGTTCAGTGTTCCAACTGAACACTGACCTTCCAACCCTCCTTTCTCACCCTCTTGCAAAAAGGCCTTTTTCTTTGAACATTATGTCATCGGGTTCATCATCCTTTAACTCTTTTATTCATCTTTATCACCATTATCTTCCACCTTCCTTTCATAGTCCTGTTCATTACAGAATTTATTAGCTGGCTCAAAAATTTATTTTTCTCTTCAGCTCCTGGCATCATTTGTTTCATAAATATCTACTATCCATCCCAAGTCTTAGTTTCAGAAGTTCTCGACATCATCAGTGCCAAAACGTCCATGTCCAGTACCTTCAACCAACACAGTCTAGACTCTGTCTCCTCCACCTTTGGATATGCAAATTCCAATAGCCTAATTTTCTTACCCTTCCTGCTTTCCCACCACAGTGTTGTTAGACCTCATTTAGGCCTCTCATCCTTCGAGTCCAACCTATGTATCTGCCACTTCCAGTGTAGGCTAAACTCTCTGAAGTCAGAGGGTGTTCTCAGCACTTGTCACAGTACGTAGCCCAGGTATGCAGAAGATAGTCGTGAAAAATGAATGAGCAAAGTGGCCATCCCTGCGTACCTGGTGGGGTGTCCCCACATCCTCTTAAGGATGTTTTTGGTAAATGACACAAATTGCCCTCAAGAGCATCTGGACAGAAACCAAAAGATCAGATTTTGAATTCTCCATTCTCCATGAATGGCTCCATCCCTAGTTACCTATGTGATCTTGGACAAATCTCTTGACCTTTCCCTGAATCTCAGCTTCCTTTTGTCTCCCCCCCCCCACCCCTTTTTGGTTGAATTGTTAATGGGAATCAAATGAAATCATGCATGTGAAAATGGTTTTAAAATGTAAAGAGCTCTACAGTCATATAAGAATCATTAGGAAAATACCAATGGATTTCCTGTCCCCCAGTGTGTACTGACTTAGCAGATTCATACCCTTCCTTACGGAGGAAAAGCTGTGAAAATGTTGAGGGAATCAAGAACCCAAAAGCCAAAGATGAAACATCAGGGACTGAGATCAGCACAACCTGCTTCTCTCAGCATTCCATATTCCTTCATTCACCAAACATTCATTGATTTTCTACTATTTTCACTTACTCAGTATGGCATAGGCGTTGCCCTTACGGAGTTCAGTCTTTCCATGGGAACAGATGAAAAAACGACTAATTGCACCCAGTGTGATAAAACCAAAACAGGAGTAAGTGCTGGATGCCGGAGGTGGAGGAACCGTGAATTCTCTCTGAGGAGAGAGGGACACAGAGGATCCTAAGACAAGGGGCCCATGCTCTCCGCAGCTACACTGAATCAGCTTTCCCATGGACACAGGGATGAGACCAGGTTCTGGAGGAAACAGGTGTGTGGAGAAAGAATTAAACACGACTGGACTTTAAGCCCCTTTCCTTAGCTCTTCCCCGGACTGTGCCCCCTGCCCAGGGACTACCTGGCCACCGCAACCAAAGTTGCCGGTGTGTGTAGTTCCTCCTCCCGACCACCCTGTGAGGTACGGAGCCACCGTCTCCCTCTCTGAGTTACAGCCAGACCTCTAAGACCAGATCCCGCATTCTCCTCACCATGTCACTGCCCGGCATACCTGGAAAAGATGTCATGTCAGAGCCCGAGGAGGAGGGGGGAGGAGGAGGAAGGCCTCCCACAGCATCTGTAATTGGCTTCGGAGCTTCAGGGCGGAGTTACTGTCCAGGTGACCAGCCTGCCTCCAGTCGGAATCCTTCCTGTGCCAGTGGCTCCCTGTGGCCAGGCCAAACTCATTGTGCCAGATTCCCCAGACTCATGCAACGCAAATTAGATGCTCTATGCACAGGGGCAGCCCAGAGGCGCTGCATTCTCCACTGGCTGGGCAGGCTGGGGATGACCCAGAGACGTGCAATGACTCCTGGCGATGGCAACGTGAGCAAGCCAGTGGACCCACAGGCTCCACTGCATGGCAGACAGCCTGTCCTCCCCCGTCAAGGGGCTCGGGTCTTCCTCCCTGGATTTTTAGAGGCTTCCAAGTCACCCCAAGAATGGCACATTCACCCCACTTCTTCTTGGACAGGAGATTGTGAGGAAGACACAGACCCAGTCATCATACTGCCGACAGGGATCCCAAGCATAGTTTTAGCAAACAGTTGGGGCATTTTTAGTAACCCGTGGACGAAAGAGATTGGGGCTTCAAAGCTAACCTCTTTCTTTACTCTTATCCTGACCCCCTAGGTGGGTATCTCGGTCTCTCTCCTCAAATGTGGGTGGATGTTGGGGGAGAGCAGGATGGGGTGGAGGGCTAGGAATATCCAGATGTAATTTCTGATAGCAAAGTTAGCATTTTCAACTACTTTCCACTCATTTCTCCCCCTACCTTTTATACTTTTAACTATGAAAACTCCTAATAAATGTCCATTTAGCTACACAACCAGGACAAGTTAGGTAACAAAAGATAATAAATTTTCATGAGCCCCATGTTCTGCTTCCTCTTATGCCTTTCCCTAACCACGGGCTTCCCAGTTTACATCGGTGGCATTCCTAGCTTGGCTTAGAGGAGACCACATTATCAAAATCCACTGTGAACCTACCATCTCGGAGCCCTCTCAGCGTAGGCGACCATGTCTGGATTGTGAGAGAGATGTCCCTGTTTGCAGGTGGGGCACCAGATGCAATGCCTCAGGAAAACCCAAGGTGACAACTTTCTAGAATTCAGGGAGGTTTGAGGTGTGGGAGTAAACACACTCCTTTTTCATCCCCAGGAAGAGGATGACCCAGACAGAAGTAATTATGCTGTAATAGTGACCTCCACAAAGCTTAGAATCAGGGCGTCCATTCATCTGAGTATTGCCATGTTCCTCACAAATAACATACCCCAGGATAAGTTATGGGGTCTCTAAGCTTCAACATAAATATTATACATTTTCCTCTCTTACCAGCTTTACTAAATGGCACATGATCCTGAACATTATTTTTATTTATTTATGTGTGTGTTTGTGTGTGTGTGTATTTATTTGTTTATTTTTAAGGAATTTATTTATTTAACAGAGAGAGACCGCACAAGCAGGGGGAGCAGCAGGCAGGAAAGGGAGAAGCAGGCTCCCAGCCAAGCAGGGAGGCCGATGCGAGACTCTGATCTCAGCACCCTGAGATCACGACCTGAGCCAAAGGCAGACACTTAACTGACTGAGCCACCCAGGTGCCCTAGAACATTATTTTTATACTCAAACAGATATGTATTGTGAGGAAAATGCAAAGTTTCCAAAATGCAAAGTGCATTTTTACAGTGCTCCACTAGGTTAAGAGGAATTTTGTGCCTGTAGCAGTCAGCATCAGACTACAGATACCCTTTCATTCTCCCGTAGGACTATTCCACTAAGAAGCTGAGAGGTCCTTTCTACTCAGCAGCTCCTACCGTCATGGAGCCTGACACTTGGTATTAGGGTTAATCTTTTCCAAGGATCTATTGTAATCATTCCTCCGCATCTTGGCACTTTGGGCCACTTTTAAGATGACTCTGGTTCAAAGCCTGCCCCTCCAGAACACCGAAGAGGAAGGAGCCTGCCACCACTTGAGATATAAAGCTCCTCTTTCCTGGCCTGCAGTGACCCCAGGACACTCTCAAACACACCTCACCAAGCTTCTAACTCCAAGGCTGAGTTCTGAGAAGATGTAATTGCCCCTACATACTTGAATGTCCCACAAAATTGGGAAAACCCAATCATACTCATTTAAAGGGGCCTAGCATGGACCCAAGAACAGAATCAATATTCATTTTCTTTCCACTGAAAAAAAAGAATGACAAAGGAAGTTGTCCGGCAGCCTTTCAGCTTGAGCAACACTGACTTACTGGACATTTGGCAGGTGAACCTGAATCCCTAGGCCTGACTTCCTTCCCCTGCCCTCCCTTGTCCTTCTTATTCCCCACACTCCTGCCAGAGGAGACTGGGAGCTCTCCCTACAGATATTCCCAATAGCACTGGGGCCTTCATTGAGGCTGAGTTGAGGTTTCTGACTCTCAGGACTGATTGAGGCCCAGGGCCAAACTCTGGATCAGTGTCAAATCTGAAGCAAGAAGGCCTCATGCCTGCTCCCTGCCCTCGGTAGTACAGAAAGAAAAAGAAAAGCCAGAGGTGCCCTCAGTAAAAACCTCAGGTGGAGATTCTTAGGTCAAGTCTTACATGGCACTAGATACACTTAATGCAAATCCTGGGCTCAAAACAAGGTACTTTTACACTTCTGTTTTTCACATAGTTCCTCCATTTTTCACTTCTTTTGTGCAGAGGGAGAGGGCTCTCTGTTTAGCCCCCAGATAAAGCACATGAAGGGCTTAAGAACAAGCCACCCTGAAATATGCCACTTTAGCATGTTGATTATCTTGAACTGAAGGTTCTTGAGAAACAGCGGGTGCAGAAAGGGCTCCGACCTCCCTCCCACCTAACAGCAAGACGCAACATTTCCTTTGAGCAAGTGCTCCCTACACCAGGAAGAGAAGAACGTTCTTATCACCAGAGACTGGGAGTTGATGCTGAAATGGATCTGCAAGAACGGACCTACAAAGTAACCTTGATCTTCCATTAGCTTCCCCACAGATCTTCCCATTAGCTTCCCCACAGCTTACCACCCTTAGAAGCTTAACTTCCTTTTCCTTTGTCTTGTCACTTCTCCACAAATAGATGGTTCTTTGTTAAGAAGGCACATAAGCTCTGGGTCCCAACCACTTCTTTGCATCTTCATTTTTCCTACGAAATATTAAAATTTTCCTATAAATAGTGAAGATATTAAATAAAATGTGTATTCTGTTCTCCTACTAATCTGTCTTATGTCAGCTTAAATCTCAGCCCAGCCACAGAAACTCGGAGAGTACTAGAAAAAAGTATTTCCTCCTCCACATACATCTGGATCCTTCTAGACCCAGGTATAACTACCCAGATTCTCCCTGTTCCTTTTTGCATCCAAGAAGCTAAGGCAGGCCTATACCCCATGCCCCATGGCTGCTCACATGTGTCCACATGGAGGACAGCCCAGTGTCTCTCTTTTCCTCTCTCTCTTCAGGCCAGTGCAAGTGGAATTTGTGTCTGGGATTTGGTTTTGGGATTTGGCTCTGGCCTCAGTCTCCAATCAGTTTTTGCCACTGCCATGCTGTTTAATAGTGGTAGCTCTCGTCCCATTTGGTCATCGTTCTTTGTGCACATACCCCATCTGTCAGCTCCTTAGAGGGGAGAAGAGGAGTGACTCCCTGGGCCCTAACAGTGATCGTCGTCACTAACAGGAGAACATGGACAGAATGACAGAGATCACACAGATCTTCCACACTCACACTCATGTGCTACCTAGCAACTGAGGTCCCTTTGGCTAGCATTCGCATTTATCAAATGTGGGATCTCAATGCTCAGAGAATCAGAGTCAAGCGATGATGACCAAGGCAGCTAGTCAGTGGCAGAGCAAGGCTCGGGCTCCGGAAGCAGGATATACAGGGGAAAGGATGCAGGCTTTGGAGTTGGCCGGACCGCTGTTTGAGTAGCAGCTCCCCAGGTTCACTGCCTTCTGATTCATTGTGTGTGTAGGTAGAGGATGTGGGGAGGGTCAGCCTGACCTTGTGACTCAGCTGCCACCTGGCTTCGCATCCCGCTCTGCTGCTGCAGCCCACAGACCGTTCCCTCCCCGCAGTGCCAGCCTCACTTCTCCCAAGAACCTTCTCTCTGGATCAGACGATGAATTCAGGACCAGCCCAAGGGAAAGGAGCTTTGCAGGAATACCCATCTGGTCCCCATAAAGAGATAGGGGCGGGGAGTGGGGGGCGGAGAGGGGGTGTGGATCTGGGATCCTCCCCATCGGCCCCTGCAGCGGGGACCCTTCCCCTTCCCCAGTCTCCATTGTTAGGCAAACAAAGTCCTTGGTTCTGGGGTGGATTGCATGCAAATTGAATTAAGTCTCCATCTGTTAGTTTATTCATTGCCGAGTTTTTGTGTTTTGTTTTGGTTTTTTCCTTTTTTTCCTTTTTGGACTCTCCACGTTTCATACTTGCTAATGAGCAGATCAAATAGCATCAGGGGCTGTGGGCAGGAGGCAGCTCTGCTCTGCTGGGAGCCCCAGTGTGCTCTCTGACACCTCCCAGAGATACCCCTCCCCTCCTGTCCTCCCTTTGGATTCCTGCTGCTTCAGCCCTCCTAGGAAAAGTGCCCAAGCTGTTGATTCAAAATAGATATTCATTTGCATGGAATTAGCATGTTGCTCTTTTAAAGTTCAGTTCCGCCAACAGGCCCACCACCCCAGGCCCTCACTCTGGGGTGCGAGGTAAGGGTGACTGGCTTGGGGGAGGGATGTGGCGCATACAGTGCAGGAGGTCCCTCAGGACGGTGGTCTCTAGGGCACCACTCCTCAGTGGCAGGCTCTGAGCTCTGCTGTTTCCTAGCAGGAGGCCGGGAGGCACCTTTGAGGCAGGTGCCTCTGGCCTTCACCCAGGCTGTGTCACAGTGCTAGAAATGCCTGCCATCAGTCTCTGTGGAACATTTGGTTGAGGGGAGAGAGAGGAGGAAGTAAGAGCCCTACAGCATCTGTGAAAATACCACAACAATAAGAATAATGAAAATAATAAAGCCAACATTTATTGACCTTCCATTTTAATTCTAACACTTATCAAAATCTTTAAAGATAAACAGTATCATATTGTTGGGACTCTTTCAAGTGCAAGTATCTGAAAACATAAGTCTAACAGACTAACAATAAAGGGGCAGGGAGGGAATGTTTTATGTAACTAAAAAAAATCCAAATCCAGAGTTCTCGGTGTCAGGCCCTTCTAGATGGAACAGCTCAAATGATGTCATCTGGACTTGGTCTGTCTCCCTCTCTCAGCTCTGCTGTCCCCGGTCTGGAATCGCTGTGAGGCAGCGTTCCTCAATTTGGTAGCTTCCAACAGCTCCGGACTCAGGTGGAGGAGTAAATGAGAAACCTTTTCTTTCTCAATGATTCGAATTCAGGTCGGACGCCAGATTTTTATTGGCAGAGTTTGAGCCACATGATCCCCTGTAACCCAATCACTGTAGCAGGAGGCGCAGTGCCCGTTGGCTGGAGCCGCGTGAGTGTGTCTGGAGAGAGCCCGTGTGGCGTCAGTGCCCCCTACCCTTTCAAAATTCCAGGCCTGTGTGTCCGGGCAGAGGATTCTCATGAGAAAATTGGGTTCCTGTTACAGAAGACGGAGGAATAGACACTGGGTGGCAAAAACAATAAATATCCATTGCAGATACCGTGCCTCTTTATAGAGGAAGAAAAACGCCCAGAAGTTACGTCATTCCCCTGGGGATCACGTAGCTCCTAAACTGCTGATATTCAAATCTAGAGTTGATTATCTCCAAGCCACATGCTGCATGTCATCCTTCCTCCTACGTTGAGTTTCAAGAGGGAAGGGAGAGGTGTTAGAAGCGGAGAAACGTATACAACAGAAAAACTGCCGATGTAATGGAGAGCGAGCTTCCCAAATGCCCCGGATGTACTGGGGGGGTGCGGGGGGAACGGCCATGGGAGAAGAGGAGAGCTCTTAATTCATTGGATATGACCACTTCATAATGGAAATCATTTTATATTCTAGAGCAAGAAGGGATCTCAGGAGATTTCAGGCCATCTGGGCTGACATGAACCCCTGGCACAGTTCCTTCACATCCCTCCCTGTTGCCCCTTGGTGGGTCTCAAAGGCCACATGTTACCTGGGTGTGACAGTCCTTCTCGGCCTTGAAGAGGGGCAGGTGTGTCTGTTAATCTATGAGAAAAAAAAAAAATAGAAAATTGACTTTTACAATCTTCTGTGTTTCTGTTATTTTCTTGGCCACTCATTTCCCATAAATATCCCCAATACTGTTAGTGCCAGGTGCTGCCTTAGCTGAGTAATTCACAGTGGGAGCTGATGCTCCTTCAACCCTGTCTCTGCTCTATTCCCCCGTGCATTTCTCAGGATTCTTTGATGGCAAGCAACAGACATCTCTGGTAACTTAAGTGGAAGGGTCCGGGGTAGTTACAGAACCCAGAGAAAATCTGAGCAAATAGGCTGCAGGAAGGACAGAAAGCAAGACCACTCCAGGGATATAAGAGGTTAAGAGTTGGGCATCCCGCTGAGTAGGCAAATTAGACTGGATTTAACCTGCTCTCTCTCCTCATCAATCCTTGCCTCTCTATGCAAAGTTTTGTCTGCCTAGGGAAAGGTGACTTTTTCTTTGCTCAAAGATACCTCAATTCCCTCAGCTGTGTGCCTTTTGTAGGTCTCACAAAGGCTATCAATGGCCCTGGAAGTAATAAACAATCTTCTCAGGTTGCTGCCATCAAAAATACATCAGCTCCACCCATTTTTGACCTTGTATAATTCTACTCACAGTTCAGATTCTGAGAGATTGGCTAGCCCCCAGGTCGCAGTTAGTCTGTGCTGGGTTACCCTCCAGCCCTGGTCCACGTCTTCTGTAGCTGCCGGGGCTCCTTGCTCCTTGTGGGAGTCCTGTCATGGCCAAAGGCATGCAACCTCTGGGGGCAGTGGGACACAGGCCTAACCCTTATTAGGCTGGGTCCCCGGGGGCTGCTGGTGTCGAAAGCCTGGAGTTAGGTTCCACCTAGTTTCAGCTTCAATCCTTCAAGCATTGACGGAGCGCCTCCTTCCACGCAGTGGGACATCAGTGAGTTGTCCACCTTTCAAAACTATTTGGCACCACCAAAGGGTCTGGAGGGTTCACAAGAAAGGAATGTGAACAGATGGCATAAGTTGGGCAATAAGGTGGTGAGGGTGTATAAGAGACATGGGGAGAGAGTAAGCAGGTGTCCAGTGGAAGGGATTTGCGTGTTCCCAAAGACTGCTAGGCAACTGCCGTCAGTCTGCCAGTCCTGCTGCACTGGAAGAACCTCTTGTCATTGCTATGAGGGAGGCCAGTGCCCAGAATTGCAGGTACTTACCTCTGGGAGGAGCACAAGACACATTGTTGAGAACATTTAAAAAAAAAAAAAAAGAACAAACATAGCATCTCTATTTTTATTTAATTTTTCAAGTAAATATAATCATAATTTAAATTAAAATCTATTATTAACTTAAATTTACTTAAGTACATTTTATTTATTAAAAGAGAGAGAGAGGGTGCCTGGGTGGCTCAGTTGGTTGAGCAACTGCCTTCGGCTCAGGTCATGATCCTTGAGTTCTGGGATCGAGTCCCACATCAGGCTCCCAGCTCCATGGGGAGTCTGCTTCTTCCTCTGGCCTTCTCTCCTCTCATGCTCTCTCTCACTTTCTCTGTCTCTCAAATAAGTAAATAAAATCTTAAAAAAAATAAAGATAAAAAATAAAAGAGAGAGAGATTGGTTAGCTTGCTCCCCTGACAGACATTCTTATGGAGACTGCATAGGATCAGGAGTCAGGGGGTGGAGTAGGAGGAGACAGAGCCCCTAAAGGAAAATTGGCATTCTTGATCAAAAGAAGGGACAACATTGCTGTGCAGACAGAACCAACAGGTATCCACCTCACCCCACACGCTGAATAGGAAGCAAGTGTCCTCCTTACCTAATATGGCCACGTTACCAAACTCCAGAAGCAATCATGCACATTGAATTCCTTATGGATGGTACCCCCTGGAGTTGTGCAGTGGGGAAGACTTATCTCTTCCCTACCTACTTCCTGCCTTACCTGTCTTTCCAGGTAGAATATACACAAGGATACTTTGATACTGTGCCAGTCCTTTTGCTGATGGGTCAGCTATATCTCTCAGCCCAGAATGATGTCGGAGGATCCCAGTTGATGACTCTTCTTGTCTTTTTCTTTCTTATCACCCAAGGAAAGAAAGTCTAGGTCTTCAGAAGACGTTGGCCCCACTTGGATGATCCCTTCCATCCTCCTCTTTTATTTTTTTTTTCCTTTTTTAAACTTTATTTTTTCCCCAAATACTATTATTCTATTTTTTCAGTGTTACAAGATTCATTGTTCATGTACCACACCCAGTGTTCCATGCAGTACATGCCCTCCTCAATACCCACCACCAGTCTCGCCCAGCCCCCCACCCCTGCCCCGTCAAAACCCTCAGTTTGTTGTTCAGAGTTGGCAGTCTCTCATGGTTCATCTCCTCCTCTGATTTCCCCTAATTCACCCTTCCTTTCCTTCTCACAATGTCCTCCATGTTTTTCCTTATGCTCCACACATGAGACCATATGATAATTTACTCTCTCTGCCTGCCTTATTTCACTCCACATAATCTCTTCCAGTCCCATCCAT
>CM052815.1:84654786-84763019 GCA_028533885.1 Nasua narica | reverse complement strand
TCTAACTGGTGTAAGGTGGTATCTCAGTGTGGTTTTGATTTGAATCTCTCTGATGGCTAAAGATGATGAACATTTTTTCATGTGTCTGTTAGCCATTTGTATGTCTTCTTTGGAGAAGTGTCTGTTCATGTCTTCTGCCCATTTTTGGATTTGATTATCTGTTTTGTGAGTGTTGAGTTTGAGGAGTTCTTTATAGATTTAGATATCAGCCCTTTGTCTGTAGTGTCATTTGCGAATATCTTCTCCCATTCTGTGGGTTGCCCATTTGTTTTGTTGACTGTTTCCTTCGCTGTGCAGAAGGCTTTTATCTTGATGGAGTCCCAAAAGTTCATTTTCACTTTTGTTTCCTTTGCCTTTGGAGACAGGTCCTGAAAGAAGTTGCTGTGGCCGATGTTGAAGAGGTTATTGCCTATGTTCTCCTCTAGGGTTTTGATAGATTCCTCCTCACGTTGAGGTCTTTTATCCATTTCGAGTTTATCTTCGTGTATGGTGTAAGAGAATGGTCAAGTTTGACCATCCTTCTCTTTTAAATTTCCCAGTCTGAAAAAAATAAAATAAATAAATTCCCCAGTCTGTATCCCTCATTCTTTCCTCTGAAAACCACCCCTGTCCTCCTCCTTTGCTTCTGTGTCTTGCAAACTTACAGCTTTTACTTGAATAGAATGCTAATGAAGGTTTTTCTCTAGTTGTAAGAATGGAATGGTGAGTGCTCTAATTTCAGTCCATTGTTCTAGACTGATTTCCTTAGTACTTATGTTAGAAACAAACACCCTAAAGTGAGTGTTATTTTTCCCATCTGACCTTGTCTGAGAAAAGGAGAACCTTCCTTTCTATGTGTCTTTGACCTTGGTTCCTTGCAAAAAAAAAAAAAAAAAAAATTACCTGTGAATTACTGTGCTAAGCAGCTTTTGACCCCTTCCTGAGCTTGGCTTACATTATAAGAGCCATCCCATTAGCCCTGAGTGGCTGTGCCTGACCATCTGGGATGGCAGAAACCAGGCCCTATTAGATTCCTTCCAATCCTCAAATCTCTCTTCTGATAGAAGCAGGCAGGGGTTGGTCTCAGTTCATCACTACACATTTTTTGTTTTATTTAATTCTAGTCCACCCTACTTCTGATTCTCCCAACTATTAACCTTGCTATTCATTTCTGCCCTTAGCTTGCCCTTTAGACTTACTTCATGGCACCGCTTTTGTACCTGCTTCCTTGGTATCTCTCCACAACTTCGGCTGTTCTTCTCTTCCAGTTGGCCTGCTGCTGCTAGACCAGATATAATTGTGGGGATTTTGTCACATTAGGAACTGTCTAGAAAGCAGGGAGAAGTGATAGAGGAAAATGAAACAAAGGACAGGTATGTTTTGATGAAAGCCAGTTTCATGGAAATGTGACTTTCCTGAGGGAGAGCCATAGCAGGGGCCCGGCCACACTTGACCAGACCGGTGGTTCAGTGGAATGCGAGAGAAGGGCTAGTGCTGGAAGCGGGAAGAACCATGAAAGTCGGTTTCAGTGCACAAGTCAGGCTATGCCTAACCCAGTCGAACCAGCCGGATAACCGGCATGTGGGCCACCTGGCCAGGACTCCACCTCCACCACAACACGAACCCTGCAAGACGAGCCTCGGGCCGGGCGAGAAAGAGCTGAAGGACCAGGCAAGAGTGGACCCAGACAAGACAGTAGGCAGCCCGCCGGTATCACTGCTAGGTCCAGCACCTCTGTGTCATTCCCAAGCCCGGAGACGCAGAGGAGGAATTCTAGAGTTCTGCTGCCACCAGTGGCTCTTCCCGGTGTAATCCCACAGGATCTGGGTTGGGGAATGGAGGGATTAGACGAATCTGGCTCAGGGAGGACCCGTGTGTACGAACTGTGGGAATTGGGGCAAGTTACTTAACCCCTCTGAGACTCACTCTTTTTAATCTGCAGAATGAGTATCTTGATAGAATCTACCACGTGTGGTTACTGTGAGGCTTACATAACATAACATATAGCTCCGTGCCTGGTACATAGTAAATACCCAAAAACAAAACAAAACAGAACGCGCTCTGATCTTTCCTGGCCTTATTCATTTTCTCTCTTCCAGCTTATATATTCCTAAATTGAGAGGAGGGGATGTGATTAAGGCAGGAAAATGAGAAACAAATGAAATCTTTTTAGCATGTCTTTAACCTGAAGTTGTTGCTTTTCATTCGAGGAAACATAAAAAGAAAGGGGGCTTCTTAGCGATTCTAGCTGTCTTTTTTTTTTTCTCCCTCTCTCCAAGAGGAAAGCCTCACAAAGACTCGTGGCACTAGAGCCCTGAGCCAGCGAGCCTGGACCAGAGGAGTGCTGCTGCCTGCTCACTGCAGCGGGAACGGCCACAGACACAGATCTCATTAATGCTAATGGCCTTTGTGCAGCGAATTAGCACCATATCACACTCAATATTTACCCTTGTCTGCTTACAAAGTTCCACTTTCTCCTTGGGAAGAAACCTGTTTCTCTACCTGACTCATGGCAAGGAAAACCCCTGATGCCAACACTTCATCTCTGCCTGGACGTGCAGGCTGGAGGACAGAGGTGGGGGCCGCCACCCGGGGGCCTGAGGAGGACACAGAGGGGGCGCCCGATTCCCATTCCAGTCCTGGGTGGAGCACTAGACAGCTGGAGTCCTTGCCCACCGAGGGCGCCGTTTTCATGATTCGGCCAAGCAGCTGTCAGCGCCGAGTGCCCTCTCCACAACGGCCCAGTGCCGGCCCCACAGAGATGAATAAGGTGTGGCCTCTGCTCGGGCGTGTGTGCACGCGGGCCGACTTGCCACCCTGTGAGAACACATGAGCACAGAGCTGGGTGCAAGGGAGGAACACTGAGGCTGGACCAGCCGAGTCGAGAAGGGCTTCACAGCGGAGGAATCACGGAGCCATCCAGGCCCCAGGAACCCTGAACAACAGCCCCATCTGCACTAGAGAAGTTTGGCTCCCTTAGCCTCCTCCCCTCCTGTGAAGCAACAGACGTGGGATCTGAGGGAGTGTCACAGCTCTGAGTCCCAGTCCTGCGTGGAGGGGTGCGGGCAGAGATGCTGCCTCCCGATGCTGTGTTTTGGAGACAGCAGGCTCATAATGGCTCCACTAGCAGGCACGGGGGCCCCTTCCCTTAGAGGCCCCCGGCTGGCCCCCAGCTTGCCACCTTGCTCCACAGTTAGCTCCGGTGCTAGCTGCACAGATGACCATGGGCCGGTGCTTTCTCAGCGTACCCCAAGAGATGGGCCATGGCTGAATTTGTGCCCTTCCCGGCAAAATCACATGTTGAAACCCAGTCCCCAGTGTGATTGTATTAGGAGGTGGTTAAGTCACGAGGGTGGAGTCCTCATGAATGGGATTAGTGCCTTCATGAAAGGAACCCCAGAGATGTCCCTCATCCTCTTTCTACCACATGAGGACACAAGAGCAGGTGGCCATCTGCGACCTAGAAGAAAGCCCTCACCAGCGCCCAACCCTGCTGGCAGCCTGACCTCAGACTTACAGCTTCCAACTAGGAGAAATAAATGTCTGTCGTTCATAAGCCACTGAGTCTGTCTGTGGGGCTCTGTCACAGCAGCCCAGACTAAGGCAGGATGCTGCCTCGGAACAAACCCTTTCACCCGTGAAGTGGTCGCCTGGCCAATGCCCAGCCCTGAAATGCATCGGAATCCCTGACCTGCCACCAGCCGTGTCCAAACATAAAGTGAGCCTGGTCCATGCAGAGCACCGGGAGAGAGCCTGAGCCGGCTGCCTGCCCCCCAGGGAGCTCAGGAGGGTCGGGTGGCCCGTGCTTGAGAGCAGGAGTTGAGACTGGAGGAGGACCTCTTGCTTACAGGTGGCCTTTCATCAAACCCGGGGAGCTGCGCACACCCGGAGACAGACAGACAGACAGACAGACACACACACACACACACACACACGAGACACACACATACACACACACGAGACACACACACACACGAGACACACGCACACACACACGAGACACACGCACACACACGCACACACACACGAGACACACACACACACACACGCACACACGGCGGCCCCTTCCTACAGCTCTGTTCACCGGAGCGCCACTGAGAGCTGTGTGGGAGGGCTTGTCCGGCAAGGCTCTGCGCATGCGCTCCCTGACATCCGTTCTCTTGGGGCCAGAGGATTGCAGAGCAAGCTGCAGCATCGGAGAGCGACCCAGTGTTGGCCACTATCTTGTGTCATGCTGTAGCCGAGTCTGTGCAGGGACAATACAGGAGCGGGGTGGCTCTGGCTTGTCCCCAGCAGAGCGTTTTCAGTGTTTAAAGGCTGGAGCTTGCCCACAGAGTTGAGTTAGACTACAGAAGAATGCCTGGCCCGGTGGAACTGGCTTCTGAGCAGGCATGGCAACCGCACCGGCAGCTTCAAGCAGGGGTGGGGGCGGGGCGGGGGTGCTCTACTGGCCTCTGCTTCCCGGAAGCTGCTTTGACAGCAACAGCTTTCTGTCTCCTTTCCTCTCATTCTCCCCCTACCCCCAGGAGAGCCGGAGGGCATTGTTTCAGGACAAAACTAGGCATTCAAGACAGAAACAGCCCTGGTGCGGGTGCAAATTCTGCCCCAGTAAGTCCTAACCTGTCACCACCGCCCTGGCCTGCAGTATACCCAGACTTAGGGCTGCCAAACACTAAGGCCTGGCCAGTCTTGATCTGTACATGGTTCCCCTACATGGAATTGCCCCTACACACACACACACACACACAAATACACACACACACACACATGCGCGGGCACATACACGCACGTGTACACGTGGCCTCCCAGGAAAATGCCCCAGCTGCTCAGAAAAGGGAAATGCACATATTTTTTAAATGTCAGAGCCAGGAAGAAATCTAAAAGCCTTCTAGCTTAGCATCCTCTTGCCAGATGGTTAGAAATGAGAGCTCAAGAGGAGAATCGCCCTGCCTGAAGTTGTCCAGTGTGTCAGCAGCACACCCTGGCTTCCTAAGCCTGGGACAGTGGTCTTCCTAGACGGTCAGCTGCACCCGGGCCGGTATCGTCAGAGCCTGCAGTGCCCGCTTCTGCTCAGACTCCTCCCTCTGCTTCAGAGCAGCTCGGAAGCCGACACACTGAGAGGAGGGGTTTCCATCAGCCTCCATGTGAAGTGGCAGGGCTGTGTGGTGTGACGGTGGGGCTCAGCTCCGGCAGCTGCCCGCCCGGGTCTGGACCCCATTTCAATGACTAAGGAATTAGACAACCTCCCCGGGCCTCACTTTCCTCCTCTGCCAAATGTAATAGTAATACAACCTACCTCACAAATTGTTATGCAGATTAAATGAGTTAATATAGGTTAAAGAAACTGATACAGAGTAAGTGGCATATGAATCTAGGCTCTTATTATTATAGTTGGAGTATTTATTATAAATGCATATTACAGGCCCCATCCCTAGAGAATCTGATTCAATATATCTGCATTAAGAACCAGTAACCTGCCTTCCAGCAAAAGTCATCATGGTTTTAGTGTGTGTGTGTGTGTGTGTGTGTGTGTGTGTGTGTGTGTGTGTGTGTGTCTTCTGGTGGTCAGGGGAGAGTGATCTAAGGACCATATTTAGAGAAACTCAGCTTTCAAGGCTGAGGAAGTGTGTATTAACTCCACTCTGGTTTGTAAAAGGGCTTCGGTGACACTATGAGCCCTTTTGTATGAATGCCTAGATCCTCATTTCTCCAAGTTAGCCCCTTCCTCGGGTGGCTTGCTGAAAGATTCATCCTCACATCCCACCTGTCACCTGCTGCTAACAAGTCTTGGGCTCAGGAAGCAGATTTTCCACAGCTCCCCTCCTAGGTGATCTGCGGGTTCCCTGACATTCGAGAGTCAGTGACAAAGAACAGGCTTCCCAGGTGGCGCAGCCCAGAATGTTGGAATGCTGACCGCTGCAGGTCCCAGGGTCTGAGACTGCCAGGGAGGGGGCTTGGGCCACCTTTCACTTCCCTCTACCTCGCCCACTCAGGGCTGCCTCTCCACTGATCTCGGTCCCAGCCTGGGTGGCATTTCCATGGCGGCCCCTCATTTCCTGCCAAGAACAGAACTGACCTCTCTGACCCACTGGCTCTCTGCCCAGCTAGGCAATAGGCGGCATCCTTGAAGACTGCTGTGCCCCTTTCCCTCCAGGACTGAGAGGCCCTGCTGAGGAGGGAGGAAGGGGACCAAGGCATCAAGGAGGGGGCTGCAGGGACCATGCTTGGGAGCAGCCAGGAGGACAGGCCCCAGCCCAGACAGCCCCTCCCACTCTGCCCAGACCTCTGTATACACCTGCAAAGATAATTCAGTTACCAGGAATGCAGACCGGAGGGATAACCTGATTTAGAAGCTGAAACCTTTGAGCTGAGGCGGGAGGCTAGGGTGCAGGAAGGCAGGGGCAGCAGACACGGAAAAAGGGTGTTGGGTGGAGAAGTGGTGGACATTTGCCTCAAAAGGATGACTCTGGGGTCTGGGTGTGGGAACCCTCAGTTCATCCAGGAGCTCAGCCCTTAAATCCTCTGTGAATTCACTTTTTTTCTAGAGAGTTCAGATAGCCATCATCTGGCTTATACAGCTATCCAGGGAGGAGGTATGCTGAGAAACCTATAAAGTGTCAGGGAGGAAAGAAACGTTTTCTGAGGTTTAATTTGAGTCATTGATCACCAACTACCCTTGGAACAAATAATTTCAGTGCGATCTGTCATTTGTGAAAGCTGGTGGCAGGGCTGCTGTGGGGCCTGCTGGGGAGGAGGGCTGCAGAGGTGCTCCGGGTCAAGGTCGGAGGGCTGGGAACCATTCCCCCTCCTCCTCCTTCACACCTGAGAGCCAGTGCCCCTGGGCAACATCTGGGGGGGCATCCCCCCTCCACCCAGCTAGTGTCTGGGTCTCCTCTGCCTTTCTCACATCCCTATGTCCCAGGAGTGCCCCTGTAGTCTCCTTCCTTCCCCACTGTGTCTTCAGAGGGAGATGCTCTATGGAAAGCAGACCAGCTGGCCCCTGAAAAGCAAAGGAAGAGACTGAGGATCTCAGAAAGCAGCCCCCTTCATTTATCTCTGTCTCTTCTCCTGGCCAAGGGAAATTCTTCTCTGCAAATCATTTATCTTTTTTATAACCTGCCTATTGTATGTCAGATGAATGCAAGACATTGAAGAAGCTGAGGCCAGACCCAGAGTAGTTCCTCTGACGTGTTAGGCTAGATTTGTAGACTGGAGGGCAGAGCAGGGACCCGCCCACACCCCAGATGCCAACCCCACCAGAAATGCCCGATCCGCTGTGGGACGGCTGTACCCCGCCCTGTGGAACAGCTGTCTCCTGGAAGCTCCAGCACTAACTAGGCAGCAGTGAGGCCAGCGATGAAGGAGTTAACGGACAGCACACTGCTACCCGTCCCCCTCCCTTCTCCCATTGGACCCAGATGAATAACCAGTCAGTAAGATGACCCCAATGGAAGAAGTCCAGAATTATCCACTCTGATCCCTGGGGTGTTTGTACTTCTCTCAGCACAAATGAAATCACTCAGACTGAGGGTGGGGCTGGGGAGGGAGTCCCGGGAAGCCAGCTTCCAACACTTCACAGGCTGGGCAGGGGTCAGCCCAGGGCACAACTCCCCACCCCAGGGGCCTGAGACCCAGGAGTGTGATAGAAGAGAGTGCTCTGACCCACCTGGACCCCGTTGATCTAGAATCTCTGTATTGTTTCCCTGAGAATCTGTTAGCTTTCCAGAAGAGTTATAACTTGGCTTTCACTAGCTCAGTAAGACAATGAGGAGCCTCCTCACGGTTACCTCAGCTGCCCCAGAGCAGAGGGACTAACTAGGAGGAAGGTCAGGATTGACAACGCCAGAAAAATGCTGAACCCAGACTAACCTGGAGTCTGACAGGAACCCGAGAGCTTGCGCTTCTCCCTTCATGGGAGGACTCAGCTGGTCTCGGCTGTCTCCTCTCTCCGCCCTCTCCCTGCCCCCAGCTCCTGCCCAGTGGGCCTCCCCAAACACCCCACAGGGTCTGCTCCCTGAGGCTTTGTGCTCCTGAAAGGCCTGCAGATTTATAGGCCTCAGCTGCAGCCTCTACTCCTGCCCTTCTGCCCCCTCGAAGCCACTGAATCCCTGTCTCCTGGCTACACCCAGGGGTGTCTGACTCCTTCTTCAGGCAGGAGTGTAGCCTTCTTGGGGCCATGCTTGTGACCTGTTAGTAGCTCAGAGGGGCCTGTCCATGAGAAAAACACAGAAACGTCCATTTCATTATAGACCTCAGCTGTCTTTCTAGAATATTCTGCCCTGTAGTAGTCCTCAGGCTAAACCTGCACTCAGGAAACCCCACCTCCCCACATTAATTCAGCCAGTGTCCCCAATCCAGGGACAATATGAGCCAAGTCAAATAAAGTTGTGGAGGTGTGGACAAGTTGTTTGTGTGGAGAGAGACAACGGCTGGAGGTGGAAATGTGGTGTCATGAATAAAGCCTCAGACTTGTACTCAGAGTCCTAGGTCCTGCCCCTTGGATCATTAACTAGGCATGGGCGCCGGGCCAGAGGCACACTTCTCTTGAGCTCGGTGAGGGCTGGGTTATGCCACTAACTGCTGAGGTCTCTCAGAGGTTGAGTTAAAGAGCTGCCTTGGAAACTAGAGGCATCCTTCACATAATCATTGAAGAGTAATGGGCTTAGAAGGCAAGGTGAGAATGGGATAGGGAATGAGAGCGCCACAAGGCAAGCCAGGAGCTGGGAGCTGGAAGCAAGCCAAGGAAGCAGTGGTATACCTATGAGGCCCAGAGCCTCAAGAGGTCCAGCAAGAAGGTGGGTGCTGAGGAAGACCTTGATGGGTGATGGGCCAGAGCAAAGTCAGGAATGAGGGTGCCCAACAGGTGCCTTGGGCTCCTCGCATTGGAGTCTGGCCAAGTCCTACCTGGGCTATCTGAGCTGAGTGTGTGATTCAGCTCTTAGCTCCACTGGGGGGCAGCGCAGTGGGGCATCACAGAAAGAGCACAGTGGTCCCTAGTCCCCTGGAATGGCCGGACACTCTTGAGCAGGTTGTTGAAGCTCCTTGAGCCCTAGTTGACTCATCTGCAAAATGTCTGTAATGGCACTTGGCCTCTGCTCCTCAGAGCAACAGGTGATGTGCCCCTCAAATAGTCTTCAGCACCCAGTGGTACTTCCCTTGAATAGATTACCACTATCATATAATTTATTTTGTGTCATATCCTGAACATTATGGATGTCATGAGAACAATGTCCACTTCTCAGGGTAAACATTTATTACCTGAGGCCTAGAGCTATGCTCAATCCCGGCTCCAAATTCCCCTCCCCCAAGCCCTTCAGCTCTCTGTGCATCTACCTCACCCCTTCCTCTCTGGGCCCGGAAAGCCTGAGGCCACAGGTGAGCCCCTCACAGGTGAGCCCAGCAGGGGATGCAGCAGTGAGAATCAGGGGAAGGCAGATACAGGCAGGAGCACCAGGATGTCTTAGGATCATTCACGTTTATATCTGCTTAGATGCTGAGGGCAAAATTAGTGTGAAAATCTCATCCCGAGAAGATAGTAGCTATACATCAGCAATGCCTTAAAGATTGGATACTTATTGTAGATTTGGGGGAAAGTAAGTAATGTGCCAATTTAGGAATCACAGCTATGAGAGCAAGAAATGAGACAAAAATCTCCGTCTTCATCACACGGCCAACCCCAATTCTGGCTCATATTTCGGGCTGGGCCCCCATGAGGGAAGAGGAGCTCAGCGGCACAGACAGTGGGCCTGATCTGGGGCTGGCCTTGCCAGAACGGAGAGGAAGGGGGGAGCTGACCTGTCCATGTGGACCTCCAAGAAGGGACAGCTGCAAGGGCAGCCCGTGGGTGCTGGCAGAGGGAAGCCTTTGTTGGGCAGCCAGGGTAGCTAAAAGTACTTCAGTTGAAAGAAAAATGTCCTTATCCACCTAACTATTCTTCAGGACCAGCAGAGAAATTGACAGTGTTGATTCATTTAGCTCAGCAGTATTCAGGTCAAAATCAATCTTGTCAAAAATCCATCACCTACACTCAATAAGTCAGAAAAGGGATACAGGCTCCCCGGGAATCAATCACACCCCAACAGGGAGCAGCTGAAAGCAGATCTATCATGGCCTCTGATAGAGGCTTCCATTACTCAATGTGGTGTTTCCTGAATGCACCCTGGGGACCCCTCCCAAGGTCATGGGCACCAGCCAAACCCCTAGCAGCAGCCAGAACTGAGACAGCCCAAGAGCAGTGGTCAATCTCTACAGCCAGACAGAAGTTTCTAGAGCCTCAGTGCAGATTTATATATGCTTACTTTTCACAGGATCAATACTTAGCTGACTGGTGTGGCCCTGCAGAAGTCATTTCATCCTTCCTCAACTTCAGAAATCACTGTCACTTACAGTTCCTGCTGTCATCACATCTGTGTGGCTGCCTCACATCTGTAGGAAAGGGAAAAAATAAGAGCCGAGCCCTTCTCTGCTGTACAGAGGTCAGGAAAAGCAGAGTGGCCTCTGCAGGGCTCCCCTGACCTTAGGACCTCCCACAAGACATACGGAAGGCAAGACTTGCCACCGTCTGTGCTCCCGGGTCAGAAGCCGGCATCCTTCGGGACTGGCATTATGGCAATGGTGACTCCCCCAGAGTCAAAGGAAGCACATGAGTAGGACCACAGAAAGTTCCTCGAGAGCCAGATGGAGGACGGGGGTGGGTCCCATTTGTATGGTTCACTGATCGTGTGTGCTTGAGCTAGCTCTTAAACTTCGGCACATCTCACTTTTCTCATGTATAAAATGAAAGTGGTAACAGTGGATGTGTCTCAGGACAGTTGAAGATTCAGTGAGACTATGCGTAAAGAACTGGCCTACAGACAGCACTCAAGAGGTGACAACTCTTGTCAGACAAAGGTTCCTTCCAGCCCCGAGCCTTTTCTCCTACTCCCATCTTCCCCCCACAAACAACTTCTAGAAAGGGTTCGCGTGATTCATTCCTTCACTCATTTATCCACTCAGGAAATACTTAGTGACCATCGATTATTCTACGCCTGTTGTAAATGCTGGACAGATGGTGTACGTGTGAGGGGTCAGATAGCCTATAATCAAATCAGATAATCACAAATAATAAATGGCCCAGAAATAAGAAAGAGGGGGTAAATAAGAGTAGCTGAGTTGGCATGGAGACTATTTAAGTTTGATGCACAGAAATCCTCTGTGAAGGAGGGGGTACATTTGAGTGGAACCCCAAATTATATAGAGGACTGGGCCGCATGGCCGTCTGGAAGGAGGACCTTCTAGGCAGCGCGAATGTGGAGGGTTGACAGGGACTGCACGGAGGGACAGCACAGAGAGGCAGGTGGAATGGAGGAGGCACCCCAGGGCTGGGGCTTTAGTCTAGTCCCTGCCTAGGGAAGAAAGCTCAGTGCAGGAGCCCAGGAGCTCAGTGCTGGAAACAAAGGGCAATTCCAGAAGGGTCCCAGGCAGGATGCAGGGCTGAGGGGCACTGCCTCTCCCTCCCCCAACCCCCATGTACCTGCTTCAAGAATGATGAGGGAACCAGTCAAGGGAGCTGTGAGGAAACAGGTAATGATCTCAATTTCACAGCTGGGTGGGTTGGGGCCATGCTGAGGGAGTTAGTTTCTGGGACAGCAAAGAAGCTCCAACTTCTCTGTCTTTCTATCTGGTTCATCCAGTCAGGTGGTCAGGACGAGGCCAGCCGGGGAATCCAGGCTCCGGCGCCCACACTCCAGACCCCCTTATGGCACAGTGCCCGCACCTCCTCACGTGCCCTGGTTCACAGCCCACGCCTCGGGCTCCCAGGCACACAGGCTCACCATGATGGCCCCTTCCTAAGACACATATAATATTCATAGTGGTAGCTGCCATTTATGGGGTGCTTCCTTGGGGCTAGACTCAGACTCTCTCCATTAGTCTTAGTACCAACCTTGGGAGGTGAGTACTGTGATTCCCATTTCACAGATGAAGAAACTGGGATTCAGAAGGGTTAATCTGCCTGATGCTTTACAGCTAAGGAGCAAAAGAGCCAGGATTCCAACCAGCCATGTCTGACTGCAGATTTCATACTCTAAACTATTTATATTAGTGCTGAGGATAAACTAATCACCACAGGCTGCCTACAGCAGTTGGAGAGGGGAAGGGGGGCTGCGCCACAGTTCCCTCAGCAGAGGGCAAATGGATGGTACACTCTGTAGGAACGAATGCGCTCTGAGTCTCACACTGAGGCCCCCCGTTCCGGACGCACTGTGCGATGGATGACCCCTTAGGAGCTTTATCAGTCCTCCTTCTCCCCAGGCAGACTCTGCTGTCCAGCAGGGCATGAGAAAGTCTCCCAAGACCTGAGAGCAAGTAGACTGTCCCTTACTCCTCCCACGAAGACAGACAAAACTAATAGGGAGCAAAATAGAACAGGAAATCGAGCTGTTTCCCCAAGGGCTGGAAAGGTTACCAGGTTTGGAAGTGAATCTGCATCCATCTCCAAAAAGAGAGCCACTAGGCCAGCCCATCCATCCTGGGGCAATGTGGCCCCCCAGAGTCACTCCTCTTAACCTTGACTCCTTCCTCAATCCCCAGGAGTTAAGTACCTTCCACCGGGTGCCCCACAGACCTCCAGGACCAATTCCCGCTGCCTTCTGTGTAGCACATTCTGTTGTTGGCTCTTAACCCTGGATTTTGTCTGTAAGCCTGAGAACTTTCCTTTGAGACCCAGGGGTGCCTCTCATGTGCAGCCACTCACCCTTGCCTAGGATACCCCTGCTCATCTCCAGGGCAGCAGCAAGGGTTGTATCAGTCTCTCTTATGTGCCTTTCTCAGAGCTCAGACCCTACATGGAGACATAGGGTGAGCACCTGCCTTCTGGAATCCGGGAATCAGATGGATGCTCCTAGAGCCCTAAGGAAACCTGAGCATGGGATGGACTAACAGCCAGCATGCCTGGGACTGCAGGTTTCAGAAAAATCAGACTAAATCTGTCTTAAACCAGTGCTTTTCAGGCTTTAATGTGCACACAATCACCTGGGGGACCATTTTGAAATGCACTTTCTGATGCAATAGGTCTGGATGAAACCTGAGATTCTTCATGTCCAGCAAGCTCCCAGGTGATGCTGATGCTCCTGGTCTAGCACTCACACTCTGAATAGCAAGGATTTAAGTTTAAACCTCAATAGCATGTATTGTTTATTTCTCAGAAGCCTAGAGATAGGTGACTCCAGGATTGACTCTAAGGAGGACAAAAGGGGGAGGACCTAAAACCAGGCAGCCAACTGCAGCTACACAGTCAGGTACAAACCATCTCATAGCCCATTGCTGGGCCTCTAACCCCCTTACCCCTTCTCTTGGCAGAGTGGGTCTGAAGGGAAGATACTAGCACCATGCAGTCATTAATGTGCTCCTTAGAAAAAGGAAGTGGTCATTCCTGTGCATCTTACTCATACAAGTGTAGGGGGACCACATGTGGGAAGGCACAGAAAAGCATTTAAAGATTTTATTTATTTATTTATTTGACAGAGAGAGATCACAAGCAGGCAGAGAGGCAGGCAGAGAGAGATGAGGAAGCAGGCTCCCTGCTGAGGAGAGAGCCTGATGTGGGACTCGATCCTAGGACCCTGAGATCACGACCTGAGCTGAAGGCAGAGGCTTTAACCCTCTGAGCCACCTAGGCGCCCCCAGAAAAGCATTTAAAACAGTAAAATGCCACAGGAATGCAAGCGCATGTGGTGGGAACAGCAGTTGGTACCCTTCCTAGTCCCTTGGGATGTGGGGAGACTTGGAGCAGAAAGAATGTCCTCCCACTGCCTGTCCCCCTAGCCAGATGACCTCTGTGACTTTGCTGGGGATTTTCCCTGCCCCTAATTCTTTCCCTCTTTGTTGATGAAGATGGTGACTGCCCCAGGATCAGCTGATGCTGCTGGCAGGGCTGAGTGGGCTGGCACAAGGTGTCTGCTGGAGGAGAGAGAGGTGCTTGTGTGGAGGAAGGATTCCCACCCCGAAGCAGTGAGAAGTCAAAGAGCCAGAGGCCGCAGGGCACACCGTGTCCTCTACAGAAGGGCCAGGACCTAGCCTGGGCACTGCCTCTGCGGCCTCATGCCTTCACACATGCTGTTCCTTTCCCCTTCATGTGTTCCTCACGCATGAAGAGATGCTCTTCTCAACGAGGCCCCCGCCTGGCGTCTGGCTCCTTCTCAGCTTCAGTGGCACGTCTGCGGAGAGGTCTTCCTTGGCCCTCAAATCTAAAGCCCCCAACCCCGCCTCCTCCACCCCCACCATTGCTCTCTGAGACAGATTGCTCTTCCTCTCACTCACCACGATTGGTTACGATTTGCCGGTTTAATCGTCAGTCGATATGAACCTCCGCGAGGAACCGAGTCTGTCCTGCTGCCACCACCTACTTACCACAGGGCCTGGCACATCGTGTTCACTCAGCCAGTGCCTGTGGGATGAATGGAAGTCGAAGCAAACGCCCTTGAAGAAGCTATTTTCTGTCTCTGGAATGGAAGAGTCAGAGTAAACATTTAAATGAAGCAAAAGAAAATTTAGCTGCAAGAAAGTTTAGCTACAAGAGGTGAACTTTCTAGAGAACCTCTGGAGGGGGCGAACAAACAGTATGGCCACATACCCATCTATCATTCAAGGGGGAGCAGGGAGGAGGCCTGCCTCAAACCAGGAAATGGTTACACTGTTTCTGAAAGATCCTCCTGCCCAAGGAAGACAGGACCCTGGCGTTACCCTGCCCCCATTGGCCCCATCACCCCCTTGGCCCCATCGCCCCCTCCGCCCCCATTGTCCCCATCACCTCTTCACCTCCATTGTCCCCTTTGCCCCCATCGCCCCCTTCATCCCCATTGCCTCCATAACTCCCATCTTGCTCAGCAGTCAATAAATTGCTTCCCTGGTTAGTGCTTCTGATTCCTTCTGCTTTCAGAAACCCCATTAGATTTTTAAGGAGATGGGAGGGGCAGGATCAGGAGCTGGGATCCCAGGCTCTGGGTCCCGGTCCACTGGGCCATGTGATGAGTGGGAAATTGACTGGAATGCTAAAACCATGACCCAGAACAGCAAACTCATTCCCTGGAAAGATTGGAGCTTGATGGCAGGGTGGAGCTGAGGGAAGCACCAATCACTCACGACTGGACTGAAGTTCACTTAAGCTGTCCTAATGGCAGCTTGAAAAGGTCCTCGGTGCATCCTGCCTGGTCCAGGGTGACACGAATAACCACCCAGGCCAGCAAGTGTAGAGGAGATCAATCAAGCAGCAAGTCTCAGGGAAACGCAATCGGCTGTCCTCACCCATCCCTGCTCATCCTGACAGGCATGCAGGGGCGACCATTTCACGATTTCATGGGATCCCATTTACAGCATCGTGGTATTAGCCTGTGCCAAAAAGCACTACAGAAAATGAGAGCTGAAGGAAGGGGCAAGGAGGAGGAGAGCACAGTGACCTAGTGGAAAGTTGGGTCACTATGTGTGTGTGTGTGTGTGTGTGTGTGTGTGTACACACCTGTGTGCGCTGGGGGGCGGGGTGGGTGACCCACACAGAGGTAGGTTACAGGAGCAAACGGGAACAAGGATTTGTATCAGACAGTTGGGTATGTGCCTGTAGGCTGCTTTTAGACGCCTTGAATTCACTCACTGAATGCACTCACCCATTCATTCATTCATGTAGTATGTATGAGCACCCACTCCTTGCCAGGCACTGTACTGTTATCAGATTTAAATGGTGAACAAAGTCACTCTGCCCTGCCCTCATGGAGCTTGTAGGCTACAGGGAGACTCAGAAATGAATCCAGTATTCACAAACTGAAACTGGTTAAGTGCTATGATAAAAACACCATGATGAGATGAGTGTTTGAGAGAGGCCAGTGAGAGCAAGTTTTCCTGAAGATGTGAGAATTGAACTGATGTCTGAAGGAAGAGGAGGTTAGGTAACAAAGGAGAAGCAAAGACATTCTGTGCAGCAGGAACAATATGTGCAAAGACCCTGAGCTGGGAAGGGACAAGAAATATGTAAGGACTGGAATGAAGGCCAGGGGAAGAGGAAGGAGACAATGATGAGGCTGGGTCTCTTCTCAGCTCTGGAGAATCTAGGGAAAACAGAAACAAGTGGAGCCCTCCCAGTGCCCATCCACCTACTGCACTCCCAGAGGAGGCCAGCCCAGCCCAGCCAACCACTGACTGGGAACAGGAAAGCTCTGCCAGCCTCCTGGGTTCCCCCAGATGCACTGAGAGTCCTGGACAAACATCTTCAGGGAGCTTTGAAAGCCCTCCCACCCTGGAAGTGTGCTGTGCTGCTCTTGATTTCCCCATAGTCTCCTAGGAGATATAAAAGGATAGGGAAAGACACACAGCTGGCTGCCTCGTAGTGCAGAGGGCCAAGTTAGCCTGGTAGTTTCTCCCTCCACCTCCACCACTCACCTTCTTGTTCAAGGGGATCCTGAGGAACGCACTTTGTCTTTTCCAAGGTCTCCTGGTCCAAGAACTAGGAAACCAAAATGGTGTTGTTGAGCCAGCATTTCAAGATTGCCAGGGTATTTGTTCCAAGGTCAGATTTCACAAGGCTTTATACCCATGTTATAAATTTTCTTTTTCTCTTCTTCTCTCCTTCTTCCCCTACTTCTTGCTTTTTTTTTTTTTTTCCAATAAACTTTGTTATTGAAGTATAACCTTCAGGGAAGGACATAAATCCTAAGTATTCAATTATTATTCACAAAGTTACCACACTCTAACATGTGAACACCAAAAGGCTGCAAGAACATTCTTAGTAACATTATTTGTAATAGTCACAAATTGGGAGAAAACCTATCCATCAACAATAGGATGGTTAAGTAAAATGTAATATAGCCATATGATGGAATATTCTACAGCAGTGAAAAAATTAAGAAGCCACAGCTCTATGTACCAACATGGATGAACCTTGAAAACATTATGCTAAGTTAAAATAGCCAGACAAAAAGGGACAAATGTGTGTCATTCCACTTATATGACATATCAAGAATAGGCCAATTCACAGATAGAGAAAGAGTCCCCATCCTTGGTGGAAAGCAGACTAGGGAGGCAACCAAGAGAGGGAAGGTGAGTTATTGCTTAAGAGATGCAGAGTTTCCTTTTCGGAATGTTGAAATTTTTTGAAAATAGCTAGGCGCTAGCAATTTGTTGTAGTCTTTGATTGTACCTGTGAACTGTATGAACTCATTTAAAAAAAATTTTTTTTTATTCTATTTTTTGGTTGTATACCTGGAGTTGGAACTCTGGGTCATAGGTATGCATCTATTTAGCTACAGTAGATTCTGCTCAAAAGTTTCCCAAAGTAGTTTCTTTCATCATGAAACTGATGAAAGAATGCTAATGAATACTTGCATCAGCAGTATGTGAGATCTACACCAAGCCAATGTTTGATACTGTCTTTTTTAAAATTTTAACTAATCTTGTACGTGTAAGTGATATTTTATTACAGTTTCAATGTATGTATTCCTGTTGACCAGTTAATTGAGCATTTTTACATATTGGCCATTTGGATATTCTCTTTTGTAGAGTGCATGTTCAAGCTTTTGCCCACTGGGGAAGAAGTGCATCTATCTCTTCATTTCTTCTTTCTTTCTTTTTTTGTTCCCTCCCATCCATCCCCTTCCCTCGAAGTTATGCTGCCCTCATAAAATGAATTTTGTGGCCTCTTTCTTTCTGTTTTTTGAAAGAGCTTGTTTCAAATTGGCAGATTTGTTTCTCTAAAAATTTTGAGATTTACCAGTGAAGTCATTTGGGCCTAGAGCTTTCTTTATGGACGATTTCAAGTAAAGATTAATTTATTTAATAATATGGAATTGTCCAGATTTTTTTATTTGTTTTTACGTTGGCTTTGGTAAATTTAGTTGCTTTTCTAGGAATTTGTCCGTTTCATCTAAATTTTCAAGTTTACTGGCTTCAAGTCATTCATAACATCATTTTGCTATCTTTCTAATATCTGTAGGGTTTGTACTATTGACTCCTTTTTTATTCCTGATAGGGGTTATTTGTTTCTTCTCTCCTATTTTCCCAATCAGTTGTCTAGAACTTTATCCATTTTGTTAGAATTTTCAAAGAACCAAAGTTTGGCTCTGTTGATTTTCTTTATTGTACATTTATTTTTTATTTACTGATTTCTGCTTTTATTTTTTTTCTTTTAACATTTTTAAAATTTCTTTTAACATTCTTTTAACATTAATTATTGTTATTTTTTGACATTTTTTAACATTTTTAACATTTTTTAACATTTTTAACATTTCTTTTAACATTCTTTTAACATTAATTATTGTTATTTTTTGAACTTTTTGGAAGGGATATTAGATAATTGACTTTAAACCTTTCTTTTCTGATACTGCTTATATTTCCTTAGAATTTAACCCTTTATAGGATGGCTACCTAGGATGCTCTCTTATACTTCCAAGTAGCCATTATATAATTGTATCCAGATTTTATGCTTCTTAGTGGGGTTGTTACTCTAATATATAAGACACTATTATAAGCAGAAGCATCAGTATGTTATAGCTTTTTAAAATCATGAGAACACATGAAAATGTTTTAAGTAGGGGCCCCTTCATACCATTTTAAACTTACTGGACTTTATTCTACAAAGTCTGACCATTAGAGATTTTTTAGCAGGAGGACAAAAGATGCATCTTAGATACTGATTATTAATATAATTAACATTTATTAAGTACCTATTGTGTTAGAAGGCAGGGTAGCAGAAATTTTAGATATCGATTGCAGAATCAAATTGCCTAGGTTTGAACATAAGCTCTATACTTATTAGCTTGGACAAGTCATTTCACTTTTTTGGGCTTCCTCATTTGTAAAATAAGGATGATAATAATAATACTTACCTCATACATTTATTGTGGGACATTAAATAAGACAATATCTATTACATCTAGGATGATGCCTGGAACACAGTAAAATAGCTAACACTTACTGATTTCATATTTTATTGATTGTATTTGGAGATAAGAAAATTGGATTTCAGAGAGGTAAAGTAACTTACCCAAAGTCACATAGTTTATAAATGATAGCAGTAGGATTTGGATAGGACTAGATGTCTCCAAATCCAGTGGTTTAATATGAATGAATGTAAGATGAGTTGGTAGAAGAGGAAGCATAGCAAAGTGGTTCCTGTAATACTCCAAGATTAGGCCACAGCAGCCTAAATTTGAGTGGTGACAGTGCAAAAGAGAAGGGAAAGAATCTGAGAGGCATGACAAAGGTAGCACTGGACTTGATGACTAACTGGATATGAAATGAGGGAGGGAGAGCTGAGTCATGGTGCTAAGCCTGAGTGACTAGGAAGGCTGATAATACGGTTGACAGAAATAGGAGAGCCACGACGAGGAGTGAGTTTTGGAGGGGAGGTGTTATACTCCATTTTAGGCATATAGGGAGGGAGCCATCAGTTGCAGATACAGAATTGGAGCTTGGAAAGAGGGCAGTGTTGTAGAAATCATCTCTGGAGAGGAGGCGGTTAAAGCTTTAACAGTAGATGTCATCCCTAAGTGAGAGAATAAAGAGATAGGAACAGAGCCCCGAGGATTGAACCTTGGGACAGAGCCAATGTTTATTTGTGGGTCTTCTAAAAGTGAATAAATAGACATGTAGATAAGGAAACTGGTGGATGTAATCTACTCAGACTTTCAATAAGCCTTTGGCAAGATTCCATTTCAAAGACTAAAAGAAATCGGGGCATGATGGGTACATGAGGGAAGCGGTTTTGTTAGAAGCAAGGAATGGGTTCAGAAACAGAAAATAAAGGCTAAGGATAAATGGATGGTCCCTTCTCCGGAAAGATAAGCATAAAAGATCAGTACTTGGTCTTTACCAATGATCTTGATAAGGACATTTCCAATAAGGTCTTCATGTTTGCAGTTGGCATTAAATTATTTCCAGAAGTAAAGCACCAGGCTGAAGAGATTAGATTAGAGAAAGACTTGGGGAACATGTGTGGACGGGCAGAACACAGCAACCCTGACGGCGGCTCACCCCCTTCAGCCTCCCTCTCCTCAGAGCTGAGGCCGGAACTGCAACCCAGGCCTGGCTCTGGGGCCAAACTCTGTAATCAGAGGGTCTTTGAAGAGTCTAGCCCAACCTCCTGAGCCTCCACATCAGGGCTGCCTTCTTTCCAGGTTCCAGGGGCCCTCTGGGCCCTATGCTAGTAGCTAAAGAAACAATCCAGAAATTATTTAAGTACCTGTTTCTTGGGTACCATGTAAGTACTGGCATAGTCTCTATTTCCAAAGGCCTCACAGATGAGAGTGCTTGCCTTCGTTGCCTTCCAGAATACCATTGCTTACGGGGCTGGGGAACTACCTTGCTCTTTCCAGTTGTAGTGGAGGTGTTAGTGCTAACCCAATACACATAGGATCTACACTTCCAAGCCTCTCTCAAAGATGAGTTGGAGCCATGTGATTAGCTTTCACTAATAGACTGTGAGAAATAAAGGTTCTTACTTCTGAGTCAAGACAGTTAAATTAACAATTAAGGGCAGACAAGTATTGGAAATAATCTATACATGCAACAAGAAATGTTGCATATGATAAACTACAGTATGCCAACTCATTGGAATGTGATGTGCACATTAACAAAGATTTAGAATACATATATTATCTTGGAAAGATAGTTCAGTAATATTATATAAAAATGTATGTAATATACATAACTGTGTGTGCACATATATACCAAAATATTAGCTTTGATAGGATTCCAGTAGATTTTTATTTTCCTTTTTCTCCCTTATCTGTATTTTATTTGTTTTTCTATGATAAACTTATATTGCTCTTGCAAAAAAAAAAAGTATCCCCCATCTCTGAATTCTCTTGCAACCTTGGAAAAGGCTATCCGGCCCTTGTTAGACTTCATGATAGCTAAATAAAGCTAAACTTTAGTATGTAAAGCTACTGAGTTTGGGGGGTTTGTTCCATAACCAAGCCCAGTCTATATCAACTAACATACTGTTTTTCCCCAGAAGCTAGAATCCTGTTCTTACAGTCCAGCTGGCTGATTGGGCCACTGCTACCTACTGACAGTATCTTCAAGTATCACCTGCTCAGGAGTCACTTATCAGGCCTCTCTTTCCCTCAGGACTCACTCTAAATCTATTAGACTTGCCTCCTACTGCAGGTTTCCTTGAACTGGATACTGGGTCCCTCCGGGCAGTATTGTCCAATAGAAATTTCTGCAATGATGGAGAAAACCTGTATTTTTACTACCCGATATAGTAGCCATTAGCCACATGTGGTTATTGAGAACTTGAAAAGTGGCCAGTGAAAATGAAAAACTGAATGTTTAATCTTATTTTTTAATGGCTTTAAGTATCAGTCACCACAGGTGGCTACCACTTGGCTAGCATATCCCCCGGGTACCGCACACCCCAGGGCTGCATGTAGTTAGCCTTCATGTGTTCTCATACACTGCTGCTAATGCTTTGTGGTACAACCAACTCATGATGCAACTCATGAAGTGACAGGTCTGTTTTAATATGGGCAATGTTGAAGGATAAAAATTCTAGAACATTTAAATAAGTGGAAGGATTTGGAGCCAGATCCAAGGGAGGGAACTTGGATTCATCAAAGATTATGTCTGAGCTCAAAGTCTGCTTGTTATAGCCCAAAAGATCAGCAAAATATTGGGTATCTGAAATCACACCAAAACGGTATCTGGAATCACACACCTATGGAAAAGAATCCCAGAAGAGGATAAAGGGAGCTCCCTACTCAGCGGGGAGCCTGCTTCTCCCTCTCCTCTGCTTGCTGCTCCCCCTGCTTGTGCTCTCTCTCTCAAATAAAATAAATAAAATCTTTAAAAAAATAACTTTAGAAATTCAAGATTCTTCACTCTGTAGGTATAAAGACATGACTGAAGTCCATGTAATTAAGGACAACCTAAACAAAGTTACAACGATCTTAATTCTTCCAAATTCCGAGATAGGAGATGTAAAGGAGAGTAAAGGAGAGTGTAAAACCGTAGTGTGTCATTTCTGAGTTCCCTGATTTCAACCTTAGAAACAGAGGTCCATTTAAGCCAGTTTCAGGAAAGTAACAGCACATAAAGATGCAACAGGCAATCTCCCTGATGTACAAAGACAGGAAACAAGGCTTCTTCAGAACCAGGGACCTGAAACTGGTATCCCAGGTGTTAAAGTTTCTTTCTCCATCTGTTAGGGCAGAATGACCCCCTCCCATCTTTTCCCCTCTCTGCTTTGTCCTCTGCTTTCACACTTACTCTTTCTATGTATAACTCCGCGGCTTTCCCAGAATCCACACTCATGCTCACAACTTCACCTTTCTGACTTCTATTACAACTACCTGCCTTTCTCCTCATGTTCCCCTTATCATTTGAGTTCATGTCTCAGTATCCAAATCTTACATTCCTGGTGGAGAATCTGATTGGTCCAGCTGGAGTCGACCAGCTGTTCCCTCTGTTCCCTTGGGCCGTGGCCAGGGGAGTCAGAGGTATAGTGTAAAGGGCTGCTCCAGGAGTTCCGAGTGGGGGGGTGCTCTCTAAGAAGGGTGATCAGTGAGGAGGCAGTGATCAGTCTACCACCCCCTTACTTTACCAATGCCCAGGGAGCGTCAGTGATTTGCCTAAGGTTTTAATTCCTATGAGTTTTTCTGTGCCGCGCCCTTTGATATTTGTGCAATCAGAATGGTAGTCCACCTACTGAGTACTTACCATGTGCCAGGCACTAAGTTGAGTGTTTTCTTTTGTTTTTTGACAAGTGTCTGGGGCACCTGGGTGGCTCAGTTGGTTAAACATCTGCCTTCGGCTCAGGTCACGATCCCAGCATCCTGGGATCGAGCCCTGCATTCCCCTGCTTGTGCTCTTTCTCTCCCTCTCTCTCTGTCAAATAAATAAATACAATCTTTAAAAAATATCACATATAATACTCATATATATTTTAGAAGTCAGGTATTCTTATTCTTTCTTATAAGGAAACTAGATGCTCAATGAAGTTTAAGTAATGAGACTAAAGTCAAGCATCTAGCACATGGGAGAGCCAGGTTTGAATGCTAATATCTCCAAACCTAAAGCCCTTAACTTCCATGCTAGTCTGCTCTTTACTTCACATAGTAGGTAATACTTTGTGAAATTTGTCATCTCGAAAGATGAAAGAGGCACAAAATATAAGTGTGTTAGGATGACTTTGACTTACAGAATAGCCAGTGGGCTAGGGCTACCGAGGGAACCCACCTGTCTGTAAACACCAAAGATCAAAGACCTTGCCCATCATTCTGCCATTGAGTCCCAGTTTCTAGAAAAGAACATAGTAAACATAGAGTCAATTTTTATTGAAAAGGGGGGAAATATAGATATCATGGAGGATAACAATGCCTTCTAACAAAATATCCCTGAAGGTGTCTATTACAAGAGATAGATTTCTGGGCTGAACAGAATCAATCTGTGAATCTTAAATTTTTATTTCAGGGGAAGCTCAAAGTGTAGTTGGGAAACAGAAAAATAAGGTACAATCATCAAAGATGTGAGATATATATATATATATGTATATATATATGGAATATATTCCATGATATCATGGAATATTATTCAGCAGTAAAAAAGAATGACATCTTGCCATTTGTAACCACATGGTTGAGCCTAGAGGGTAATATGCTAAGTAAAATAGGTCACACAAAGAAAGACAAATACCCTGTGATTTCACTTATATGTGGAATCTGCAAACAAAAACAAAAACAGACTCATAAATTCAGAGGACAGATTGGTGGTTGCCAGGAGGGAAGGGGATGGGGAATGGGTGAAATAGGCGAAGGGCGTTAAGAGGCACAAACTTCCAGTTATAAAATAAATAGGTTACAGAGATGAAAAGCACAGTATAGGGAATATAATCAATAGTATTACAACAACTTTAAAAGGTGACAAAGGGTAACTACACTTACTGTGACCAGTATTGTGTAATGAATGGAATTATCAAATCAATATGTGGTACACCTGAAACTAATACAATATAGTATGTCAACTATACTTCAATAATAATAATTTAAGAAACCACCAGACACTATGTAATCGAGGTATATGCCAGGTATTAAAGAAGCCCTGCGGCTATTTAAGTCTCTGGGACTCATCCACCCAATGGCAGTGGGGTAGGGCCTCGCAGTTCAGCAAGGAGGGACTGTATAGACGAAAGCAGCAGAGGCTCTGTGTAGATCAGGAGAGGGGAAGCCTCTCTGTTACCGAGAATGAAGACTCCGGGAGCCTGTAGTGGGGGATGAGTGTGGAGGAAATGGCAGTGGCAAATTATGAAGGGCCTTTAACTCCATGTTAAGCAGCTTGGACTTTATCCAAGTGATTAAAGCAGGAGAATAACAGGGTCAGAGTCATGTTTTAAAAATAGATCTTCCTGCTCTGAAGAGGACTGATTTGAGAAGGAAGGCCTAGGGGCACAGGACCTATTGGGAATCCAGGCAAGAAAAGATGAGGACCCAAACTGGGGCAGAAGTTCTGGGAAGAAGAGAGGGAAGAACTTTGAGAAATACTTAGTCTGTGAAGTTGACAGGACTGGTAACTGATAGTGAATAGAAGCAACAGAAAGGAGGTGACAAATAGGAGTCTGAACTTTCTGACTTGAAGTCTGCATCAATGGGGGATGCAGTCACTAGGACAGGGATGCAAGGAGGGGCATGTTTAGGGGAGGGAATGCTGAGTGTCGAAGAGCTTCCAAGGTGGGCGAAGCTGTCTAGAAGGAATCAGGGCAGAGGCCCAGCTCACAGATGCAGATTTGGGAGTTAGCCGTCAGAGCTGGAGCAGGTGAGATCACCACTGGAGGGCATATCAAGTGAAAGAGGATCAAGGACTGAATTCCAGAGAGAACCAGTCTTTTAAGAGGAGTTTGAGGGAAAGAGCAAAAGGAGGCAAAGGCAGAACAACCAGAGAATAAGAGCTAACAAACAGAAGGGATCGAGTAGAGAGTTTCATAAGGATAGGAGAGCCCAAAGGTCAAATGTAGCAGAAAGAGTAAAGTTGATTCTCTGGATTCAGCAGTTACCATGCCACTGGTAATCATATGGAGACTAGTGTCTGTGAATCAGTGATGGGGAAACAGGTGTCAACGGATTAAGGAGACGGTGGAGGTCTTTAGAGTGTAGAGAAGAAACCCATATTAACATTCATGGCCATGACATCCAAGAGGACACCACGTGGAGAGCGGTACTTAGAAATGGTAAATGTAAAAGCATGAGTGGCTTTGCAGAGAACACCCCAGAGTAGTGGAAACAGAACTCAGACTGCAAGAAGAAAACATTTGGTGGTGGTGAGTGCGCAGAGGCTTAGTGAGCTGACTGGTGATTTGAGATAGAAAAATCATGGGAAAAATAGAGACAAAAGGGAAAGTGGGGTCAAGTGTGCTTGTCTGAGTGTTCCTTCTTCTTCGCTTTCCGGGAGGCATGACCTGAACATCTCGGCAGGTTTATGACAAGGAGAAAGTGGTGAGGGGACATTCTGTGGGAAGGGGGATGGCTGATGAGCTGAGATGGTAGAAGAAGGCCTCGCAAGCGTTGCTCAGGAGATTTTGCCTTGAAGGAGCATGAAGATAGACAGGCATGTGTAGAAATGGAAGAGAAGGACGTGGCGGTCCCAGCCATCTCACTGAGCGAGCAGACGTCACCTCCACTACAGGGTAGCCCTGAGCGGGGAGAGACTTGAAGCTGGCTGCTGTGCCACAGGGGACACGTTAGGGAGCCGTGGAGACATGAGTTAAAGATCTACTAGGCCACAGCGGGGACTTGCTTAAAATTAGATTGATGTTAGCAATAGAATCAAAGGCCATAGAAAATCAACTGAAACAAGGAAGTAAGACTTAGGGATTACAAGAGATCAGTCAAAATCCCTTCATGAGATTGGCGGCACAGACAAAAAGAAAAAGTGCAAAAGACCCAATTATAAATAACATGAGAAATTTACAACTTTCCAGAGACAAGTGGCCCTCCTTCCTCACCCCTGAATACGCTCTGCTGGTAGTGATAGGGGACCATTTGGGGGAAGGCACATGGGGGCAAGGGCAGTCAAGGCTTCTTCCCTTCAAACAACAGGGGTCTTGACAGACCCTTCCGGCCCCAAAGCTGAACATGGTCGAGGGAGCTGCTTTGATGTCCACCACCCCCAACCTGCCAGTTCAATCCATCAAAGATTACGGAGTGCCTGCATGTGTCAGTGCTGGGCTAGGTGCTTTTAGAGAAGGCAGGGAGAATGGGGCAAATAAGGCGCTCTCCTTAGCTTCACAGGCTGGCTCAAGGACTTGGGATCTAGCACTCAGCCTCCTCCAGCAATGGTCCCCGGGGCCCATTTCTAGTTACACCGGCAGCCTGCCAATGAGCACTGAACTTCCCCTGGACAGAATCGGGAACCTGGGAGGGGCTTTTCTTCCCCTGAGAGCTGCCTTATAAGACCAGCCCATGTAATAATGGTCCATCATCATTACTGGCTGCTTAAAATATCAGAAGACACATTCTATGAAGTGGATGAATCAGCTAATAATAAGGAAATACCCATGGCGGGCAGAGAGGCTGCCAAAAATAAATCAGTGAGTGCTGAAGGCGGGCCCCACAGCCTGTCCTCCCTGGAAACTCTCTATGCCTGGCTTCCAAGTGCTCTTACCGCACAAACCTTCTCTGTCATTGGTTTTTCTTGTTGCCCAGAAGTTTCCACGATTATCTCACACAAGAGCCAATCAGATACAAAAGCAAATGCAAAAGTACATGCAGATTTGTTAGAGCTGATATTTAATTACCATGACAGCTTATATTCAAAATGCCTGCTGAGCAGTGAGTATTGCCATGCTAATTTTGGAGGGCTGATGCGGTCTTAGCCCCAGCTCTGCCTTCTCTGGCATCTCCAAATAACAGCTACAGCTTACTTATCCCACTTTCTCTGTCAAACTCCTGCCTTTCTCCAGAGCCCACCTTCATGAAACCTCCATTGATGGCTCCTGTCCAGCTCACATCAACTCTACCCACCAACCTGGTATAACATGTGTACATCTCTTCGTGTGATGTTTTCTGATCCCTGAATTCCCTAGGGTTTCAATCTCTAAAGCAATTGAAACTTCTGAAAGGCAAAAGAAACCCCCCTTCCCTCCCCATTATGACTTAATGCTTCTCTGTCTCACTCATTCATTCGATGTTTTTTGAGCATCAGCTATTCTACGTACTAGAAACGCAGCAGTGAACCTGAAAGCCCTGCCCTTGGGGAGCTTAATGTGACGGGGAGACAAGGAAATAGGTTATTTTAAGTAAAATGTATTAGGTAGCAAGGCAGGGCGGGAGGCGTAGCATCCAACCCCATTCTAGTTTGCTCCATCAGCAGGCGATGGGGTGGGGGACAGGGGACTTCATGTAGGAAGTGGCATGCAGGTGAGTCCTGGAAGTGGAATAGGAATTGTCTAAGTCAATATGTGTGATGTAGACAGTGGGGTGGGGGTGGGGGGTCCAATGGGAAGGAAAATGTTTAGTGTTCAAAACACCTTGAGTTGGTCCATTCTGGGAAGCAACTGTGGATCTGTACAAGTGAAAGATGAGGAAGGGAGCAATTAGACCAGACATTGAGGCACTCACAGTCTGGTTCAGGAGAAGAGACAGACCAGAACAAAGGCAATGTGATGTGAGCAGGCTAGACAGGCTCATAACCTAGCTTGGGGGGTGGAAGGCTAGGGAAGGCTTCCCCAAGAGGTCACATCTCAGCAGAAACGTCAAGGGTGAGTAACCAGGACAGAAGACAAGGAAGCACATTCTGAGCAATGAACGTTGTGCATTTAACATCCCGGAGACTCTGTGAGCAGCGGGGAATACAGCATTATCAGTATTGTCTGTGTTCTTCTCATCCCTTCGGATTACGTTCAAATCTCTGTCCTTTCTCTAGCTCTGCTTACCCCACTTTCCCAGCCAAGCCATTGTTAGTATCTTCCTACTGGAGAGAGGAAAAGAAACTAGGAAAAAAGAGAAGAAGAGCAGATTCTCTGCGGGAGGAGTATGGGACAGCCAAGGTGTGGAGGAGGAGGATCCAGGGAGGACGAGGTGTTCAGCAGCTACTGAACTGCATTCTCAGAGTGGAGGCCCTATGTCAATAAGAGCCTTTCTTGCTTGGTGGATTATAGCCTGGATATTAGCAGCCATTAACTCCCTTGAAGTGCAAGTGCTATACTGTGAACTTCCTGAGGGAGGGGACTATGGTTTTTAGTTTTGCGTTCTCAGTGCTTGACATAATAAATATCTGGTATTATGTTATATAGCACCTAATAAGTACTGGATAACTGACCGACGGTCTGAGTTGCTTCCTATAGGATTCTATCTCTTACTATTAGCTAGGATGCCCTTATTTAAAAAAATAAAAATAAAAAACACTTTAAGAGAGCCACTCACCAACTAATGCTTGCTTCTTTCTGTTGAGCCAGGCTCTTTGGCAAGTCAGAGGTCGATGCCAAAGAGCTGATCCTTCTTCTCAGTATACTTTACCCTCATATCACCTGGGGCAGGTAGGATACAGATAGTGATCATATATATGGCCTCGTACTGTTTACCTTTACCAGCATCTACTTTATTTATTTTCCTTTTCCCTTTTGGTTACATAGAAGGTGTATGCTTTCAATTTATAGTGCTTATCCTTAATTTTTTTAAACAAGCATACTTAATTATACATGCTATTTAAACAGATCTAGGTTATTTAATATTTCTATTCTCTTCCTAAACATGTGAAGGACAGTAAAATGTCTCACTACCTACTGAACAGCACCCCTCCCTGCATCTTGTTACTGTCATCCAGAGCAGGGGTAGGCAAAGTGCTATACCCAGGCCAAATCTGGCTGGCCCCTGTTCTTATAAATAAACATTTTTTGAAACATAGCCACATTCATTTATGTATTTATTGTGCGTGGATGCTTTGACTGCAGGACTGAGTAGTTGTAACAGAAACTGTATACCCCACACAGCCTAACATATTTCCTATCTAGTCCTTTATAATGTGTATTTGCAACCCCCTGATCTAGAGTTTTAATTTTGCTCTTTTTCCATTTAAAACAAGGTGTTTTGTTTTAATAGTTAGTGGTTAATTGAATTTATCGCAATTCTATTCATTTCTGTGCTCACCATCTCCTCTAGTATTCCAGATCTCTCTAGATGCTCCTACTTCTTTTGTAATAATTTCTGGGTAATTTGGTAATTTCTCTTCATTTTTGCTTAGAGAGTGATAGTTTAGCTGACTCTAAAATTTTAAGCTGATGGTTAATTTTTCCTTAGCACTTTGAAGCTATTTCTCCTTTGTTTTCCTTCCTCTGTTATTGCTAATTGGATAATAGCTATATGTGCAACTGTTGTTCTTAGAGAACAGGATGTTGTCTTTTTTATAATTTTAATACTTCTCTTTATCTTTCATGTTCCATAGTTTAACTACAAGTCTAAATGTGTGCTTATCTTTTTTGGCTGAGTACTCCAGATGTATTTTTAACTAGAGGATTCATGTCTTTCTTTAATATGGTGGGGGGGAATCTCTATTTTTCCTATGTTTTGCTATTTTATTCTTTAAATATTGCTTCTTTGCCATTAACTCCATTCTTCATTTGCAAGATTTTTAACTATTTCTGTCACAGACTTCCATTCTTTTTTATTTCTGCCTGTTTTGTTCCATAATTTTTGTTCATTTTTAATGGTTACTACTTCTTTTTATCTCTGTGATTATTACAAAAATACTTATTTTAAAAACTTTATTAGACACAACCATATAATTAACTTCATTTAGAGTTAATTCATGTTCTGATTGCCTATTTTGTTAGCTATTTTTCTTACTATCAGATTTCTTCATGTATCTTCGAATTTTGGTTTTCAGGGGTCATTTTGAACAGGATTTTTTGTTTTGTTTTATTTTGTATTTTTCTTCTTTGCTTTCCTGTCTAATAATTTAATGTTTGCCTCCACTTGATCCCCTGGGGCCCAAGCAAAAAGAACCAGGGTTGTATAATAGTATTGCAGATCTGTAGTGATACTAAGGACATTGCAGATCCAGACATGAAGTCATGGGTGGCTTGACACAGTACCTGCTCACAACTCCCTGAGCCCACAGCTTCATATTAGGCAGTGGCTCTTAAAGTGTCTTCCTGGGGCAGTAGCATCAGCATCCCTGGAAACTAGTTACATACAAATCCTTATGCCAGACTGACTGAATCAGACACTTTACCCAGGCTTTGGGGGTGTGGCTGAGCAATCTGTGTTTTAACTAGTCCTCCTGGTGGTTCTGAGGTTCACTCAAGTTTGAGAACCACTATAACAAGCTCCGGGGCAACTAGCCAATAATTGCTTTTTCCCTCCCTTGCATAAAAGGGGACATTCACCTAGGTCAGTTCCATACTTCCATGAGTTTGGTACTCTTGCCCATCTCATCACTGTTTTTCTGCCCTGGAATCGGCAGCCTGCTTGTCTTCTGGCACGGGCCTACAGGAATGCTATCTTATTTTTTTTTTTTAAATGCAAACAAGGGGTTTGCATTCTTTTTTTTTTTTTCTTTAAAGATTTTATTTATTTATTAGAGAGAGAGATTGAGAATGAGAGGGGAGAAGGCCAGAGGGAGAAGCAGACCTCCCGCAGAGCCGGGAGTCCGACATGGGACTCGATCCCGGGACTCCGGGATCATGACCTGAGCCGAAGGCAGTCGCTTAACCAACTGAGCCACCCAGGCGCCCCAGGAATGCTATCTTATTTTTGAGCCAATTGATTTCTCATTGGCTTTCTCCTCTCATATTTGATTCGTTATTTATGTGTTGAGGGCAAAGGAGTGTGCTAAAGCTTGAATTTACAGAGACATCTTTAAGGAAGTCCAGAAACATCATCCACACTCACCTTTGGGTTCTGTGACCACAACATAACCATACTCACCATACACTATCTGATTGGATGACCAAAAAATTAGTCACATTCCTAAACCACGTACATTTCATCATGTTGCAATCTTGGACAAGCAGTTTGACCACCCCCCCACCCCCCCGAACCTCAGTTAATTCGTCTGTAAGAGAGCAATAATAAGTACCTGCAGGCTTTAATATGAACACTGAATCCACTGTCATAAGTAAAATGACCTCTCAGAGTACCTGGCCCATAATGGGTTCTCAGAGGTTGTTAATCTCCTCCCTTTTTAAATCTAGAACTTGTGTTAAGGTTAAACATTGTTAAAATTTAGGCTACCATTTTCCAGTTTACTTACCAATTTGCTTCTTATCCAAAACCTTTTGTCACAATTCCAATTCATCAGAACATGATAATATTCTAAAATATTAAGAGATTCCTCCCTAGTTGTAAAGAACGAGAGGCCCATCCCTGTCACTCCAGTGGTTGGAGGAATGCAGTCATTGGTGATGGCACCTTATACAGAATCTCAGAAGGGGTGAGTGCTTACAGCTCTGCTGCACGTGAGACCACCCGGAGCAGGAAAAGGACAGGGATAACAACAATATTGACAATAATAATAAAGCTCAGGTGTGCCAGGTACTGTTCCGAGCCCTTGACATGTGATCTCTTGTTTAATCTTCACCAGACCTTATGAGGCGGTTACTAGGATCTCTGTCTTACAGATGAGGAAATGAGTCACAGAAGAGTTCCGTAGCCTGTCCGAGTTCAGCTATCTAGTAAGCTGCAGAACTAAGATTTGAACCAGGCAAGTGACCAGGCAGTTCACCTACAGGGATTCCAAAGAATGAGGAATCATCTCCTCCTCAGCCAGGCGTCTGAGCCTAACCCTCTTGATTTTGCAGCTCTGATTGTTCCCTGCCAGCAGATCACATTTTCATTCCGCTTCAGCAGGCGGATTCTACCCAGGCTCTGTGGCCATCAAAAAGCAGCCGCGGTTCTCCCGGAAATGAGGAAGAACAGTCCTGAGGAAGAACAGTCCCCTCAGGCAAAATCAGTGGATCCTCAGGACATTTCCCTGGTGGGGACGTGCCTCTGTCTCGGGCAATGTCTCCTGAGGCCACGGGCTGCCTGTCTGGGAGTATTTTCGGCCTCTTTGTTCCTTCCTGTCTGTTGCGGGTGTGTCTCTGCCGGCCTTCTCTTTGACCGACTCCGCCTGTCTGTCACTCTCCTTCTCTTCCTTCGCGAAATTGCCTTTACAATGTGCTGACAACTTCCCACTTGCAGTTGGAACCACCTATTTTGAAAAGGATGTGAGTTTACAGACAAAAAAAATCCTTTACTATCCTAACTGATTCTTGGTTTCCTCCCCCTCGGCTAGTTCTGCTGCCAGGGAACTTCCTAGTCCACGCCGTGGTGAGGGTGCTGATCCAGCCTCTCGCACCCCAGGGGCAGCTGTCCAGCTCCTAGGGGCAGGAAGTGGAGCACCAGGAGGACGGGCAGGGCGACGCAGGGTGCTGGGGTCACTAGCATCTCTGGGTTCCAGGCATCAGTTTCCAACTCGGATAATTCCATCCTTCGTTGACTCAAAAATTGCTGTGACTCTGGTCTATAAACAGCCTGGAGAATGAGTTAGTATAGAAAAAGCAGAGGCCTTTGAGTCTCAGGCTTCCACACCTGGGAGGAGCGAGAAAAATGAAGGAAGAAGATGGCTCTTCACTCAGGCATAAACGAAGGCAGCTGAGATGCACTCACTAGCTGGAACGTCATCCCCTCTTTTTCCAAAGTGCTAATTCATTAAAACTAATGAGGCCCCAGTGCTGCCGAAGCTGAATGCTGATCAGCCTCCTGGCATCACCTGCCACGCCGGCCTCGGCGTCCGCTGCGCCAGAGTGAGCAGGGGCTCCCGGTGGCCAGAGACGGAGGCTGCGGGGCCTCTGTGGCTCCATCATGGACTGACGTGGATTGGCGCTTGAGGCGCACACGATTCCACGCCAACAGGCTCCTGCTGAAACGCACAGACAGACCTCCCTCACTCATTCTGTAAGGAACCCGCTTCCCGCCAGGCCATGTTGTCCTGGCTGCTGAGGAGGCCCCTGCAGACACCTTTTTTTCTAAGGCATACTTCTCTGTGCAGAAGTCACCTGTACATCCTGTCTGGTCACCAGGCAGAGGGGAGGGGTGTTGCTAGGGAGGAGTGGGCTAGGGGATGGTAATTCATATTTCCCATCCTCAGTGGAGTGTGTATTCTGACTGCGGCCCCATTCGGAAAGAGGCCGTGAGGGCAGGTGCAAGGTGAGGAAAGGTGGGGGGGAGGAATGCTGGGTGCTCCCTTATACAGCAGTTCTCTCCTTCATTCTGCAAGTGTTTACCGAACACCTATGGTGGGCCAAGAAATGTTCGCAGCACTGCACAAATGTTGCAAATTAGACCCAGCAGTGTCCCCACGCTCTTAGAGCTTATTCTCCTGGGCGAGATAGACCATTTAAGAAGTAAACGAATGCCAAATTAAATATATTAGGGAGCCATATTCACAGTGACTGGGGTGGGGGTTCGTGGAGAGCAACATTAGTCTGGGTGGTCAGGATGGCCTTCCTTCCAGAGGGATGATACGGGAACCAAGACCTGCAGAACAGGAAGGTGGGTTCGGGGGAAGGGAGTCATAGAGCAGGGACAAGGCCATGGGCAGGGATACTCTTTTTGAGACTGGGAAGGGAGAAGAGGCCACAATGACTGGGGTATAACAGGCGAGAGGGACTGTGGTCAATAATGCCAGAGAACAGGTAGGGGTCCCAGGCTATGCAAAGGAGTGGTTTTTTGCCTCCTTTGTTAACCTGCAAGGATAAGGAATTCGCAGCATTTCTCAGTACGTGCATTCTAAATCTTCTTAGGACATTCTTCAGGGTCAAATCTAACATATTCTACGATGGATAAAGACTGCTTCTTCCTGTTCTGTCCACTTTTATGGCCACAGTAAAATCAGCGCAGTTTAAATCCAGTGCCTTTGCACAGACTCTAAAAATGCCAGGAGAGTAAAGTTTCCTCCAATCGCAGGGGCAAGTGGTAGCAACATCCTCAGCCGCTGACTCCAGTGCAGAAGAGCGGGAGTCACCTTGGCAGCAGCTCCCCTGATCAGAGCACTCTTCTCAAGTCTGGGCTCTGCTCATGTCACCAGAATTTTGAAACAGGTCTTGCAAGCAGAGGACCTGAGTATTGCCACTCAAAGGTTAAGAGAGGGATCTAGCATTCTCTGTAACTGGAGTCTCCCTGAATTTGCCTCCTGTCAGGTCAGCAGACATTACACCAGAAAATCATGGGATTCTGTCTAGTTGGCTTCAGTAAGAGCCTGCCCCCTCTCCCCGATTCTGTTCACTTGTCAAGGTCTGGCCTCATCTGTGCTCCCTCCACCTCAGCTCACTCGGCTCCCAGAAGTTTGTGATTCTGAGTCTGAACATGTTTGGATCCGTCCTGCTCTTCCCAGCTACAACTACAACTACAACTCTCCAGGTTCAGGCCTTGGGTGGCTCTCTCCTGACTATTTTCTGACACTTTCCATTGTTCTTCCTGTGTCCAGCTGTTACCTTTTCATACCCGGGCTCCCTACTGCCACCCGTGATCTTTCCCAAACACAGACCTAATCATGTTCCCTGCTACTTAGGAAACCTTTGAATGTTCCCCAACACCTCTTTTAAGAATAAAATTTAAATTCCTTGGCTTGGTTTTCAAAACTGGATCCCACCTTTCATTTCTAGTCTTACCTATCACGATGTGCATTTGCTGAGGCCTCTGACTACTCTGTTCCCAAACCGTTAGATTCTGTGGTTCAAATTATTTCCTCTAATTAGAACAGGATTCTTTTCTCTATCCCCACCCTCACCCCTAGCTTCCTGCTACAACCCCCTGTACAATTCCTACTCATTCTTTAAAGTCTAGCGGGTGTGGTAGGTCCTCTGCCTTTGGGGCACTCTGGGAGGAGACTTGCCCTCCCTAGTGCATCACATGATGGTTGGAAGCCCAGCTGTGGAGTCAGAACCAGCTCACCTATGTACTTGCTCTGTGACCTTGAATCTTTAATGGCTCAATGTTCCTTTATCTATAAAATGTAACCAATAATAATATTCTCTGCATGGGATTATGGTGAGGATTAAATAAAATAATCTGTTTAAAGAATAACACCTCGCACATAATATGTGTTCAGTAAATTTTTCAGTCAACAGTATGTGCTCAGTACCTACTATATGCCACACTCTGTTCTAGCACAGGTGTGAACAAGGCAGCATCCCTCAAGGAACTTACAATAAACATGTAAATGAATCAGACAATTTTAGCTGTTGATGAGAAGATAAAATCAGGATATGTGGGAGATGCTGACTTTAACTTGAGGCATTTGGGAAATGCTACCTGGCAGAAAAATATTTTAGTTTGTTTTTATTACCTTTATCATAGTTCTTAATATAGCTTTATGTTACTCTATTTACTTGGTCAAAAATCAACTTGCAAAAAGCAGTGCACTAACATAAGGCAAATTGGCTGCCTCTCCTTATGACAGAGGTTGTGGCAGAAAGTGCTAGTCACCTGCTTCCTATATTGAGATCCCTCAACTTTAGTCTTAAAATATGGATTATATTTGGGGTGTCAAATGGACACATTTCCCAGCTTCCTTGTAAATAGGTGTTTTAGTCAGCTTGGGCTGCTGTAACAAAATACCACAGTTTTGGAATCTGGGAAATCCAAGATCAAGGTGCAAAAGGATTTCCTTCCTGATGAGGACTGTCTTCCTAGCTTGTAGACCATCACCTTCTCACTGTGTTCTTACATGGCCTTTCATTGGTGCATGGGTGTTGAGACAGAGATCTGTCTTTTTTTTTTTTTTTAAAGATTTTATTTATTTATTTATTAGGAAAGAGAGAGAGTGAGAGAGAGCAGGTCAGAGTGAGAAGCAGACTCCCCATGGAGCTGGGAGCCCGACGTGGGACTCGATCCCGGGACTCCGGGATCATGACCTGAGCTGAAGGCAGTCGCTCAACCAACTGCGCCACCCAGGGGCCCCAGAGATCTGTCTTCTTATAAGGGCACTAATCTCATGATGAGGGTCCCACCCTTGTGACCTAATCTAATCCTAATTACCTCCTGAAGGCCACATCTTCAAATGGCACCACATGGACGGCTAGGGCTTCAACATATTAATCTGGGAGGGAGGATACAGACATTCAGCCTATAATAATGAAAAGCTCATGGAACACTACTTATGCCAATGATATGTAAGAAGTTCTAGTGGAGATGTCCACGAAAACTCCCTAGAAAAGGAGGGGTCGACACAGCAGGCGCACTTTTTGCCCTTTGTCCTTTGCCTTTTTCCCATCTCAGACACAGGTGGAAGGCTGGAGGTCTCTCAACCACAAAACTTGTGTCCACCAGGCTTCTCCTATCCTGAATAAAAACACAGAAAGACTCTGGGTTTTTTAAGACAACCTGGAGGCATCATACAAATCCTGTGTTCATCCCTTATTTCAGAAAAAAACAAGACCCTTAATTTGTCACTGAACACAATTCCAAATGCAAAGCTATTGACGCATTAGGTGGATTCTCTCACCTGTAGAGCAGGTCATGCCATTCCCTGCTTTGTGATCTTCACCTTGAAGATCATGATGAAACATGATGTTTCACCCAGAGTACATGTTTAAGAAGTTCTTGTTGAGTTTTAAATAAGAAATAGAAATGCTCAAGTTTTCCATAAAAATCTAAAAGTCTAGTCCTTTCTATTCCGATATTTTTCACTCACAGGCCTGTTGCCTGATCTCCTAATCCCTGGTCTTTAGGGGGCTATCATCTCTTTTATGGCTGAAAACTCTGGTTACCTGTAGATACTCCTCCCTTCATGATTACCTGAACCCCAAGGTTATTGTTTGTTCCCATGTAGAATGTCCTGGGCCCTCTCATCCCTAGAGCCCCCAGATGAAGCTGAGACCTGGACCAGCTTCCTCTATCTCTGGTCTCTCTACCTTCTTTATGCCTTGCCTTCCTTAGATAGAATGTGTTTGGGTTCCCTAGGGACCAAAGTGCTACAAAGGGACACCTCTCCCCTTTGACACAAGATGACCTGGATTTCATTTCCGGCTCTGCCTCTTACTTATTTTGTGACCTTCAGCAAGTTTACTTTACTTCTGTACCTGAAATTTCCAGATTCTCAAAGATAATGATTCATACCCATACCAGTTTGATGTGTAGATTAAACAAGCTTATCTCATTTTTGAAAGCCTTGGGTATATAATAAATACATTTGGATCTCAATAGATCTTAATAGATTAAGGATCTCAATAGATCCTTAATATTTAATATAATTTCTATTACTTTTAGTTCTAAAACTCAATCTTCTCTTCCCGAATTTCTCACCTTCTTTGTGGTAGCTTCCCCGCAGCTGGTCCTTATATTGGTAAGATTGTATTTGGTTGCAAATGACAAAAACCCCAGCCACATTGGGACATCTGGGTTGGGCATCTGCCTTCGGCTCGGGTCATGATCCCAGGGTCCTGGGATCGAGTCCCACATTGGGCCCCCTGCTCAACGGGGAGTCTGCTTCTCCCCCCTCCCTCTCGCTCTGTGCTCTCTCTCTCTCTCTGTCTCTCTCAAATAAATAATTAAAATATTTAAAAAAAAAAACACTGTAGCCTTAAAAAAATTGATTCACCAAGTAAGAAGTCTAGAGATGGGCAGTCTAGACTTACGCAGTCACTGATCAATGCCACCAGGGACCCAGGGTGTCTTTACCTTTTGTCTCTGTCACCCATAATGGGCAGAGTTTCATCCTCATGCTGGGTGACTTATGATCACAATGTAGCTGTTGCACCTTTAGGCCACATATCCTAACTATAGGCAGGTAGAAGGGGAAGATCGAGTGGGAAAAGGGTTTTCTGCTAATGAAGATTTCTCCTTTTATTCAAGAAGCCAGTCTCTTTCTAGAGGTCCCCTTACGTCTCACTGATCAGAACTGTGTCCGTGGCCACCATTTGCTGCAAGAGAATGAGGGGGAAATGAATATGTTTAGTTGGACACACTGTTCCTTATTCAGAAAAAAACTACATTTTTGTCCATAAAGAGGAAGAAAATAGAAATTAAATAGGCAATTAACGGTATCCACCACAATCCTTTACTCAAATACAGCTTTAAAATTATGAAGCAACTCTACTCAGGCTTGAGCCAGTCAAATGATTTAATTAGAGACACATGATTTAGGCAGGATTTGGGTTTTTTTTTAAATACACTTTAATTTTTACAACACTTTTAGATTCACAGAAGAGATTGCCAAAAAAGTACAGAGAATTCCTCATATACCTAGCACCTCATTTCCCCAATTATTAACATTTTAAATTAGTATGGTACATTTATTAAATCCAAACCAATAATGACACATTGTTTTTAACTAGAGTCCACAGCATATTCAGATCCCTTTAGTTTTTACCTAATGTCCTTTTTCTGTTCCGGGATCCCATCCAAGGCACCACATTACATTTAGTCGTTAGTCTGCTTAGGCTCATCTTGGCTGTGACAATTTCTTAGACTTTGTTTTTGATGACCTTGAAGTTTTGGGGAGTATTGATCAAGTATTTTATAGAGTGGCTCCCAACTGGGGTTTGTCTGAGGTTTGTTTTAATGCTTAGACTGGGATTATGAGTTCTGGGGGGGAAGCCCATGTGGTACACATCATAGCAAAAGTACATAGCATCACCATGACTCATCACTGCTGCTTTTGGACTGATCACCCAGCTAACGCAGTGCCCACTCTCAAGTTTCCCTTCCCCCCACTTTCCGTATTCTGTTCTTTGGAGAGAAGTCACTAAGTGCAGCCCACAGTTAAAAAGAGTGGGGAGTTATGTTCCACATCCTTGAAAGCAGGCGTCTACCAAATGATTTGTAATTCTTGTGCACAAGAGATTTATCTTTTCTCATTTGTATCTTTGTTCCTTTATTTCTTTATTCATTTATTTATATCAACATAGATTCATGAATCTTTATTTTATACCTTGCATTATGTTCCAAGAGTTTTTTGTTTCTTGGCTCAGAATCTTCCAGCTTTGGCCATTGGGAGCTCTTTTGGTTGGCTTCTGAGTCCCCTTGACACATCCCCATCTCTGTGTGTGTGTGTGTGTGTGTGTGTGTGTGTGTGTGTGTGTGTGTAGCACTTTCTTACTTTCTGGAGCCACAAGATGCTTTAGCCTCATCTTGTACATTTCTCCAAGGAGCCCTAGCTCCTTTCGTTGGAGAACGGTATTAAAAACCAAGATCTGGGCATTAGATGTGCTCATTGTGGGCAATTGTCTTTAATTACAGACTTAAGACTTCCTCCCTTATCTCTCAAAGGGATAGTGATTTTGCTCCTCTGCCCACCTCCAGCTTCTTTCTCACCGTTTCTGCCCACACAGAACTGACATCAACAGGAACGCCAGGCCCTCAAAAGTTAGCCTGGAGAGAATACAAAAAATAAGAGGTGTGCCTCCATAAATAATCCAGAAACAATTCGGCTGGGAGGATGCCGAACTCACAGAACTCCTGAATGTTAGAGGTATCATAAGACCCAAACTTCTACATTTCTGAAGCCCTAAGAAGTGAGGGTCACACAGCCACGATTAGACTCTAACTCTCCAGAATCCTCCCGGGTGCCCTCTTCCCTAAAACACTATGCTAGTAAAGTGCATTGATTCTTCTACCCCCCAGATGAGTGCAGGCCTGCCCACTGCCCCAATGTGACTCTTGTCGGGTAGAAGCTTCAGTTCCCTGAGGACAAAGCTGGATGCTGGCAGCCCGCAATGAATGTTCAGGGCTGTGTGACAGGAAGGAGCAGAGGTGTTAGATGCCAGCTCGCCGTGTGGACATCAGCTCGGGCCTCACCGGGGCAGGGAGGTGGCATCCGTCGTGCAGATAATGAGGCGCCAACACAGGTGCTCTACCTCAGTGGTCCCCCCGGGGCCCAGCTGCCTCTGCCACTCCTACCGGAGGAAGAACGCCAATTTGGGATGCGAGGCTGTTTGGATGATGTTGTTTTTCTGATGTAACCCCTGTTGGTTTCCCCACCTCCTTTTCTCCCTCCTTCCCTCCCTCTGGGGAGCAATTTGTGTGTCTCTGGCTCCTCTTAGACGGGGAGAGAGTGCTAATTAGCCCTGAGATTCATCCCAGGCCACCTGTCCCAGGGCTTTGGCAGTAAGGCCAGACTGGGCGTGGCCCCAAGCTCTCCAGGGCAGGCGAGTGTCCCAGGGGCTGGGACAGTCCCCCCTCTGACGTCTGGCCAGGGATCAGGCAGCGTCATGGGTGGGAAGGAAGGAATGGTCTGCTTCAGCAGGGCCTGTCCCTTCCACCCCACTTCCTGTACACAAGCCACACGGGCAGTTGGAGGGGAAGCCATTCCTACAGCGGTTGGCAGCTTTACTTCCTTTCTCCCTTGCTCTCGGGAAAGAGCACATGTCAGTGACAGTTGCCCAGAGGTCAGCACACCGGCTGATGGATCCGACGAGTGGCTCGCCGCTCTTGCTTCGCACCAGCACCTTGACCAACAGAACTCATACTGCTCCAAGTCCCAGGGAGAAATCACAGCAGAACATCTCCAGAGAGTTGTCTGTGCCCATAATCGCGACTTCCTCACCTCCCTTTTTCTCCTTAAGCCCCACGTCAGGCTTCAGCCTCTCTTCCCCTGTAAAACTGCCCCTGCCAAGGTCCCAGCAACCTCAAAGGCCCATGGAGTGTCTCCCTGCCGCCCCAGCCTCCACACCATTCAACACAGCTGGCTTCCCCTTTCTTGAATTGTTCTCTCCTCATGGCATGTGGGCATCTGGCTTGCTTCCTTCCTCCTTGACGGTTACTCCTTCTCGGTCTCCTTTGCTGGGCCCTTTCTCATCTCCATCCCACTCTCTCATGAAATGACTTATTAGGCCCATAGTTTAATACCATCTGTATGCTGAGGGCTCCCGGCCCCCTCCTCTGTGCTCCAAATTCAAATGCCAACAACTTAGTATCTCTGCTTAGAGAGCAAGCCCCAGACCCGGGGTCTCCTGCTAAAATCCAGACCACTGAACTAATCATCACTAGACTAATTTAAACATTATGAATAAGCCCTAAATAGCTCTCTGCTCTTTATATTGCTTTCTCAGTCTTTGGCTTTCCTGTCTGATTATAGAACGATTAAGGAGGATAATAAGAGCAACTAACAGTTGCTAATTTCTTCCTATGTGCCAGGCCCTGTGCCAGCCACTTTGTAGGCCTCATTCCATTTCACACTAGAGCAAACCGGTGAGGGAGGTATTTTTATCCCCATTTTACAGCTCAGAATGCTCACGTTTGGGAGATTAAAGAAATAGCAGAGGCAGAATGAAAATCGTTTGCCTAACTCTAGTTTGCCAGAGCCTAAACTCTCACACATTCTCTTTGCTAACTGCCTCTTCTTACTAACCCAGCCCCCAGCTTTGTGACCTAACCTTCTTGTAGAGATCACTGGTACCCAGCCCCTGCAGGCCTGCCATGTCCTTTCACCTCTAAGTCCTGGCATGAGAGTTGCCATCCATATCTTATGTAGCAGGGACTAGTTCGAGGAATGTGTCCCACTCGGCAGCATTGGCATCACCAAGTGTACTCAGGGGTCGTGTCTTTCCTCCGAGAGCTTGCAGACCCGGCGAGCGGGGCAGAGGACTCGGACGGAGGTGGTATATCACTTACATATCTCTCTGGAAGAAGTCTATCTGTCCCTCCTCTATCTTGGGCATGATTAGAGAAAATGTTCTTTAGGCCCCACTCGAGAACCATAAGCGATTATTGTCTCACGTCTCTGGGCCCGGTCGTCATGGCTTTCAGTCTGTGATCTGTAGGGCGCTGGGCTCTAGCAGAGTCTTAGGGCCTGGAAAAGCCCAGCCTTCCGTGAGAACATCCAGTTATGTCTTATATTGGGGTTTGTGGAAGATTTCATTCATTAAAAATGCAAAATTAAGAAGATTAAAAAGAAAGAAGGGGGGAAAAGTGTTTTTTTAAAGGATAAAAAGCATCAGAGACAGCAGGTTTTAAAGTGTGACAGGCCTGAGTTGGCATCTCAATTCTGCAACTTACTAATTAACATCATTAAGCCTTCATTTTCTCCTTAGTAAAACAGGGATGATGGTGTCTACATCTCTAGGCTATAGGGAGAAGTGAGTGAGGTAGTGAGTATTCCTCGCAAAGTGCCCCTCCCGAAATGTTCAGGGAACTCACACTTTTCTTCCTTGTCTCCTCCCCCTTGACATCCTGCCATCTCAATACAGCAAAAAGGACTGAGGGTTTCAGTGTGTGAAGGCTGCCCCTAAAGGGACAATGTTTCCATCTCGTCTGTACCTCCCAGCCCTGTAAGGTCGAAAATCCAGTTCAATAAGCCGACAAGTCCTTGACCACCCAAAACAGCCATCACAGAGCCCCGTCTCGGCTAAGTCCAGCACCTGCCTCTTTGGCATGTTGTTGAGGGCCTCCTGGACTCTTCCCGAAGACATAACCAGCTGAGGAGGGGAGTCTGAAGGCTCCCCAGAGCGGACAGTGGTGCACAGAAAAGGAGCCCTGTGGAAGACAGGCAGCAGGCCACGGGCCATACAACCCCTGGCAGCCAGGGGACTGAAACCCCATTTTCTGACATTGAAAAAGGAGTCAGAGCAGCTAGAAAGCAGATGCAGACATAGATTACAGCTCCGTGAAATTATGATCAGTAGCCTCTGTTTAAGGAGGAAAGAAAGTGTGTAATACATTTTTGAAAAATGTCTGCTAAAAATGATTAATTTTTTTAAGAAATGCTTTTGGCTCTTGATAGGATAGGTTTCAGTTATCTGGCTAGTTTGTGTAAGTTCTAGCAATGCCCAGATAAATGAGGCATTACAGCACTGAAACCCAATCTCTGGACTCATGGGTCTGTTTTAAGCAATGGGGTGAATGGGAACATGACTATTGATGGATCTCAATCCAAGGGGAAGATGCCAAGCTTCTTGGGGGAGCCCGCCCCACCCCACAGCAAGACCCAGGGATTGGGACCACCCTCTGGAACCAAGCAGGGGAGAAGGAGGGGAGGGAAGACACCCAAGCTTGAAATGGCAGATGGTTAGGTCCAGAGCAAAGTGTGATTCATTAGGTTTTATCTATCTTCAGTGAACAGAGATGGAAGAAAGGAGCCAGTGTCAGATCACCCGTTTAATTATCTTTTAAACTCCCTCTTCACAGGTCTGGCATGGTTGCCACACAACCTATCATTTATGCACAGGTGTGAAATCCTCACCGAGCGAGAGCTTTAGGACAGTGGTCAAGCCGGGAGAAATGCTGAGGGGGTGCAAGTCCAAATGTGTTCCCAGACTTCCCCGGGGGCTGACATCCCTGAACACAGCACTATCAGGGAGCCTGGCAGCTTATGGTGGGAACACCCACCAGCTTTCTCCTGGGCTCAGTGGGGCAGAGGGGGAGCAGCTCTGGCTTCCAGAATCTCCAGGAATATGCCATACCACATCAGACAAACCTTTGTCATTTGCTAGGGACAGCTTGTGACATTGGTTCTCTTGGGTTTCGAACCCCCCCCAGTGGGAATCTAATCAGATTGTGCTGCTGAGATGGGGACCTGAATGCGGGAACTTAAAAATTTGCCTTCCGTTTCAGAGTAGGCTCACTCTTCTTGAAGCTCTGCTCAAAGAACCAGCATCAGAGCCTTTCCAGGTCTTCTGGGCTCCCATTCTTACCTACTTTCTTGTTCTCTGCCTGCCTGTGCTGACATCCGTCTAGCTCCAGGCTCTTGCCTGGGGGACTGGTTGCCATCCCTTAGTTCTGGGCTCTGAACTGCTCATTAGTGGTCTCGCACAGTGATATCCTAAGGGACCACCATCCTCCTCCCCTCTCCTTCCCCCTACTTGATTGGGCTTCTGCAGATACTCGATGCCCTTCTGACCAGGGATGAGTCATCCTGAGGCACTGGCCTACGTCCCACATACCAGCAGGGTTCCCAGACTCCCTGGTGGCCCCTTAACCTCCAAGGCAGCTCCTGCGTGTCCTCCTGCAGACCAGGCACTCCTGTCTCAGGCCTTAGCTCTCCGGCTCACTCTCAAATAAGGCCGGGCACCCAGACCCACGCCGAGCAGCACAGGGTGGGGCAGGGGCTGGAGGGTCACCTGTGTAGGTCGGAGAGTGACTTGCCCAGGGTTACAAGGCTGGAGTGAGGGAGACTAGAACTCAGGCCTCTGGCATTGGGCCCATCCCCCCTCCCCCACACCACCAAGCCTCAGCCTCTTCTGTGAGGGGTGTCACAGTCATCTGTTACAGAAAGCAGCAGCGTTTACAAATCGCTTCCTCTATCATACGTTTAGTTTGGGAAGCAGAATAGCAAGGTTATTTCCAGCAGGTACTTTGGAGTCCAACGGAGTCTGAATTCTGGCTCTGCCACTGATTATTTTGGTGACCTTGGACAGTTTCCTTTACCTCTTTAGCACTCAGTTTACCTGTCTGTAAAATGGGATGGTAATAATGTCTACTTCCAAAACATTATCCTAAGGATTAAGTGAAACAAGATGTGCCAAGTGCTTAGCACAATGTCTAGCATAGAAGAAGTTCACAATAAATGTTGGCTACAGTTACTGTTCATGTTCATTTGTGTATTTATACAAAGAGATATATTCAAGAGGCTGCCTATAATAACTCTGCCCTTTCTCCCTTTTATTCTGACAGGCTTTCCTGCAGCAAGGAGGGAGTCAGCTGGCTTTGGAGGCTGTACAGAAGAAATCATCTGTAACAGCAGCTCATCTTATTTTTTGTCACATCTACAAGTAAGTTATCATCATTGATGTGCTAATAATATTTGTGGTGGTTACAGGTTACTATAATGCCTTGTTTTCCCACAAAATAAATATTAGCCTGTGTGTGTATGTGTCTTTCCCCGCTCCTTTTGGCTGCATTGAGAGTGTGTCTCAGAGGTGAGCCTCATCTGTCAAGGATGTCGGGGCCGACAGAAGCCGACAATGGCAGCACCCATGTGATCCTGGGGGTCCCTGTGTATAACCTGAGCCTTCAGGTCCTAAAGGCTCAGGGCAGGGGACTCTGCCCAGTGGGCCTGCCTTCAGGCCCTGCTCTCCCCAGGCAGGTCCGGGGATCCCTCCTGTTGTCTTCTTCCCTGATGAATATGGAGGAGCCTTCACTCAGTGCTGATTGCTGTGGGGCTTTGTTTCTCTCCACCACTCCCCTGCTCTCTGATCGGATGTCACTCTTTTTATTATTATTATTCCCTCTGTGTTGACAAGTGATTTAAACACTTCACAGGAGAAAAGAAAAAAGAGGGTAGGGGTTGGTGGGGAATCTTTTCTTTGAATCCAGGGTGTTCGTTTTTCAGATTAGCAAATAATGACTATGAGTGTATAATTAATACTAATAGGTTAATTAGAGACCATTTAGATCATTCCAGAAAAAAAAAAATAACCAAAGCCAACGACTGTCTCTTTCTGAGGCAAACCAGGAGTATGTATCGTAAATAACCCTGTGTGGAAGAATAGCATGCTTACATTTTACTCTATCTCGTCCTTCAGGGCTCCTAGATTTCTATGAGGAGCTGGGAAACGGGGACCAGACATTTCCCTGCAGACCAGAGGAGGACTCTGGAAAACAGTCAGGGAGGGCTTCCTCCAGGGAGGCAGAGCAGCTGCTCTGGGCCCCAGGGGAGTCAGGGACAGCAGCACCCCCCCCCCCCGCCCCCATCTCTCTGAACTCAGGCTTCACTCTGCTCTTTCTGTTGGTCTCTCTCTCTCTCTGTCTGTCTGTGTGCCCTTTTCTGCTCAGCTGTGACTATCACTCAGCCTGAGTCAGTCTCTCCATCCTCCAGACAATACGATTTCAGGAAGTGTCTGTGCCTTGACCACCTTCACTGGCAGCAGAGGGGGGCGGGTGCAGGCGGTGGGGAGCAGCAGGAGTGGGGAGGCTAGCAGGCAAGTCAGGTCCGCACCAGCCGACTGGCCCTCTCAGGCAGGAAGTGCTCTGGTTGGCCTGCAGGAGTGGCCCTCGTCAGAACTTTCAGCTGAGCCCTGGTTTCTGCTCACTGAGCCATGGATGTGTGGGATGCAGTGACAGGGGTGTGTGTGTTTAATCAGCCCTGGCAGGGCAGGGCCCAGAGATAGGGAAGGCAGGGGGAACCCGGCCACCAGACTCAGTCCCTGTTCTTCCTAGCGCAGCATTTCTGGAAGTGAAGGTGGAGTCTGCCCCAGAGCCATGCTGCCTTCCAGGCCTGTTGAGATGGACAAGGGAAAAGCCCTGATGCGGTTTCAGTTTGTCTCCCAGAAAGATACGTTGGAGTCCTAACCCCCAGTACCTTGGAATGTGACCCTTATTTGGCAATAAAGTCATTGCAGATGTAACTGGTTAAGCTCAGGTCACACTAGAGTAGAGTGGGTCCTTAATCCAATATGACTGGTGGCCTTAGAAAAAGAGGAGACAGACACAAAGGAGATGACCCTGTGACGGTGGACGGGGAGACTGGTGTGGTGCCTGCGTGGAATGCCTGGGGCCAGGAGAAGCTGCAGGAAGCAAGGAAGGAGCTTCCCCTAGACCTCTGAGAGAGCATGCTCCTTCCAGCACCTTAAGTTTGGATTTCTAGCCTCCGAACTGTGGGAGTATACATTTCGTTTCAAGCTACCTAGTTCACAGTGCTTGGTTACAGCAGCTCTAGGAAACTAATGTATGGCTCTGAGCAGCCACCCCGACTCAGTGACTAGTAAAATCTCAGATTCAGTCTGGGAATGAAATCTCAAATCAAATACCTGGAAGAAAATAAGTAGGTCTCAGAGTGATCAGGCAAGCTATTGTAGCATGGAAGATTCAAGAACAAGATCCCTGCCCTGCCCCAACTCCCAAGATGTCTCAGATGTCTCACTATGTCTCACTGTCTACTTGGGCAGTCAGTAGAGAGTCCGTATGTCCCGAGGACATACGGGTGTACCACGTGAACCCTAGCCAAGACAGAGACTACCTCAGGAATCTAGAAATAAAGAAACAAGTATTTTCTTTCATTGTCTCATTGTTATTGTTAATAATAATAATAATAATACTTGCCATTTATTGAGCACTTGCCATGTACCAGACATTGTGTCACAAACTCTGTAAGGATGTTCTCAGGCACGGCTGCTCTTAAGTAAGTCCTGTGGCTTCCGAGGGCTCACAAAAGAAGATGTCTTTCTTTTGCACCAACCCAGCATGTCCAAATTGAGGGAAATGAGTGAGAGGTGGCTACTTTTCAAAGTATTACACAATGCCCTGGAATTAAAACTTATACCACCACTGTTCCCTTCTCATATATTCACTGACTCACCCTAGCTCTCATGTTCTACAAAGTAGCTGTTGTTATTTTTTTTTAAGTTGGTGCTACTTTCGTAAGCTTAAAACAAACAGAAAAGCTACCTTGTATAAGAGAAATTCCAGAAAGACCTAGAAAAGTATCTGGGACCTGAGGCACAGTTGCACCAGCTCAGCTGTTCAGATCCCATTAAAAACAAATGGTCTAAGAACTCCCCTCCAGGGACCCCTACTCAAATGGCAGGGGGAAGGAGCAGGGAGCACAGGCGATCCTTGTGAATGAATGGCAAACCCGGCAAACCCATGTCCCCACCTCCCCCTGGTTCTATAAGAGCACTGAGCAGAAGAGACGAGAGGAGGTGGGGGTGGGAGAAGAAAAGGAACACTTGCTGGTCATTGCCCACACCTACCACATACTGAAGCTGTCACCCCGCCAAGGCCTGATCAGGGTAGGAGCCACTCAGGCAGCAGAGAAAAAACCCACTCTTGTCTGGGGGTGAGCAGAGCTAACATTTCTCAGAAATGGGCCAGAAAAGGGAATGGGTATTGATTTTCCAGTTCACAGAATTAAACCTTGTGAAATGGCCTCATCCTCTCTCAAAATCACCCCCTTCCACAGTGGTGACACTTCTTCGCGTGAGGGGTCTACTCTGTCCCAGCTCCCTTTAGACCAAGTCACTTCACCTCCCAGTCAACGTTTTCCTTATCCTCAAAATGTAAATTGTGAAGCAAAAACTGGAAATTGCACCAGGGGTTTGAGGACAAATATAATAATGCCAATTCGTTTAAGATCAAAACTGTGGGGCACCTGCGTGGCTCATTCATTAAGCGTCTACCTTCGGCTCTGGTCATGATCCCCCCGTTGTGGGACTGAGCCCCGCATTGGGGCTCCCTGCTCATCTGGAAATCTGCTTCTCCCTCTCCCAATCCCCCTGCTTGTATTCTCTATCTCTCTCTTTCTCTCTCTCTCTCTCTCTCGTGTAAATAAATGAAATCTTTAAAAAAAAAAACAAAAACAGGTCAAAACTGTATAAGGGATTATTGTAATGTATAAACTGCCAGCAGCCATATGTAAACAATAGTAATGATTATTATCCCTGTAGACTTTCAGATATTACTCGGGGTGCTGGAACGGTAAGGAACATTTCTATTTCTGGGCTGTGAAGGATGGGAGAGCAAGTCACTCATTCTAACTGCCAGTCCTTCCCGATTTGACAGCCCAGACATAACCTACATTTTCAACTTGCGTAAAAAGGAAAATACAGGTCGAACCCCAGGAGGGAAACCAAAGGAAAAGAGGAGCGAGGGAAGTGGCTAGAATCCAGTCGCAGGGAAGTGATTTGATTTTCTGCGTTTGAGTTAAAGATGTCAAGTCCAGAGAGCAGGTATATCAATAGTTGTTTTGTTTGTCCAACAGAAAGAGATTGCGTTAGACCCCTGCTGACCCGCAGCTAATCCCTTCCCGACAGGCCTAGGAAAAAGCCGTTTGCTGGGGCTGTGAGCACCTCCTGCACCTTCAGGCCACAGGAGCAGGAGACAAGGACTAAACCAGAGCCAGCTCGGAGCCAGCCAGCCCCTCCCGCAGCCAGAAAGCTCTGCAGGAAACGCCCCACGGCCAGGGGGGATTCATTCGCCACTTGCTGCTCGCCCAGCCAATCACGGAGCCCGTTCAGACGGCGACCCAATCCCCTCACTGGACGGGACAGGGACCAATCATCTCATTTCCCCCATGGAAGCCCTTTCTCTCGGAACTCCGCCTGCTGGGGGCTCCTTCGGCTGAGCTGCCTGCGGCCAGAGACGCTGGAGGGGAGGGTGAGCTGAGGACCCCAGCAAGGTCAACCTAAGCAGCCTTCTCTGGCAGAAGGGGAGGGCACAGATACAGATGGTAAACTCCAATTCCTCAGTTCCACCGGTGCTCACCTACTGGGTACTGCCTCTGTGCTGGGAATGAGACACGAGGTTACCCTGGAAGAGCTGAGACTAGTCCGGGAGACTGAAGTAAACAAACACAGTCCTCGCATGGGAGTGTGATGAGGGCCAAGCCAGGGCTCAAGATGCTCTGAGAGCAGACAACCTCATGGGAGTAGGGCAGCCAGAAACCTTCCAAGAGGAGGACAGCGGTGCCCAGGAGCATACCATAGCGCCAAGGGACCTGCGCTGTAGCCTGAGACCCTCAGAGCCACCCCATGCCCAGCCATATTGGTGTGCTAGGGCTGCCAACAAAGTCCCAGAGCCTGGGGGGCCTAAACAACAGAAGTGTATTTTCTCACACTTCTGGAGGCTGGAAATCTGAGCTCAGGGTGTGAGCAGGGTTTTCTTCTGAGTCCTCTCTCTTTAGTTTTCGGATGGCTGTCTTCTCCCTGTGTCTTTACATGGTTTTCCCTGTATACATACCTTTGTCCAAATTTCCTCTTCTTAAAAGTGCACTGATCATACTAATGATCTCGGTTTACCTCTTTAAAAACCTTTATCTCCAAACACAATTTTGGAAGAGCACCTCAGCTTATTACACCATCATATTTAAAAAGATTTTATTATTTACTTGAGAGAAAGAGAGAGAGTGGGAGAGGGAGAGAGAAGCTGAAGCAGACTCCACACCGAGCACAGAGCCTGACACGGGGCTCAATCTCACGACCCTGAGATCACGACCTGAGCTGAAAGCAAGAGTCAAACGCTTAACCAACTGAGCCACTCAGGCGCCCCACCATCATTTTTTGCAACTGTTGTGAAGCTGCTGTTTTGCCACTTTTCTCCAAAGCACACAATGACCATGGGCTTTTTGTCATCTAAATCTTCTGTATGAGGTGCCAGGCTGACTCAAACTTGGACCTGCTCCTGTCGTAGGAGAGGGATGAAAGAGCCCCACATCTAGTTCTTGAAGTAAATGCCCTCATCATTCATCTTTTCCTCAAAGAGTTGTACGTCGATTAGAGTCTTGGAACAATCGCTCTCTACTGCTCATCAGACTTGCTTACTGGCCTCTTGCCCAGGGTAGTTGATAAGTCACTTTATCTGCAATAAGGGCTGCTGTTTCCTTTGGAGCTGGCAGGGAGAGAGCCAGTGAAGTGGCCATCTATCAAACGAGGCCCACACAGGCCAGCCTGAACCCCTGTAGAGGAGGCCAGATGTCCTGATCTAGTACCATGGACACAAGGGGACATTCTTTGATCGTCAAGATCCTAAGGCAACACAGTAGGACTCTGTACAGCCTGAGGGAAGGTAGGGGAGGCACCTGGTCTCCATTCCACAGCTCAGTGTGATAAAGATTTATTGGACTTTACTACAAGCTGGGAAATGAAATGAAATGAATGGGCCACTGGTGGACCTTCAAGGAGCTTAGAGTCTCCTGGGGAAGACTGTACACCTAATCCTACATAAGGTTCTGGCTGAGTTGCTTGCAGGGGTTCAGAAAAGCTTCCAGCAGGAGCTAATGTCTGAACAGAATTTGGAGGATCAGTGGTGCTAGGGAGCTCTGTTAGTGGGGCCAGAGAGGAGAGCAGGGTGGTCTAAGCAGCGAGGTCCAATGGGTGAGGGGAAGGAGGGGTTAAACGTCAGCCATGTGGGAAGAACCACATGCAGGCCAGTATTACTGGACCCTAAAATGTGAGGGAGGACGTGGCAGAAGTGGGATCGGAGAGGTGGCCAGGGACCAGATAGTAGAGGGATATGTAAACCGCACTGACTTTTCCCATGAGCTTTCACACTGTGTTGGGGGCACTGGGGCTCTTTTGTGGTGCCTTGGTATAAGAAACAAGACTGCGTGAGCCAGACACTCATCAGAGCATCTTGGGTCTTTCTTCTTTTATTTATTGGGGTCACATTTGGAAAAGAAATTTTCTAAAGCTTAAAAAAATCAGCAACTATGATTGCTTTAGCTATTGAAGAGCGCTTCTCAGCATGGGATGGTGCGGTGATGGTGTGGGGTCTGGACCTGGGGGTGCAGGCCTGGAGGCAGGGGCACCAGTTAGGAGACTAATGCAATCGTCCGAGAAATCAAAAGGAGTTGAAAGAATGGAGAAAGGGTTAGGAGGTGAAGCTGATGACACTTTCTGATTTATTTAACATGGGGAGTACAGGAAAGGGAAAGGTCTTCTGTGGGTACTGAGTTTATTACTCAGATAAGTGGGTGCACGCTGGTGCCTTTAACTGGGCAAAGGAGTAGAGGGGAGGGAGCTCATTTGGGCAGACAGATGAGGAGTCACGTGCTGGCCATGTGGACCCCAGCCTGCCATTTGGACACCCAGGGGGAGCTGTCCATGAGGCCATTTAATTGAGTCCTACTCAAGTCTTAATATATCTCAGCCTGAATAGAGTCCTTGCCTATTGCAGACAGGTGCCAGTAAATGTAATTTTTTTAATTTTAGAATTTATGCATGAAGTCTTCAAGGTTCTTTACCACCTTTTCTAGAGCTACTTTTCAATCTTATCCCTTTGTTCTTTCTAAAAGTATATGAAATTAGAATAGGCCTGTGTTCTCTGTCCACAGGGGCTCTGCTCAGCCAGACCAGCCTCGTAATTGTTTCCAAGCAGACGTCTCTCCGAAGCCTCTGGGACAGATAGATGGTGGAGAGATAGAGTGGCTGTCGCGCACATGGGCTGCATAGGAAATGGAACGGCAGGTATGATATGCGACACGCTGTGCCTCCGATTCTGCTAATGCCCTTCCCCACTCCTTCTGTCTGTGTGGTGTGACTCCCTCCACCAAAACCAGCTCCAGCCCCACTCTGTCTACGAATCCTCTTACTCTACTGCCGTAAGGAGAGCCGATCAAGGGTAGTCTGTAGAAAGTCCGTGAGTTCTGGGTGGGGGAAATTCATTCTTAAGAGCACCCCCTTCAGTTTCCATTTGCCTAGAGACTCACCATCGGGGCCGGGGCGTCCCAGTCCCGCAGCACTGGGCACACTTGCCCTTGTCTCTCGTGACGGGGAGCCCCTCTTCGAGTTGCTAAGGGTTCTCAGGGAGCTAAGACACCTTGTTCTGGGTCAAAGGCATCTAGCTTACTGAAGGTTTGGGGCCCAGCCAGCCTGTCTGCTCTGTCAGGGTCCGTTAATAACCTATCTGGTGTTCCTTTGCCACATCTCAGTCCTGCTGGGTTTCCGTGGCACGCGGGTGCTGAGCCTGCCTTCCCTCTGCCTCACTGGGAGTCGGCCCTGGCTCCCAGATGGGTTCTAACCGTCCAGCCCTGGGCAAATGCTTAGCAACAAAACCCAGGAGACCAGGCCTCTTTATACCACTCTAGGAGGCGCCTCCTTCTACCGAGTCCTGCTCCCCTGGGAGCAGTAATGTGCTTTGTTCACTGCGGAGCAGCACAGAGGGCTATTCACTTCCACAACCCTGGCGCGTGGCTCTTCCCAACCCATACCCTCCCTTGTCGGTTACTCTACTTTTCAGGGTGCCCAGGGAACCCCAGGGTGACTCCGCACGGATAGCTGCCTCTTTGGGGACAGTCGAGGCGTTCAGCTCATTGTTTCTGTGCACTGTCTTGCATCAGATCAGTAAGGATTCTTTCTACCCCTCTGAAGTATAGAAAGATTTATATGGCCCACATGGTATGCTTGTAAAATACACATGAGGCCTGATAAATTATACACTATTTATTATGCTGCTAAAATGATACCCTTTCCTTAATTAAAGTAGCCATATGCTGCAGTGCAAATCATTCTCGTTCATTAAGATCCTAAAATATGTTTTTAAAAAAAACAGCCAGCAGCAGTTAGGAAGAATACAACCAGATTACATGGTTTTGAGGGCATAACTGCATTAAAAATAGTCTCACTCTTCAGGGTGATGTTTTACCAAACAGAGCCGTCCCTCCATCCATTCGTTTATTTAACAGATAGGTGTTGAGCACCTGCGCTGCCAGACAGCTTCCAGGCGCCTGGGACGGGACCTAGTCTCTGCTGTCAGGGGGCGCCCAGACTGCTCTGAGCGACAGAGCAGTAACCAAGCAGGGAGTGCAATGCCATGGCCGTGCCGAGCCACGTTAGAGGCTCATCTAACCTGACCTTGTTGGGCCACGGAAGTTTCCCAGAGGAGGTGCTATCTGGGTTACATCCTACAGGATAATTAGGTCTGGGAAGGTTTCCAAGCGATTCCCTTTTCCATTACCTCGTTTATTTTCTTCACAGTGATTAACCAGATCACAAATCTGGGATTATCTTTTTCGTTTGTTGACATGAATGCTTTCTGTCCCTCCCCTCTCCCCTGCCACTTGAAGGGAAGCTCCAAGAGGGTACACAACTTGCCTGTCTTGTCTACTGTTCTCCCCTCAGCACCTTTGGCATATGAGAGGGGCTCAAAAATATTTACTGAACGAATAAATGAACACTGTCTAAGGAATAGCATGTGCAAAGGCCCAGAGCTGAGGGAGGGGAGCGCAGGATAGACTCTGAAGACGTTAGAAGCCATCATGCCACGTCGCCCAGCACCTCATACCAGTCCCCAACTGCTCTCCACACTCCCCCACCCAGTCCTCCGCACACTCGCCCCTTTCCCACAGGAACGGGCACTTTCCCACTGGCTAGAGTAAATAAGCACATTTGCATCCGGGAACAACAGCAGCTATGTTTCTCCATGACCTTGGGGTTAATGGCCATTGGCTCCCGGGTACCATCTGCAGCGAACTGTGGAAAGAACAAACTCAGCCGTGACCACCTGGCAGCTTCATGGGCACGCTGAGCTACCCTGGAGGCCCCGCACACGCCCTCACTGTTAGGAAGCTGTCCGGAGGTGTGAACCACACTGAGGCCAGACTCAGAAAAAGCTGAATTCAAATCCGACCTATCCCATCTTGGACAATGTAGTCTCCCTGAACACTTTCTCAATCTTTCAAGTGGACGTAAAAATACTTATGTCATGAAACGTTTAGGGATTAAATGTGGGAAATTAGGGAGAAATCCCTTAATTCTCAAAGGCTCAGTGCATCAGCAGTTAAATGCAGATAACAATAAGGGTATCCGTCTCACAGGGTGGTTGTGAGGCTTGCGTGAAATATGGGAGATAAAACCACTTATGTGTGAATATTTGTGGCAAGGGGAGAGAGGCTGTTAGACCCAGAAGTGTCCTTCGTATCATTGAATAATAGCAATGGCAGTAATTGAGTGTTTGCTGTATGCCTGGCACTTCAAATTTAATCCCTAAAGTTTCTGTTGGGCTGGATTATTGCCAGGTTCCTGTCGTGATGGAGGAGAGGAAAAAGAGATATATATTGAAACATGTATGAAATCCATGAAATGGATTGTGGCAGATTGTGTTTCCCAAAATAGCCATGACAATATTATCCATCCTGCTGGTCCTTCTAGAACCTTGCCACACATTTTCCCCATCAGGAAGTGGAGTCTGTGCCTCCTCCCCTTGAACTCGCATGGGCCATTGGTTTCAACCAGGTTGGATATTTCCAGAGCCCATGTTTTTATGAGACCCCTATATGTCCCTATATATGCCCCAATATATATAGTCCCTATATGTGGGACTATTCGTAAGGCTTCTGACAAAGCAGAGGGCCCCTATTGGGAAGGAGTTAAAAATAAAGCTGGAAGGGCAGGTCAGAGCCAGATCAAGAGGGCCTTGAATGCCATCCTTTGGTCTGGTCACTTACTTATCACTTAGTGACCCACACATCCAAGTGCCACCTGGACTCCTAGTCCCATAGTGACGTTCCTTAAGTCAAATTTAAACTATTCATTAAAAAAAAAAAAAACCCTTAGCCTTATTCTAAGAAATAATAATATAGTAATCACAGGTTTTATGTCTTATTCATATATATCTAACCTACATAAAACAAGCATATAACTACTTTAAAAATTTTTTTGTTCCTGAATCCCGTAGTAGATGCTCTTGTACCACCAGGGCATCTGTATCCCATTTCAGAATCAGCGTAGTTGGCGATGAAGAACCACCATACATTCTGAACAAAGAGAAGATCAAAGGGACCTTTTAGGAAAACTGACCTGCTCTTGGTACATATCAGCAAACACATTCCCAAGACTTGCCAGTGACAGGTTCTCTGAGAGACGCGGTAGATCAGCACGGCCCGCATCCCTGCGGTCTTCGTCGTCTGGGAGCACGGGGTCGTGTGCTCGCGTGAGAGGCACAGGACGAATGCGGAGCACCTTCCTGGAATGGAAATCTAGCTTGTTGGCAAATGATTTAAAATAGTACAGTTATAGATATAGTAAGTTTATAGCAAACAATCATAGGAATATTTAATAAAAAAAAAACAGGCCAAGTCTGAGTACTCTCACCTTGGATTTGAGCAGCTTTGGGCCCTCTCCAGAGCAGGAGGGGTTCATGGTTCCTTCCTTTAGCCCAGGGTTCTCAACCCTGGCTCCACATCAGGATCATCTGAGGAACTTTTTTAAAAACCATCAAGACCCAGGCTCTACCCTAGACTGTATAAATCCAAACCTCCGAGGGCGGGGCCTGGGAACTGGTATTTTTAAAGGCTCCCTAGAGATTCTAATGGGATTGAGAACTACTGTTTAAGAGGTCCTTTGGTGGGAAAGTGAAGGTAGCCCTGACAGCACGAAAAGAGGCCGTTAGGTTAGGTTAGGAGGCTGTTCTCGAGTCTGAGAAAGAGCCACACAGTTTCATCGTATCTGGTAGAATCTGCAAAGTAACCCCTGGCACGCCTACCACGGAGGCACGCACAGAAACCAGCGAGTGCGCATGAACTAGTAAGTGCTTACGTACAAGCAACTTATGAACCTAGCCTTATTTGTCAGGCAAAATCACTACAGTGCCTCTGTAGGACAACACCGTGAGAATGAGAACTGGTAGACTTACTTGATTTAGGCTTATATAAGGTTAGGTCAATTTCTGACAAGCTAAAGCCTACTGAATTTGGGCTTCAGATGTGATTCATTCATCATCAAGAAATCCCAGAGGGAGGAAACATATGAATTCATAGAGCCACCTTTGGTCACACTTGCAGACACACTAGTCAGGTTAGGCTGAACGGTCCTTGGACTCAGATGCCTCGGACTTGCCTGAGGAATCTGTGAGGTTTTTGTTCCTCCTAACTCTGGTCCCACTTCCCCAGAGCCTGAAGGCCAGGGCCCCTCCTGACTTCCAGCTGGGAGCAGGCCCTCTGTCCTAGATCGGAGGGGCACTTGGCAAGGAACAAAAAGAAATTGCAGCCCAGCTCCAGGGCAGTGCTTTCCTAGCTTCACAGCCCATTCTTCTTGCTCCCTAGGCCCCCAAACAAGAGGCCACTCAGAAATCAGAGCTCCAGAACAAGGCAGCATTGTCCCCTGGGCCTGGGCTTCCCTGGGGCTCGGGTGAGAGAAAGAGATGCGCAGACTCCCTGGCCACAGGGTCTGGAGAGAAGCTGGCACCTGGGGAAGAACCATTTCCCAAGCAGCTGGCCAAGCTGGAGTCTTCCAGCTGAGGTGGAGACGTGCCCTGCTGCCCTCTGTCCCCTGAGAGCGCCTCTCTGGAGCCCTCACTTCGCAGAACCCGCTTTCTGGGTGGCACTGCCCCTCACCTGCCCTTCCCTGCACAGCATCTCCAGCAAGGCAGACGCTGATCCCGGAGAAGCACAGAAGGGCCTCTGGGGTAGGAGCCAGGCCTCCAGCCTGAGGTCCCAGCTCCATCTCCCCCGAGCTCACCATCCAGAAGGGAAGATCCCAGCCTGCCCGGCCCCCCGGACCCACAGCTGGCATGAAATGCAGCCAAGTACTCCTCACCCTCCGACCCAACCCGAGGAAATGGTGGCCGTTACAGAGTGAGGAACCTCAGTGACGTTCATTAATTATGAGGAGGCCTCGCCCTGCTCCCCTGTCTGCATTTCCACGGGACATCGCTGAAGATCCAGGGCTCTTCCCTTAACCTTGAGCCTGGTCACAAACGTCCTCTGGGCAACATGGCCATCACCCTCATTTTAGGGAACATTTTTTTTGGCTGCTCAGCATCTCTTATTTGTTCTGGAACCAAACCCCACCTACTACATACCAGTTAGGGTGCTTCGGGCTACAAGTTGCAAAGCAAACAAAAACAGAAATCCATTGTGAGCTGGTCTGAGGACCAGTGACAGCTGTTGGCTCGAAGGCCCGAGGAAGGGAAGGCTTCAGGGTTGGGTCAGTCCGAGACTCCAGCTCTACCGCATCCTCGGACGCGTCTCCTCATCTGTGCTGGCTGACTCCCCTGGTGGATGCAGAATGGCTTTGGCAGCTTCACAGCTCACAAACATAACCAATACCCAGAAGAGAGAGAGTTCCTTCAGGTGGCACTCTGCTAAGAGCAAGGATACTTGTCTTCCAGCAATCTCCAACGGGTTGACTTCAGGACCTGGAGGGAGCTAACGTCTCAGTCACTAGCTAGAGATGGAGACGCCTGGTCTGAAATGAGCTGGTCACGGAGCTTCATTCCCGGGGCCACAGTGGATGGTCTGTGGAGGGGCAGATAACTGAAGTCAGGTTGATCCTAATCCCTGGAGATTTTCTAACGGAAGATTAGGTTAAGGGCCACCTCTCTGTCTGGTTATTACTGTATGAATCTCAGCTTGGGCCCCTTAGCTGTCAGCCACATCCTCATGGCGAAACCATCTGAGGGCGCTGCCAGCGATTGGAGAGACCAGTCAAGAGTAAAAAGACAGAGTGCTGAGGAAGTGTCCCTTCTGGACGTGAACCCCTGCCAAGACTTTTCCTTGCATGTAACGTACCTTTGGGCATCATTGTAGCAACCGGCTGACACCCAGGACCAGCATGTCATCTGGGTGCGGGTACCCCTCTCTGAGCCATGGAAGGAAGGTTTCTGAGTCGACTGCTCTGGCCGTTCTCCTGGGGCATCTCACCCAGTAGTCTTCAAGGACAGCCAACCTGGTCATAGCCTTGCAGAGAACAGACTCGGGGAGGCGGGGGTTACTATCTAGAAGCCCTTTCGGGGTCCAGCACATCTGAATCGGTGAAATACCAGCAAGCATAAAAGAGAGAGCATCACCACAACCAGGAGGCTCGGGCAGCAGCCACACTGCCCAGCACACTTCTCAGCCCACCTTCTAGAATGGGCAGCATTCATTGCACAGTTTGACTGCAAACATGCAAACATAGGGTACCCATGAGCTAAGGGTCACAAGGAAGGCAGTGTTTGCAGTGACTCCATGTTTTCTCCTGCTTTTTATTCATTTAGTCAACAAGCATTTTAGGATATAATAATATCCTAAATAATATTTTACCTTCACTTCCACACTTCTCTGTGCCATCTTTTCTCCCTCTCTCTTGTTTGTTTTCCACTTTCTCCTGGTTCCATGGTTAATCTATGGCTCTTGTATTGTGGTGTCTTTGCCTCTTTCAATTCCTTCTTCTCTCCTTGACAGATTTCCCCACATACTTTATGTTGTGGTTTCCCAATTTTACTTTATAAAATAACTATGAGAGCCCGGAAAACTCCTGGATATGGAAAAAAAAAAACAGGAAAGACAAAGAAACGTAGGATCATTCTTGGAAGCAAGCTTCCTGTGAGCTGGAAGATTCTGTAAGCAGACCTGTGGGCAGAAGGTTAAGGGATACGATTTCTAAAGTGATAAGATCAGCCTCTGAAGTCCTGAGCTCACCAACTGGGGGAAGAATCGGGTCTCCCAGAGAAGGGATTGCCAGGAAGCAGGCACTGGCATACGAGAATGCAGAAGATAGCGAGGCTTTGGGAGCAGATCTTAACTGCACTGAACTGTGAACCAAAGCAGAACTACGCTAATTTGCTAGAGCTTGACCCAAACTGAGCTGGAGCATGTGTGCCTTTTTTTTTTTTTTTAAACAGAGTCAAAGGGGTTTTTCGTTTGTGTTTTTGCCTCTTGTAAGGAAAATCTTCATGAACCAGTTTGAACTAGGAAGGAAATTATGTCTTCAAAAACTCTACTGAACTGTTCGTTCTAAGTTCAATAAGTGATGTTCTAATTGTCAAGTCCAAGACCTTCTTTCCAGCCTTGATCCTGCTTGGCTTCTCTGAAGCCTGCCTGCCTCCCTGCCTTTCCTTCTCCTTCCCTCCCTCCCTCTCTCCCTCTTTCCCTTTCTCTTCCTCCTTCTCCTCCTTCTCTCTCTCTCCCCCACTCTCTTTTTTGTTTTTTTTTTTTTACCTTTAAAAGCATTTCTTTCTGCATCCCCACCCTCCTGAAACTTTCTCTGCCCTTAGCTTTTAGAAGAATGATCTCTCCTGTCTCTTGAGATTTTTTTGTCTCTGTTTTTCATCCAGATCTCCTTGCTTTCTTCCCTTTGCAGCTTTGTCCCTTAGATACTGCTGTCACTGGGCTGCTTCCCTTCCCGTGTTGTCGTGCCCACACGAGCGCCGCCTTGGGTTCTTATCCACCTCCCTGGCTTTGATTACCACCTACGGAGGTGATTCCTCAGGCAGTACCTCCAACCCAGCCTTTCTCCCAAATTCGAGACCTACATTTCTCACTGACCAAAAGACATACTCACTGGTATTTTCAAGCTTAAGTTGTTCAAAACACACCTTATCATCTTCTTCCCATGAATCCTCTCCTGCTCCAGTCTTCTCCAGCCCAGTGGAAGGCTTGTCCTCCAGCCAGCCATGTGGGTCTGAGAACTGGGAGTCTTCCTGGAGCGCTCCCGCTCACCTTCCCCCTCGTGCACTACACTTGTGCAGGCAACAAGCCCTATCATGTCTGAACTCTAAGTGTGCCTCACAGTGATGCTCTCCTCTCCCATCCAGTATCACTGCCTTTATTCAGATCCAAGCCTTTGCTCTTCTCTGTTAATTACGCCAACAGCCTCCTAACTGCTGTCCTTTCTTCAAGTCTCATCTCCACCTAGACTGTCTTTTACATGGGACAGTGCTATCCTGCGAAAATGGGATCTGATTATGTCACTGTTAAGGGCCTTCAATAGTTAGCCTCCTCTGAAGACTAAACTCAGACTCTTCAGCATTGAGTTCCCCAGTCCTACCTCCTGCCTTAGCACTCTCCTCTGTGTACCCATCCTTCCTCAGTTTCTTGACTGCACCTTCTCTCACCTGTCCCAGCCCCTCTCCACGGTCCTCCATCTTCGTGATGTGATATTTCTCCATCCCCCAGCCGTCACTCTCAGGTTCCATTGACACACTCGCTGGAGTCTCTCCCTGCCTACCACTTGGGAAATTTAATATTTGTTGTGTGAATAGATAAATACTTGAAAAAATTTTATTTCTCCTTTAAGGTTGGGCTCTACCATCACCTTAGAAAAACTTCCTGTCTCACCCTGGTAGTCAGTGTTCCCCTTCCTTCCATAATAACATATATGTTCCTTCATGTAGATTGTTCCAAACTCATTTTAAGGTACTTGATTGGCAACTCTTCTCCATCATAGACTGTGTGTTCTTTGAGGGTAGGCACAATGACATGGTCTTCTGTGCAACTCTAAAGGCAGAGAAAGAATAGGTCCTAAACGAATGTTTGTTGAAATAAGGTGAGATGAGCAAAACCAGCACCTCAAAACACTCTACAGTGGAACATTCCCCAGACTATTTCCATTCAGCTCAAATGCATGGTTTTGGAGTCAAAGTATGTGTGAAGTGGCAGGAAGGAGAGCATCTCGCTTCAGGGGGGAGGGCGGAGTTGGCCTTCCCCTTGGAGAGAGCTAAGCACAAAAGGGCTTCCACTTTGTCATTCTTAATAATGTGTCAGCAGCAATCAGGACTTAGCAGCAGTTAGAGCAGATCCTCTTGTGTTCTGTGTGCAAACGGGGGAAAATACACAAACACAACAGCAGAAACCAGGGCATTTCTTCTGTTGCCTGTTGAACAGTGCCAGCAAGCAGCCCATTGATGCTAATTGCACTGGGGGGGGGCGGGTACGGAGCCTTCCCGGTACCCAGGGAAGGGTGAAATAGTGACACAGGAAAAGCCTTAACCACAAGCTTATGTCAATATTTATATTCTTTCCAGGACAGGTAACAGGCACATGAAGAGGCAGCAAATGCAGTTCTGTGCCAACCAAAGAAGATCTCAACCTATGGTAAGCCTCTTATAGGAATCCTGTATTTTGCTGATGCTCAAAAACTGTGTAACTTGAAAATGCTTATTCAATTAATATGAAGGGGCCTGATTTCTCACTGGGCAGTCTGGGGTGGGAGATCCCGTTCCTACTCAGGAAAGCTATGGAAAGAAGGAAGAGGAGGAGAGGAAAAGAACAAGTGCTAGCTGTCTTGTTTGTTTACTCTTGAACCTCCCTGGATTGAAGTTACGAAGAAGGTATACCCCAGCTCTGCTCACCACAGTCTGTCCGCTGCCAGATCCATTGATCTTTACTTGCCATCTCTCAGCAAGGAATACTCATGTCAAGTAGATGGGCTGGGTCCTGGAAGCAGTGACATACTAGGAGGAAGTGGGGATGTTAGGGGGATGGGAAGAAGAGATTGGAATAAGACACTTGAGGCCTCAAGAAAATGGCAGCTGTGAATTAAATTCTGAATGTGGCACATGAGACATCTCGTGTGTTTTCTAGAACCATTTTGGAGTATGCACTGGAGATATTTCATCCAGCAGTGAGAATCTGTTGGAGTCAGAGCAGAGCACTGAAAGCCCCAGCAGCTGTTCCTTTGCTGCTCTCATTTATGACATTCACTTCCTTTGGACCTGTATCCATGGAATGGGCAATGTTAGTTATCTGCAGGGACAATTATTAGCCTGTTTTCCTTGATAAAGCTTGGCCATAAAGTTCTTACTTTCTTCCTTAGAGTCTATCCATATAGCAAGCGGCTGGGCCATGTGAGGACTGAGAGCTCTCAGGGATTGCTTATTGTTGAGAGCGTGGGGCCTGGTGTAGGGCCGGCTAGCAGAGAGCCACGTGGCGCTCTGCAAAGGCCTCTGCTGCAGTGGGGTGTGTCAGGCTTTCCACCAGGACTTCAGTGCATTCATGAAATCAACCCCCATCAATCCACATTTTAATAGACCAGAGATTTCAAATAATCATTTTAACATAGTTTATAAAAAATATAGAAACCAACAAGGGGCGCCTGGGTGGCTCAGTCAGTTAAGCGTCCGACTCTTGATTTTGGCGCAGGACATGATCTCAGGGTTTTAAGATCGAGCCCCACATTGGGCTCTGTGCTAAATGTGGAGTCAGCTTGAGGTTTTATCTCTCTCCCTCTGCCCCTCCCCCAATTTGTGTGTGCGCTCTCTCTCGTGCACTCAAATGAATAAATAAAAAGCTTTTTTTAAAAAAAATATAAACCAAAAAATTACAAGGCCCATATCAGGGATCATTCAGAAAAGCACATTTCAGAATATAAGCAGGAAGTCATCTTTACCTCCTTGTAGAACGTGACGATATCTAAATATTTATAATCAGAGACACAGTAGAAACCATATGATGGTTTTTGTGTTAGTATTGTTGTATTGTAATTATTTGAAAACTTCTCTGTGTAGTCAATGGTACCTACAAGCTAATCTCAATAAACAGACAATCTCAAATAGAAAAATATCATTTAAGAGGTACCTGGGTGGCTCGGTCGGTTGAGCATCTGACTTGATTTCAGCTCAGGGCATGATCTTAGGGTTGTGAGATGGAGCCCTGCATTGGGCTCCATGCTCAGTGGGGAGTCTGCTTGAGATTCTCTTGGAGAGAGATTTAATCCCTCTGCATCCCCACCCCTCTCTCTCTCAAATAAATAAATCTTTTTTTAAATCCTTAAAAAAAAAAAAAGAAAAATATCCTTTGATCTCTCCTTCTAACTCCCTATTGCCACCCCCCTCCTGCTCATCTCCTTGCATCTTACTTGGAACTGATCCTTCCTCCATACATAGATTACCATTGGTAATGTCTAGTTGGTGCAATAGTATCCAGCTCCTAGAGGGAATGATTAGACCACAGTAGGCACCCAGGACCAAACTGGTCCCATTAGAGCCCTTTCTGGGTTTCTTTTCTTTCTTTCTTTCTTTCTTTCTTTCTTTCTTTCTTTCTTTCTTTCTTTCTTTCTTTCTTTCTTTCTTTCTAAAAAACAGCTTTACTGAGTATAATTGATAAAAGTGTGCATATTAATGTATATAATTTGATGAGTCTGGACATATGCATACACCTGTGAAACCATCACCACAATCAAGGTAATAAATATATCCATCAACTCCAAAAGCTTCCTCATGCCCTTCTAGTTTTTTGTTTTTGTTTTGTGGTAGGTGTTCTTAACGAGAGATCTAGCCTTTTAACAAGTGTTTTAAGTGTAGCATACATTATTGTTAACTGTATAAAGCAGACCTCTAGAAGTCATTCATGTTACATGACTAAGACTTCATACCCTTGAACAACTCCCCATTCCCTACTCCACAGCCCCTGGCAACCACCATCCTAATCTCTGCTTCTATGAGTTTGACTGTTTTCAATACCTCATGTAAGTGGAATCATGCCGTGTTCATCCTTACAAATATGAATGGCTTATTTCACTTAGCACAATGTCCCCCAGGTCTATCCATATTGTTGCATATGACAGGATTTCCTTCTTTTTAAAGACCTAACGTTCTATGCTTGTACAGACCACATTTTCTTTCTCCATTGATCCATCAGTGTCCGTTTGGTCTTTTTATGTCTTGGCTATTGTGAATAATCTGATATCCAAATATCCAAAATATATGTAAAGAACTCCTATCATTCAAAATAAAACACCAAATAACCCCACTTGAAAATAGATGTCGAATAGACGTTTCTCAATGAAGATATCCAGATGACCAACAGATATATGGAAAGGTGCTCAGTATCACTAATCATCAGGGAAATGCAAATCAAAATCACAATGAGGTATCACCTCACATCTACAAGGGTGATTATTATTTTAAAAAAAGATAGTGAGTGTTGGCAAGGATGTAGAGAAATTGGAACTTTTGTGCACTGTTGGTGAGAGTGTAAAATGGTACAGCTGCTTTGGAAAACAGTATGGTGGTTCTTTAAAAAATTAAAAATAGAACTTTATGATCTAGTAATCCCACATCTAAGTTTATGTCCAAGAGAATTGAAATCAATATCTCAAAGAGATATCTGCACTCCCATGTTCATTGCAACATTATTTAAAATCGCCTTTCTTGGATTTCTATAACAGAAACTGAGGAAGAGAAGGCAATCTTTCTTCTAGCGCAAAGAAAAAAAATATGAACAGAGTCTAAAATACAAAAAATCCTATCAGAAGATACAGAGAAGAAAACCTCTTGTCTTCACCAAAGAAAAACTGGTTTTCATTTCTTGAGATGAGAATGGAGATCATGAAGTATTCCGATGGCTAGTGGCACATCTGTGCCAGATAGATGAGATCTCTTTGAGCCCAGGCTTTTATTAACAGTGACCCCAAGCTCATCTAAGCGCCCAGCACTGTATTAAATGTTTATTAAAGGAACATCAGCACACGTGGTGCTCTCACTTGATGTGGCAATCTGCCAACCACTCTGTTCCCAGTGATTCTGTCTCTTGACCAAGGCAGATCTATCTCTATCAGTGATCAATATGATGATTATGGTCAGTAAAGCTGACCAACATTGTTTAATATGCCTTTGCCCTCATGACCCTTAGTCTGGCTGACTTCCACTCTTTGTAAGTGGGAAGAAGAGACTCCCTACAGAGGAGGCTAAGGGAAGTCTTAGAGGCCTGACATCTGGGTTCTTTCTGCAGGAACAGGCTTGCCCATTTATGATGAGGCCTGGAGGACACCAGAGACATGAGTTGGGATGAAGTATTCTAGGATACTCCAGGTTTTCCGGCACTTTCAAGTTTGCTATTTATGGTAGACTTGATTGCAAAAATAACTCCAATTATGCTCTTTTCTGAGTTTATACCTTAGCACCATGACTTTGTAGTTCCTCCCATGAAGAAGCAGAGTCCATTTCTCTGTGCTTGAATCTTGTTTTGGCCGCGGAATATAGCCGCAGTGATCGTATGTGAGCTCCCAGCCTGGGCATCAAGGCACCTCTACACTTTCACTTGCTTTCTTGGAACTTTGACATCACATATAAACAAATCCAGGCTAGCCTGCTGGAGGATGTGAGACCATGTGAAGGAAGGCCCATTTGTCCCAGCCAAGCCAGCCCAGATCAACTGATAGCCAAGCCCCAGACACATGAGAAACACCAGCCAAGGTCACCAGAGCTGTTGTCCCGCCCCACAGATCACTTCCAGCACATTAGTGAGCCCAGCTGAGAACAGAAGAACAACCCAACTGATCAGTACCCTCAGGAGCCACGGTAAATACTTACCGGTTTAAGCAACTGAGTTTTTGGGTGGTTTGTTATGGAGCAATAGCTAGCTGAGACACTTTTTTTTTAAAAAAATGCCAGAGTAAAAAAAAAAAAATGCCAGAGTCAGATAGAGGACTCTATGACGGCACCTGCTATACCTTCCTGAAAGCACAGTGTAGCGCACCATCAAAGGGGAGGCACCTCAGCCTCTGTCCCACGCTGATCTAGTTAGATGCCACAGTTGCTCTCATAGGAAGAGTGAAGCCGTATCTCTCTTGCCTTATGATCTTCACGTTGGCCTGATCTACACCTTTCTTTTGGGGATAGGAGATGTCAGTTGTGCAGTGTTTCACACATCTGCTCACCTTTGTAAATGAACCTAGCCAGTTCTCACTAATCTCCTAGGAGTATCTGCGTGGCTGTAACCAGCACCCATCCACAGCACTTCCTCCATGATGCCCGTTCAGAGCTGCCTTGTCTTATGTGCCCTCAGTTCTTTCCTCTGCCGCAGTATTTATTTCACTCTGGTGCATTCACTGCTCAGACTTTCCCACCAGACAGGAGGCTTCAGGAGGACAGAGAGCAGGTCTGCCTGGCCTATCATTGAATCTTCAGTCCGGGGCAACCTGGGTGACTCAGTGGGTTAAGCATCTGCCTTCAGCTCAGGTCATGATCCCAAGGTCCTGGGATCGAGTCCCATATCAGGCTCCCTGCTCCTCTCTCTCTCTGTCTCTCATGAATAAATAAATAAAATCCTAAAAAACCAAACCTTCAGTCTGTAGCCCAGCGCTCAGCACATAGCGGGTGCTCAGCAAGTCTCTGCAGAGTGAGCGGATAAACAGACGCCTGCAGGCCACTTCTGATGTGGCCCTCCATTGTGCCTTTTATCCTGTTCTCTTTCATAGTTCTTGCGGTCACTGCAAACTTTGAGTCCTATTTCCCATTTAGATCTTTAGATATAGGGATCTAAGTGATACTCTTGGCTTGGAAGACAAAGAAATAACACATTATATTACCGAATAATTTTTTTTTAAGATTTATTTATTTATTCTAGAGAGCGAGAGAGGATGCATGTGCATGTGAGTAGAAGGAGGGGCAGAGGGAGAGAATCTTCAGGCAGATTCCCTGCTGAGTGCAGAGCCTGATGCAGGGGTCAATTCCAGGACGCTGAGATCGTGACCTGAACCAAAACCAAGAGTTGGGAGGCTTAATTCACTGAACCACCCAGGAACCCCTATTACAGAATAATTTCTGTCAAAATTGGCTAACATAAGATAGTAAAAGTGTTGCTGATTAAAAGTATAAGCTCCAATCACCAGGGAATTGAGGGGACATTGAACATCTCTGTACGGTGTCTAGCACATGACTCGGCTTCTCGATTCACACTTGCAGGAGAAAGCTGGAGTCAAGCAACTTAGCACCAATTGACCTAGTACTCCGTGCTCAGTGCTGTCCTGGGTGCTGTGGGGCAGACAGGAGGCACAGTGCAAACAGACAAAAGCAGTGTTAAACCAGGAAGCAAGGGTGAGGTCTCTACCACATTCACTGTCCATTCAAAGACAGGACAGACTTTCATAGGAACCAATTTCTGTCCCAAACACAGTCTATTGACTTTCAAAATCCTTCTCAACTGCATTACAGAATATTTAGATGCCTCCCCACAACATTCTTTGATGGTAGAAGCCCTCATCGCTGTGAAGTAGGAATGAAATTTCTAGCTGCCTCAGGTATCTGAGAGGACAAAATTCAAATTCCCTGAGTTAACAAGAAACGGACTTTGTTTTTTGCAAAAACACAAAGCCTATCCCTGCACAGTCATGGTGTGGTATCCCTGAGGTGTATGTATTCAATTTTATTTGCTTGTCTACGGTTCAGTTTTCATGGATTTTACTTACTTTTTCACAAGGTCCAAAATCTTTTGGAGATACACCTTAATGGAAAGTAGTGAACCACTTAAAAGGTTTATAAGATGCTCAAGTAATTGGAATTAAAAGTCATTATCTTTGGTGAAGGCAGCAAATGGTTGTCTGAATTAAGTTGATTTTGGTGATACATATTATAATGGAACAAATTACTAATGAAGTGCTAAATTACTGGAAACATCCCTGTTACATATTAAACACTTTGGTTAATTAGGCCAGGAAAAATAAAGAATCGAAGAGCATTTTAATACCTCTATTGAGGCCAGGTCAGAAGTGAGCAGATGTGAGAACCCAAAACCCAGCCCAGGGGCACCCTGTCAGACACAGATTTCTGACTACCTCTGAGAAATGCTGCCCGGCGGGGCCGCCGACCTTACAAGTTCTAGACCTCTGATTGTTAGCAGATACCCTTCTGCATCGAAAGATGAGTGGCACTGGCCAATCATCCAAGGTTTGTTTTGTTTTGTTTTCAAAGTTGGTTTTTAATGAACACTGAACAGTGTAGCTGGAAATACAGGAAAATGGACCTGGAGAAGGAAAATATGGAAATACAAAGTAAGGGGATGTTTAATATTGTCTATTTTGACAATTGCTGCTTTTTAGAGTCTGACGTAGCTCTGGGACAGGGACATTCTGGCCTCCCCTGTTCTCAGCTCCCCTCCCTGATTTCTCTGTTTTGTAACCTGATTCTGGAAACTGGCTTCCCATCCTCTTACCTGTGCCCAAGTGCCTCTATTGGTGATTAGCCTCTGCTTCTGGCTTCTAAGACCAGTACCCTGACTTCGTCTGGCTGCTAGGATCCTCAGGCATGGACTTTCTAGCTCTCAAATCCCAGCAGCCTGTGGTAGATAAGTTCCTGGGCTTCGGGATGCTCAGATATCTGGTTAAACGTTATTTCTGGGTGTGTCTGTGAGGGTGTTTCTGGAAGAGATTAGCATTCGAATTGATGAACCCAGGGAAGCAGATGGCCCTCCCCGATGCGGGTGGGCATCATCCGATCCATTGAGGGCCTGCATAGAGCAAAATGGCAGAGGAGAGTTGCGTTCACTCTCTGGCTGACGGCTTGGTCTGGACAGCTATCTTCGCCCTCAGCACTCCGTGTTCGCAGGCCTTTAGACTCGGACTGGAATCTGTACGCCTAGGCGCTCCGGCTCTCGGGCTCTCGAACCACAGCCCCTGCTTTCGCGGAACTCCAGCTTGCACACGGCAGATAGTGGGACTTCTCTGCTTCACGATTGAGTAAGCCAGTACCTTATAATAAATCTCTTTCTAGATGCCGAGGTAGAGATAAAGGCACAGATAGAGACGTCCTCTTGGCCCCGTTTCTCTGGAGAGCACTGGTGCTACAGAGCCCGTGTGCCTTCTGATAAGTTTACCTGACGCCACCTCCCTGAATCCCTCTCCTCTTGGATTCCTGAAGGTTGTCTGCTCCTGGGCCTGCTCCTGGGCTCTCTGCCGTGGCTCTGTGCTTCCTGGTTAAGACTCTTCCATCTCCGATGCATGCCCCCGATGTGCACAGCCAGAGACTCCCTCCGGGTGCCAGGTTCTGTCTGCTGAGTTGTATCCGCTTTGATATCAGTGGATGGGCCGTCTACTGCCCTCTACCCACCCACAGTCCCCTGTGAGAGTTGGCTATGAGGGCCCAGCCCCTGGGCGGTGAGCGGGACACAAACGCCAAGTCAGAGAATCAGAAACTGCCAGTATCTTGCTGTGTGACTGGGGAACTCTGCTTTACCTCTCTGAGCCTCCCTCCTCTCAGCCATTCTCTAATTCTATTTACAGAGGGGCTTCTAAGTGAAAGAAAGTCAAAAGATAAGAAGGCAGGGTCCTTGCCCTCAAAGAGCTCATTTTAGCTAGGGAAACATTCTTGTAAATAAATAATTACAAAATTGTGAGAGAGGTGCTACGAAAGACAGAGTCAAAATGTTATGAAAATACTGAGAACAAAGCAATTAACCGTGGCGGAGGGAGACCAGCGAGGAGCGTGCAGAGGATGTGTTCGAGCAAACCTCAAGGATGAGCTGGCACTTACCAAGAAGTCAAGAGCCTTCAAGGCAGAGAAAATCATGTATGCAAAGGTGTAGGGACAGGAACTGCAGGAAAAACACTAGAAACTAAGCAGGACTGGAAATGACTGTAAGAGGGGACAAGTGGCCGGCCTCGAGGTCAGGAAACAGGAAGGAGCTAAATAGGCATGGGCCTTTTCTGTCAGCCTAAGGAGGTTGCATTTTTTCATAGAGACAATGAAGAACCATCAAGGGGCATTTAAACAGGAGGGTTGTCCTAGCAGATGAGAGCGTGTAGGGTAACTCCCACCTGCCTATGGAGAATGGGCCGGAGAGGTGGGAGGCGGAAGTAAGGTCAGGAAGGAGGCGTCTCCATAGGGCAGGCGAGACAGAGCTTAGCCGCAGTGCAGGAGGCAGAAGATTCCTGCAGTGAGGGATTGGAGGAGCTTGGTGATTAATATTAGATGTGGGAATGTGTAGGAGAGACGGATGTCAGGTCACCCAAGGATTCCAGTTTGGATGCACTGGTGGAAATGGAAGGACTTTGAGGGGAAGGCTGAGAGGTGAAAGATGACCACTGAGCTCTGCTTTAGACCAGTTGTGTTTGAGGTGAAGCAGAGGCAGCCGGGTGAAGGGGCCGTGGTAGAAGGACGCGCTGCTTTGGAGCCGAGAGGTCTGAGTTAGGGACACACCCGTGAGAGCCCTCCGTAGAAATGAACACAGGCGGTCTGCCAAATCAAGGGCATGGAGTGAAAAGAGAGAAGGGCCAAGGACAGAGCCTGGGGCAAAGCTGCATTTAAAAACCCGGTGAGAGAACCAGCAAGACACTGAGCAGATGTGGGGAAACTCACAGAACTGAAAGAAGAGGGTCTCACCAAAGCCAGGGGAGGAGGGTCTCCTGGAGGACCTGTGAGCAGCGTCCGAGGGGCAGAAATGCAAGGACTAATAGGTTAGCGTTCATTGGTTTGGGCAACTGGAGGGTTATTGATGGCTTTGCAATGAGCAGTTTCCAGGAGTGACAGATACGTAAAAGATGAGTTACAGAAAGATGTAGGACAGGGAGAGGGGCTATAGGCTACTTTTCCGTATATATTTGGCAGTGACGGGAAGGCACAAATTAGGGAGTGGCTGGAGAACAGCAGGGAGACTCTGGAAGTGGAGAAGATTGTAAGCATGTGTACAGTAAGGGGTTAGACAAGGTGGTCCCTGAGATTCCTCTCGACATCTTTGTCCTTTGATTCTCAGGACTCTGTCTAAGAATACAAGGATGCAGTCTCGGGCTCCTGGGGGCTTTACAGCACGGCAGGAAGGGTTATGGACACCGTTATTAGGGCTTTCTGCCTGCCCGTCCCTCCCTCCCCGATCTGGGGTGCTCTGAGGAGTTCTGAGCAGGAGTGGCACTTGGGGAGAGCTCACGAGGCTCCAAAGGCGTCTTGACCACCCCAAATTTGCAACTGGCCTGTTTCCATTCCATCAGCGCTTCTCCTCCAGCTGTTGCAAACTGAGGCTTCCCCGATGTGAGAGTCACCCAGACTAGTGCTGGGGTTCCTTCCAAGGCCCTGGGAGCCAAGAAACCATGCCTGGAGCCAAATGAAAAGCAGGAAGACAGACAGAGAGTGTATGAGGGAGGAAAATCAGCAGAAAGCTCCGCAGACCTCATTTCCCCCTCTCCGGAGTTTGCATCAGATCTCATATTAGTTAGCTCGGTCGCTTTATTCTCCCTGTTTGGTTCAATATTCTCGAGGGAAAACCAAGTTGAACGTGAACAACAGAAGACTTAAGCACTCTATCTATTTTAATCCTTGAGCAACATATTTCTGAAATAATTTTCAGAAGGCGTTTAGACTTTCAGGAGGAAGAATGTTATCTTCAGTGAATTACTATTTGTTGAGGCTTTAATAAATGTTTGTGGGGTTTTTTTTTGCTGGCAGGCTGCTTTTTGTAGCCCATTAAAGTGAAGATTATCTTTGGAAGAAGAAAAGCACCGTCTGGTTTTCAACCTAGGTAGAAACACAAGTAGAAACTTCCATATGATCACTTTTAATCTCACCTACTGAGGTGGGTTTTGCTACTTAATGATGTATTTTGGAAACGGATGCGACACCAAAGGTCATCAGGAAATAGAGCTCGGAGCAGAGAGACTAAAAATCACAAATTAGATTCACTTGCTGCATTAGGTAGCAGGACATTTCCAGTCTTCATCCGATTTATGCTCAAGAGAATCAAACTGTGATTCTAGAACCTGCCTTCTGGGGAGGAGAGCTGGGGCAGGCTCAGGCTGTCGTGTGTTTGCTTGTTTTCTCTGTCCAGTCATGTGAAGGAAGTTGGCTGGGAGTTTTTCCCTTTGTTATGGCCTACGACACAATCGCTACATTATACTGGAGCCTTTTGAAAAGCCTCAGACAGCTCAATTGCTTGATTTCCATTGTGTTTGAATGGAGCACCGTGTAGCCTTCGGGAGCTCAGGATCCTCTCCAGTGGCAAAGGAGAGGGGTTGCTGTCTTCAGAATTTTTAGAGAATATGCCAAAATCTGCACAGGCCACACCGAATTCCCATGGGCCTTTGTACTGTTCTGATGCAAAGAATCAACCTTGGCTCTTGAAATCTCTGCTTCTGAAATCATGCGATGGGGATTAGGACACGGGAAATGATGATCTGGGTATTTGTCTTCCTATATATTCTTGAGCCTATGAAAAGAAGCTCCTCCAATGGAGCGTCTGTCCATCTGAGTCTCTGTGTTAGGGACAGAACACAGGCTTCTAAGTCAAAAAGCTCTGGATTTAAATCTTGTCTGTGGCACTGACTAGCTAGCTGTGTTACAGGGTCTCCCCAGCCCAGTTTACTCATCTGTAAAAATGGGGGAGAATAAGGCCCAGCTCACGGGGCAGCAAAAAAGATGATATAAAACAATATGAATAAATTTTCATCATTGAGTGCATCAGGCAGAGTTCTAGACACACAGGATAAAGCGGTGATCAGGGGGCACAGAGATAAGGCGCGCAAAGCATGGCGCCCGACCACCAATGTGACCAGCAGCGAGGCCAGGGGCCTCGTGCCAGGCTGATGCTCTGCTTCTAGAATTCCACTCTTTCTCTCCCTAGATCATTAGACTCAAACTTACTGAAAGCGGTACAACTACAAAAATGTACCAAGATCATAGCACTTCATAGGAGTCCCTAACCCGTTTCCTATATCTGGGACTGACAGTAGCCGGGACCTGTCACCATCAGCTGAAGGACGGGTGGCATTGTTAGGGTGTAGAGCTAACCCCAAGGGCAGAATGAGTCCAAGTGTTTAGAACTCCAGCATTAAAGGGAACAATGCATTTTAATAATAATAATAATGGAGTAATTTATAACAGAGGCCACCGTCTGAGAGGGAAAGAGATAACAACCTCAGGGCCTGCTCCCGTGCCTATAGAAGTCAGGCTGCCATTCATCCCCCTCGTACTATTGAATCACAACCCATGGGCTCATCCTCCTCATGTAACTCGCACACAACACATTTACGTCCCACGCACTGTGCTAGGAGATCCCAGGGCTATAACAATTACATACACACAGTTCCTCACCCTTGACAAGTTTAGGATCTAGAACAGAGGTTGGAAAGCTTTGTCTTGAAAGGGCCAGGTAGGAAGTATTTTAGGCTTTGTGAGCCATGTGGTCTCCATTGTAACTGCTCAAGCAAATCACAGCCCTATGGGGATGAGTACACATGGGTTCTTCCAATAAAGTCTGGCAGGTCAGATCTGGTCCATAGTTTGCTGACCCCTGACCTAGAAGGAATGACAGATATGTAACTAGATAGTGTCAATGACATGTGGGAAATGCCATGATAGCAGGGGTGGGGGCGGGGGGGGCACCTAACTTAGCTTGTGACTTTCAGATAAGACTTTTTATTTAGGAGCTTGTATTTGCAACCAAGGGTAGACATTGCTCATTTCTTTGTCCTTTTCAAAAGAGCAGACCCTCCAAGGACAACTGCCTCCCAAATCAAGAGGCAAACGTCCAGCGGGGGAGACAGTGAAGAGCCGAACTTGAGCAATGATTTTAGCAGCAGAGTGGAAGGGAAGACTTGCGGTATCAGCTAAAATGGACAGATGTGGTGATAGAATATGGAGAAGGAGGGAAGTGAAGGGTACCTAGGATGGGTACCATGTGTCTGACTAAGGTGTTTGGGCAAGTGTTCCCCAAATAGGGGATTTAGGAAGGGCATAATTTTGCAGTAAGAAGGTAGTTTTCTTTGTTTGTGGGAAACTGAAATGGAAGTGTCCAGCAGGTGGCTAGACAGCCCTGAGTCCTGAGTCTCTCCTCTGAACTATTAATAGAGATCCCTAATGGTCTCCTGCCCCCTGTCCTGGGCCTCTCAAATCCATCATCCCTTGGCTGCCATATGTTCCACCTGAACCGCTGGCCTGTGTTACTCCCCAGCTCAGTCCCCTTCAGCGGTTTTTCGTCTGCCATACGATGAAGTTTCGACTCCTTGGCTTGGTATGAGAGGTTCTCCAAACCTGGTGAACCCCTTTAGCCTTCTCTGTGATCACCCCCTGCATCCTGTGAGTTCCTCTATGAGAAGTCAGGACCTTGCACAGGCCAGGGATTTGAAAACCCAAGGCAAATAAGGACTCAAGACTCTGCACCTGGGGGCTGAGACCTTCAGCATGGACAGAGGAATTAGGGTTGGGTAGCCTCTGTGGTGGCAAGAGCAGGGTCCCAGCTTCGCCCAGGAGCCAGTAGTTCTTCCAACGGGTTGTCACAGCCAGGGCCCTTCACCAACATGCCCTGAAGCCTCAACTTCTCCAGAATCCACAGTAGAAAGGAGAGCACCATCCGGAGGGAGGCCTCCTTCCCCATTCTGTTCTCCCATTAGCCATGCCTGGTGAACTCCCAGGACCAGAGAAATAAAAGCTAGCTCCTCCTCCCACAAACTCCAGGGACCCCATTAAACCCAAACTGCCTAGTATTCACATCACTGCTCCTGAAAAAGGAACGGGATCGATTTTCCTCGGCTGGGGAGCAGATGCTGGCCGTGTAGAGCTGAAGTGGAGACCCGTCAGACATCGCTTCAGAAGAGGATTCACTCTCTGGGAGGCTCCTGGCATTTATAGCTGCTGCTTGGGTTGTCAAAACAGTGGTGAGGGGAGAAGCAGCTTCTAGAAGATTAGAGGTCAGAGAAACAAAGAGGAAAGTTTTTGGAGAAGCTTTTACAGAAACGATGATCCCTGACAACAGGCTTGTTTCTAGTTGAGCAGACACAGAGTTGGAGAAAAAAAGCTTCCAGCTGCCTGCGGAATATTTCAGCCTTTATTTTGCATGCAGGGAGGATTTGCCTTCTTACCTGCTGGGTTGGGTTACCAGCAGTATTTGAGAAAGGGTGACTTCAGGCCATCTTTCATGGTTCAATAAACTACAAATCTTTCCCTTCTAGGCTAATGATTCCAAAGAACCTTTGCTTCTCCCATTTGCTCAGCATTAAATGACTTTTAGTAATGGGACCCGTGCCCTCCACCCCAGTGAAAGCAGCTGACTTTGCCCCAGCACCCGTGCTGGGTTTTCTCCAAGGTGGGCCTTTCCGGAGCGTCTTTGATCTGGCCTTGGAAGGTACCACATGCCCACGAGTCCAGCCCCAGGAGAAATCTGAATCAAAATATCTGCTTTGCCTTCCTCCCAAGGCCCGATTTGTCCCCCTGTGACAGCTGTGACCCACTGCCCCCAACGCACTGCTGTCCCAAGCCATAGGTGACATTTGGTGAGCCTGATCTCTCTGCACACATGAGCAGAGATTTTAGAGTTCATGTCCCAGAATTTATTTCCTTAAGGGGGCTAATAAACATTTTTTAAACTCTCTAAATTGCCAGAAAAATTATATATCAAAGAGTTTGATGATAGCCTCAGTGGCACCGTGGGTAGCTAGCGATCCTAAAGTTAACAAGAGGAAACGTGGAATTGGACACTGGGGCATTGGCCTTCACACCTCATCCAAATCCTATTCTGCTCCCTGACAACAACTCTTCCTTGCTCTTTCCTCAGCTTCCTTTTCCCTGTGATCTTGTGCAGGTATAGAAAATTCCGGGCAGCAAGAGAAGGACTTTGGCTGCAGGTATCACTAGCCCCATTGCCTGGATTATTAATTATTGTTGATAGCAAAATATGGGATTCGGCAATTGGTGAAGAGTAATTATTTACCATCTGTTGTAGGCTCTCACATGTAATTACTTAACAGTGGAAGTAATTGTTAAGTAAAGGTAATAATGAGAGCAGACAAGTGATTGTCAGACATGATCAGAGAGGAGATTTTATCCTTAGAAGAACTGACGCGCGCTCTCTTTCTCTCTCCCCCACCCCCGCCACCTCCTCTTCTTTCCTTCCTTCCTTTAAAAAATTTTTTTAAATATAGCTAAAGTGCACTAACTATGTCTTTGTTTGCTCACGCCCCCTCCTGGGTGAAACCTTCTGTTGTTCTGCGAATTGCCTGATCTAGCTCAGCAGCGCGTGCTGCTGACATTCTCCACCTCACTCCCAGACCAGGCGCTAGGCTGGCCCAGGAGAGCGGTCCTGGCTAAATGCCAAGCAGGCAGAGCTGCAAAATGGCACGTGGGGGGGCCAGCGCTGGACCTGGAGGCTGAGGCCGGAACCCACGATCACCTGTTCGGGAAATGAACAGGTCAAGCTTATTGAGAATTACCATGCATGACACCGGACTATAGAGAGACACAGTTTCAGGGAAAATTCTAGGAATACAAGCCCGGGGAATACTCCCAGCTGTATCGGGAATATCGCCTGGCAAATGTCCCTGCACCCACTTCATCCAAGATGTCCAGTAATGCTTCAAGGGGCCACTAAGGGCTGCTGAAGGAAGGCGTTGGGAGGGTATGGTTTGCAGAACCTCTTGAGCCACGTTAGCCCTCCCTCCCACTTCTCCTTGACCCTCCCTTCCTTTGGAAGGTGCTGCCTATGAGCACTGGTGCCCGAGATCATAACTTAACCTGAGTACCCAATCTCTCCAGCTTCCCTAACGATCCAAGTCAAGAAAATCATTGCAATTTACAACTCCTCCCTTGTGGTACTGCCAAGCCTTTCTCTGGAAGGCTGTTTTATATTCCCTCTTGACTTCGGCACGCCATGTTTTCCTTTGCATATTAAAGGATGAAAATCGAGGTGATGGACACATTCTCTCAGCACCAGAGTCGGCTGCCAAGTTTTTCTGACGGACCCCACCTCCTCCTACAACCCTCCATTGCCAGTCTGGGCCTCACAGGGAGGATGCAAGAGAGTGCCTATGTTTCTTTCATTCGCTCGTCTTCTAATGAATCACCTGGGAAGCGAAAAAGAAAGTGAAAGTCACATGCAAGTGGGTCCAAAGTACTGTTGATTTTATAAGATTTTAATGGCATGCTGGACCAAGGGAACAAATTGTGTTTTATATTTAACTGCAGCAGGAGACTTTATGCTTAATAGGTTTTTTAATATAGTTTGACCTAGTACTGTCAAGAGAAAAACTACATTTTGTTCCTGCCTTACATTGAGGACTTGATTTCTGCAGATAAATAATTTGTAATGCAGTTTCTATTACTAAGACAGTGTTTCACACATCTGTTTTATGTTTCATTAATGGTACAACAAATGAAACCATCAACCATCCTGCTTCTCTATATTAATTCAACCTACAAGAAAAATGTGCGATGACTGTAGACAGTACGGCCGATTAGTGTGTCAGGGAAATCTACTAGTTTACTTATGGATCTGCAAAGGCTGCCAAAGCACAAATCACCATGCTGGCAAATGGCGATCCAATTTACTGTTGAAATCAAGAACGAGTGCCATGGTCTAATCCACAGCGGAGCAGTTTAGAACCCATTAAGTACTAATTTAACTTGATCTCCAGTACCCGACCGCTGGTGAATAAGTCAATCGGAGTGGGACGCACCAGTGGGAGAAAGTCATCGTAGAGAGGGTGGTTGATGGGGCTCTCCACTCTTCTTAAAAAGGGAGCAATCTCGAGTTGGGCCAAAGAGACTCTGTTGTTTTCTCTGGTGGTGAATAGGAGAGGAACACCTTAGTCAATCTCTCATATTAGACCAGTGTTACAAAAGATATTCACAAAAGTGTTTGGGGTTCGGGATGTGGCGTCAGTTGACTGTGGTTGTAAAGGAAGTCAAGGCCTGAGCAAGCATTTAGTTCTGAATTTAATACAGTCTTGACTGCTGTCCTTCACATCCCCTAAGGCGATGATGCCTCCGGGGTGCTCTGTAGACGATTTCTTTTGCATCCGTGTTCTGATAATAGCAATGTGTTCGTATTAGGAAGGTCCCATGCCTCCCTTTGGTTTCTCTTCTACCCAAAGCGTACGCTTGTGGAGGAGTTCGCTCAAGTTATGGAGCAATTTGGTTTGGGCTTAAAGGACATCATTCTGCAGAGAACATGTCAAGTCCACCCACTTCACTGTTTCTTTTCCTTCAGTTCCCTTGAATAGTGCCTTTCATGACTCTTACTGCTGATCCCCAACATCCCGAATGTCTTTATCTGTGGTATTTGCCACCCACTGTTGTCCTGCATACTCTTTTATCTTGGGACATTTTATAAGGTCCTTTTGTGTTGGGGCTATGGAAGAAGGCCAGAGTTGGAACTTTGGCTTCATTGCATTGGCAGTACGAAGACTGTGTTTCATGATGCGTAGCATAGTAATGTGAGACGACGTGTGTGTATTTTAGCAGCAACTCTGGTAGTAAGATATCAGGAGATCTGTGCTCTAGACGGGGTCTCAAGTGTCGGCCTGCCAGAGCCGGGTATCCTGATACACCTATGAGGAGCACAAAAAAAGGGACGTCTACTCTAATCCAGCCTGGGTGATTGCAATTAGGAAATATTTCAGTGGAATCAAAGAAAAAAAAAAAAAGATAGTTGGCCAAAATAAGACACATAGAGTGTGGAAGGGTACTCAGAGACAAAGTGACAGCATAAGAGAAGCAGGGAAGCAGCATGCGGGGAGGGACGGGGGCTCTGGAGTCTAAACTTCAACCAAGAAATCACAAGCAGGAGAGGAAGGGGCGGGTTCGTGCCAGTCTTGCGTGTCGTGGCAGGAAGTCTGTGCCTTCTTCAGTAGGTGATGGGTAATACCGAAGGGCGCAGGCAGGGACAGTCTGGTGTCCTCATGTGGAGGATGGAACTGGAGCAACGACAGTCAGGTTGGCATATTCAGTAGTCTAGCCAGACAGGGGATAGTGAGGGCCCAGATGGTGGGACTGGGGGACAGAGAGGAAAGAGAATCATGGATCATTTAGGAGGGTTGGGGTCCCAAATAGCCAGGAGGACAGATACCTGGGACAGGCAGGGGACACAGGCACTCTATCCTGGAACAGGCCACAGAGCTGAGACTCCAGGGACTACTTTAACCAGCACCTGGATCAGCGTAGAAACCAAGAGGACGTGGGGCCCGGGCAGGAGGCCCTCCTCACCCCCGCCAGCACTGTCTTTGCCCACTGCTGCCCTGAGTTGGAGCTGGTCCTGAATTGAGGTGAACCGATGGTCTGGCAGGTGGCGATGTCCACAGGTTTGACAGCAGAAGGTGAGGGAGGCTGAAGGCAGGAGAATCGGGCTGGAGCCACAAATTCAGGAACATGGCTACGGATGCTCTATCACTTCTGCCCCCTCACCGCTCCGGGGGGGGGGGAACCCCGCAAAATAGCCTCTGTGCCCTGCGCCTGCTCAACCTGCTCCTCTAAGCAAAGGACACAGGTTGGGGCTCTCGCACCCTAACATCCCACCGAGAACGCCCTGAGCAGTGGGCTGGAGAGGGCACGGTGCAGCATGGGCAGGGAGCCCAGATCTGACTATTCCAGAGACACAGTGGACTTGACCACGCTATCCCCAAATCTACAGGGATTGTTCTCTTGTTCTTTCATTCACTAATGAATGAGTGGGCGCAGGGGGCACTACAAAGATGTTGACGTGGCTCATATTTATGGAAATTATGGTCTAGTGGGAGAGATAAGGTAGGCATGGAGAGAGCATAGAACGTGTTCAGGTCCACTTGTGAGGCTGTGCTGTAGACATCCTGAGGAAGGAGTGGTAAAATTTCCTGCATGGACATCATAAAGGTCTAGTGGAGGAAATGGCATTGAACTGCACCTCGATGAATAGAGAGAACTGACCATCCAGATGGAAGGAAAGGTCTAGAAAAGTTCAGAAATGGGATGGTTCAGAGACTGCTGAACAGATTGGCTTATTTACTATGAAGGGTATGAAAGGAAGCTAAAGAAAACAGCTTGTACAGTGGGCCCAGAGGACCTCAAATGTCAGGCCCAGAATTTGCACTTGATTCTGTCAGCTGCAAAAAGCCAGTGGGTCATTTTGAGAAAGGTAAGATATTTTCAGAAGGTATCTGGAGGAAACTCATTTTTTGCTCATGACATAGCCCTAAATCTTGAGAAATGCCCCGCTTCTTCATTTTTCCCTGCTGTTGTAAATGCAAATACTCTTTTCAAGCTTGCAAAAACCCAGTTCTGCTCTAAATGTTGTGAGCCATTGACTGATTTAAGTTTCTCCTCCCCCGCCCCCCACAGAAATGCTTATTGTGTTTAGCTGATAAGTCTAAAAGGACACAGGCCCAGCAGGTGCTAAGGCCGAGCCATATTTGGGGATGGAGAGCATTTGTGGAAATTAGAGCTTAATGATATATATTGAGGACTGTGTGGGACAAGCACAATGAAATATTCATCCCAGTCATAAGATTCATAGTAATAAAATAAAATGCCCCAGGCATCGCCTGCAAGGTTTGGAGAAATGTTAATGGTGCCTTCCAATCTCAGGACCCACTCTGCAGTCTTAAAATAGAACACTCTAAAGGGGACAGTGATTCTATGAGAAGGGGCAAAAGGAAAGGGACACGGGGTAGAAATTCCTAATACCTAGTAACACAGCCCCAGCTGTCCCTGGGATTAGAGGCAACCACCATGGTCAGGTCATGGATTTCAAAACAGATGCGAGGAAGATGAGGACCGCCAATCCCCCAAGATCTGATATGGAAAAAAGAGAATGATGTTTTCTCTCTTAGATTTCTCCTTTCCTTTATTTCTTTTACTGCCTTCATTGAGCATTTAGATTCCTTTGTCTCTGCGGAGACTATGAAAGCCTCTAATTTTGTCAAAACTGTTTCTATTTATCCTATCCTTTCTCTCTAGTTAGTCTTCATGCTTGTAAACTGGGTGCCCCGGGCCTTCTTGGTCTGTAGACACAAGAGATGTCTCATTAATCCAAAAAGTTTAAGACTTCCTGTTCACATGAGCCTCCAGTCCATCTTTCAAAGAATCACGTGCTCATGGACTTCTCCGTCAGCCTTGTCACCGCCACTTGACGCCAGGCCACCCTGTCCATATCCTCCCCACGTGCAGTGGCTTCTGGAAGTCCTGCCCTTGCAAGGGCTAAGCAGACTTTTCCCAAGGATGGAAAGGTTCAGGCCCATGTGTTGCTTCCAGATGATTCCCAAGCCTCCAGTCCTGAAGGTCCCACAGAGATGCAGCGTAGCACCCCAAAGCGGAAGGAGTGGCCTGGCAGGGTGCTGGGCCTCCCTTTTCTCCGAGCCTGCGCAGCCCTGCTTATCCCCAAATCACACCATTTTCCTTCAGTTTCTGTCTCTCATGCCTCCTTCCTAAGGAGTAAAATAGGGGATAGATGCCATCTCTTTCCATCGTCTGCCTTGTGGCCTGTCTACCATCTCTCTATCTTACATCCTAGCTCAAAAAACCCTGAATGTAAAAGACACGAAAAGTTTCAAGAAAAAAAAGAGAACTACACATGTACGCAGTCACACACACGAACGCCAGTTTCCCTCTTCATCTACCAAAACACAAATGCTCCCGTACAGATCCGCTCCTGCAGATACTGGAGGACCATATGCCTTCTAGCTCCGTAAATAGCCAACTCGAGATCTCCTGGGGGGCTCACCTAGCCGTCCCCTGCTACTCGTCAAATAGATCCCCTCCCGCTTCACCAGCATGCTGGTTTTACATAGTCATTTATAGCCTAAAGCCACTTTTCACAATTGGCACTCCTCTGGTGTCAACTGTTGAAATCTGTTTGCCAAAATACTGCCTCATACGAGCCTCCGATTTGTTGTTGAAGTGCTGCTCTTTGTCGTGAAAGGACAGTTTACCATTTTGGGCCAAGAACTGGATTTATAAGTGTTTATATAGCAATTTGTAAAATAGCATTTTCAGATGACTTCTGCGTATATGCTGTTAGGACAATATTTGCCTCCTGCAGAATGATGAATTGGAAAAAGCACGAGCTTTGGTGTCAGATAGACATGGGTTTGAATCCCAGCTTTACCATTCACTGTGCGAATTTAACTTCCCTGAGTCTCAACTGTGAAATAGAGCCAAGAAAATGTTGTCATGATGATTCAATTAGATGACATATGTAAGGCTCTTGGTCAGAGGAAAGAGAATCAGTAAACGGTGGCTATTATTATTTATAGTATTATTAAAAACACCTTGCATTGCCTAAGGCTGCAGAAAAAAACCATTTATAAACGCTTGGGATAACCAAGAGTGCTGTACGCGTGGCACTCGTGCCCGTCTCTGTATTTCCACACACAGAGTAGACGTCATTAATCAATAAGCCTACTTTTTCCCAGTGAGGCTACACTTGGCCCCAGAATCTTCAACACAGCATCTGCAAGCAACTACCACTGCTATTTATTCAGTAAATAAAAATTCAGGATGCATAGTTGCATTTGAATTTCCAGATGAACAGGGAATGGTTTTTTAGTATATGTACATCCTATGTAATGCTTGGGACATACTTAAACTAAATATATATGTACTGAAACCATTACACTAAAATATTACTTGTTATTTATCTGAAATTTAAATATAACTGGGAAGCTTGTGTTTTATCTGGCAACTGTTGTGGTTTGCATATGGGTTGAAACTGACTTGATATCTCTGATCTCTACAATAATCTTGACTTTGGGCTGTCAGAGGATGAAAACTCAATTCTATCTAGTTTTAAGTATAAAAGGTAATTTACTAGTATACGTAGCTGGGAATTGTAGGAGTGGGTCTAGCATCAGATGCTGTCGGATTCAAGAGCTCAATCAGTATATGAAGTCTCTGACCCTCTCTCTGGCTTCAGACCTGCTTCCCTGTTGGCTTCTTTCTGCAACCCAGCTCTCTCCACCTGGTTGAGAGGAAGTCTCCCCCAGCAGCAAATTTATTTATTCCCAAGTGAACAACCAGAGCATTTCTTCTTCCCAACTTCTGTTTCTCAACCCAGGAAATTCTGATTGGCCTCACTTAGATCTTGTGCTCACTTCTATAATCGTTGACACACAGAAGGGCATGATCATGGGTCATGGATCGTAGGCTGGATCATGGGTCTTTGCCTATAGGTGGGGATTAGATGAAGGCACCTCAGTGGGTAGTCCTGCCAATATTACTTGACATGGGAGAAGTACCATTCCCAAAAGACGCAGGGTGCCAGCAGAAGAAAACTCTACTGGGTTCCAATTCAATTCTGAATTGTCTGTCTTTATAGAATTAGAGAAAGCCTTCAATATACAGGAAGATCAGAATCTACAACTGAGATACAAATATGCAATCAAGTGTAGTAAACCCCAGGTGTGAAGGCATTTCTGATAGCAAAACACAGTGACCTGACACTAGCAAATGTTTTGTTGCAAAACAATGCAGAGAGAAAGAGATTTTGTGAATGATTGACGGGGACAGTAAGAATTGCTGGTAAATGCTCCTTAGGGAAGCATTTTTGACTCAGCCTTGGTTTTTAAACAGTTTTGAAGCATGGAAAAATGCCCTGTTTTTCTTATGCCTTCGAAGCTCCTGCCTGCACTTAAAGGACTGACGACAAGAGGTGCTTGCTTAAAGAGTTACCCTGCTTCCAGTGTCTACAGCTGCACAGGGCGGAGAGGACAGGCAAAGCCGAGCAGTGAGACTGTCCCTGGGTTTGAATCCCAGCTTTATCACCTGCTGGCTTAGGCTTTTGGACATGTCTTAATAAGACAAAGACAGGTCTAGTGCTCCTGCACTGAGGTGAGTTGCCCTTGAGACAAAGGTCATTCCCAGGCCAGGAAGGGATGATTGGGGCAACAAGGTCCAAGAGCAAAAAAAGATCTCCATAGAAAGGGGCTGTAGGCAGGGCAGGTGACATAAATGGAAAAGACCACCCATTTAAGAAAGTAAGCCCTCACCCATCCCCATCGCCATCTCCATGTGGGATTCTAGGATTTTGTAGAACATTTTCTACAGGGGTTAAGTCCTGAGGGTCTCAAAGATATATTTACCAAGAAAAGTGATGTCTAACTCTAACTCTCCAGGCTGAATATGAGCCACCAACGGAACTGAGAGGCGACAGCCCATGCAATCACAGACACATGAATATGCATGGCGACGTCACCCAACCTTTTTTGACTCTCAAACCCCACATGCTACATATTTAAAGGCCTTCTTGTTCTTTTTTGAAAGAGAAAATATGTAAATAATTTTATGTGTTGGTTTTCTCTAAAAAATTAAGAATCGAAACAGACACCGTCACCTTTGGCAATGACACGAATCTCCTGGGACATCGTTATGAATGCCAGAGGAACCACTTGGGAGCTTCTGGACTCTGGTGTGTCTGGACAGTGTGAGAAGTGTGGGCACAGTAGACTAGAGGGATCAGTGGGGAGCAGCAGGGAAGGAGCCTAGAAGAGCAGAAGCACCTGGACTGCAAAGCCTTATGTGTTGTGCGTGGCCTGTGGGCACATGTGATACCCAAAGGGGAAGCAAGGAAGGTTTTCAAGGAGAGGCTTGATAAAATATGGCTTGTTAAATGGTGAGTTGCTTTAACAGCAATATGATTATAGCTGTGGTAGGCAGTTTCTAACGTGGCTGCTGCTCACTACCTCCTGGTGTCCACACCCTTGTAGGACCCTTCCCCTTGCATGTGGCCTAGACCTAATAACTTGTTTCTAAGGAATAGAATATGATAAAGATGATGGGATGTCACTTCAGAGATTAGGTTACTAAAAGCCTGTGTCGTCTGTCTTGCTGGCCTTCTCTCGCCTTACTGTGTGCTCACTCCGATGGGAGCCAGCTGCCTGTTTGAACCACACTGTGGAGAGGCCCGCATCACAAGGAATGGCGGAAGGGCTCCAGCCAACATCTGGGGATGAGCTGAGGCCCTTAGTCTGCCAGGCCACTGAGAACAGAGCCTTACCACCAATCACAAGAGTGAGCTTGCAAGCAGATTCTCTCTCAGCCGAGTCTTCAGATGAGACTATAGCCCAGCCAACACCTTGATTCTAGCCTTCCAGGAGACCTTGCTGCGGAGGCACGTAACTTAGTTGTGTGCAGATTAAGTTAGAGTAATTTATCCCACAGCAATGTATAACTAACCCATTTATTAGCTCATATTCCCTTCCAAGCATTCTGTTACTACTGTCCATGCATTAATGATCTCATGTGATCTTCAGGGGGAACTGTATGAGGTCTAATAAGGATCCCATTTTACAGATGAGCTTCCAGAGGCTTTGCTAGGTTAAGGAACTCTTCCAAGGTCACACAAGTACTAAGTGGTTGAGCTAGGATTCTAATTTTAATATTTCTTATGCCAGGATGTTAATTCTGAACCACTACAAACCACTACACTGTATGTTTTCTTAAATGCAGCAGAAGTCTGTGGAGGTAGTGGGGTAGGAAGGAGGTAGGGAGTCATGGGCTTCTAGAAAACTCCTCATTAAATCTACAGAAAATTGGAGGAGAGTAACTAAGAGCTGATAATTTTATTTCACCTTTAAAGGCTATTAAACACAACATACTGTAATGGAATTAGTGACCTTATTAAAACATTTACTCACACATTACTACTTGATAAAATTATGAGTTAATAAATCTTTTTACACCTACAAATGATACAACAAACCATCTGAAGGCAAATCATCTGGTTACACCGACTCTCTGGTTTACTTCAGAGGTATTGGGAGTCTTTAAAAAGCCAATCAGACTTTAGGAAGGAAGGGATCTTCTTAAGATTCCCAGTTCCCTGTAATCCAGAAGGACACCGCCAGATGCCCCTCATGCCAGCCCCACCGCCCACCATTCCTCTGGCCCACCCACCATCTGTTCATCTGGCAGAGTGCTGGGAATGCCCTCCTTAGCCAAAAATATCTTCACAGTTGCCTGAGGAGAATAGTAGGTTGGAGAGAAGTCCAGAAATGGGAGTGAGCAAAGGAAAATCATCTGCCCTCCAGTTTTGCTGGTGCAATGTGAAACCTTTCAGGGAAGAACTGAAGGAGGGTATGAAGGGGGAGATGTCAGAGCACCTGGTGGCAGGTGCAGGTGTCTGGGAGGTTGCGGGGGGAAGGACAGGACATGTCCAAGATGGCTTCCCGAGCTCACAGTTGACATCTCCTTTCTCAGTAGGATTAGACTAGCTCGTATCAGCTCTACTGCTTGAATCCACTCAGAATCTCCTTTCTCCCACCACTCATCCATCCCTTTTCATCCTTCCATTTAGGAGCTCCTCCTTTCCCCTTGGTCATCTCTAACAAAATGGCCGATAGAAAATTTCCCAGAGACACCCGAGAATTAGCCACACATTGTAAAAGGAAGGTACAAGGAACTTTTGACTGACTAGGATAATTAGAGAGAAGGAGGTGTTGTTAAAACAAAACTAGTCCAAGTGTGGTACAAAATGTATGAGAATGTAAATTTTTTAGTTAAATTTATTTCCAACATTTAAGAACACATTTGTCATCCTACAGAAGTCATCTAAATGTGTAAACATAATGCAATACTTTAGGAGCACAGAACATGATATAAATTGCTTGAATAAAAAAGTGGCCAAAAGTTTAACATCTGTCAAAATGAGTAGTCGTGGTTACCTTTTTCTTGGATGAATTGTCCTTTTGATGTTGCTAATATTCAAACTAGACCCAGGCTGGGCAGAGGGATGGCGCCCTCCCCGTGTTCCTCTCCCCGGTCTCCCTGCCTCGACAGCCGGCGGCCTCGTGGCACTGACGCACCGGGTGCCAATCAGCAACTTGCTGCGGAGCTGGGATGGGCTGCACGCCTGCCCCATGCCGGGCAGCATAACACGGCCACATCCACCAGGACTCTAACGTGTCCACATTGCATAGAGGAGGAAACTGAGGCTTTGCGAGATGAGGTCATTTCCCCTGCTCAGAAGTAATGGCTAGGGAAGTGAAGGCAGGCAGCCTGCCTCTGGCATCCGCGCTCTTAGCCCTAGCATGGTGGCCCGCCCTGGAGATCTGCTTAGTTTTCCTCCACAGGGTGGACTGCGGTCTCTCTGGAAGGAGTCCTTGGCAGAAGGGTGCGGCCACATGCTGACAGCGTCAGGGAGGGGTCACTCACCATTGTCTCCCCAGAGCCTAGCTCTGCACCTGTCTCTAAGCAAGCTGCAACAAGTACCCATTGCATTAAACCTCAAACAACTGGCTTTATCCTAATTGTTAGCAAATACTCTGACAAATCTCCCCTTTATAAATCGTCATCTATAAACATATTAATCCTCCCTCGAACAGCACAGAAGTAAATGGCCAAGTGAAGGCATACTGGTCTCGGTTACTGGTTTAGCCTGCATTCTCCTGAAAGCGGAGAGTCTCTTTAGATAAGTTATCCAAGGAAACAGGAGTGGGGAACCGAGGAGAGAGAAACACATGGGAGGAAGGGAGGCTGATTCAAGGGTGAGTTCTTGAGGTGGATCACCACTGTGGGCCACAGGGACTCTGGGCCACCCGGATTCTGGGGACCAGGAAAGACAGAAGAGCATTTCCCCACAGGCTTCATCCATCCTCCATCGGGTACGGGTTGTCCCCTGGGTATCAGTGCACCTTAACCCCCAGGCTGCACCCACAGGTGTCCAGGGTCAGGGAAGCCTGGGCAGAAAGCGAGAGGTACAGGTAGAACTAAGGTGAGGTAGGCGGGCAGAGAGGGTATGAGGCTGCCACACGTGGGCCTGAAATCTACGGGGACGCCGCCGTGCTGGGCTGGACGCCGCCGTGCTGGGCTGGAGGGAGGGCAGAGGTACTCCTTAGAATGCCAGATGGTACCAGAAGTCTAGCCTGGCCCTATGTCAGACACACTCAGAAAGTGCAGGGTTGTTCTTGTTTTTTTTTTTTTTACTCTCAAATCAACAAATTAGAGGTCTATTCACATTAAAAACTTCCTTTTAAAATGAAAATAAGTGAGAGAGGCCAAGGTTAATTTTACAGGTCATTCAAACCTATTGTGAGTGATTTCATGAGATTGCCTAAAATCACAGGGAGGCGAGCCAAGAAGCATGAGTTTGGGTAGAAGATACTGGGAGAGGGATAAGGAATAGTGAGAAATGGCTGGCATATCTGGTAAATGTGTAGAGTGCTCTGTGGGCTCTGTGGGCTGAGCCCCTGGGAAGCCGGTGTAGATGGACCCGTGTGGCATGCAGCAGAGACGTGGAATGTACATTCTGCATCAATATTAAGCCTGCTCTCCTTGAGCTGTCTTCTGAGAAGTATAAAAATACACTCAGAAGTGGCAGATGACACATTCCATACAACCTCAGAAAAGTTTTAGAATTCTCCGCCTTGTTTACAATGAGGACTTTTTGTTTCCTTGGGAAGCATTGAGTTCTGCAGGTAACTTGGAGTTTGTCAAAAAAATGAGCTCGGTTTTTCGCAAGTTGGTTGTCGAAGCGTGGGTGGAGTGCAGGGCGGACGGGGCGACGGGAGCCGCAGCTCGTTCTGACCGGAGGGGATTCTGCCGCAGCTGCGGTCACTGGACGCGTCCGTGGGGAAGCAGCGGGCCCTCCACCAGTAGTAATTGCAGTAATAATGGCAGCAAAGGCCCACAGGACACGTATGTGATGTTCCAAGTACTTCATGTGTGTTTACTAAGTATGAGGTAGGTACTGTCCTCATCCGTATCTTACAGATGAAGAAATTGAGGCACAGAGACACATAGGAACTTGTCCAGGGTCACACAGCTGGTGAGTGACTGGCAGAGCGGTGAATCACATTCAGGCCATGAGGCTCCAGAGCCCCGCTGGCGAGCACCCTGACCATGGACATCCTCGGGGAAGCCCGCGTGAGCTCCATGGCAGGGGAAAGTCCGGAACCAGGAGGCAAACACCTGTGAGCCCACCAAGCTAGAGGCGCCTCCTATAGGGGCTGGGATCAGGGGGAAGCCCATGGCATCCTGGGCATTCGTGTTTCTCCAACAGAAACCCAACAGAGAAGCACAGGATTATACTCCCCGGGGAAGAGTAGGAACATGAGCCGTGTAGACTTGACTCTTCCTGCCTGGCCCATGCGGAAGGCCGAGGAAGCGTGGGGGCGTTTGCATGCAGTGTGTCCCAACACTTGGCTCAACGTGTGCGGCCGCCTTGGCCCGGGTCACCAGCATGTCTCGCTGGGGCTACTGCAGTGCCTCTTCAGTAGGGTTTTTTTTTTTTTTAACCTTCATTTTCTCCTATTTGACAGACCCCATGATCTCTTAAAAATGTCAATGAAGGCATGCTACCCCTTTGCTTAAAATACTTCAGTAGCCTCCCACTCCACTTTCAATAAAATCTGAGTGCCTTCCCATGGCCCCCTGAGGCCAAGCACCTTCCTCTCTCCCGGACTTCCCGTCACCCCCCTTTCCCCATTGTTCTTCCTGACACAGTCCTGCTGTTTGTACTTCTGGCCAACCCTTTGCCCGCGGAGGCCTTTGTGCAGCTGCTCCCTTTGCCCGGGGCGTTTCGCCCAGCGCCCAGCCTGGCTGGCTCCTTCTCGCTCCTTGCTTTGGTTCATCTTAGTAGGTGCAGATCTGAGTCCATCCTTCTGTGAAGTATGTAGCACGGCGACACAACTACACTAGTCAAGACTCGCCCCTCTCTGTATCAGATTATTTTCCTCTCCTTCCCTAACTCTTACTTTCATTCCCCTCTCCCTGTAGAGGGAGTGAGATTGGTTCTAACATACCCTTGGGAAGAACATCGTGATGTTTCTAGTTGTGTTTTCTGTGTACGTAAAAGGCGTTCTCGTTCTGTTTCCTGCCTTTTTTACTCAAGGGTACAACTGACTTCCAGAGCTAACCGCATCCCTGCTCACCCGGCCCGCTGCTTCTTAGTGTTCTGCAGTGTTCCGTAGCAATTACTCGCCCTCATCATGGGCCCCTCCATCACACTCCTCTTACAAACATTATCCTAATACACATTCTAGAACACCTTTCTTACAGACCTGAGCACTGTTATTCAGTGGAACAACATCTGGGAAAAACAACAGCCTCCAGCAATCTGTACCTACACAGCGGACTTGGGCTCAATGTACTTAGGAGCCATATAAAAAGATCTAAAAATGGGGCACATGTTCAAAGCTTGTCGGCAGGGCTACGGAAGCTCTCTCTTGGCCCTGTTACCGTGCCCATTTCTCTCCATGGCGCTATCCTGTCTGTCCCCACTGCAGCCACAATACTCCCAGCTACATGTTAACGTCACTCCCCCTTCCTGGTTCCTAGCCTTCAACTCGCTGTCTGTCACTTAGAATCTTCAAGCTCACCTAAGGATGGTCATATTCCCCTTGGCTATTGTCCACCCACTGCAGGGGCAGCTTCTCTTATGCAGCAAACTTGGGTCTGATAGGGGTTTCGCAGTAATTGTGCAGAGGAAGAGCATCTAGTTGAGATATTCATGTCGTTTTCTTAAAGGTCACCTCCCTTGTCCAATCACGGCAGCTTCCCTGGGGTGCTTCTGAAGCCTCATTTTAATGGCATGATGCTATTCCCTCCATGTTCTACCCTAGAAAGAAGTCTGCACTGCCCCGTCCCCTGCTTGCAAGCCTTTGTTTTATTGGTTTGTTCAAAGCCTCCGCTTTGCTCCAGAGTGCTGTCTGGGAGCCACGGCTGCCCCAGCTGCCCTGTGGGAAGTTCCCGAGTGGGCTTGGGACATGGTGTCCACGGCCTCAGGTTCATTTCTTTAGCAGAAGAACAACTAAGCCAACATGAAACAAGTAGGCTCTTTCTGATTTCTGGGACAGTTGCCTCGCTTCGATTGAATTATATTGAAATATCTTAGGTTTTAGGGGGATCAAATGAAGAATGCTTTCTGAACGGGTTCAAATCAACTTCTGTTTGCTTGAAGATTTACAGGAGGTTCATCGGCCAGCCAATAAATTCTGGCCTGAGTTTGCTTCTCCTTTCAAAATGATTTTGAAAGCGCACAGCCCCTCCCCAGATTAAGGGGGAAGTCAGGAGCCCATTTGTTCTTCACAACCCGGGCTGCCACAACAGGGCTCATCCTTAGTGAACTGCAAATAGCAGTTACAAAAAGAAACAAGTTTAGCCCAAGTTTTCTGTGTATGTTTTCTCATTCCTCGGGAGAAACCTAAACTCCTTTTTCGAACCCTAAGGTGTCATTTAGATTGCTGTCAAAGAAATGGTGCCCCCTGGAAATGATTTTACTTCTAATCTTTTTCATATGTGTTTACAGAGGCGCCTGGGTCTGTGGCTTTGATTTCTGAAAACTTAACACCTGGCACAAGGAAAGGGTTTAACAATCTCACATATCCGTGCCCAGACATCGCTAATATCAAGAAAAGAAGCATGTCAGTGCTTTGTTCCAGTTTCAGAATGTCAATGAATAAAAACAAAGATGATGATAAAGTAGCTAAAATAAATCATGTGGTTAATATGTGGCAGGTTCTGAGCTGAGCCCATATTATCTCATTTAATAGTCTAAACTCCCCAGGGGTGACTTCCCTGAAGCTCTGACCTTGCATAACTTGCCAGATTCCCATAGCTGGTAAGTGGCAGAGCCTCAGTGTCAGATGAAGCTTGATTCCAGAGCCAGTTCTCTTAAGTCTACACATTTCTCTCCCCTAAAGTGCCATCAGAAGGTTCTTGGCATCCTTTCTAAGCCCTTACAAGTTGGGACACATTTTCTTCATATCTGCCATTTTCCTTAAGTTTTTCAGAAAAAGGATCTTTGTTGCTCTTGTAAATTCATCTGGAGACATGGAATGTCTGGCATTGCTTATAAAAAAAAAAGTCACCAATAAATAAATAACCAAACGAGTGTTGTTTTTTTGCTCTAGGTGTGTTTTTAAGATTTTTTAAGCTCCCGGAGGACACATCAATGGCCATAAACTGTGTAAAGAATTAAAAATATTGAATCATACGGAAGTAATCATTTTTATATGATATGGCATCCAGGGATGAATTTAGCAGATAAAATACCCCCCCCCCCCATTTATTAAGGCAGGTTTAAGGAAATAATGGCTCGCCAATTGGTAAGCAAAAGGAAAACAAAATGTCTATTCCCATTGCTGCTCTGTTGCAAGTACATCGCCGATTTGTCCTCGACTTCACTGTGTGAGGAAGGAAGAAGCTTAAGAGCCAGAGAATTGGGGTATTTAAGGTCACACGAACCTCACTCCACCAGAGTTGGGCCATTTTCTTTCATCCACTCAGAGCCATTGCTTGACCACCTGCTATGTGCTTTGGCACAGCACTACCCCCGGAATACAAGTTGGAGAACAGCACAGAAATAGTTGCTGCCCTGAAGACCTTGTAATTATCCCTGGTGTAATTTCACTCCTGAAACTCAGGCAGGCTGGTGTGAAACTTTGTTTCTCTACAATGCAATTTAATTTGGTTCTCAAACCCTCACTTCCTTTTGACAGCAAGAAACAATCTTGCAATTCCAGGTATAACTCACTTCCTTCTGGAGTAAAACAAAGTCTATTTTGGGTGAGGAATTGGTTCAAGTTTTCCTTCCTCTCCTTTCCCCTTCCCTTGGGGAGTAATTAAAGTTCCCAGGGGATTCCAGGGGAAACTGAGGTCTCATTCACAGTGATCTGTTGTCCACATAGGCCTTCACTGGGTTCAGCTTTACCTTATTTTGCCTTTGTCCTCAGGTTCTGCCCTTTGCTCCTATTATATATGCTTTCACGAAGGTCTGTGGATTCTGGGCATAACTGCTTTGAGTCCTCCTTATCCCAAATCCAGACCACTTTGAATTAGCTCACCTATTCTCAGCACTCCTCTCTCCCATGGGACATCTAGAGCTCTTTTTTGTCTGTTTCTGCCATCTTCCCTGAGAGTGATAGTATCCCAAGGCCTCCCCCAGGGATCGCCACCTGTCCCCCTCCCCCACCATTGCTGCCTTTCCCTGAGCCTTTCTACAAGGCTTTCTGTTTCCCCGGGTAATCCCTGGGAAAGCAAGGCTCAGGTCACCTCTACTCTGGGGTCCCCACACCCTGACTGAGCCATAGATCACTTATTGGGAAGAGGGCATGCAGGACCCCCTTTTTGTCTTGAGTTCTTCTCCCATTCCCCAAGCTGCTTCTTTTCAACCCAGAATAGACTTTTAATCTCCTCTTGAGCAGTAAGGAAAACCAGCTCTTAAGTCATCATGAATTCTTTCAGAAATATCATTTGTGGTGTAAACTTTATATGCTATTCTCTTCAGGACTCAACTTTTTGACCGTCAGAACCCTTTTCTTAAATTGATAAATTGAACTTTGTCATCTTTTCTCAAAAGATATCGTTAAAAGACAAACCACAGAGTGGGAGAAGTATTCATGATGCACGTATCTGACCAAGGTCTAACTGCAAAATTTATGAAAAATGCCTATAACTCAGTAATGCAAAGCCAAACAATCCAATTTTTTAATGACCAAAAGCCTGGAATAGTAACTTCATAAAGAAGATTCTGTGAATCTCCAATAAACACATGAGAAGATGCTGAAACCATTGGTCATCAGAGAAATGCAGATTAAAATTACCATGAGCTATCATTTCACATCTGTTAAAATGGCTAGAATCCTGGGGCGTCTGGGTGGTTTAGTCAGTTAAGTGTCTGACACTTGATTTCAACTCAGGTCAAGATCTCAGGGTTGTGGGATCGAGCCCTGTTTTGGGCTCCACCCTCAGTGGGGAATCTGTTTGAGATTCTCTCTCCCTCTCCCTCTTCTTCTGCCCCTCCCCTTGCTTGCATATTCTCTCTCTCAAATAAATATATAGATAAATCTTTTTTTAAAAAAGGCTAGAATCCAAAGTACTGATAATACCAAAGTTAGGGAAGGATGTGGAGCGCTTGGAATTGTCATTCAGTGACGGTAAAAGCCTGAAATGGTTCAACTTCTTTGGAAAACAGTTGGGCAATTTCTCCTTTTTTTTAATCTAAATTCCATTTATTTAACATATATCTTATTATTTTTTTAAAGATTATTTATTTATTTGACAGAGAGAGAGAGAGAGATCACAAATAGGCAAAGAGGCAGGCACAGACAAAGGGGGAAGCAGGCTCCCCGCTGAGCAGAGATCCTGATGCGGGGCTCGATCCCATGACCCTGAGATCATGACCTGAGCCGAAGGCAGAGGCTTTAACCTACTGAGCCACCCAGGCGCCCCCAACATATATCCTATTATTAATTTCAGGTATGGAATCTAGTGCTTCATCAGTTGCATCTAACACCCAGTGCTCATTACCTCACATGCCCTCCTTAATGCCCATCACCCAGTTACCCCATCCCCCCACCCACCTTCCCTCCAGCAACCCTGTTTGTTTCCTGTAGTTAAGAGTCTCTTATGGTGGGCGCCTGGGTGGCACAGTTGGTTAAGCAACTGCCTTTGGCTCAGGTCATGATCCCGGAGTCCCGGGATCGAGTCCCACATCAGGCTCCCAGCTCCATGGGGAGTCCGCGTCTCACTCTGACCTTCTCCCTTCTCATGCTCTCTATCACTCTCTCTCTTTCCTAATAAATAAATAAATAAAATCTTTAAAAAAAAAAAAGAGTCTCTTATGGTTTGCCTCCCTGTTTTTATCTTATTTTGTTTTTTCTTCCTTTCCCCTATATTGATCTGATTTGTTTCTTATTCTACATATGAGTGAAATCATATGGTATTGTCTTTCTCCGACTGACTTATTTCACTTACCATAATATCCTCCAGTTCCATCCACATCATTGCAAATGGCAAGATTTCATTATTTTTTTTTAAATTTTATTTATTTATTTGACAGAGAGAGATCACAAGTAGGCAGAGAAGCAGGCAGAGAGAGGGGGGAAAGCAGGCCTCCTACCAAGCAGAAAGCCCGATGCGGGGCCTCATCCCAGGACCCCGAGATCACGACTCGAGCCAAAGGCAGAGGCCCTAACCCACCGAGCCACCCAGGCACCCCTTATTTTTGATGGCTGAGTAATATTCCACTCTGTGTGTGTGTGGTGTGTGTGTGTGTGTGTCACATTTTCTTTATCCATTCATCTATTAATGGACATCTGGGCTCTTTCCATATTTGACTGTTGTTGATAGTGCTGCTATAAACACTTGGCCCCTTTGAATCACTATGTTTGTATCCTTTGAGTAAATACCTAGTAGTGCAATTGCTGGGTCTTAGGAAAGTTCTATTTTTAACTTTTTGAGGAACCTCCATACTGTTTTCCAGAGTGGCTGCAACCAGTTTACCTTCCCACCAACAGTGTAGGAGGGTTCCCCTTTCTCCGCATCCTCACCAACATCTGTTGTTTCCTGACTTGTTAATTTTAGACATTCTGCCTGGTGTGAGGTTTTTCTCATTGTTGTTTTGATTTGTATTTCCCTGATGCTGAGTGATATGGAACATTTTTTCATGTGTCTGTTGGCTATTTGAATGTCTTCTTTGGAGAAATGTCTATGCATGTCTTCTGCTCCTTTCTTGACTGGATTATTTGTTTTTTGGGTGTTGAGTTTGGTAAGTTCTTTATAGATTTGGGATACTAGCCCTTTATCTGATAAATCATTTGCAAATATCTTCTCCCATTCTGTAGGTTGCCTTTTAGTTCTGTTGACTGTTTCAATTTTGCAATTTCTTATAAAATTAAGCATACTTATACCCTATGACCCACCAATTGTGAGGTATTAACCTAAGAGAAATGAAAATATATATACACAAAAAGCCTTGTACGATAATGTTCATAAGAGCTTTATTCATAATAGCTAAAAATGGGAAAGTTTGGGTGTCCAGCAACAGAGGAAGGGATGAATAAATGATGACGTCTCATGCAGTGGAGCACTGCTTTTGATGAGTACAGCACAGTATTGTAAATGTACCGTCTCTTCCTTATGATTTTCTTACGACAGTTTCTTTTTGTCTGGTTGCCTGTATTACAAGAATACAGTCTATAATACATACACAAGATACACGTTAATCAGCCGTTCATGTTATCTGCAAGGCTTCTGGTTATCAGGCTGTTAGTAGTTAAGCGTTTAGGGAGTCAAAAGTTACATGTGGATTTTTGACTGCACAGCGGGTCAGCACCCCTAACCCCCACATTGTTTAAGGGTTAACTGTAATTCCATGTATATCAAGTTCTAGAACAGACAAAAGTCAGAAGAACATGACTGTCTCTGCTTGGAAAGACTCTTGACCAGAAAGGGACACCTTTTACTGAGTGAAAGAAATGTTCTCTGTTAAATGCAGTGGAGGTTACCCAGGTGTCTACATTTCTCAGAACTTAAAATCTGTAGACTTTATTGTATGTAAACCCTGCATCACTTTAAACAAAGAAGAAATAGACTTTTTTTTTTTTTTTTTTTTTGGCCTCTCGAAGAGCAACTCTTGCAAACCAAAACTTTGGCTTTCAAAGCTATTGATTTGTGCTCTAATTTTAAATAAACATTCAGAATGTAAGTTGATTTTTTTGTTTGTTTGTTTCTCAAGACTGTGCGTGCCTTCTGAAGGTGACTGGTATGAAAAGCTGTTACTAAAGGGGGAATCGCCAGGCTGGGGTTAGGGGTACATGGGAGCACGGAGGTGGTGGGACATCAGTGTGTCACTGATGCGGCCAGTGTGGTAAGACGCAATCTGCTTCCATCCTAGTAGGAGAGACAGACCATAAAAATGCAAACAAATAAGCACTATGTAATTATAACTTCTGCTAAGTGCTAGGACTGACTTAAGTAAGGTGCAATAATGAATAATTTTGAAAAAATTTAAAAAAGAATAATTTTCAAGGGAAGACTACTTGAACAGAAGTACTTCTTTGCTGATACAGTCGTGATTTTCTTCTCATTAGGAGTTCATATATTCTTGCTTTTTAGCATGCTTATTAATTTTTAATTGGAAGGTAGTTGTGAATTTTATTCTGTTGGGTGCAAGATATTTTTGTATTTCTGCAGCTATCCTTAAGCTTTGTTCTGAGATACATTGGAAACATCTTGATCCTTTTGTTTCTTGCTTTTAAGCTTTCTTAAGTGAGGCCAGAGTAGCATTTTGTCTAGGACAAATTGTGCTCCACTTCTGAGGCAAAATGCTTTTGAGTACGATACTCAAAGCCTGCTTGATGCCCCAATAATTACGAAGTTTCCCACTCTGGCTAGTGGGAAAAGAGACGATTCATGGTCCTGTGTGATCTCCAGTGATTGTTCCCTCATTATGACTGCTTTTGTGGTGCTTTTCCCAGTCGCAGACAATTTCCTCACACTTGTGTACTGATTAGTGCTTGGCTGAAGGCGTGATGGGACCCTCTACAGATGACCAGAGTAGTCTGCTGTACCCTCTCTCTTCTCCCGTAACGTGTTCTAAGAACCCTAGCTCCTGGAGCGCCTGGGTGGCTCAGTGGGTTAAAGCCTCTGCCTTTGGCCAGGTCATGATCTCAGGGTCCTGGGATCGAGTTCCGCATCGGGCTCTCTGCTCAGCGGGGAGCCTGCTTCCTCCTCTCTCTCTGCCTGCCTCTCTGCTTACTTGTGATCTCTCTTTCTGTCAAATAAATAAATAAAATCTTAAAAAAAAACCCTAGCTCCTTTGGCCTCCCTGGCCTTCTTGCTGTGTCTCCTCAACTCAGGTAGGCCTTGACACAGGAAACAATAGGGAGTAAGCTGGGGTATTGGAGGGCTCCTTTCTTTTGTTTCCTATCACACAGGAATCCCTCCCCTTAGCTTCTTGATGCCCAGTGTCTTAAAAATAATCTTATCATGTATTTTGTCCAGTTTTCAATTGTTTCCAATGGAGAAGCAAATCTAGTCACTCTTACTGCATCTTAGATGAAAGCATTCCAATTTATATTTTTAAAGACTACTTTGCTCTGTGAAGAATAAACCAGAGAGCAGGTTATTTCTATGAACATTAATCAACAAAATCAAGGCAATATTAGTAAAATTGACCTCATAGTGCTATTGTGAAAATTAAATGAGATAGTACATATGGTGTGTAAAGAAGATTAATTGCACCTTTTCTCCCTGGTGTAAAGATGGTAAATAATTTAGAGAATATCCATTTTACATCCCCAGCTATTAGTACTCAATGAATGTTTGTTGTTGAAAATCCAGTCTGCTTGAAAGATGGCAAGATAGTCTACCCAACAATGACATCAAGATGTCAAGTCAAATAGAATTGGTTAAAAAAAAACCAAACACAGTGGCAGCATATGAATACCTATTACTCTGATAAATCCTGACAAGAGGGGCCCTGCAGAGATGGAGGAATCCCCAGGGAATTGTGATGAGGCTAAGGGGGTCAGACCCAGAGGGACCTTTCACAGAAGTTTGCTTGTAGGCTCAAAAGATCTCTGTTGGACAGCCCAGCCATCCTGCAGCCACCTATGGTGAAAACATTAGCAGCAATAATGTTTGTTTATTATTTCTTCAGAGTCTCTAGAACAAAACTGCTCTAAGAGAAACACATTGACAGACACAGCTGTCTATTGTCAGGACAGGAAAAAAAGAGAGAGAGATTGTCTGCATTTTAAAATCAGAGTCTTAGGTTTTTATAGTTTTTGAATATATGAGCACACATGAATCCTCTTCTTTTTTATACCTAAGAATCTCCTTTCCTGCCCAAACAAATGACTAAAAGAAACCCCCTTCATGTCCAGCTACACTGCAGGAAATGCCTGCTCTCATCTGAGGCTGTATCACTTCCAACATTAGCAGTCTTGAGACAACTCTAAGATAAGCAGTTATTATATAGTTTATCAAGTAGTTTCCAAGAGGCTTCCCTTTGTTGTTTATGTTGGAAAGTTGTTTCTGAGACCTCAGATTCTATTTACTCTAAGCTGTGTCTGTGGTCAGAGCCCTTACTGAGCCAATGTAGCTTACTGCAAGCTTTCATATCCAGGAGAGCTCGTTTGGGGGACATTTTCATTTTTTAAACAGAAATGGATGATTAGCAAATCCCACAATGAGGTAAGTCTCCAGCTCAGTCCCCCAGATGTTTACTAGCTACTTTTTGGTGCTGGAATATTTATCATAAAGGAAAACCTTAATTAAATCAGTAAAGGTTTTTAATTGCAGTGTTTAGTTTCCCTCTTCTGAATTCATTCTGGCTGTCTCCATCAGCCCCGGTATCTGGATGCAAAGAACAAGGGAAGGGAATAAATCCCCCCTCCTTTTTTTTTCAGTGAAAGAGAAAGTTACAAACAATGACAAGTTTTTCTAGCTTTAGCATTCAACAGCTTAGCTAATAAAAATGAGCATATTGTTGTGTCTCTAGCCAAAGTGATCTAATTCCCAGAAAATAGTTGATCGTATCTACTGAACTGGTCCCACTCCCTGCTATATTTTCTATTTCAATCCTCACTTTGTTCATGAAACAGCAGTGATGATTTAGAGTGACATGCTGTTGCTATGGAATCTTATTTCTCTCTGCTTTTAGTCTATTGAGGACTTGTGAGCTCTTAAATGTCTTTGCATGAGTTATTGCTGCAACGCCCTGAAGCCCTGATGGGCTGCACAGCTGTTCAAACCCAAACTCAAACCAGGGACGGTGACAGAGTCAAAGGTTGGGGTGAGACGGTATGGCACGTAAAATAAAAAACAGGCAGATATGGAAGTCGTGGCCTGTTACTTTATCTGGGAGGATTTTGATGATCTGAGCATTACTGCGGTGCTTAGGGAAGGTCGTAGCCCCAGCATTGCAGTTGTTCGTGATTTATTCCGTGTCTGGCACTCTGAGTTCCTCTTCTTGCCTGATTTTCTTAGCAAGAAGATGGATCTTCTTGTAACCTGGCATCTTGTATTCCTCCCCGTAAAGGAGAGGTTCAGCTCCCTTGCCCTGATGCCTCCCTGTTCCCTCACTGAGGGATTCGTAGCAGTTCACTAGAAGCTCATCTCCATGAGGACAGAGACACTCTCTATCTAGCACTCTCAGTGGGGACTTGATACGTAATAGATGATCAATCAATATTTGGTTGAATGGCTTAATAGAATTATAGAAGCTCATTATTGAAAGGGAGCTAAGCACTACTGATTCTACTTTCCAGCCACTTCAAGTGCCTCTCCCACAAAATCACGACAGTTGGTCTTATTTCTTCGGGAACCCATGCAGCCATGAGAACCCCCCCTCCCCCAACCACTTAGAAGGCAGTCCATTCCATTCAGAAGTTTCATCTTACATACAATCATAACTATCTCCATGCGTCTTCTCCCCTTAATTCTTGTCCTTCCTTCTAGAGTGCCTCTCTCTTTTTCCTGACAACATTTCAGATAGCAGGAGAGGATCTCACAATTCCCCGTGGGGCCCAGATGGGGTAAAGCAGAGTGCAGATGGCTACATAGGTGTCACCCGTAAAACCAGGAAGGAGCTCTTCTCTTCCACAACAGCTAACTTTTAGGATGGTGTTCAGACCTACTGGTGTTGAAGATTGCATGATACTAATGGAGTAATTAGGATTCATTACACTGCAAGAGGTTAGTGGACCTTGGGGGGGAAAAATCTCCATATTAATTTGGCCTCACACAAAGCTTTGAGGGACCCAGATTCTCAAGGAACTATATGTTAATTTTTGATCATGTAAAGACCTTGGAATTGAAACTTTAATTAATTAATCATACAGCTCTTTTTTTAATTGAGTGTCTACTGTGTACCATCACTTAATTTTCTTATGTTAAGGCTATACTACTAATCACTAAGATTTATGAAGTGCTAAGTGCTCTGCAAGTGCTATCACACCGAATCCTCAGAACAGTCCTATAAGGAAGCTTGTATCATTACCGTCATTCATATAAGAGGAAGTTGAGTTTCAGTGAGGGTAACTAGTCCAAGGTCACCAGCAGGAATGTCACAGGGTTGGGCTTCAAACTCAGGTCTGTCTGACGCCAAAGTGTTCTTAACCTCTAGCCCATATATTTCTCATGAGAAATAAATTCTTGTGGAGAAGAAGAAACCCGAGGTTCAGTTTGTCTTCATGTACCTTACAGTGCCTTATACACAATCAATACCCAATAGGTATGTGTTGAATAAACACACACATTTGGTGAGGCCAGACCACCCGTCAAAATGCTATCCACAACTTAACACTTCTGCCTCAGACTTCATCTCTGTGAAATGAGGGACTTGGGCGGTACGATCTCCAGCCTTCCTCCCTGTCTTAGGAATGCATGTGCTGGTCTAGGAATGACGATGAAGTGGAGTTTAATAGCCCAGATGAGAAGGAAGAGCATGGCGTAAGGAGCATCCCAAGCTCGTGCCACGTTCTTGTGAACAGAATGTTCCCTCTGCCCAAATATACCCTTTCCCCACTTGCTCGCTTGGCAGATGTCCAATGGTCAGCTCCACCAGTCTGCCCCCCCATGAAGCTGTCCTTGAACTCTCCCTCAACACCCCCTGTCCTACACACACGTGCACACACACAGACACACAGTTATTTCTTCCTCAGGGCCCCCAACTACACTGTGTGTGATTTGTGGTTATTTGATTCTGGGTCTGTCTCTCCATCTTCACTCCACAGACTGTGAGCTTCTTAAAAACAAAAACTGCCTCCTATTCATGTCCAGGCCCCATCGTAGAGCCCGGCATGTAATGCAAGCCTTCAATAAATGTTTTTTGAGTGGCTGAGTGAATTAGCAGGCCATGTGTAGAGGGAGCAGGAGGGAAACAATTTGACCTTACTAGAGAATTCATGCCAGAAAACAGTGAGAAATTAACTCAGTGAGATGGGGGAGGCTGGGCTAGAAGTCCACGAAGGGCTGTTGAGGCTTGGTGCCCCAGGCGATGCCCCTGTATCATGTTTACATACGGAAGTGACAATGAAAAGAAGAATTATATCGGGAAGATTAGTGTAGACGTCGATTCTCACTTAAAAAAATTGGTAAAAATAATGAACTTTCTTTCTTTTAAGATTTTATTTATTTGACAGAGAGGAGAGAGATCACAAGTAGGCAGAGAGGCAGGCAGAGAGAGAAGGGGAAGCAGGCTCCCTGCTGAGCAGAGAGCCCGATGCGGGGCTCGATCCCAGGACCCTGAGATCATGACCTGAGCTGAAGGTAGAGGCTTTAACCCACTGAGCCACCCAGGCGCCCCTGAACTTGCTTTCTTAGCATGCTCTAAATAAATTCAAATCTCATTTATTATATTTGACGTTTACGTGCATAAAAAACACAGAATAGTCTCATTTAGAGGTGTCTTCCTTAGTTTAAGAAAATAAATTTTTAACAAATTACTAACACGGTAAACAAACATCTTACCTAGAATAAACCAAGTTCGCCTAAGTCCAAACAGTTGTTCATAGCATATGTGCGCCTAACCTAGCTCAGCGCCTGGCACGTATTAAGTGCTCAATTAATATTCATTGAATGTCAAGTTGATACTGCACAGTGGTTGCATTCATTCTGGTTGTTTGCACAAATGGAAGATAGCAGCAAGTCCCCAGATCTAAATACGGTGATTATTTTAGAAGATTAAAAGATTAAAAAATAATTAAAGACTGGAAGATCTTTAGTGCTTGTGTTTGGCATATAGAACATATATGTATATTTACATCCATGTGTTTGTCTTTTTAATGCTCTGAGCTGTAAAATAATATTACAGTGAGTGCACATGAGGGAGCACGTGAGAGGACGACTACGGTAGATTGTGGCTCAGAAAAGCTTTCATCACCACCGGCCAACCTATACCCAGTACAAGCAGATGAGTGGGTGACATTTCCTTAAAAGCCAAACAAGTCCCTTTATGCTGGTGCCTCTTAGAGAAGCTGGCCCTGGAAAACAATCCAGTCGCTTCAAGTCTGTTGGTGAGGGTATTTTAGCCACGTTTACCCAGGTGGCAGGCCATATTACCATATAATTGCATCATTTTGCAATCTTGGGATTTAAACTCACAAGCAATTTCAGAATGCAAAAATTTCTCACTAACTTAAGAGCAGAAGGGCATATGTTTGCATGTACATGCGTGTGTGTGTGTGTGTGTGTGTGTGTGTGTGTGTGTTTCAAAATGATGAGGGCCTAGAACGGCTCTTCTGTGATATTTGGGATCTGATTTCCTCAGTGACTAAGCATGATGCTATTAGACAAACAGTATGTGATGTTGCCTAATGTAGTGCATAATGATCTCATTTGGACCACCTATGAATCAACATTTATGTCTAGGAAAGGTTGAGGTTTTATCTTGAGTCCCAGATTTTTATAAAGATTTCCATAATTGTATAGCTGTGCTGATGGCTTCTCTCGCTCTGTGGGGGAGGGGGGGAGGGTGTCCTCCAAAGCTTGGCTTTCTTATGCATATTTATCACTTTTCAATTTATCGCTAATTGCTAGGATATTATTTCAAAGGATGAAATAAGTGGAAACCAACCCCAGTTTACTGTGGTCTCATCTACAACCAATGTGTACGGGAAATGAAGGACTAAGGAGAGGTGGCAAGCTCTGTCTTTGTATTCAGAAACCTTGTCGTAATATAAATTTTAGCCAGAAGTTGGCTATTACATAACAGGACTTTGAACCAAGTCCTAGTTATTAGAGCCCTAAAAGAGCTCATGATAGCAGTGCCTCATTTCTTGTGTGCATTCTACGAGTGCTTGTAAATTTGGTAGGTGTATCTGAATTGTGTCGAAAGGATCCCATTCCTCACTGATGTTCATGTTTATTTCAAGGATAACTTATCTTCATTCCTGATTTTGATCTTCCATTGGTACTGGCTTCTCCCTCTCTAGATTTATGTTTCTCTGCCCCTAGCCCCTTGGGAAGTAGTTAATCTCCCAGGCCAGTTTTGAGTAGAGCGAAGCGAAAAAGAACTCAGGCTTTGGAACCTGTGGATGTTTATTGAGATGCTCATTAAGTATTTGATTCTTGTACGAGGGGTAGGAGATTTTTACCTCTCTGCCACCCTGACGGTAAGGATGTCCATGTGACTAGTTTTGTTCAAGGGCTCAGGCCCTTGGACAAATTCTAGAACTTTGTCCACCACCTTAGAGAGTCACGTGAGAATTAGAAGTATATTAGGACTGTGGTGGCCTGTGTGAGAGAACGTGTATAACAATGTTTATCTCCTTGGTCTTTCCCCTTCTTCCTTTACCTGTGAGGAGGGAGCTGGCACCTTGTTTATCACCTGATTGTGTCACAGAGAAGAATATAGAATGGAATATAGAGGGTGCTTGAATGAGTAAGTGAATGCATGAAATTAGATATATCTGGAAAGTGACTGACTTAAGCGATCCGTTAGCCAGCATTTTGCAATATGAACATTCTTTTATTCTGCGCGTTTCCTCACATCAGGCTTTCTAAGACGCAGACAAGGAGACAGGCTGGATGAGGAGGAGAGGACACAGTTCTGGAATTTTGACTGTGACTCAGCCTGTTGGTAGCCCAAGTGTCCCCGGGCTGAGTGGGACAATTCGTAGCATCCTGAGCAGAGGTAACAGTGGCCCCACTGACTGCATCATCCAAAGCTCTTCTGGAGTCCTGGGCTCTGTTCAGAGCATCATGTCAGGGAGGAACATTGCCACGCTTGGAACATGGGTGACGGGAGCAAGAGGGAAGACAGAACCAGATGCTGAGAAGTCAGGGTGCCCCGTTTCCTGCTCTGCAGTCCTTGTTCTGCTAACCCAGAAACTATTTTGTTCTCAGCACTGTAGTGGACAAAGTGAGTACAATGTTGCCATCCGATCAACTAGAGGCTGACCCAGGGACATGGCACACAGCATTTTCCCTAAGAGCAGGAGCATCCTCTCTCACTTGCTTAGAAATCAGAGGGAAAAGCCAACCTGAAATTGTCTAGCAAACAGGAAGATGGAAAATCAGGGATATGGAATTTTGTCCCCTTCCTCCCTCCATTTCATCATAGGCAAAGGCAGAAGGGAACAAGCTTTAGAAAGGAGGACGAGAAGGCCAGCCACAGGGGAAGAGAGGAGGGACAGCCTCCTCTGGTCCCTGGAACAGCCAGGGACCAGGACAGACCTCTTCTGCAGGAGTCTGCTGGGCCAGAGCCTGGAGGAAGCATCGAGATACCAGAGGGAAGTGACTACAGAGGGGGGCTTGGTGCCAGGGTGCCTGAGCTTACCTAGACAAAATCAGGATGGAACTGATGGAAAAACAGAATCTTCTCAAGTAATTAAGTACAGAAGAATCAAAACAAGAAAAATTCGTTTCAAAGGCCAGCCTGAGTTCTGGAGACCAAAGGCTCCGTGTAGGATATCTTAAGATAAAATTTGACTTCCCGCGTTAGGCCTACAACTGTCTCCACTGTGGACTTTGTTCTCTGAGTAACTCTCACATGGTGAAAAGGTAGCGTTCACCGCACTCACGACAAGTGGTCCAGAAAGAAGTTACTACAGATGTTTAATCATGAATCTCACCATAAGCACTGAACACCTGTTATGTGCCAGGCGACAGGCTAGGTGCTGGTGAAACAGAAATTAAAGTGGAAGTCTGTGTCCTGCAGGCCGGCACAGGCTAGCGCGGGAGTGGATTCAGAAACGGGTAATTAGGCTGTAATGTAGCATGTCAGTAGCAATGATGGAGGTGGGCCTGAGGGATTCTGGAGCATCTGGGAAGAGCACTGGCCCAGGGGAAGTGAGGAACAAGAGGTGGGAAGATCAGGGAAGAGATGACCTTATGAGCAAGTCTTGAAGGAGGAACACAAGTCAGCCAGGCAGCCAGCAGGAGCCCAGCGGCTGGTACGTGTGGTCACTCAGGTCCTCAAGGGGGCAAAGCTAGAGGCAGCGGGGGACTGGGGAGGCTCCCTGATGGGGCTTGGACTTCACTGAGGAAAACAGGGAGCCATTAAAAAGGCTTTTCTGTGGAGAAGTGCACTTTCAGCTTTTCACAAATACTCTTTTTAGGAACATGGCTCTGGCGGTTATGGAAGGTGGATTGAAGGGGGTGAGCGGAGGCAGGAAGATCAGTCAGAGGCTGTGGCTGCGGCCCACGGGGGATATGACGGGGGCTGATCTGCACTCGCGGGAGACTCGAGTCCTGCCTTGGTTTGTTTATTGATCCCATTCTTTCGACAAACATATGGAATGACATTTATGGTGGGGCGAGGGCATAGGGGAGGGGCAGCTCTGACCAGAGGTCTGCTGTTTGTCACATTTCTCTCCCCTGCTCAGAGAGGCACTGAGTGGAATCTTCCTTTCTGATGCAGGGATAGATGGTGGCTGGGGGGAGCCTCGCGTCCTGGAACATGCCTGGCTTACTCCATGGTCCTTGCTGACGCAACAGAAAATTTCTCTTTCAAAGAGAGCGGCTGGAGTGGGTGCTGGCTCTCCTTGAAATTCGCAGGAGTTCTCAGGCCCTCAGGCACCCAAGGATAAATATGGCTGCCAGCCTTCCGAAGGTGCACGGGCATCATTTAGACCCATGCTGACTTCCAACTCAGCTCTTTGGGATGCTGTCACTAGTGTGAAGCCAACAACACCACCCTTCTGGGGACTGTGTTTCCTCAGGGTGGACCAAGAGAGATGTAATGCAGGAGAGAAGTGGGCACAGGCTCCACGGAGGGGCTCCTCTGGCCCCAGTGTACACGTGAGCCCGGAGGGACCTACATTTAGTGTGGGCTCTGCTCAGCAGGCTCTATTCCTTGGTGCTGGGCTTGATCCCTGATGGCATTTTGGGGTGTGACCAAGGGAAGCAGTGCGACCACAGAACACACAAAGCTGGGTGTGTGTGAGGGGAGGATGGGTAGAATTAAACTGGAGAAATGAAGGTAGTAGGGGGAGAAGGAAAATGTTTCTTCCCTCTTCCCCAAGTATGGATGTTATGGAGTCTTCTGGAGGGCTAGCTGGCTACAACTACCCGGGCAATGCTGTTCTAGCTCACACCTAAAAATAAGGCCAGTGTCTCCTTGTGAATAGCTAATCATTGAGCGCTGCACTTCTGTGCCCTGATCGGTCCCCAAATGTCTTTCTATTATCACAGAAGCTCGAAGAGAAATGAGTAGAGAGTCTATTATCGTTATAGCCAACACTCACCAGACACTCACTCGGAGCCCCGCGCACGAACCTGTTCTTGTCGGTGCTGCTAATGAGCCTCCCGTGCCCAGAGCTGGTGGACACGCTTCTCCATCCTCGTGTCGCTTAGCTTCTCAGCCGAGCTCGGCAGTGACACGTCCTGCCTTTTGACAATTCTGTCCTGTCTGGGTCCTGAGACTCAGCTTTCTCCTGGATGGCCTCCTACCCCTCGCGCCTCCTCTCAGTCCATTTGCTGGTTCTGCTTTCTGCACCCAGACTCCTGAAACTCCGTCTCTTCTCGCTCCACGTTTTTCTGGCTAGGCAGTGTCATTGCTTTCGCATGGCTTTAGATGACATGAATGCAGATGGCTCCGGAATGTGGATGTCTTGCTAAGATCTCTCTCTCTCCGGACTTCCACACTGACATCTGAGCACCGGCTTGATGTCTCCACGCAGGTGTCTTCCCGGTGGATGTAACTTGTCCAAAAGCCAACTCTTGATTGCCCTCCTCTCCAGATAAGTTCTCCCAGCACGGTCGGCATCTTGACTTCCTTCTGGTCCTCACATCCGTCAGTGTGTTTGGCCGATTTCATCTCCACTCTTCTCCATCTCCCGCCCCCACGCCCTCCCCGCCTCCATCACCGCTCCCTGGATTTCTGCAGTGGTTTCCGAGCTCCTGCACCTATCCCTGTCTCCCTGTCAGCCATTCTCCACGCAGCAGCTGGAGCGCTTATTAAAACGTGTAAAACAACTCATGTCACTCTGCTGTGGAAAGTCCTCCAGGGGCTTTCTTTGAACTTAAAATAAAATACAAACTCCTTACTTTAGCCTTCAGGGTGGCTCATGTGTGTCGCTTCTCTTCTGCCCCTCCTGTCTTTGCTCTTTCTGTCCCAGCCACTCACATGCTATTAGTTGCTGGAAGTGGCTGTTTTTCCTGACCTCAAGGTCTTTGCACGTTCTGGAATGTACCTCCACCTGTTCTTTCCGTGCCTGGGTACTTCTCATGCTTTAGGTGGCAACTTACCTGTCACCTGTCCTCAGGGAAGCCTTCCTTGATCTAAAGGAAATCTCTGCTGTCATTCTTTAGCAAAGAATCCTGTTTATTTCTTTCATGACCCTAATGACAGTTCTAATTACAGAATGGTTTTTGTCTCATTGTCTGGTTATTTGTATTCTTGAGAAGCCTTGTAAACATGGGTGTTCTGTTCACCTTTTTTTTTAATTCCCCACTGCTAACACAGTACTTGTGATAAGTGCTCACTATATACCTGTTGAATGAAACAGTGTCAGGCCTGCACTAAGCCCTCTATGTACATTATTGTAATTAATGTTCATAAGAAGTCTGAAAGATAGATGCTTCTCTAGTCCCATTTTATGAACAAGAAAAACAGTGTTTACAGGTGTGAAATAGTTTCCGCAAATCCACAGAGCCTATCTATAGGTGAAGAAGCCAGGATTTGAACTTGGGATGTCCAACTGCAGGACCTGAGTACTCACTCTCTTCACTTCATTGCCACTGGGGTGTGTAGGTTGTATAAGAGGGAGAAAGGAAGTTATTAGGTCTCCAACATTAGCTCAATCATACTCTGATTTATAAGATCCTGACATAGAGATCTTGGCTCCTTTCTCCAGTCTGCTAAATCACCTGTTTAGGAGAATTTTTTTTTTTTTTAATCCACAAAAGGGAGTTCAGTTCGGAGCCAAGAAACCATTTAGATCTATTTGCCTTTCTAGCTCACTGTAAGTCCTCTAAGCTAACCACACATTGCCCAGCCTGGTTCTTAATCCAACCCATGATTGGATTATGCTTCATCTCTCTACATCTCCATTGAAAAGAACTGTGAACCCACAGGGGCATTCTGTGATAGATGGTTCCTTGTGACTCAGTGTCCCACAGCTGTGGAGCTAGATGCCTAAA
>CM052815.1:84633983-84654686 GCA_028533885.1 Nasua narica | reverse complement strand
GGGACTCTGGGATCATGACCTGAGCCGAAGGCAGTTGCTTAACCAACTGAGCCACCCAGGCGCTCCCAATGACCTTTTTATTGTAGAAATAGGAAAAGTCATCCTAAAATTCATATGGATTCTCACGGGATCCTGAGTAGCCAAAATCATCTCGAAAAAGAAGAATGAAGTTGGAGGTCTTACATTTCCTGATTTAAAAACTTACTGCAAAGCTATGGTAATCGAAACAGTGTGGTATTGGCATGAAGACACACTATAGACCAATGGAATATGCCAGAGAGCCCATAAGTAAGCTCTGGCATGTATGATCAAGTGATTTTTGGCTGGAATATTTTCCCAGAATGCATTTTGCCTTGCCAAAAGAGAGATACAGCCCCTGGGATATCTGTGGGCTCTGCGATCATGGCTGGGGTCTCCTTTTCAGTACTAACAGGGAAAAAACCTACATGGGGAAGATTATAGGGGGAGTACTCTGCTGTAGACCTATTTCATTTTTCAAGTAGTCTAATTTAAACCCCAAAGTTGTGGTGGTGGTGAGAGGGGGTTAGCAATGGATGTAATGTACTTTTTCACCTAACACAAAAATCCTCATACTGAAAGAGAAGAAAAGAAAATCTCCTTTCAAGCCTCCTCACCCCTCAAGCTTGCCTTCCTGTCCTTGTCCCATTATCACACTGCTCCTCAGATGAGTGTCTACACTCCCTGCTTCTCCTTCCTGGCAGGCCACCCTTTCGTTCCTGGGACAGTCATGTCTTCCTTCCCACGAGTCCATTAGGCTCTCTTAGACACTGCTAATGACTTTCCAATAGTCAAATCCAGGGAACTTTTAAACCATCATCTTATTTATTTTAATTCTCTATCTCTCTGATCACATTTTCACTACTCCTTAGCTTGTGTCTTCTCTTTAGCACACATCACCACAAGCCTACTATCTATTGATCAATTTATTTCTATCTTCCCTATAAGAATGGAAGAAGGGAGGCAAAGATTTTATTTTGCCCCCCGCTATATTTCGCGTCTACAGCAGTGCCAGGCACTTAGCTGATACTTAGTATTTGTTGAACGAATGAAAGGAACTTTGACATCTTCCTCTGCCTCAGAACCCAATCTTCAGAAAGTTCTTCAGTTCTGCTGTGTTTGTCTTAGAACGATTTCTCAAATCTGTGCTCCTGTCGGGCTTTCTTTTCCCATCGCACTGCCTTAGATTAGGACCTGTCACCCTTGCTGGGCTGCCACTGGAGCCCATTTTCTGCTCTACCAAGGACGCACCCTCCCTGAAGCACAGTCCTGAGTGACTCCTTCCTCAGCTTCCCCCGCTGGATATGCACATGATAGATGCTCATTACTGTGTGTCTGACAGTTTGGGACACCTGAGACTCCTTCTGAGAAAAGACGGCAGGGTGGTCCACAGTTTTGTCCCATTTCAGTGAGGTTCAGAGAGGGACTGACACACAGAGCTCACAGAGGTAGGCATTGATGGGTGGAAAGAAGATGAATTGGAGGCAAGTGATGGATCCTGTTAAAAGAACACAAGAGAGACAAATGCAGTGTGGACTGCAATGACTGTGGGGTAGGATTCTAGAATGAGTCATTACAACAGAGATCAACAGTCACACAGGGCAGGGAGGGGCTGGAGAGAGAGAGAGAGAGAGAGAGAGAAGAAACTCAATCATGCTGAAGTCAGATAGGATTTCTACACCTGCCTACGTTAAAAAGCTAAAAATAGGGACATTTGGGGAGAAAAAATAGTGAGGAATCTTTTCATTCTACTGACATGGGCTATAAGAAGGGAGGTTTGCTGAGAAGGGTGTATCTCTCCCTCTTGGTAAAATTAGAATTAGGGAAAATTTATTTTGGGTTATCCCAGCCTTCACTTTTTTCCTTTTCCCCTCAGGCTTATTCTCTCCATCTTTCCCTACTACCAAAATCTCATTTTTAGGAGTCTAATACATTGGACTTAATGTTACATGTTACAGAAGTAATTTTACATGTTAGTAGAAGCTCACATCTGGAGGTAAAGATGCTTAAATGCAGCCACCATTAAAGAAATCTGTATAGTCCACTATATCCAGCACAGGGCTAAAAATAGTGGTTTTTCAATAAATATTTATTGAAAGATGTTCAAAAATCATTATTTATATGATCAAACTTTGGAAATCATTTAAATACCCAACAAGGGGGAAACCACTGAGTAACCATTGATATATAGAAATATTACACTGCTATAAAAAATTTAGAAAGCCCTTTTAACAGCCTGGGAAAATGCTTATAATGAAACGTTAGAGGAAATAAATAAGATTCCAATTGCTACTATACTATGTCAACTCTAAAAATCATGTGCATATAGAAAAGACAGAAAATTCGTGGGTATTCTTTGGAAACTGGGATTTGGGGATATTTTTAGTTCCTTATTTCTACTTTTTGGCATTGTTGAATTACTTATAGTTGGTATGAAATAAATATTTTAAAAATAACATTGGGAAGATTGATTTGGGAGAGGGAATATTTTTCAGGGGTCCCAGAAGTCATCGCGTGTTGGTGTGGCCCTCTTGGTCTAACACATGGGAGGAGACAGAGAGGAGATACCAGCCTCTCTGGTAATGGAGGTTGGCTGTCTGGCCAGCAGAGGATGGATTTTTAAAGAGTAGTTCAGCAGTGGAGAGTCTGACCTTTAAAGAAAAAGGGAGTACTTGGTAATACTGGTGCACTGGTGCTTTGAACGTGGCAGCCTTCCTCTGGGAAGGTGTCACTGTGCTGGGCTTCTATAATAGGCTACTCTAGCATCTAGAACATTTGGTGCTCCTGATTCTTCCTCAGTGTTTGTTCCTTAAGCACTCAAGCCTTTGTTCAGGTGCTGAGACATGTTTCTTTTCCCCCCTGCTCTCCCACCCTCTTCTGTATAAAATACAGCTATAAGATTAAACGAAAGCCTTTATGTGTACCTCAGTGACATCCTACATTACTATCTTTAAGAATCGAGGTTCTGTGCCATTATAAGAAAAAATTATTATCTGCTATCTTGCCTATAAAGATCTAGGTAAAAGGCTCAGTGATCTTCATAAAGAGACCAAAGATTTCAGCATTCATAAACAAGAAAACATTTCCTTCGGTTGTTTCTGGAAATTCCTTCTAAACATCTGCGTTTTCTTCGAACTTAAGTAGCTTCCCACCTCCTTCGCCTGAGATGTGTTGCCACACTGTGGGAGAGTAAACGTCATAGTCAGTTACAAACAAACAAACAAACAAACAAAACAAAACAAAACCAAAGCAGAACCCTGCAACTCCAATCTTATCTCCATCCCTCTCCAAATTTTTAATTTCCTGCACTTAAAAAAAGAAATATCCTAGGCTATACTTGTGTTTCAAGGATCTTAGGATCTAAATGGAGATTCGACAACTTTGAAAACGTAACCAAACCTAAGATTTTGTTTCTATTATTTACTAGTTATTAAAATATCCGCCCTCCCGATTAAGGAAGGCTAGATGGCAGGAGGATCCAGGAGGCGTGGGGGAGAAGTGTGGAAAGAAGAAATCCCAGTTCTGCCTGGAAGACTGCGTGTGAAAGAGCCCGACTCCTCCGGCAGCTCCAGGCCGCGTTTTGCAGGCGGCTGCATCTGCCTCCCCTGTCTCTCTTACCTCCTTGATGTTCGGCACTATTTGTGGCCGGCGTGGTGGAAGGACACAGTGAGGTTCTCACCCCCGCCCCCCGCCCCCCGCTCCCATCCCCAGTTCCATCAAAGCGAACCCGGGCCAGCGCAAGGATCTCCGAGTTGCGAGTGTGCTGAGGCTGGGACTGTCACTCATTCTCCGATCAGCGCGTGAACGCAGCTCGGCAGCCGCTGGCAGGAAACAATTCTGCAAAAATAATCATACTCAGCCTGGCAATTGTCTGCCCCTAGGTCTGTTGCTCTGCCGCCGTCCACACTCTCTGCAAGGGGGGGACACAGAATTTACCGCGGCAAGAACATCTCTCTCAGCCAGCAGATTACAATGCTGCAAACTAAGGATCTCATCTGGACTTTGTTTTTCCTGGGAACTGCAGGTACATTTTGAAATTTATGATTATTCTCAGACTGATGTACTGATTGCCCCTTCCCCCCTTCTTCCCCCCCGAGGACACTGTTCTTTGGGGTGGCTTTACGTGGAACGCTAAGGGTGGTCGTTGTCGTAGAGCTGATGAAGGAGTGCGTCGCCCTTGCTGCCCCGGGGAACCCCGCGCTCTCCCCGGCTGCGCCGGACCCAGGCTGCCTTCCAGCGCACCGCGCCTCCAGCGCGCCCGCCCTTCCCACTTTGTGTGCGGGCGGCACGGAAAGCGGAGTCGCCCGCTCCCGGGGTCGGTCCCGAGAGCGTTACGGCCGCGCGGGTGCTGGGCTGCGCTCCTTCGCTAAGCGGGCGGTGGGCGGCGGGGCGGGGGTGCCGCGGGGCGGGGGTGCCGCGGCTCCGCGGTGCAGCCGCGCGGGCTCGGGTTCCGCGGGGAAGGGGCTTGTCAGCCTCGGCCCCGAGAAGAGTGAACAATAAGGCCGGGGCAGCCGCCCCATCGTTATTTCCCCGGGTCTAATAAAGTGGGGGCTCACCGCCTTCGCGCCCAGCTCCTCCTCCCCGCCCAGACTGAATAACGGTTTGCAAAATGGGGCGAAATGGGCAGAATCTGAGGGCCCTGTGGCCGTTGTTGCACCCCCGTCGATATGACGTTAGTTTTTCATTTGCCAAATTGCTGGTTACTTGCAAAGCCTGCTCTCGGCCGGGAGCACGAAGGGATGGGAGGGCCGAGCGCCGCGTTTTGACAGGAGGAAGTGCGGAGGGGCGGAGGGCGAGGAGGGCGTGATCGGGATGCCTGGTGTGTGTGTGCGCGTGTGTGTGCGCGCGTGTGCCTTCACACGCACCGCGAGCCCCATGTTGCACCGTGCGCGAGAAGAATGGCAGGTAGCCGCCCGCAACATCTCGCCCCAGCCTCCTTTCTTTGGGCGAGGTTCCTGATCCTTGCAAAGTGCGAACAATAGGGAGCTGAGGGGAAGACAGTCGAGGGATGCTGCCGCGGGTGGCGGGGGCTGCGCCGCCGCCCAAAAAACCTCGGCGGCCGGGAGGTTTATTGCATTTAGTGTATTTCTATCCCGGCCTCCCTGGAAGATTCTTCAGTGCGTGCCCACCCTCTCCTCCAGCTGCTCTCCCCACCCCACCCAGGGATTTGCGCTCTGGCGTGGACGGTCGGGAAGGGGGAAGAAAAGGAGCAGGGGCTGCAGAGAGCTGGGCGGGGTGGGCGGACATTCCAGGCGGGGGGCGTGTGCTGGGAAGCGCCCGGGGAAAGCCGAGCGGAGGGGGCTGTGTGTCGCGGCCGCCGCTGCCAGGTGCCGCCTCGGGTGCTGCCCTAGACGGCAGATCCCGGGTGGGGGAGCGCGCGGGGCGGGCCCTCTCCGGGTGGCACGGGAGCAGCCCCGGCCGCCGCCTCCAGCCAACTCGGGTCCCTTTCCCATGGCGACCAATCAGAGCGAGGCTGGCTGGGCGGGAAGCCGCGAGAGGCTTTTATTGCGGCGCGGGTGGCGGCCGGGAGCTGCCAGGACCGTCTCCCGGTGTTCCAGCCTAACGGTCTCGCTCACCCACGCCAGGAGAAACCCCGCCCCATGGCCAGCCCCACGCTCCAAAGGAAGGAAGATGGAGTCCAGGTGTCCCCGGGAGGTCCGGCCTCCCGGTGCTAGCCCACTCGCGCCTCTCTCGCGCAGACCCGAGGTGTCCCTTCCGCCCCCCACCCAGGACGCACTCTCTGCCCGCGTCGTCCCGGCCCGAGCGCGTCGCCTGGGAGGGCGCCGGGGCTGGGCGCACCGACGCGCGTGCGCCGACCGGCCGGTTGCGGGCCGGGGGCGAAGCTGGGGGTGGGGCGTCAGGGGGCTGAACGGGGGGTCGGGGGGGCCCTGGGGGCCCTGCGGGCCCTGCGGGCTAGCTCCAGTCCGCTGATCGCTGGGTCCCGCCGCTACCTGGCCGGGGCCGCCTGGGGCATGCCATTTTCCGTTGTGCCGGCGGGCTCCCCGAGCGCGTCCGGCCCTCCCCGGGCCTCGCGTTTCTGGGACCTCCTTCCCTCGAGGTGGGGGTGTGGCCATGGAGACCTGATCTTTGGGGGATCGCAGGCCTACCTTTCCGCCACCGTGATGGGTGGAACCTTCGGTGTTCGGATATGAAGGCAGGCGCAGGCTGGTACACGCCCAGGGAGTCCCGGATTGTGATCTGGTGGCCGCCCAGGCAAGGGTGGCATTCTGACCCGTGGTCTCCGGAAGGAAAGCGGCCTCTGGGATCTCGGACCTGGCCCTGGGATTGTGAGGATGGGGCAAGGCAGAACATGAAACGCATACATGGTTCCTTAACAAAGAAGTTGAACGGTTTTCCAAAGAGAAATAATTTTTCGTTAAAGTACTTATAATACCAGAGTTTAAAAAAAATCGAAGACCTCAAGTCAAAGTGTTAGGGTTAAAATAAAAATATACACGCACATCTATGTATCTGTGTATACATAGTAATAATTATTACTATAATTGTAATAGTAATAATAATTATTATTATTATTTTGGCCTCAAATGTTATATCGTCTTCAGGGACAATGGTACTTCAGTCTCTGCACTCCACACAGTGGAAATGACAATTTAGATGCAAGGTGTGCTAACCTTATTGACACAAAACAAATCGAGTCTGCAGCCCTCTCATTTTTGTGTCTTTTGCTCTTTAGGAATAAAATGCATGGCTATGGAATAGAAAATTTGAGTCTATTCTAACGGCAATTTTGGATGCTTTGTGGAAAAATTATTTGAATGATCTGGAATGGTTAAGTCATATGTTTCTTTGACAATTTTACAGTCCTCTGGCAATTTTACTTGCCAGAGTAAAGGAACGAATAGGACTAGTTTTCTAACAGCTCAGCACTGGATTAAGAACAAAGGGCATCTTCGCTACCTTACAAAAGCCAGCTAGCATGTATATAAGCATCCATAATACTCCTCACTAAATGAATTACCAAGAGGCGTTTCAGCCAAGTTTGCTGTAAGTACAGCAATGCTGAGCTGTATTTTTTCTTGTTGTTGACTTTCATTTTAAGACCAAAAATATGTGTTTCTGAACAAAGCTGTAACTGAATATAATGTCGTATTGAAGAATGTGGTAACACTTTCATGACTCTGTCCCAAAACCAAAGAGTTAATTTTCTTTCAACAAATGTTAGCCAATGTTAAAATACTGAAAATAACTCAGAGTTTATTTAAAATTCAACAGAGTTAAACACAAAGAGTATAATCTAGATATTGTGGAATTGTGGCCTGTCCTTTATTTAATAGTTTTTTGAATTACTCTTCCTGCTGTGGAGGTTCCAAAGATCTACCAATCACGCTGTTTTCATTAGTCCAACAATTTACATTTTTTCTTTTTTTTTTTTTTTTAAGATTTTTATTTATTTATTTATTAGAGAGAGAGAGACTGAGAATGAGAGGAGAGAAGGTCAGAGGGAGAAGCAGACTTCCCGCAGAGCCGGGAGTCCGATATGGGACTCGATCCCGGAACTCCGGGATCATGACCTGAGCCGAAGGCAGTCGCTTAACCAACTGAGCCACCCAGGCGCCCTACATTTTTTCTAAAGTCAGTTTTTCATGAAGCTTCCCTCTTCTTCCCCCAGCAGCTTGAACCTGATGACTTTTACCCAGGGTCTATTTTTTAAAAATAATCCTGGAATAGCAGGAAATAGGACATATTCTTGTTCAATAAAGAAGGTTCATCCAAATCCCTATGCTAATTGATTAAGGATTTGTTTATTTAACTGGTGACTATTTTTTGAGCCCGATAGTTCAAGAATTAAGGCAGTAATTGTTTGCAAAAATGCTCCCAAACCCAAAAATCATGGTCTGGGTGTGCTATTCTCATGGGCTGTGGGTGCTTACTCAAGGCAGAGATAAGAGAGAGTAATTAGTCACACGGAGCCCCACAGTTCTGAGTTTCGCATAGCACTTCTCTTTGCAATACATTCATCATTCATTGACTGCCTCAGATCGGTAATATGTAATTTAATGTAAGTAATCTGTATCTATATTTTTCTGTCACAGGGAACAAGGCCTTAATTGCCTTTCAAAATAAATAGTACCATTTTCTCATTCAAAACCTAATCTTTAGGCATGACAGATGTTTTTATTTGCTGTGGAACTCAATTTCTTAAATTATAGACATAGTCTTGTAAACTTTACACTGCTTGAAATGTGGACTTTAGAATTTCTGATCCAACCACTTAAATGTTTTAAGGTGACAAAGCCTCTATTTAAAATGAGTTTGATGAGTTCCCCATATTTACGTCTTCAATTTTAAGAAAATGTGGCTCTTCTCCAGACAGAAAGTGACTTCAGTGCTACTGGCCGACCTCCAGAGAGATTTTACAGACAGTCCTTCCTGTCTCCGCGCAAAATAAGTGATTGACTACCTGTTGCTAAAGAACGGTTTGACCTTCCCTGCCGATCTTGGGTTTGTGGTGATGGGGAGCAGAACCTAGGGGCAGGGAGGGGAGAGGAAGGGCCCGCACCTGCCGCCATCAGTCTTCTGGGAGCAGACAGCCTGAGAGGAGACAAAGGCATTTGGAAAAGGCTCTCCAGGACTACTGAAGTACTGAGTTTTGGAGCACACAAATGTTTTATGGTGTCAATGTTTCAGTGTAGCTTCCATAACTGATAATTCCTCAGTTTAGGGATCTGACAAATATACAGGGTAAGAAACATCTGGAACTTTAAAAGAAACGGCAGCAAATTATAAATAGCATTTTACTAGTCTTAAAAATGGGTTACAGAGTAAACAAAATTGGAACCACGAATCAACTGGCTATGTAGTCATAATGACTACGTGACTTTTGAATTAGAAAAGACTAAGTATTTAAGGTTCTTTTAGTTAAAAAAGAAGAAATGAGTAAAACTCAGAAGAGCATTTTATACATGTCTTAAAAGAGTAGGTCTCTGAGCAGTACTATAAGAGACAGCCTCTTAGCAGGAGGGAGATGGCCAGGGATCCCTCTGAATCCTAAGGATTTGGGGTCTAGGAGGCCCCGAGTGTTAACTGTGGGGAAACAACTCCGGCAAGCCTGTTACCAATAGTACAGGTAGATGTGCTCACTACTGTAGGGCAGTAAAATCCAGGAATCCATCTGAAGGTCACAGTCATGTCACCTTTAGCCTTTTCCCTTATTAATGTTAACTCTTGGTGCCAAACCTTAAAACCATTTGCTGATGTAAAGGGATGTAAGTTATTTGGCGTTGCCAGTGGTGCCGTTATGCCCTTTCATTTCACCACGTGGAAACGCTGTCTGTCAGCCGAAGACACTCACCGGGAGTGTTGCCTTGGTGTCGGCCTGGGTGCCAAATGGCAGCCGTTGAGGCAGTTTCAGTATATTACAGTTAAGACGCTTGTAGGCCGCGTCTACACGCAGCCACGGAGTTAACTGTTTTCAGTTAGGACGACACACTTCTCCCCTCCTGCAATGTTAATTTAGCTTCTAACAGGGGAGCCTGTGGGGAGGCTGGGGGAGGCTCAGAGGACTACACTGAAGGATAAGCCATTTGCTCTATCTTGGGTACGTGTGTTTTTGGGGAAAAAAAAAAAGGTTTTCATAAACCTATTGTGCATTCCTTTTCTTCCCGATAGATGTAAATATGTTTTCCTTTGGATTCAAAGACTGTAGCACTGATGGGACTTGAAAGGCTACCGTGTGCTCTACTCTCTGTTCTCACCCAGGACTTTCTGATTTGTAGCTGCAAACACTGGCGACATCTGGCCCTGTTTTCTGTCTGTGTTATTCCCGAGATCACATGCGAGAAGCCTTTGGTATCTGATTACCTCATCATTTAGGAATATCTATAGTAATGTCACAGTGTTTGGGACTGTGTTACATTAGGTATTCTCTTAAACAGTTGATCGAATATATTTATTGAGTGCCAGCTTTTATCATCAGCTCCGTGGGGAATTACAAAGGACTGAGATGACATACTTCCTGCTGTCAAGGAAGCAGGAGGGCAGGACTGCAGAGAGATTAAGAGTGGCCCGCAACCCCACGTGGAAACCCAGCCACATGTATCCCTTATTCACTGTCCAGTCTTACTCGAGTCATTTAACTTCTGTAAGGTTCAACTTTCCCTTCTGCAAAATGGCCAAATTAGCAGTGCCTCCATGTTAGAGTTCTGAGTGTTTTAGAGATCTCAGGCCTTTAGTGGATGCAAGCTCTGTTTGTTAATGAGAAAGAGAGATATGTAGCTGGATCTAGGGGAAAAAATGATATTCGGACATAGTGCTCTTTTCAGGAGGATATAAAAAAGAATATTCTGAGAACATGACTCCTTCAATGATTAGAACTTGACTTAAAAAAAAAATCTGGTTAAATACGCCTGCATTGTCATCTTGGTTGTGAACGTGTTAGAGAGAAAAGTGATTTCATTATGAGGTTGAAAGCCATTAGCACAAGCACTGCTGTGGGTTTCATGGGGCCTGAAGGATATACAATTTACAAGGCCCTCTTTAAGGAAAGTGCAAAATTCTTGCCTCTGCAAAATGTGGAAGATAAATGCCCATGAGAACACATGGGCAGGCCCCCATCCCACAGAGCCTTGGCAGGAGCCTGTGCTATGTGGGGGCCCCGCAGACGTCTGACCCGGTATTAACCGTGTCTTGGTCTGCTTCGGTCCTCTTGCTTGAGAACAGAGGCTGATCATCCCAGTTTGTTAAGCATGTGTCTCAGAAAGGTTGCTTTGTGCTTTGAAGATTAGAATCATACATCAAAATCAAAATTATTTTTGGAAGGAAGAAGCTATTTGACCTTATTTTACAGAAAATCTTAAGTGAGGCCTCAGGTGATTTAATATTTCTCCCTGCTTATATTTTTGTAAATTACTATCTGGAATAAAATAAAGTAATTGCTATTATTATTCAAATGAGTCAGAGATAAGTGCCCTACTGGCAGGGCAGGAAGTAGTTTTGCCAACTACAAGGCATATGCTGTATTGGAGAGGAGATTTGCTTCAGGTATTTAAGAGGAGAGAAACTGCATCAGTAGTCCCGATAATTGTGTCTTGATCATCATTATCCAATCCTAGTGTTTTTATTTGCATTCTATCATTTAATCTTCATATCATTTGTTCACTAAACATTTATTGAGTGCTGTGTTCTGAGAATTCGGCGGTAAGCAAGTATCATCTCTGTCTTCATGGAGCTTCCAGCCTAAGTGTGGAGGAACAGACATTAAACAAGTAACACACAGATATATTTATAACCCCATGTCCTAATAAAAGCTCAGGAGAAGAACAGGACCATGAGAGATTATTGGAGGGAAACCACCTTTGACTGCATGGTTCGGGTGGGGTGAGGAGGTGACATTTAAAGAACTCTGTGAAATAGGAAGGACAGATGGTATTCTCATTTAAGGCTTGGTTGATTGCCTAGTTCAACAAATAGGGAATCACAACAAACATTCTTGAATTCCTCAATTCAGCAAACTTTCTTGAAACCTGAGCAGGTTAGGTAACTTCAGGAATTGTTCTGGGTTTCAGATTATGAAGTCAAGTAAGCTATGCTTCGGCTCTAGAGTTTATGTGGGAGACAGATATACTCCACCTATCAATAGAGACGTGGTTCATATGCCATTGGAGCACAAGGAAGGAAGCAGTTAACTCTGCTTGGGACTCCGTCGAGCTGGCGTGGGGCACGAGTTTGCCCGCAGTCTGGGGAGCAGGAAGAAGAGGTGACGCAGGTGTTTGAGAGATGAGTACACACAGCGATGCTGACAGACAGGGTGTGGGGACTTGGGGAGAAGTAGCCAGAGATGGGGCGGGGGGCTCTGTAAGCCGCCTTGTGTTAGGTCTTGATGTAGAAGCCCTAGGCCGAGAAGGGCTGAGTAACTTACATGGGTGAGCCTGGGACCATAACCTGCTTTGGTTGGCTGTGGGTCGTCAAGTTCTGAATAAGGGTAATTTGGACACACATAGAATCAGCGTGTGAATTTGCTTGCTGTCTGCCGGAAGTGAGGGAGGAATGATAGAGTGGAGGGCGAGCCAAGAGCTTTGGGGTCTGACAGGTCTAGGTTGAGTCCCCTCACTGTGGGTGATGGCCTGCGGTTAAGTGTCTGATTCTTGATTTCTGCTCAGGTCATGATCTCAGGGTCATGAGATCGAGCCCCATGGAACCTGATTAAGATTCTTTCTCTGCCCTATTTATAAACAAACAAACAAACAAACAAATAAGTAAATAAAGGTTATACTTTATTTTTAAAAAAGTTCATCTTGAGTGGAGGTTTTCTTTGAAATGTTACAAAATATGTAAATATGTGTACTGGGGATATGATATTCAAAATTCTGTGCCGGAGGCTGAGGAAGAAAATAAAATAAATGGAAGAATGCTATACCAGTCCTGCAGATGGGTGGGGGGCAAAGACTTAGTTCAGAGAGTTAGGAAATCGTGAGAGATACTATATGAATCGAATCAGTGCCTAAAAGAAGGAAGCAGGTATTAATTGAAAGAATTATTAAGTAAGACAAAAAAATCATCTCAGCTGGTTTTAATGTGTAAAGAAGGTGTGGGCAAGCTAGTGATGGATGTGGACCTCCATGGGCGTAAAGACACCTACAGAGAGGGAGGACAGGACAAGTCTAGCTAGCGAACTGAAATCTTAAGTGCTCGACGAAGGAGAGGGACGTTGAAAAAATCTTTTCTAAAATATTCGAGAGTATATTCAGTGACAGTGCTTGATGGAGGGCTGTGCTGGGTGGTGTGTGTGATGCTAGCTGTGAATTCGCAGGGGGTCAGTGGGAGCGGACTGCTGGGGATCACTGCAGGACTTGGAGGGGGTGTTTGTTTCTGTAGCAGCCACGTTTAGTGGAAAAATAGCGGGCTAGGAAAAGGATTCTTGCTTCACAAAAATCAAATTTTAGAGCATTTTGTAAAAATCAAATTTTTATGGTTCCAGAGGGGCTTGTTAAAGGATTCCAATGGTGATATAGTTTGTAAAACAGATAATCTTGGAAAGATGCACTTGTAATGTTTTTGGAGAAGGTTTAAAAAAGGCACATGGCTGAGATGTCAGAGATGACAGAGCAACCAGCTGGGGTAGATGAGAGGTCTAAAATGAGAGGTGCCTGGGAGATAGGACAATTTTTAAGTCACAAACCTGAGAGAATGAAATCAGGGAATTGACAGTGTGTTTTGGGGAGACTGAGGAAAGGGGTTACCTTGAATGAAAGGTGGACCTCAGTAAAAACACATTTTCTATTTTTAGAAAATAATTGGGTATCTTGGTATCTTACCTTCTAGGTCAGTATTTTTCAACTCTGCGTGGTGATATCTATTTAGTAGACTTCACCAGCCTTAAAAAAGAAGAAAAAGAAAGGAAGGAAGGAGGGAGGGGGGAAATACAGGAAAGAGGAAATGGGATAGAATAGGAAAAAAATACCTTTTTTATATATCTTACATAAAATGTAATATTTTGTAGCAAGCTTATATATCTTACCTATCTTACGTAGCAGGGGTAAGTGTTATTTTGTGGAACTTTTGTTGACCCAGTTGTGATGGTAAATATACCTAATTATGGCTCAGATCAAAATAATGTCATTGATAGTATGGGACTAGACAGCAGCTAAGCCAATCTGTAGTGCAGAGAAGGGGTAGGGCAGAGAGCTAATGGATTTGGGGCAGAGGGGGAAGCAGTAACAGCAGAAATACTTACTGAGCACGTGTGCAGTCTGTTAGCTGTGGCTATAAAACAAAGCCCCCTAACTCAACAGTACAATACTTTGACCTTGGAAAGCCTACTCTCTAGTGGAGAATGGAAAGACTACTGGGAATACCGGCTAGCATCTAAAGCCAGGTATGTGGCTGAGATTTCCGAGGCAGAGTAAAGATTACCGGAGCAGCAGGGGTGGTTGGAGAACTGTCCCCAGCATGGTGAGAGCTGGAGGCTTTGCAGTAAGGATTTTGTCGTGCGCAGGGGCAGCATGGATGAGGTAGGTTACCTGTTGCATGCTTGGGAGGAAGCTGCAGGGAGCCCAGCCAGGGGGACCAAGAAGACTGATGAGTCATAGTAGTCTATATTTTTATCCCTTTTCAGTGGAGAGGAAATACCATGGGTTACAATCAGTGCATTGTAGAATCTGCATCACACCCAGAAGTATTTATGTGGTAGTATTTATGTAGCGTTAGAATGGCATCTTGTCCATAATTCGGAAGGCAATATTGAACAAAAAGGCGGGGAGGGGGTGGACCAGAGCCTGCCGAGTGGTGTGAATGTCTCAGTTAGAGAAGAATAACGTTAAGTGGACAAAAGTTGGAAACAAATGGTGTATATAATACCAATTTGGGTTTTTAAAAAATTCCTTTCACTTCTTAAGGCTGGAAGAAGACATGTTTTTTTTTTTTTTAATAGCATCTGAGTTTTCTCTAATGAGCATATCTTGCTTCATATTTGGATTACAAAACAAACACTATTAAAAAGAGGGCAGTAGTACTTAATGTGGGTTATGCGTGTCAGGAAGATGAGGTACAAGTAGAAACTTTGGATTTGTTTCAGAGCAGAGTGGGGGATCTTAGAGAATTCTAGTTGGATAGTGGAATTCATGTTGTCAAAGACTGAGGAGGAGCAGATATTCAGGATACTTGACCACAAAGAAGGGAAGAATGGGGTGTTGGGATGAGGGAAGGCTTCACACCGGGGGACCATCTGGGCACATGTATCTGCACAAAGGAAAAGACCCAGGCAATGAACAAACTTTGCAAAGGACAGTGAGATGGGTTCATGTGAGAGGAAGTGAATAATGTTAAGAGGGTTTTCTCCCCAGGGATTTCATTTATGGTGGCAGGCGATACATTTTAGACAGTTTTGTTTTCCTTTGCATCATTGCCCCTGATAATCAAACTTTCATTCTATACTTTCAAAAAAGGTTTGTTGAGAGCAACATCTTTTGAAGTTTGTTCAGTTTGTTACAGTTTGGATGCATTGTTTTTACCAGATCAGCAAGAGCGGACATGGACATGCGTGACTGACTACTGCTGTTTTTATTCGCAGCGCTTCTGCGAGTGTCCCTTCTGTGTATGTGAGATGCTGCCAATCGCTAGTTAAGCTGCAATTGCTCTGTGAGAACTGGATTCAGGGTACGACTTGGTCTCTGCAGTCAGGAGCGTGAGAAGATGCAAATCCAGTGCAAGCTCTCTGATCTGAGTTATACAAATTATCTGCCTTTCTTAATTTAATATCTCCTTTTGGTGTTGTGGAGCAGTGCATTCGGTAGGGGGCGCCTCCGGGGCCTTTGACATCAAACTTGGCATTTTGTAGGGTGGCTCTCCTGCTTTCCATGACCTTGAGCCAGTTGTTTTATCTCTCCAAGCCTCAGTTTATTTTGTGAGGACAAAATGAAGTAATTTATGCAAGTGTCTGGCACATAGTAAGCTCACTCATTTTTTCCCCATTTTCCCTTTTTCTTTTTAAAGTTCACAGTGAAGGGGTGTACAGTTAGTGTTGGATTTAAGTATTGATTATAATTAGAATCACATTTTTCCCCATTTAGTTTTCATTCCCTGAGAGTTCAGGATCACCATGAATTGCAGCTGAGTTAGAAACACCATGGCTGATGGTTAGCTGTTTCCGCTCCCTTTGTTTCTGGAAGCAATGTCTAGTATATCTTGGTTCTGAAAAAAGCCAAATTTTAAAAAATAAACTGGTTTATATAGATTTATATTTGCATAAGGTTAATATTAAACCTGTCAATTCACCATAATGGTAGAGCCATAAAATTTGGTATACTTAAATAATGGTTGCTGCTAAAGATCATATTGGTGACACTTTGTTAATCTGGAAGTCATTTGTCCAGCAACCTTAAATCTTCGGAACATGAAGTATGAAGAATAAGGGAAATAGTGAAGAAGTAAAGGAAAGACACCTTTGGATAGCCAAAATAGATATCCCAAATTTAATTATATGCACTTGACTGATAGGGAAGTCCTTTAGCCCCCCCCCCTTTTTTTTTCCAGAAAGAGTGCGTATATTCTCAATTAATTTCTAAGCTTCTACCACATTTAGAAGGGCTCTTAGATTAGATTCAAGGAAACATGACTACTAGGTACAGGTACACTGATAGTAAGATGTAATAACTTCAATGGATAGAAAAATTAGGAAAAGCAGATTCAAGAACACAAAAAACATACCAGTCTTAGCCATTTAGTATTCAACTGAAAAGAAAGCTCCATATATCACACAATGCCAAGGGATTGTCCATAACACAGTACAGCATAAATAATGGGTGTTCATAATTAAACCTCATTTGGAACAGCCAACTCTGGCCCATTCAAGCAGCAGGCAACACTTATATGGATTAGTTTATGGAGCATGTGTCTTTTGTGTTCGGCACTGTGCTAGGTACCGAAGGAGGCATGATTTCAAGAAGTTTCCATATAGTTGCAAACATAAAACAAACATAAATGTAGATACCATTGTCTTCACCAGTGGTAAATTGGAATGAAAGAGGTAGTATAAATAGTGTTACTCATATGGAAAATCTCAGTCATGAGACATTCTAATCCCCAAGGATTTAGGATAAAGGAGATTTCATGTTTCATTCTTATAGAGTGACCTTGTTAAATATAGCTTCTCAGCTTGGTTTGAATTCCATAGCTATTTACTTCCATTAAGAGTTGTGTCAGCCACTTTTTCTCTTCTCCACTAAGTTATAGTTAGTACATACTGAGATTAAAGATCCTACCTATTCAAGCAACTGGAACTCATTTGTTGTCATTCCTCCCTTTCTTAAATTTAATTTTTTTCTTAAAATTCAAATTTACATTTTGAATTTTAAATGTCGTGTCCACATTGTTTAAGAAGTTAAATCATTTTGTAAAACTTGAAGCACAAAACATTAGTCTCCTGCCCTGACCCTTACTACCCCCCCTTTTTTTTTTTAATTTTATTTTTTCAGTGTTCCAAGATTCATTGTTCATGCACCACACCCAGTGCTCCATGCAATACGTGCCCTCCTCAATACCCACCACCAGGCTCACCCAACCCTCCAAAACCTTCAGTTTGTTGTTCAGAGACCATAGTCACTCATGGTTCCTCTCCCTCTCTGATTTCCCCCAATTCACCTTTCCTTTCCTTCTCACAATGTCCTCTATGTTTTTCCTTACTACCCCTTCTTATCCCTCCCTTATCCATCCTACCTCTGTTTTCCATTCCCCTGAAGTAACCACTTTCTACTCATTTAGTTGTTTATTTTTTTAATCTCCATATTTATACTTTAGTACTTTTTCAGTTTTAGGTATTATTTGTTGATGTTTTCCTCTTACACACTACACTCCCCACCCCCCTTATTTCCTTTACCCTGGTTTCCCTATATAGTAATTTTTCTATTTTTGATTTAAACAGTATTTAATGTTTATATTACTATGACCATGTAATTATTCACAGCTGAGCCTTGAGCAATTATATGATTTTATTTTCTTTCTTATATAACTTTCTGTCTTTCCTAAAGTTTATGATGGCATCAGTTTTCCTTTGCATGGTTTTCTATATATTTACCACTAATTCATTGTCCAGTTCTCAGACTGATGTGTAAATTCCCTCTCACAATGTTCAAACATGGCTATTTTCTTTCATCTCCAGAGGACATATATCCTAGATCTTTCTCTCATTCTTTGGTCTTGACTGTTGATTTTCTAGGCTTGCAGCAGTTCATTTATTTTTGCCTGGTATACAATTCTCTAGGTTGGAAATTTTTGTCTCCAAGAATTTTGAAGATGTTGCTCCATGTTTTCTAGCTTTCACTATTGCATTTGTGAAGTCTCATGCCTTCTTATTTCTGATATTTTGTATGAAAGTTGCTTATTTCTCCTCTAGAAGATCTTAGGATCTTCCCTTTGTCTACAGTGTTCTGAAATTTCACAATGCTATTCCTTATTGTCGGTCTTTTTTTTTTTTTTTTTTTTAATGGGGGTTGATTCTCAGTGGGCCATTTGGTGTGGAAATTCATGTTTTTCTGTGCTGGGAAATGTTTCGACATTATTTATCTGATATTTTCATATCTCTGTTTTCTTTCTTTTTTCTGGAGCTCTTATTCAGAAGTTAGATTGCGCTTTTTTTTTTTTTTTTGGTCTTCTCTTTCCTATCATTCATTTCTTTGTTCCTCCAACCCCTCACCCTTTACTTTCTAGGAGGTTTTATCAGCTTCTTGCCCATTTTATATTGAATTTTCTATTTTGCTAACATATTTTTAATGCCTACGAGTTCTGTTTTATTGTGTGAGCATCTCTTATATCTCTGACTATTTTAGAAAAATTTTCTTGCTTGCTATGTTCTCTCTTTATCCTCTGAATTCTCCTTTATTATCTGCTTTATATCTCCTCCTGTGTTTCATATAGTTTCATTTCATTTCTCAAATTATAATGGTCCTTATCTATCTATTAGGAATTGGGAGTGAGGCACTGAAAAGCTGTGGGAAATCTTTGTGCAGGTAGACTTCACTGAGGCTGATACTTTGGGCCTGGGACATCCACATCCACTCAGTGCCTGTATTTTCTCTTGGGCGGGGCAGTTTAAGAGAGCCCAGCATTTTCCAGCCTGTGGGATCTAACTATTGTCTTACTCTGAGATGAATGGTTTGGGAGTATTTTATCCACTGGTTGAGATTTCATGGGATCCCTCTATTTTCAGTGAAGCATTTCTGCCCTCAGCAATGCCTGGCATTTACCAAGAGCAGATTCCCTGTGATTTAACCACTCCAGCTAATAAAAATTCAGTTTCTTCCTGGAGCGAGGAAGAATTCCGGATGGGAGAAGAGACACATGCCCCCCACCCCCTCCTGTGGCTTACAGTTGGGAGCATGTGTGTTGAGTTGAAGTTAGTGGTATGAGGGGCAGCGGTGGTATGAGAAGGGTTGTTAGCTTTCATTCTGAAGGAGACTGGGAGAACCTCTGATGGCCTGTCTCTCTCAGGGTTCCTAATTGCTTTAAGCCAGAGCACACATTTGAAATGTTTCATCTCACATGTTTTAGTATGGAATTTTCGAGATTTAAAGAAGCTTGTAGAATTCTTAAAGGAAAAGGCAGCTGTCCCAGGGATGCATCAAAAGAAAAGACCCAAGAACGTGCCTCTTAACTTCAAGGGAATTGACAACTCAGGGATCTAGGACCAGTTGTGAAGAACCTATTCTGTTTTGAAGAATCTTTTCCCAACCAAGAAGTCCTCAAAAGATTCCAGGGTGGGTGGCCCAAGATTCCACATTTCTTGGATATAAAGGCAGAGCTTGGCAGGGACGCTGTGAACCAGAATAAGAGCAGTTTCATGAACACATTTGCAAATGGCTGTGTCCCAGCCTTGTTGGGTAGCAGGAGCATTTATTAGAAGAGTCACTTAAATCCAGGATTTATGGACTAACTCCAGTGTTTCATGCAGTTGGGCTGCAAGTTGGAGATAGAAGATGAATGCATTCAGTAGCTTTGTAAAAAATTCTAGACCACTTTCTAAATTGTTTTTAGTTACATTTATAATATTTCTTCCTTTGGAATGACACCAAAAACAACCTTGAAATGTCAGAAAAAGATAACGAAGAGTTATTTATTCCTTTCTCTGATTTTTCCCTTTTGTGTATGTAAGTTAAAGTTATGCATGACATGTTTAAAATTTAAAATTTTCATTAAAGAAAGCCATCTGTCATAATGAAGCAAAAAAGGGACATCGTGTGGTATTCTTTGAAGATAAGAGATTGAAAATGAGTCCCTTAACTGCCCTAGATTACAATTTGAGGTCATTTTGAGCTAAATTAGTTTTGGAATCAGAATTTAAATTATCGGTCAGACTCAATTAAGATAACTGGTCATGCAGACAGTTTATTCCCCTTTCTCCCCTCTTATAAAAAGAATATTTTTATTGTTTATAAATATTTCTTTACAGCTAAGTTAGGTACAGGGATTTTTTTTTAGAAGATAAACATTTCGCACATTAATTGATTTGGGTATCTAATTTTAATTTTGTTTCTAAATAAGAAATCCAAATAATTATTTCTTATTTGGTTTTCTAGAGGTATTCACAACAGATCCTTTTGAAGTCACTGGGAGGTAAATCAATACATTATTCTGTGTTATATTTCTGCTGCCCTGTGCAATATTAAGAGAATAGCTATCCCAAAGTCAGACAGTTAAATTACTTTATTTAAATACAATAACTATAAATGTGTAGTGGGAGACATTTCAGAAAAAATAAATTATAAATATGGGTAATTATTTCAACAATTTATGTATGCACTTCTAAATATTAAAGTTTTGTTTATGATAAGTGAGTTTGAAATTACATTCTTTAGCTAACTCAGCGTGAGAGATTTAAAATGACGAGTTTCATTGTTAATTTGGTCTTCACTTTCATCTGTTTTACTTACTTATAGACTAGAGCAAATAAATCCGTTCTTTAAATCCGTTGCGAATTTCTTCATTTAGAATTTAAAAGTTGTTACAAAAGAAAACAACGTAAGCCTACAGTGAATGTGGCGGCATGACATCTGGTTATGTATCTCATGCTGTCCGGACACCCCAGGTGTGTGAGTGACTTGCACAGGTTGGACACTAGAACTTTACAAGGAAACGAAAAATGTCTTGAAAGAGTTACTGATGTCCGTGAAATGTTGGTAGTATCTCTCCGGGGGCGGGGGGTGGGGCGGAAACTGATGGCACGCCGATGTCACA
>CM052815.1:84614413-84633483 GCA_028533885.1 Nasua narica | reverse complement strand
TCCCCGACAGACAAAGAGTTTCTCTAGAGGTGGCAAGATGCTAACATGCCACCCGCCTGTGTGTCACTGGACGGAGAGCAAAAGAAACTGACCCCCAGGACATGTGGATGACTTAATATGGAGCCTAATTACCATGACTGGATCCTTTTCTGTCAACTGCACAAAATAGAAGACAGCTCATCAATCACATACATTAGCATAGCCCTCAGGCCCAAGCCTCAAAAAGATTAGGCCAAATCGAGAAGAAATCAGAATAAACTACAAGTCAGAACTTGAACAAAAGCAGATTATAATTCAGAGTAATTTTTTTTCTCTCTTATGCATGCTCATTGATATTAGAGTACGTCCAGAATAAGACTAACAACAGGACCAAAGTAGGAAAGTGTTGCTAGCCAAGAGACTTTATAACCGTTCCTGCAAGTAGGTAGGAATGATCAAATTTCTTAGAGTCATTTCTTCAGTATCTACCAGGAGCACTTGGTATAATGCTGTGAACACAGTGGATATTCAGTAACTGCTTATTAACTAATTAAGGACAAGCAGGGGGATAAAAGTGCTTTTTTATAATGGTGAAACCCAAAATTAATTTTAAAAAAATCCACAGGGTGTTTCCTAATTATATTTTAGGGACAAGGTGAACACACGCCATATTTTCCCAATCCTGTCCATCAGTGGCGAGAGGATCATGGGGGGTGCTGGGGACATGCTGAAGAACACACACATTCACAGTGGGAGACGGGAAACGACGAGGAGCAAATAGGTACCGTTACTTTGACATCATGACGTGTGTGTCTGGGTAAAGCACATATGGCATCTTACACAGGTAGCATTTTATAAATTTAAAAAATAAAATTTCAAAAGGTTAATATGCAAAAGCCAAGGGGGGTGGCTCTCAGAGCACACACATCACCAAGACGGGTAAGGAAGCCGGGGAAACGCATAGCTCCGTAACGACCCAGCTCCTGAAGCAAGACGCGATCCACAGCTGCGTATCTGCTCGCCTTTAATTCAAGTGAGCTTGCGCTTCTCTTCGAGAATAACCACTGTTCTCTTTGCAGAGTCGAGGGAGAAAATCTGTTTTCCCTTCTGCTGAAGGGAAAATTAAAACGAACCGGGTACCTAATTTAGGAATGAAAGCAAAAGGGAGAAACCTCTGAAAGCTTGTCCCGATTCTCCAGCCCTCTTCTGTATCCACACTTGCACGTCCTGAAGTGGGGGCCCTCCCAACCCCACCCCCATCTGCACAGTTCCTGCTCCATTTCCAAAACAACTACTACTCTTACTACCAATACGACTTTCGTGCTAGAGTAAGGTAGGGATCTGCTCAGCTCTGCCTCCCAAAGTAGGTCTGATCATATTACCAATTGCACTAGAAATATTGCCTATTTCAGATGCACGGTTCATCCCAGAGCTGAAATTACTGGTCGTCACTCTGCAGCCAGAAGCAGTGATGTGTCTGAATTCCAGGGAGATGACTGAATGGAAATGTTCACATCTGATCACCTCTCACATACAAATTACTGTGTATGCCAATCTGGCAATTACCTCAAAAGTAATAGGAAAAGCCATGCAATCAAATTCGTTATTATGGTTGCCTTCAATTATGGGAGGCAAGAACCTGAGTGTGGAAAATTTACTGAGGGGGAAAAATGAGTCTCTGTATCTATTTTAATTTTAAATCAAGTCATTTCATTTGGAAAACTCTTTTAATTTTGGAAAAGACTGTTGAAATACCCGGCTAAGTATAAGGAAATAATCAGCTCATTTTCTCAGGCATACAAGGAAACTTTAACTGCACAGGATACAAAACCTCAACTTCCATGCTTCTTCAATTGAATTCCAACAGAGGGAAGCTCCAAGTGCCTGATACTTCTTAAAGGGACCCAGAAAAACTGCATACAGCCTTTAAGAATGGCTCAAAAATATGGTTCTATCCTCCTGTACAATGTATGACAGAGAAAACACCATATGTTCAACAAACCCTACTCTGTTTCCTGCCTGGCACGGAAGAATACAGCTGGCCCTTGAACAATTTGGTTTGAACTCCATGAGTCTACTCATACACGTGTTTTTGGGTTTTTTTTTTCCGATAAATACAGTAGAGTACCATAAATGCATTTTCTCTTCCTTACGAATTTAACATTTTTTCTCTAGCTGCCTTCCTGGTAAGAATACAGGATATAAAGCATGTAACGTTCAAATATGTGTTAAAGGACTATATATATATCATCAGTAAGGCAACAAGGCTAGTAGCAGCTAGGTTTTGGGGGAGTCAAAGATTATACTTGGATTTTTGACTGCCTGTGGGGGGCTGGTACCCCTCACCCCCCTGTTGTTCAAGGGCCAACTGTATTTCCCAGCATCCCCTGCAGTTCAGCAGGGTCAGTGTAATGTGGATGAAAGTGAGGCAAACCATATGGAGGCCTTGACCTCAAACCTCCCACATGGTCCTCTATGCTCCCCTACCCCGTCATGGAGATTAGCTGACAGGATGCAGCCGGGGGCGGGGAGGGCAGGGGATTCTGGGAAGAACCAGAAGATAGAGGACCTCGAATCCCTGAATGACTGTAGGGAACAGAGCCCACCCCAGACCCGCATCCCTGCTAACTTTGTGCAGAGTCCCTGGGAACTCCCCATTGGGGGAGGCCGGACTGTAGAGGGCATATCCTAGCTGAGCAGGTACAAAATGCGACAGGAATCACTCAGTGCAAACTTCAATTTTTAACATATTAAAAAAAGATAAAGTCGATCCTTAGTATTCACACATTCCAAATTCGCCGATTTGCCTAGTCAGTAAGATTTATCAGTAACCCCCAAATCAATGCTCGAGGCCCCTTCACGGTCAATCAAGGATGTGTGCAGAGCCTCACGGGAAACACACAGTCCCAGCCGAGGTCAAACAAGGCCACGCTCGGCCTTCTTGTTTCAGCTCTCCTACTGTAAACGAGTGTCCTTTTCATGGTCCATTTAGTGCTATGTTTTGCTTCACATTTTTGTTCTTTCTGTTGGTGATTCTACAGTGGAAAATGGCCCCCAAGGTAGAGCTGCAGAGCTGGGCTGTGTTCCTAAGCACGAGAAAGCTGTAATGTGCCCGACACAGAAAATACACGTTAGATAAGCTGCACTCAGTCATGAATTAGTCATGCTGGTGGCTGCGAGCTCGATGTTAATGAATCAACAATATGTATAAAATAGTGTCTTTAAGGAGAAACACACACAAAGCAAGGTGATGGAGTAATCAGATGGCAAAAAAATTTCGACCAGAGGCTCAGAGGAACCCAACCCTGTATTTCCTCCTAGGAGCAATGGTTCAACGGTTGCTCATTCAGTGTTCTCAGCAGCTCTGTAGAACCGAAACACCGCAAATAAGGAAAACTAACTCTGTTAGTGTCCTTAAGAGTTGCTGTGAGGATTACACAAGATCATGTACATTAAATGCTATATGCATTAGAGAGTATAAAAATGCTACTACTTCCTTTAAAACTTCACCTGCACGGTAGGCCAACGAAATCACTTTATTTGCTCTCCACCCTACTTTAAATCCTTAGTGAAACAAAGATTTTCTCTTTTCCAATAGCAAGTAGAAAATACATTACAAGAGGGATGTCTGGGTGGCTCTGTAGGTTAAGTCTGTGTTAAGCTTGGGTCATGATCTCAGGTCCTGGAATCAACCCCCGAGTAGGCTCCCTGCTCCACGGGGAGTCTGCTTTTCCTTCTCCCTCGCCCCTCCTCGGCTCATGCATGTGCACGTGCTCTCTCTCTTTCTCTCTCAAATAAATAAAATCTTAAAAAAAAAAAAAGAAAATGTTGTAAGAGTTCAAATACTACCTCGTATAACAGAGGAACAGAGGATAAAGGGATTTTCTGGTAACTTAACAAGATCTGGAAACCGAGAGATCAGTCTAATGCACAACCAAATGATCTAATGGACAAATGTAATGATTTTAGTGTTTTCCTTTCCAAATATCTACGGACCCTTCTTGCTTTCCAAGAATATTGATAATCCCATTGAAAATGAAACAGGGGAATAAAACACATCGTATTTATTTGACAAAAGGTTCAATATTAAGTGTCACCGAATGTTAGCACCTTAATTCTGGAAGGGAAGGGACTATGTTTGAGATGGCGTCTCTACACCATGTTCTCCCATAGTTTTTCTTACAGTGTTAAATCCCATCTCACAGGCTTGAGAGGTCTTCCAGTGTATACTGCTAGAGTATACTCCAGGTACCCTACAGATAAGAAGTCTGGATTTACTGTTTTTATCTTTTAGAGACAAGAGGAATTAAACCCAACCCCCAATGCATAGTGTGGCCAAAACCACCTGGATTAACGACAACAGAGAGACCTTGTTCAGCGTCTGTAATGCAGAGCTGCCTGCAGCGTATACCCCTCATCTTCATCATCCCCCACTAGACCCACTCCGTTTATACCAGTGGAAGCAAGTGAGGTGCGGAAAGTTCAAATAACTTGCCTACGGTCTCCCAGCTGCTGAGCCTCCAGCTCCCCAGGTGTCAGCTCTAACACCACAGCCTTAGGTAGACGGTAGGTGTGTACATAATGGCAGTGTGAACATCGTCCACAGACACGCAGCCAGTAAGAGGCAGAGGGTGGACTCAACACCAGCCTTTTTGGGTTCCAAGTCTATACTTTTTGACCATACTTCCATCCTTCTGAGAAAACGGAGCACAGGCTAACTTCAAGCATGCTTAATAAGCCTGGCAAAATTTTCTCCCACTAGCCTCATGATCTCAGTTTACTGGACACTTTAAAAATTAAAGCATTGTTTTTAATGAAATATTCCACTCAATTAATACATGCAATATGGTTCAAATAGTTGAGCAGAAAGTGCTATCTTAAAAAGCAGTGGGCACCTTGCCCTACCCCCCCTCCCAAACCTCGTTACCACTCTCTTGAAGAAAACTCTGAGTCTTCAGAAAACTTTCTTCAGGGACTATCTCCCGATCTCCAAATACTCTATTTAAACAGAGAGTTCTCGATATATCAGTTTCAGGTATCTCTTCACTTCCGGCCACAACAGATGAAGATCTGCTTTTTTATACCACACTCATCTCCTCAACCGTATTCTTAATTCTGTTTAAGTCAATAAGCAAAGTTCACGTTATGATGAGTGCATAATAAGAGTTGTATTCTTCAAAGTAAAGCACATAAAATTAATTTCTTTTATTATGTAGCTTTTTACATAGCTTCCAGAAGTCTCTAATTGCTTTTTTTTTTTTTTTCTCTTCCTCTGCTCTAGTTACCATCACGTTACATGAATTTTTTTTCAAGCTCTTTAATCATACCTGGTGTTCTGGACTAGAAATGCCCTCTCCCCAGCATTCACTCTCCATTCTCCTATTTTCATCTCGACTGACTCCTCTGAAACTCTGTTGTGACCTGGGACTTCCTGTCACCTCACCACTGTACAGAGACAGATTTTTCCTGAATTCTTCATCTCCTTTCTTGGTTTTCTCCTTCATTTTGCTGAAGCATATCCCCCTCAAATGTCTTCCAGAAAATACCCCCAGTTGTTCATTCTCAACCAGTCTTGTGATTATGGTCACCTGCCGGGTTGTCACCCCCTGGCACCAGCTGGTCAGCCATTACCATGCCAGTTTGATTCTGCGCCTGAGAAACACTGACCCTTGTGACTTAGGTTCAGCAGAGGAAAGATTAGGCTCACAACATCTGTGCAGAAGGAGTCAGGCTGGCGGGTTAACTTCCCGCTCCGCTCACCACACAGCCTGCTGGAATTAGTAGATCCTCTTCTAATGCTGAAGAAATGCGTTTGCAAATTAGATTTAAGAGGTATCACTTTCTAAATTCTAGCCATATTATTAGATTATAGCCAAAGGAACTACATTAACATGTTGCCAAGAACAAAAGGAAACCTAAAAGTGGATGTAAAGTAACTAATCTGAGCAGTCGTTTCACTGCTTTCTATTTGCCTATGTGTGCACAGAAGAAACAAAATGGCTAGTTGATATAATTTCCCAAATAACTTAGAGAAGAAAATGTACTCTCACACTGTATAAAGGTTTTGATACTGAATTGCTTTAAGTGTGCATATACACTAGTTTGATTTATTAAATAACCTTATAATACGATAGTGCAAAGCAAATTCAAGTTATTATATAGATGCCTTTTTCCCTCCCGAAATCACTTTGCAGCAATCACTGGTTCATGGATTTGGTTTGGCATGAATCAAATGCCATCTCCAAGTAATTTAGGAATAAACAGTGCATTCCTCCCTCGTAACAGAATGTCATTTACACGGGTGTGATTCTCGTCTCTGATCCGGTGCTTAAGGGGCCTTCCCATCCTACTCGATATTAAATCTAAACCCTGTCAGGTAGTCAGTTTCTATTAAGTTACCTTAGGAATGTAAAGTTCTGATTTAATTCACTGTTAAGTTGCAGAATTCTGAAGAACTGTGTTTGCAAATGATAGTCTTACAAATACTGTAAAATTCTGATTTCATTTACTGTAAGTTACTGAAACAAAACCTTATTAAAAGAAACTCAAGTCATTTTTAGAAAACTTAGCTCACTGAAGTCCTATGATTGAGGTATTTGGTTGTTCGGAGGTGACTCATCTAGTAATTTCCTAGGTTGGACAGTTTGGGCTAAGATAGTTCTATACTCTCAGGTAAAAACTCACCACAATCATTATTAAATGTCAACATAAGTTGCCTGAGACCCACTTTCATGCCAATGACTTATCTACACCAACGATTTACCATTCGGCAGGTTCTCAGTGGCCGCAGGGCATTGATTCCAAGAACTGAGACCCAGGGGATCATCTTTAAAGGTCTAGGTGAAATACAAAATTAATCCAGTATTGGAGAGCAGCTCTCACACGGAATGGAACACATCCTGTTGGACGGCGGCTTCACATCGCCGTGTGATACTGACGTCCGTTGGCCAAGTGCTCGTGCTTTACCTTCCTTTCCCTAGAGTCACTTCCACCTGCGTACTGCTCAGTGTGTTTCAGGTCATCTTCCACATCCTAGACTTCTTTTTCTCATTAAGAGAACAAATAAACACACATTTCTACTTGGTTCTTGGCGGTAACGGGAAAGAGGCTGTCAACTGTAAAATTTAATTGTTCCGAAAATTAGCTTTTGTCCTGCTGACTGGTCCTCTGTCCCCGCAGGTCTCAAGAAGACCCAGCAGCACGCACAGCACACTTTGGCCTGGCGCACCCCCCACCTCCAGACAGAATCTCCTTTCCCCTGTGAGCCTTCCTGTGCAAAAAGACAAGCCCAGGAAGGGCTTTCTGTTAGGGAGAAGCTGAAAAGGAGCTAGCTCACGAGGATCATCGCCGACAAGAAAAATGGAAGAACAACACAGTCCAAAATATAAATGGGGAAAAAAAAGTAAGTTTTCTGCTAACAAATGTCAGGAGACATGGCTTGTTGCTCGCCAACAGCTTGTAATCAACCTGAAGCTTATTCTTTGGATATCTTCAGGGACGGCCCACATTCGTAACTTAAAGGCAGTTTTAATGTTTGGGAACAGTCCAAGGCATCTGGAGCTGGGTCTGGGGAGTAAGAGCCTCCTGGGGTCAGTAACTCTGGAGGCTGGAGGGGGGCCCTCCTGCAACAGCCAGCACCCCGCCCCCCACTCCTGGCTCCCCACACTAGGACCCACCCCCTGAAAGTGCAGGTTTGACTCGGAGCCCAGGCTTCTCCTGAGTGCCCAGCCCCTAGTCACACAGCTTGGTGCAGACTGACAATAAGTCCTGGTTAAGAATTCTATGCTGAAACGCCACCCTGGTAAAAGACTGCCCACGGCCCCACAGCTCTCTCCTCTTGCTTCTCATGTAAGCTCTCTACAATAGCACAATTTCTACATGGTAAAGCTGCTTATTTGATCGAATCAAGGCATGTTCGAGGTTTGCCTACACGCAAGGAATCTCTGGCTTTTACAACAGTCTTATCGGTGTTTTATGGGTGCCTCTTAAAACCCCTCGCTCTTGACAACCCCCCCACCTCATCATCGTTACTTTCACTAGCAATGCTCAGCAGCTACCGCATCCCCCATCTGCCAGCCTGCTTAGCAGCATTTTGCACTCACACTTGATCATCTTCATAGTAAGCCTGCAAGGTAAACTGTGGCAAAGGCAGAAGACTTCGGAGGCCCAGGGGTCTGGATGGGAGTCCAGCTCTGCCACGTACTGAATGCGTGATGTGGGTAAGTTGCCCGCCCATGCTGAGCCCGCTTTGCCAGCAACAAAAGATTAGAAACTTCCAACTTAGCATCGGCTGTCACCTATGTGAAACGCTGTGCTTAGCATCTACTTTATAAATGACAGCTATCATCATTATTCCTATGATCTTAAAGAGGAGTAAACCCAGGCTCTGAGATGTGAAGTCATTTATGTAAACCATCTGTCCGGCTCGCTCCAGGGCCTGTGCGCTCTCCCACGCGAAATCCTGAACCACACGATGGACACGTCAGAGTGTCCAGCACCTTCTGTGGCCACCGCTTATACTTTACACAGTACCTGTTTGCTTCTCCGTTTTCCAAAAGAATATACTGATTATTCCCCACCTGCGTCTGCAGAGAAGCCACTCCCACAACAGACTTGCCCCCTTCCGTGAAGGCTCCTCCAACGTTTCCGTTTCTTGAGGGCTCTCAAGAAAATATGCACCTCTCTACACATAATAGATACGTTTCGTTTCCACAAAAAGCCCCCAATCCTGGGGAAGCAAGTTAGCCAATAAATATCTAAACAACTAAGTTACTTCCCATTTAGGTCCACGATGATTTCATGTAAGTCCTAGCACAAGTCCCTGCCTATCTCTACAATCTTATTAGTTGGGTAATGGGAAAGAAAATGATCGTCCATCTGGTTTAATCTTTTGGCTTTATATGCAATATCTGGAATGTACAGTGCTTCTCGAAGGTGGCCCGAGAATTTTTCAAATTAATTTGTAATTCCTTTGAAATATTTCCCTTAAGCCGCAGAATCCTATCTTTTGAAAATCCTTGAAACTCATAATTCAGGGCTCTGCACTTAATAAGTGTTCTTGAGCACAGCAGGCTCTCCATAAGTATTTGCTGACAGTTCAATAAGCATTAGCTGATGATGGTAACCCACTTTGAAAATATACACAAACTGTATCGAGACCCATCGTGTGGGTACAGCCACATCATAATTCAGAAAATTTTCTCTATAGCAGCCAACCCATTCCAATGGTTGATGTTTCTCTTATGCTATGCTTAGATATTTGCAATTCTCTCTCTCTTCTCTCTCTTTGTCCATTGCTGTTTCCTCTACATCATTCAGGTCTCAACTGCCAAAGTCCGAAGGAGCTTTGGACTTCCTCCTCTCTGCCCACTTACTGTCTTTGGCACTGTTCCATTTTATGTTCTTCACTGGACTTTTTAGTATCTGAAACATCTTATTCATCCATTCTTCTCTGTATTCATTCACCTTCTACCATCTGTCTCCTCCGATCAGAGTGACAGTTCTGTGACAGCAGGAGCTCTACTTACAGGTGACCACTGAGCCCCAGCACCCAGGAGTGGGCACTACACAAAGAACACATGAATGAAGGAAGAGATGAATAAATAAAGTGGTTTTCAAGGCTGTTCTCCATTTGTGTCTCAGAATTGAATCGAACTATAATCCAACACATGGCCAAGGGCTTGTTTCCATTTATTTTATATCCCTTAAAGTCTCCAGAACAATTGTATCTACACTTTGGGTATTTAACAAATCTCTATTGAAAAAAAGATTTGGGAAATATCTAAATGGCTGTTAGTTAAGAGTATTATCTGGGATGCCTGGGTGGCTAGTTGGTGAAGCATCCAACTCTTGGTTTTGGGTCAGGTCATGCTCTCAGTGTCACGGGGTCAAGCCCTGTGTTGGGCTCTGTGTTGGGCCTGGAGCAAGTTAGGATTCTGTCTCCCTCTCCCTGTGCCCCTCCCCCCCACCCCTCTTGCTCCGGTGTGCTCTCTCAAAAAAAAAAAAAAAAAAAAAGAATATTATTTAATTCCAGTGGTTCACCTACTAAATGGCCACACATTTGAATGACAAAACCATTATCCTCTATCACATTTCCTGAAACCACTGATGAGACTATCTGGAAGGACGCAGGTCATTTATTTCCAATGTGATTCTCAATTATTTCAACCTTGGTTCAAACAGTTTTCCCTAATTGGCCATATCTGGCAAATGGACACATGGTCCAGATGAGTACGTATTTGAAGCAATTACTTCAGGTGTTTGAAAGCACATACCACTTGTAGCAGTTCACTTCCTTTTTTTAATGCACCTAGTAAAGATACCCGAGACGACCATCATAATACAGGGCACTTTTAGGCTTAAAAAAAAAAAGGAGGAGAGTAATTTCAAATTCTCTCTGGTAAGTGATAAGCACTAGGCACACACTGTAAATTACCTTTGGCTTCAACTAGTTAATTTTTTCACCATATCATAAGGTTTCATAATTTCCATTTTCCTACTGAAAATGTAAACTTCATAATAAGATAAAAAATGTATTTTATTATCTGTTCAAATAATTTGTTAGCACATTGTGGGATCTAGAAAACCTCCCACAGGGTGTTTATTAGATATAAAATCTTTCAACTCATTGGCTGATACTAAATTTTTTCTAGATTACGCTAGACTTTTAGAATAGCAAGAAGTAAACGAATAAACCACTCCAACAATTACAAGAAGAAGAAACTACCAGAAGAAATTACAAAAATGGGTAAAATAGTAAATAATTTTTTTTGAAATATTTCCCTTAAACCATAGAATCCTATCTTTTGAAAATTCTTGAAACTACAAAAATGGCTAAGAAGAAACTACAAAATGGGTAAAATAGTAAACTACAAAGTCAAAATACATTGACAATATAAAACTTATTACACGTAAACTGGACATAAAATGGGAATTTGCCTGTCAGCTCCAGACTTCAGCTAAAGGTCAGTGGGGGAGAAAGTTATTCTGGCCTTAAAGAAAAATCACCTCCCATTCTATTAAGACTTCCCTAATGGGTTTTGGACCATTCATAACCATCATCTCTCTCCAGCCTCTCTCAACAGACAAAGGTTGCCGGGGAGCAGATTCTCCAAGGTAAAAGCAATTCCTCCCACGGGGAGTGCTCTGACCTTGAGCACTCACCTACTGCAGAGTAGGAAAGGTGCCCTAAGGCAACCCCTCAGAGTGATAATGGGTACTTGAAAGGAGGAGAAACTGAACCTGTTATTTTCAACACCTGAAAGCAACTTGACAACTAGGCCTACCCAAGAAAATGTTAAAAAAAAAACCTTTGTTTGAGGTTTACAAAATGTTTTTTGTTTTGTTTTGCGGAAGACCAAACCAAAATTTTGCCAAAGCACTCAACTGAGTTTACTGACCCAACTTGATTGGGGGAAATGTGTAGTTTATTGAATGCTAAAAGCCTTTTGATGTTTTGGGCAAGGCTATTTTAAAAGAATTTTGTCCTTATTTCTGTCTTCATTCGACATCGTTAAAACAAGAAAAGAGACAAAGTCCCTAATCCTCTAAAATTATTAACTTGATCCTGAATAGGTATGTAAATACTCGTACTGGTTTAGATGCACAAACACAAGCACACAAAATACACAACACACACAGAACACAAAACACAGAGCCCCCCTAAAATTCCTAATCAAACATAGGTGGTTTTAAGCTATTTCTTTTTTCTCTTCTTTTAAAGGAAAACTCCTCTGTTCATACTCCACGAGTCCTCCAGTGGGTTTTCTTCTTTCAGAATGTTTTTTTCCTGGAGATGGTCATTGAAATGAATGAAAAATGGACAGACCCGGCCAAGTGAATTCTTGGCTGTAATATCCTTGGGAAGTGCTTTGTGGGTAGGCAGCTGAATGAACCGCTATAAAAGTCACGGAGTTGGCACTTAATCATTTCCGTTTCTCTGTTCCTGGGCCACATCGCTCCTTTTTGCTTGCATAAGAGATGTCGGGCTGCTAACAGGGAATCAATGTTTTAATGTTCAATTTCAATCAAATACTGAATATGTGTTTTCTAATAAGAGTTTCTTCAACAAATTTTCTGGTTTTGTCCATGGTGGGAAAGATAACCCACAACCACAGTGTCAACTTTTATTTAAGTTCTTCTAGCTCTGATTTTTTTTATCAACAGTAGAGTATCTAGCACTTGTACTAAGGTCTGCTCCACTTCTCCCTATATTCTCGTTTCTTCTGTAGTAATGAGAACTGGACGTTTAGTGAGGTACACTGTCATTCAGCTACAAGTCTGTGTCTTCTAGCTTCTCCTGCATTGGGTGTGATGAGGTGGCCGAGTCTCAGTCAAACAGATATGCAACCTAAAAACTTCCAAGTAGCTTTCTCATGGGAATGAAGGATTGCCCCTTTTGTCACTCCCTCCTTTCAACTGGCTAGAATGCAGATCTGATGTGAAGGCTGGAGCACTAGCAGCCATCTTTGACCATGAGGTAGAGGCCTAGTCATCAGGGTTGAGAGCAGAGTAATATAGTTTTGGGTCCTGACAGCATGGTGAAGACATCACACCAACCTTGAACTACCTACCTTTGGATTTCTTTTATCTAAAAGAGAAATAGACTATCTCATTGAAACTACTGTTATTTTAGGCTTTTGGTCACATGTGGCCAAACCTGATCCTTACTGATACAGCATTCTCCTTGGGCTTTCCCGGCAATCTTTCTACCAAATTCTATTCTCAAACCCATTTATACTCAGTTCTAAAAATATAGGGTCTCCAAGTTCTATCAGGCAGATTCATATGAAACCATTAGCTAAATTCCTTCATTCCACAGGCCTAAATGGCAAGCATAGCATTATCTTGGAATGATACTGGAGATCATCTATGCAACCCCAGCAGAATTTGTCCTGCTCAGAAAGGAAACAACAAGCTGGAGACTCTGCTGGTATAGTCTGTAATGTTCTGTCCTCTTCACTAGCCTCATAAGCCAGCAGAATATCTGCTTCTGAGGACTACACATGTCTGTCTCGCTGAACTATGAACCAGAGAATGAGACTATCTGAAGACAATGTGTTTGCTTCAAAAGCATTATCTGAAAGGAAGTGAGTCAGTCAGAGGTCTGTTGGCTTACACAGACTCCTTCCAACATGTGCTTTGTCTCAATGCATTTTCTAAACTCAGATTTCAGGTTGGTGGACAGACACCAGACTTACGTGTAATAAGCACAGAAGCAACTACTGCCGTAGCTGTGCCTCTGTTTGGTTCTCTACCTTTGCTGTTTCGGAGGCTGAGGGTAGTCTACTCAATGGCATTACTATCCTGATGGTGTTCCGAGCAAAGCCATGCCCTCTTTTTAAAAGCCACAAAGAATTCTTGTAATACTGTCACCACGCAAAATGACAATTTGTAAACCTGCATCAGACACTGACTTATTCGGTGACACGACAATTAGAAAAGCACCATGATACGATTAGTTGCATTTTGTATAAAAGAGAAATTCTTCAGGGATTTAATTGATATGATGTATAAACAGAAAATACTTTCCTCACATCCTTAAGCATGGACACAATTCACAGAAATTCCTCAAGCTGGCTGTGTCTGAGGTTTAGGAAAGCTGAAAACATACTCCAATTTGTCTCTTCAGACCACTTCCCTGTACCAACTACTGTAGGACTTAAGCCCAAATGAATAGTCAAAGGGTATTAACACAGTTTCGTTCTGTTTCTTATTAGAATAAGGCTTCCAAACATGTCCCCAGACACACTTATGTCATGTCTTCTTTCTTCGCGGTTAACTTCCTGGACTCCTGACCAGACACTCGCGCAAAGCCATCCTAACAAGTGAGGCGCATTCCCTGCACCCTCGATAACCAAGCTCGGCGCACCTGGATGGGCAGAGACTGGGCCGCAGCACGCTCCCTCGGGGCCCTCTGGAGAGACGGTCTGACCCACTCAGTCAATTCACACACTCAAACACAAGTCACGCACTTGGCCTAGCACCGGGCATGTGGTGCATAGCCTAGCACCGGCATTACCCTCACAGCCGTTACCACCACTAATTTCTTCTCATAAGTTAGGAGACACCGACTAGTAAAATAACAAACCGCAATACATCACCCAATGACCTGATAGGAAATCATGAATCTAATTAAATGCTGGATATGGAAATGCTTTTAAAATCCTAAGCGTGGTTTCATCAGTGGAGGCATATCCCTCCACCTCCTTTTGAGAGTGATCTGAAGTTACGCTTGCCTTTGTGTAACTATCTCCAGAGGTCTCCATGTCCTTGGCTACTAAAAAGTCTTTATAGCCTCCAAAATAAAATAAAAAATGACATTAAAAAGTCTAAGGGACAGTACAAAGGTAAGGTGCAAGGGATCCAAGCCCCCACAGAGAGGAGGGTGGGGGCGGGAGGGCACAGACTGGCCGCGCTCCACACTCGCAGACGGACTGAGCACTGTAACTGACCAGTCTCACGGAAACAGCCCTGCCCAGGGCTCGGGATCCCCCCACCCCCCAGTCCATCCCTTCCTGACTGCCAGGTGAGGCGGGGACCAAAGGTATAGCGAGTGCAATGAAAACCACCACAGAGCTGACAAAGAGGCCGTATTTCGCGAAGGCTTTGAGCAGCGCCAAAAACCTGTTCGGAGTACAGCAAAGCTGTTGACAAGCGTGAGGCCAGCCTATGCCGACGGAGTTAAAACTGACGCACACGGTGACGGGATGGTTGCTTCCAGGGAGGATGAGCAAACTCCCAGAGGATTTAGGAGCCCTCGGGAAACTGGTAGCACCCTCGAAGGCTGCTGCAGAAATGACCCCCTTGAGAACCAGGCAGTGCAAGGTGAAACCTGAAGCAAAGGATGTCGTATTGTGTTATTACGTCAGTCCAGAGGTATCGGGAGGAACATCAACGACGTGACCGTCTGCTTGGGCTGCCACAGTAGCAACCACAGGCCAGGGGGCTTCAACAACAGAAACTTATTTGTTCACAGCTCTGGAGGCCACAGCCAAATGCAAGGTGTTGGCAGCCTTGGTTTCTCCAGAGGCCCCTCTCTCCTCACTGCGTCTTCAAAGGGTGCCCTGGTGTCTCTTTCTCTTCTTATACAGATGTCAGTCCTACTGCATGAGGCCCTGAACTTCTGACCTCATCTAACATTAATTACCTCCAAAAGGCTGAATACAATCACACCGGGGGGGTAGGGCTTCAACATATGAATTTTGGGGGACACGATTCAGTCTATAACCACCACCAAATCTAGGGAATAACAGAGATGGAAGAGTCGACAGTGGCTTCCAGAATCCTGCCTTCACAGAGACAGGAATATAAGAACTCAGTGTGTGACACTTTTGTTCGGGAGGAGGAGAGAAGAAAGGCAGATGGTTGAATTCTGTGTTGGGTATATGAAATTATTACAAATACACAAACTGTGTATATATCTATATCTGTATGGATATATGGATTGTTACATCGAAGAGGTAGTTGAATATATGGGGCCTAGAACTCAGGTGAGGTTATCTGTCCAAATGTAGGTAGATAGGGAGGGAGATTGAGACAGATAAGATGGGTGGATGGATGGATGGACAGACAGATGGATAGATAAGGAAGTGTTAGTGGTATTTGACACCATGGCCCAACGGAATGGCCCAAGGAGGCTGTGAAAATAGTGACAGTGGCCAAGATAGGTCCACATTTACAAGATAGGTAGAGAAAAGGAGCCAGGGGAGTAAACCAAGAAATAACAGAAAAATAGTAATTATTCAGGAGACAGTGTCTAGTTAACAAGGATAAAAGTGAAAATGAACAAGTCTTCAAAAAGGAGGTGACATCTGCTGAGAGTTGACCCCCCAGCTACTGAAATCAGGCAAACATCAGAACTAAGACATCCTCAGGTGGTTGTTGAAGGTAGAGTAGAACCCAGAAACATCTGTGTGATGTGATTTATTTCCACAACTGGGCTGGTCTGTTCTCAGTAGGCGGGCTGGGGGTTAAGAGTCCAGGGGTACACTGACAGCCAACTTTGGTTCAATGGCGCGTCAGGTGTCTCCTCTCCCCTGCATGACTCAGTACCCTGCTGCATCCAGGGCATTCCAAATGGAGGGTCCCTCACCTCTGGGCAGAGTACAGAGGGGGCTCAAGCAACCTCCTAACACTCTTGAAAATCAGGACCGGGTTCTCCCACACTTGTTCATCACAGCAATCTGTAGAAGCACTTTCCTCTATTCCTTATCAAGAGTCCAATATGGAAAAACTGTAAGTTTTTGTAGTGAAGATTCGCTACCAAAAATAATAGTCCAATAAAATCAGACCACTTAGCAATGTTATAATGACTCCAGGAAAACAGGTCCTTCGCAGATGGCAGCCACACTTGTGGTGAGCACAGCGTAGCACACAGACTTGTGGAATCACCAGGTTGTACATCAGAAACTAACCTAACACTGTGCGTCAACTCTATTTTAATTAACAACAGTAACAACAGGTCTTTTGGAAGAAAGCATTTAAAGCTGTGAGTGTTTTAAATGACTTTCAAAGAGGTAAAAACCGAGCACAACCAAAACAGTATTTCAGTTGGTTCCCTGAATCTGGGCCCACCCTCTATACGATCATTCCTTAATGAAGGCCACTATTTCAAGTTTATCCACCGTGGCTCAGTAAATGGTCGTGGCTGAGGTCTACAGGGCTCCCAGCAGGTGGGCCATGTGGCAATTCTAAGTAGCCCCCTATCCAGGACTCCCAGCTCGGGAATGACCAGAAGCAGAAGCAACACGCCCCCCTCTGCACACAGCACACCTGGACAATGATATTGTCCGAGGGAGGAGTTGCCTGGCCAGGTTCATCCTCATGGGCCAGCTGGGGACGCTATAGAGAAGTAAACTCTGGAATGTGCAAATTCCATCCAAAAAAAAAAAAAATCTCCTTTTCATTCTTCCCTTTTTCCTGGCACACATGCACACGCAGAAATAAGGATGGTGATGCAAAAGTAAGAGAACAGGAGGGTTCTTGCACAATAATGTGAATACACTGAATGCTGCTGAACCCGAAAAATGATGAAGGTAGAAAATCTAATGTGGGCTTTTTACTACAATGTTGAAAAGTTTTCAATAAAATGCAAGAAAAAAGAGAGAGAAAGACAAATCCATGGGCTCTTATCCTATTCATAAGGTCAACTCAACTACAGACTAATGGGACAGCATAAGAGATGGAAGGTCCAGATCTCAGGAATATTTCCATTCATACCCTCGTCCAATGGAAATTTATTCTAAATATAATGAGCACAAATGGCCGCACATGTGTAAACAGGGAGGACTGGGAGGGGGGGATGTTTGACTTCTTTTTTTTTACTTCCATGCTTTACATCCATTTGATGGAAGGGAATAGAGGAATCCTTTTTAAATTAATTTCACCCTTACTACCTGCGTTAGAAAGGCCAACGCCACTGTTTCTTCAAATTTTGTGATATTGGGGAAGTTTCATTTGTTGTGATAAATGAGGATGTTGGCACAATAAAAAGATCCAATACACACATACAACACATGTAATATATATACCATTACTATAAATCAAAAGGGTAAAAAAAAAAGCGCCTCGTATTTGCTTTGTGTGTATCCCTTCTCTTCCGGTCCAAAGCTTCTGCTTACAGTATCAAGGTGTCGTCAAGTTCTGGAGACACACACACACACACACACACACACACACGTCATGGCTGATTTCACTATCAACAAAAAGGTCCAACAATCATCTTTTTTGTTTTTAGACACAAGTGAAGGGTGTTTTTGTTTGTGCATCAGATCTATTGGTGAAGTCATCGCAGCCCTGGGAATTACTCACTAGCTAAATAAGCTTGCTGTGACACCAGGGGAATATAAACCATTGTTTTTTCCAGGACTCACAGTAACAGACACTATTTCTACTTGTTCCTATTTAAAGGTAAGAGAAGGGGAATCTTGGAAAATAAATTCGAAAGATTTGAAAAGTGTAACAACTATATATCTGCTTTAAAAACACTTCGCACATATGTAAACACAATTAAGTTTCTGCTCCAGTTCATTACATGGTATTATCACTGCTTTTTCCCCCATCTGCCTCATTCACCCCTTCCAGCTCTGACGCAGCCAACAGCAAACCCACTCCCGAGGTGGCAGGAGCGGCAGCTGTCTGCGGTCCTCTGAGAGAAGGTGGGGCGATTTCCTCTACCTCCATGCAAACTGCTTGAGATGCGAAGAAGGAAACAAGTGCTCTTCCAGGTCCATAGTCACTGCAACCCCATTGGCATAACTCTGAGTCAAGGAAGGAATAATCCTCCAAGCTGTGGCTTAACTGTGCTAGATTTGTACCTGGACTTGATTCTCTTTAATTAATTAACTTACTTCTTTATTTAGAGAGAGCTATAGGTAGGGGCAGAGGAAGAGAGAGAATCTCAAGCAGGCTCCATACCTGGCCCGATTCGTGGCTCAGCCTCATGACCCTGAGGATCATGACCTGAGCCGAAATCAAGAGTCTGAGGCTCACACAACTGAGCCACCCAGGTCCCCCAATTCCCTTTAATACAACCATTCATGGGGGGCGCCTGGGTGGCTCAGAGGTTAAAAACCTCTGCCTTCGGCTAGGGTCATGATCTCAGGGTCCTGGGATTGAGCCCCGCGTCGGGCTCTCTGCTCAGCAGGGAGCCTGCTTCCCCCTCTCTCTCTGCCTGCCTCTCTGCCTACTTGTGATCTCTCTCCTCTCTGTCAAATAAATAAATAAAATCTTTTAAAAAAAAATACAACCATTCATGGAAGCACCCTCTCCCCACCAACACGTGTCACTGAAAAATAAGCAACAAAGCTGCAGATTCGTCCGGGTGCCAACTGTTTGCCCGCTATGCACCAAAGTAATTTGTCATTTAGAAACACCTGCTTTCACACACGTCCCTGTCTTCTTTCTGACCTATGTCACAACTATCCTTCCAAGTGATCTATAAAGCTCACGGGTTGACCTGCCCCTTCCCACAGGGCACATCAGCACACACCCTCCAGACAGTTAAGAAGAAGGTAATGGTCCTGCTCACCGGCCCCCTGTTCCAGCTGGGGACCGCTTGTTACCTGCAGGCCCGCAGCAAAGGCTCCCGA
>CM052815.1:84429127-84613913 GCA_028533885.1 Nasua narica | reverse complement strand
TTGGGTATTCATCCTTTCTGATGGAGGCATAATACTCCATTGTATATATGGGCCATATCTTCTTTATCCATTCATCTGTTGAAGGGCATTTTGGTCCTTGCCACAGTTTGGCGATTGTGGCCATTGCTGCTATGAACATTGGGGTACATGTGGCCCTTCTTTGTACTGCATCTGCCTCTCTGGGGTAAATACTCAGTAGTGCAGTTACAGGGTCATAGGGTAGCTCTATTTTTAATTTCTTGAGGAATCTCCACACTGTTTTCCAAAGTGGCTGCACCAACTTGCATTCCCACTAACAGTGTAAGAGACTTGGTTTAAATACAGTAAGTTTTTTTTACCATAATGCCACTCTGGGGGAGCCTGGGTGGTGTAGTTGATTAAGCATCCAACTCTGGGTTTGGACTTTGGGTTTGGCTCCGGTTTTGACCTCAGGGTCATGGGATCGAGCCCCACGTAGGGCTCTGTGCTTACTGTGGAGTCTGCTTCATATTCTCTCTCTCTCTCTCTCTCTCTCTGCCCTCCTGCTCATGGTCTCTGTCTTTCTCTCAAATCAATGAATCTTAAAAAAAAAAAAAGGCCATGCTGCTCCTCAAATGAAAGATGAATGGGTAATATAAAAAAAAATCATGCTGAGTGCTTTGCCAGGAATCAAATCATCACCACCATTCTGTGAGGCAGGTGCTCTTGTTATTATTATGACTTCACTCTACAGGTGAAGAAACTGAGGCACGGAGACGTAAAACTAATATACCCAGTGGCACATTGCTTCCAAGTAGTGGAATTGGGATTCAGATCCAGGCAGATCTGAGTCAATTTCCAAATAAAATTTTGACAATTAATAAAAGTCTGTTTATGGTCTTAAATTCTAAAGGTAGTTACCTGTCGGAGGTACTTGGAGGGTCAGGAAAGTCTGACCATCTCCCTCCCTCCCTGCCTGCCTGTTTGTTGCGGGGGTGGGAGGATGTAAAATGAAGACACTATGGTCTTGGTGGAAAAATGCTTTTCATCTTAGACAAAGCTGTCATTGCTCTTGGCTACTGGAAGAAAGGAGTGAGATTACACAACAGGCCTTGTGACTGTCACCAGGGATTCCTCGTTTTTGTTCGGCAGCAGGAGCTGGCAGGTTCACAGCGTGGGTTTTAAACTAGGCTCCCCCAAGATACTAGGACTAAAAGGCTAAATGCTAAAACTGACAACCACCTTAACTTGGCAGAAAACAACTCTATGGATAGAATGGTCTCATTTAAGTGTTTGTTATAAATTCTTCCCAAGCCCTTGGCGCTTGGCTTGTTAAGGAGTGACAGCATAGATGAACAGCAAACACAAAGTACTTGGAAAGGACCTGGTCCACTCCGGTTATCTTTTTGTAGACGCCAGGGATGCGGTTTTCTCTTGCGTCCATCACACAGGTCAGCATAATTTGGTGCTGCTCACGGAATGCCCTGCCTTCCCCACGGAGGCCCTTCATTCAAGCTGCAGGCACGGGGCAGCATGGAAAACCCACACGCCTTTTCTGTCTGGCATCCCGTTTGGTGCAGAGAAGGCCCTCTCGGGAGGCTTGTTTCAGAGAGAAAGAGAAAAAGCGGTCAATGGGCTACGGACAGTCTTAGCTCTTTCATTGCACCAAGTGGAACAAGAGAACATTTTCTCCTTTTATTCTGAAACTGAGTCTCTGTCCTGATCCCCGTCCCGGACCGTCGCTGTCGTGCAGCTCCATGCTGAAGGCTCTGTGGCCTGAGATGGATGGTCTCGTGGAGCACAGCTGGAGAGAGAGTCTTTATTCCTGAGCCTTTGGAAGGCTTCCCTTTGAAAGTTGAAAAACGCCCAGTCTCTTTTCTCTAGGTAGGAAAGCTGGCCGCCGACTTATATGGAAGCGAGGCACGCTCGCTCAGCGTCTGCCCGGCACAGTCAGGTACACAGAGTCATTCCGTCTCTGACAAGAGGGAATGTTTCACAGCCTTTTTCTTAAGAGGAAATCAGCAGATGGACTGGAGCAAATAGGCGATTGTAAAGGACGCCCTGCAGGTGGGTGGCGGCTGGGGAATGGCCTCCCTGCCTCCGTGGGCCAGAAAGTTGTGCGGTTCTCCCACTGGTCCTCCTCCCTCTGCAGCCCTCCTGGCCAATGGGAAACTGCCTTGTGCTGTGTGGCTCTGCAGGGGATTCCACCCCCACAACCCCCCCCCCCAAAACACACCTGCAGGCTGCTGCAGTTGCTGGGGCTTAAGAAGAGATAGAGCACTCATCGCAGATAAGTACTGTCGTGCTCTTTCAGACCCAGAGAAAAACAGAGCCCTCCTTAGGCAGTTAGAGCGACAGCTTGAGAAACAAAGAGGGACCGTGGATGACGGGAGAGACGAATGCTTCAGCTGCTGACCATTTGGTGGTAGCTAGCGGTGGACCAATTGGGTAGCTTGCACAAGGACAACATCAAGGGCAAAAAAAAAGGGTAAATGGATTTGGGTGTTAGACTCGGGAGAGAAGGTCCTACCTTTTGGCACCATTTTGATCAGAGACGAAGTCAGACTGATAGGTCGCCTGAAACCATTGTAGGGATGATGGAGATTGTGTATTGCTATCTTCAGCTTTGGGTGCTGTACAAACCTCCACGCCCTGGGCCATTTCACCCTTAGAGCCTAACTACATAGTCCCCTCCGTCTTCCTTATTGTTAAAGTGAGGAGTGGCTCTCCTTGGCTATGCTTCTACGATCTTCACGCACACAGGACCCGGCTCTCACCCCTCCCTGGACCCCCATTTGTTCACATCTGTTCCTTTCATGGCAACAGGTTCTTGGAGGCCCACATTTGGGTGACATTCCTATGTTTCATGAGCAATGAGGGCCGGTGATTCACTGGACTCCTTTCAGCCCGGACCCCACCATGCCCAGGGCCGATGGGCTGGATGCAAGCAGGTCAGCAAATGTCTGGGCCATTTGAACTGGAATAAAGGGACAGCAGATATTTTTTGTTGGCTCTGGACCAACTCCGCTGGCTGTGATCTAGTCTGTTCTAAGTGATGTGGACAAGAACATCTAGTGCACTTTCTAAATAAACACGTGGAGGGAAATCTTTTAATATTATGTTTATAGGCAGAAAGCAGTAGCTATATTTTATACAGTGTTTTTATAGAAAAAGAAAATAGTATCTGGTTTTTGAATTATTAAATAATATAAACTTTTTTTAATGAAATGCATTTTATATTCTCTTCTTTGAGCTCCTGGGTCACTTTCAGTAAATGGGACCTTTGAGATTTTACAATTAAGATTTCTTGATAACCTTGAGCACAGAAAGAGACTCAACTCTGATCATTTAGCTGAGGTCTTATCAAAACCCAATAATTTTGTAAAGGGAATATGATCGAAGAATGATCTAGCCGATCCATCATAAATTAGTATTTGCTGAGTGCTCGTGATGGATTTGTGCTATATCATTGATCTCCCCCCAGGCAAAGCCCGTGACTACATTCCTAGTGTTTGCTTTTCTCTGATGGAGCACTTATGTGGCTATGACATAATTTCTGTGTTTGTGTCTTCGCCTTGCCCACAGACGGAGTATCTAAGATGAGGGATCTTCTCTAGTTAGGGAACCGGTGAGGTTAGCCTTCTGGGAGGGCGCCCATGCTTCAGAACTACACCGTCTAGATTTGCAATCTGTGCCTTGCCACTTTGTGACCTGGAGCAAATAACTATAATCTGTGCCTCAGTTTCTTAATCTGTAGAATGGATAATAATAGCTATTTCTAAAAAATCTGTTGTAATTTAAGTTTAAAAAAAATTCTCTTGTAGAGCTTAAGTGATGCAGATGAGGTACCTAGTAGAATGTATGACTTAGGGTGAATAATCAGTGTTTTTATATATGGATTGTTGCTCTTAAATCCACAGGAATTTAGAGGCAGACTGGTCGGGCTCAGAAGGAGTGGGCAGAGAGGTCTGGAAGCAGCTCCGGCAAAGGCCAGCCTGACTTGAGGAAGTGCGGCGGGCAGCAGAGTAGAGCAGGGGCTGGTTAGGGGCTGGCCGCTGGCCGGGGGAGGAGCAGACACTGTCCGCCTGGCATCCGTGGCATCGCGGGCATGAGCGGAGTCTCGGGCAGTGGGGTAATGAGCTGGGGATGGACCTGAGGTGTCTTTCTCAAGTAGAAGTGACAAGACGTGTCATCAGTCAGAAGTGGGGGGGGCCTCTGCCTTCGGCTCGGGTCATGGTCTCGGCGTCCTGGGATCGAGCCCCGCATCGGGCTCTCTGCTCGGCGGGGAGCCTGCTTCCCCCTCTCTCTCTGCCTGCCTGTGATCCCTCTCTGTCAAATAAATAAATGAAATCTTTAGAAAAAAAAAAAAAGTGGGGCATGCGGACGGTGAGGGATTGACACCAGGGCGGGGCGGGGGCGAGGGTGGCGGGGCTTTTCCTTAGGAAGCGGCATAAGGGGGGAGAACCGTGTGGGAGAAGGGGGTGGTGCGTTCGGTTAGTGTGTGCGCAGGAGCGTGTGTTGTGCTCAGGTGAACGTGCAGGTGTGTAAGCAGCATCGCCTGCCGCAACTCGGCTCAGAGCTCAGGGCCGGGGTGATGGGTACTGTTTTGGGTGCTTGCGGGGGCACGCGTGCAAGCGAACAGACTCAGAGAAAAGGAGGAGGGTGAGAAGGGACGAGGGCTCAGGGAGGCTCCCAACGGTCAAGTGCAGGAGGCTGAACCAGCACGTCAGGCAATGGAATATGAGACCAGGAAGGGGGTAGTTAAGTGTACTTTGGTTGGTTGGTTTGTTTATCAAGAAATGTTCAGACTTACTCCAAGTGGAGTAATGCCACAGACCGCCATGCACTCATGACCCACATTCAACAATGACCAAGATTCTGCCCTGCTCACTCCGTCTGCCCTAGTTATCTCCCCCAAGTACTTGAAGCGAATCTCAGACATCTTGTCGTTTTGCCACTACATACGTTTTTTTGGTAGGCGTCTCTAAAAAGACTGGCATTTTCCTACATAGGGACCATGCCACGGTCACATTGGACATTAACCACATTCCTGAATCTCATCTACCTTCCAGTCCTCATGCACATTACTGTTTCGGATCTGTCTTTTTATAGCTATTGTATTCTTTTTCAATTCAAGATCCCAGCAAGGCTCCCGTGTTACATTTGGTTGGTATGCCTCATACCCTCTTTCCCTATAAAGCAGACCCCTGCTTTTTGTTTTCCATGCCATTGATTTGCTGAGCTTCTTAAGCCTGTCCTGTAGGAAACCTCACTTTATGGATTTGTCTCTTTGCTTGCTTCAAGTGTTACTTAACGTTGGTGAATGTTTATGAGAGAGGGGCTTGGCAGGGCGGTGGGGGCATGGGTGGGGCTGGTCTGAGAGCGCCCTGAGAGCCAGGATCGAGGGAGAGGTTATGCCCCTTCTGGAGAGAGGGGTGGTGGCTGGGGAGAGCTTCCTACGGCTGTTCACTCCTCAGTCCCAGAGAAAGTCGTTCCCTGTCACCACAACATCTACACTGATGGATATTTTCCCCATTAGCATGATGAGTTCGTGTGTGCACACACATATGTAAAATGCTGCATTTTGGTGTCCATACACCCCATATTTTGGTGGCCTTGGGGAGAAAATGCTAGGTCAACAGGAGGCTTGGATTCCAGTCTGGACACTGGCACCAGCTTGTCTGGGATTCTGAGCACATTTCCTATGCACTCTGAGTATTCGTTTCCTGATCTCTAAAAATGAGGCCATTGGACCTGAGGACCAGATTGGCCTTCAGATCCCTTCCGGCTCTGTGGTTTTACAGAATGTCGTAAACACATGGTTTGATTTTCTGGCAGTTTCTGTATTCCCTCCTCCAGACTCTCAGTGGCTCTCTGCCTAACTGACCACATGGATTTACGAACTCCTAGGTTTGTAGGGGTTCAAAGCCCTCAGCCCAAGCCTGTGTCTTACCTCGCATTCTGCTGCCTTATTTGTCTGGCCGTTTGAACATGGTTGACAGATCGACTACCCCCAGACACATAAGCCCCTCCCGGCTCTCTACCTGGAAGGCCCTCACCTGTCTCTCCCATCACAGCTTTGGTTCAGAGCACAGCCTGCTCCCCATGATCTCCCTTCTATGCTGGATCCTGCTTGCCATTTGTTGAGCCCCTGCCCTATTCAAACCCAGTGGTTGACAGATACCATATCGAATGCCCCAAGACCCCATCCTGTAAGGCGGAGGACTTCTGATTCCCATTTTACGTGGGATCGAATTGAGCCTGATGGGTTACAAAATTTGCTGGCAATCACACTGCTAGGAAGCCTCTGAGCTGGGATTTCAGCATGCTCCATGAGTCCAAATCTCGGGTTCCTTCTCTCCCCCCACGCCACAAGCCCCAGGACATGTTGTAAACCTTTCTAATGCCGTTATCTAATGTTGTTTTGTGCTTTAGTGCATTCAGCATACTTTCACTGGGCATCCACTGTATGGCAGGCACATGTGCAGATATTAACTCATCTGAGGGCAGGTTCTGGGTCTTACCGGTTGTATTGTGTCCAGGACTTCACTGAGAGATGGGACGTGGAGTAGAAATTGGATAAACGTTTGTTAAGTTCAAACAAAATGAATAGAGCCACCCAGTTAATATAAAGAGTGATAATGAAAGTAGGAGTCAACCGATATTTACTCCTGTTGGCTGAGCGATCTGGGTGCCTGTCAGATGACTGCCAGTCTCTCTGGGAGCTGTTAGCGTATCAAGTTGTCATTTATCGAAACTGGCTAAGGGATGAATTGGACTTGTTTTTACTCTTTGTCCTAAGGCTAGGAGCTGTGTTTTTGGAGAACACATTTTAGAATAGCTGTTAGTGAAAACAATTGAGTTGTTTGTTAAAGGACAGGAGGCATTTATGTCAAAATAAATTTACTTGTTTTTTATGGACATTTGTTTTGACATAAATACCTAAAATCACAGTAGGATCACGATTGTCATCAAGATTTTACAATGAACTTTGCATTTACAATGAACTTGCATAAGCTGCTGCATTAGGTGCACAAGTATTAAGTGTACAAGAAAGAAAACTAGAGAGAGGCTTCATTTCTTTCCCATCTCAATATTTCAGAGGGCTGAAGCGTCTTCTACAAAGTGCCAAGGCTTTTCATCTTTAGACATAACTGATGAAAGTATTTCTTAAGCAAATCGAGAGAGAAAATTTCTGAAATTTATGCAGTGTCATGAAATTTATATGAAATTTATTCAGCAAACTTATTTTGTAAATACTGGGCATGCACTAAGTGCAAGCTATTGTTTTAGTTTCCAGGGATGTGGCAGTGAGCAGTACAAGATGACTGGGCGCATTGAGCTTCCTTCTAGTGTAGGGCATGTAACAACAAGTAAACAACTCAGTGAGAAAGGTCACCTCAGATACCGTGATCAGGGCTGTGAATAAACTACACGAGGCTACTAAGATAGGGAATGGTTTGCAAGGGTGAGGAAGGCGAGGTTGGTCAGGTGAGGCTTTCCTAAAAAGGTGACATTGGACCTGAGATCAGAATAACGACAGCCATTGCAAGAATTGGTGGAGAGCAAAGGACTGGCATGAGACGGAACGTAGTGTGTTCCCATTTGAGTGAGTTGGTTGGGTTTGAAGGGCTCAAGAGAATTTCATGAGAATTTCAAGAAAGGCTCATGAAAATTTCGAGAAGATAGGTTGGGCATACATCTGAGTCTGGGAATCAGGAACATGGGAGAACGATGATGGAGGAGACAAGGACTGGACAGTCATCAGGTTCAGAGATCATTAAAACCACTGCACAGGACCATTGCTTAGAAGAATCATTATGGAAGTTGCTTCCCTTCCCTGGAGTGTCCCCCCCACGATGCTCAGTGCCAATGAAATGTACTCCAAGCCCGCTACAGAGAGAAACTCATTGAATCTTCAAATCGACATTAGAAGGATGACGCCATTATTTTCCCCCGAGTTTGCAGGGAAGAAAACCAAGGCCCAGAGACATTAATTTTCCCAACATCGCACTTTGTGGAGGTTGGAGGCACACCTAAGTAGCTTGGTTTGGGAGTCCATGATCTTCTGCCTCATGGACTGTCCATCAAGAGAGAATAAAGAAGAACTTGAGTAAATCTGGGGAGAGGACTAGCAAGCACACCAAAGATGGGAGGATGTTGAGCAAAGTGATCGATCCGTCGTCTGCTGAGCAGTGGGTGGGGCGCCCCAATCTGAATTGTGTCTCTTGAGTTCACCTGCTGTCCTGTCACATTCACCATAGGCGTTCCTGGACCAGTAGCTACGATACTTGACTTCTGTTTAAAGTAACTTCTTCAGCTGACTCACAGAGCGATGTGAATGAGCAAACAAACCAGAAAGGACAAAAGGAGTTGAAAAAAATGAAAGCAGCAGCAGACAGCTGCCAAACCTACATCGGCAAAGAGGAAAGCACTAGGTTCGCCGACTGGTTAGAGGATGCTTGCTTGAAGTGATTTCTATTTTTAGAGAACAGACTGGCTATTTGAAGTCCTGTCCATGGAAGAATCCCACCTTCTCATCACCTAGCCTCCCAGGGAGGATTTCGCCTATTGTGCCTGGTGGAGGCCACCCAGCAGTGCCTCTCCTGGCATTTCAGTCTCTAGCCTCATCCTGGGGGGTTGCCATGGCAACTCTAACCCGGTTTTCCTAGAATGCTCCTGAACTACCCATCCTAGTCTTTGACCCTGCTTCTGGATAATAAAAGAGAATGTGTTAAAAAGAGATCACTTCCTCCTTTTCCATCTTCCTCTCTTTGTCCCAAGAAAGAACATGATTGTATTCAAATTAGCAGGATCCAGCTTATTTGTACCTGAAGGAGTGAACCTACGCTTTCTCGGGAGATTTAAGGAAAGATCTACCAGATTTGCCTTTGACCTGGAAAGAGCTCAATATAATTGCTCTTCCTCTGCCTTGGCGTACTTACCTACTTCTAGAGTATTCCTTGGCGACCATCCCAGAGTTCCTATGGCCTCCACTGTGTGGCAGTGCCAGGAGGTTTGAATAATTATTAAAAGCTTTAAAATGAGATATGAAAGAGCCAGCAGATTCTTCCAAATGGCTCGAATTCCCACATTGGCTGTTCGCACCACTAAAGGTGTGATCTTGTTTTTAATAGCATCGTTATTTTCCTTGGTTACTTTCAGACTCTACGTCTTTCCATATTTAACTGTGCCCCTCTATGATTTCTTCTAAATGGTTGTGCCAGTGTATTGCTCCTTCATTATAAATCCTAGTGTTAACACTTTCTTATGTTTCCTCCCCACTTTTTGCTGAATAATTTCCCCCATTCTTTTTTGCCTGCCTTAATGCTCATTCAGCCACTACTTTTCTTTTATCTCCTTATGTATGGAAAAAAAGTAAGATTCTTTAGAAGAAAACGTGATTGAAACTTGAGAAATAATTCTAGTAACTTAAGTAACAACAGTTAACACCTTCAAGCACTACAGTGCCAGGAGCTTTGGTGTATTGATTGATTTCGTGACCACAGTCTACTTTTCGATGTCACTTTCCTTGTTGGGAAACTGAGGCCCAGGGGTTATAGAACTTTATAAATTTGGGTTTGCTGTTTCCTGGCATATGCTTCCTAAATTTGTAACGTTTGTATTTTATAACACGAATAAGCTCATCTTCTTAAAGATTTTACTTATATATTTGAGAAAGAGGGAGAAGCAGACTTCCTGCTGAGCAGGGAGCCTGACCAGGTGGGGCTCGATCCCAGGACCCCTGGGATCATGACCCGAGCTGAAGGCAAACGCTTAACTGACTGAGCCACCGAGGTGCCCCATGAATAAGCTCATTTTCAAACACCGAGCATTTCTATTCTGTTTGCACACTTTAGCCTATTTACATGGTGTTCAGTTAGTCCTTTCTACAAATTGATTGAGAACACTGGTATGTTTGTTTTTATTTCCCCCTAAGTAGAGATTTGCACCAGGATAAAAATGAAGGGACATGTGGATATTTCCTGATTCTGCAAACTCATTATTCAGAAGACTGTAATAAACTCTACCTTTGTAAAGTGTCAGGAATAATAATTGCACTTTTTTAGTCATGGGAAAAAGTTCCTTAGAAACTTAGGGAATATTATTCCCTCTGTACTTAATTTCTCAAGAGGATCCCCCACCCCCCAAACGTAAATTATGAATGCAATAGGGATTGTCCTCAAGAAAAAGTTGGAAGTTAGGCTGCCCAGGAGTACACATCTGGGCACATGTATTGCCCCCACACAAGCATGCACGTGCTGTTGGAAGCACAGTTGACCTATAGGAGCCACAAAGGAGGTTGGGCCATTTCAGTCCCTATGAAACTTGGAGTCACATCTGCAGACAGTGAGGTGAGACCCGGATGCCTTGTGTCAGACCTTTTCTGGCTCACACAACCGTCTCGTGTGCTCCTCGGCTGGCGTGGAGACTGTCGGGGGGCTGTTAATCCCAGCCACCGTCAGTTTGGAAGCCACGAGCGGGATGAGTGGCTCACGGGCATGTTGATAAACCATCTGGGCTTCCCCTAGATTGCCCAGCCATCTGTGCCTCTCTGCAACTTGGTATTTACTTATTTACTTTGAATGATTAAAAAAATTTTTTTAAAGAACTGAAGAGTTTCAGCGCGAACAAATTTTGATTAAAAATTAGACTGTCATGCTACCAATTGTGCAGAAATGAGCCGCAGAAGGCAAGCCACCTATTAGCAATTTCATGGGGAAGGTGAAGAGTACAGCTGAGGTTTCTGAGCACAATCTTTTTAAGACCAGATCAACTATGAAAAGTCTTTTCATTCCCATTCCAGGATTTGAAAGCCTTTAGAATCTTGCATTTTGGGGGGACGCCTGGGTGGCTCAGTGGGTTAAGGCCTCTGCCTTCAGCTGAGGTCATGATCTCAGGGTCCTGGGATCGAGCCCCGCATTGGACTCTCTGCTCAGCAGAGAGCATGCTTCCCCCCCCTCTCTCTGCCTGCCTCTTTGCCTATTTGTGATCTCTCTCCTCTCTGTCCAATAAATAAAATCTTTAAAAAAAAAAAAAAAGAATCTTGCATTTTGGATATCACTTTATTCCCACATAAGAACGGAAACATATCTGCGTGATTATTAGGCACACAAAAAAGTGGCTGATGTTCAGATTGTGCAGTTTGGTCACAGACATTTTTCTGCATGTTATTTTTGAATGAGGCAAAAGACACAGAGCGCATTCCTTGATAAGCGCAGGACAGAGTTAAGGAAACGTGAGTACGCAGGGAGTGGTTCATTAACACGTCCAATTAATGAGACTTTGACATCACAACGCTGGCTATTGTCGGAGAGCTTGCTGGCCTTCCAATTTCTGTTCATTAGTTATTCCCTTTCCCTAGTTGCTTCCTTCCTCCACCTTCACACAACGGCCGCATTATTAAGGGTGGATTAAAATGGCGTCCCGATTGATAAGAAGTAGTTATCTAGTGCTCCTGAATGTGTTTGTTACTTGAAAAAAGTTTCAGGCTAAATGGAGTGAAGAAGATTTGAAATGTAAATGGATTCCTTGTCCCTTTTGTAGATAATTGTACTAAATGCTAATTTGTGGGCAGCTAATGTGTTCTTGTGTTCACTGATAAGCTCTGTTGCTTGAAACAAATTTATAAAAAGAGACAAGTCATTCGTCGGCAAAAACTCTCAACCCAGTAGAGGCAGTGTGTCTGGTTATTTTCTGTGCTTCTCTGGAACAGGAATGCCATCCCTGCTGCCTCCCTCTACAGATGCACGGCCTCCCTGCCCAGCCAGTGACAACGGGTGCTTTAGAACCTGTTCTCGTTCTTGAGATTCATTTTAGAGATTTGGGATGGAATGTACCCTTTGGCCAGGTTAGGCAAAGGGTCTGCAAACTTTTATAAAGGGCTCGATAATAATTCGTTGTGGCCTTCGCAGGCTGTCTGGTCTCAGCCGGGACAACTCAACTCAGCCTCTGTAGCCCCCAGATAACCTGATGCAATATGTAAGTGAATGAGCAGGGATATGTTCCAATAAAACTTTATTTAAGGACACTGAAATTGGGCTTTTATGTAACTTTCATATGGATGAAATACTATCTTATTTTTTACTTTTTTTTAATAATTCAAATATATTTTTAAAATAACCTAATTTGTCTGTAGCTCAGGGGCCTTTACCAAAAGAGGCAGTGGGCGAGATCTGGCTGAGGGACCATAGTTTGCTAACCCTTGGGTTAGGTGCTTCTTTTGTCCTATGTGTGTCCATCTCCCCTTCGAATCTGTTTTCTTTTCAGCTTTCTAAATGCAAACCCACCACTTCCCCCAGTATCTTTCCATGGTGGGTACTGTGACTGTGTGGAGGCCCCCCTCGGTTTTTGTTTTGTTTCCTGTGGGGGTTGGGAAGAGGGATGGGTGAACATCTTTTGTCTGTAGGGGTGGGGAGAACAGCAGCAGTGATTTATACGGCCCCACTAAAATTTAGGCTTAATAGTTTAGGCACATAAAAGTTGGTGCTACTTCTTGGCTCTTTTTTTTTTTTTTTTTTTTAATTACAAGAAAGTCAAATGCTGTAATTTTGCTGGGGTAAAGGACCATGAGGTGATGAGTATATGTAATTCATTTGAGACGGGTCTGTTTGCGATTTTTTTTTTTTTTTTTTTTTGGTATTTCTTTAAAAAAACACAAATCCAATTGTGGAAACATAACAGGGCTTGGCTGTGGTATTACTAGGCTCGGCTGCCTTTCAGCTTGGCTTGAAGTCCTTTCTAATGAGAACAAAGCCGAATAGGGGGTCATTGCTCATTGTCCACAGGCACTAGTTAGCAAACTACCTCTGATAATTTGGAGGACGCAAAACATTTCTTTGTCCTACATAGCTTCGTAATTACTGATCTTTTGAACCTCTAGTTGTGGAATAAATTGTGTCTTATGCACTTGAGTCCCATAGTAATATTTTACTTGAGGGTGAAGAAGTTAATGTATACCTTCTTCAGTTAGTACTTCAGACACTTGGAACATGCCTTTGGTATTTAATCAACACAGAAACAAGTAGATTGTAACTGTGTAGGAATATTTCAACTAAATAGGTTAAGTTATGCTTTTATTAACTTATCTGTTTATTGGAATGAGCTCTTTTCATTTGGAGATGGCGCATCACACTGGAATGAAATGTTAATGAAAATCTGATTTGCCTATTGACTTGCTTCAATCATTAGTGAGAAAACCTTTTTGGGTCATTTCGGTCCCTCCCCATCAGCATCTGTTATAGAGGAATGTCATTGGGGTTTGGCTCCAACATTTCTTTCCACTTCACGATCCAGGAATGATGATGAGTTTTGAGGATGGTTGGGGGGGCTGTGACAATAGGCAAGCTTTGTCACCATCAGCTGCGTGTGGTTGAGGTTGGAGGACGGTGATCTCAACAGGAAGCCCACAGACACGCAGCTGCTGGTCACCGCTGTGCTGGCAGGACAGGGACTGGGGGGACGGGCCCCACGTTGCATTCCAACATGGCCCTTACTCTGGTTGTCCACACTTACTCTGCTCTCTCACACTTCTTCCGGTGAAACCCCTTCTTTTCACTGGCATAAAATAACACACACTTCTTTCTTTGCCAAAGATTGTGGTTTTCATGAAAAACGAGATGCTTGACATATATCCGCGTGAAAAATGTTCACAGCAGCATTACTTACAATTGTGAAAAGGTGGAAACAAACGAAGTATCCATTGACTTATTAATGGATAAATAAAAAGGTGTGCATTCATACAGTGAAATATTTGGCTATTAACAAGAGTAAAGTACTGATATGTGCTGGAACTGGTGAATCTTGAAAACACGAGGCTAAGTGCAAAAACCCAGACGCACAAGACCAAATGTTGTATGACTCCATTTACAAGGAATGTCCACAGTAGGCAAATCTATACAGGCAGGAAGTTGTTTAGTGATTGTTAGGAGCTAGGGAGAGAAAAGGGGGAGCAACTGCTAGTGGGTACATTTTAGGGTGATGAAAATGTTCTAAAATTAGATAGTGGTGATTTGAATACACTAAGAAACCACTGCACTTTAAAAGGCTGAAACATTTGGTATGTGAGTTACAGCTCAATAAAACTGTTACAAAAATGATGCATTTAGAGATGCTTGGGTGGCTCAGTTGGTTAAGTATCAGACTCTTGATTTCAGTTGAGGTCATGGTCGCGGTGCGGTCATGAGATCTAGTCCTGCATGGGGCTCTGTGCTCAGCACGGAGTCTGCTTATCCCTCTCCCTCTGCTCCTCCACCTGCTTGCTCGCTCTCACTTTCTCTCTCAAATAAATAAACGAAATATTTTTAAAAAGATTGCATTTGAAGATAGGGAAATTATATGTCTATATAGTTTGGTCATCATGAAAAACTAACCAGATTCTTCAGAGTTAGATAGTTGGTATAACCTTAATAAAAATCTAATCGTTTTAGTAGTTTTGTATTTATGTATTGATTTGGCCAGTCAGCACAGTCTCTGTCCATGGGGGAGAAAGATTATCTGAAAAACCAAGTCTTGTTCTGCGGATGGCAAATCAAGTTTATGATTCTGTGCTGTGATTTCAGTTATCTCTAAACAGCACCGGGTCCCATTTATTCAGATGAGTAGTCTGTGGTTACAAAACTCTCAAATGAAAAAGAAACTCTTTAGTCAGGGATGTAGACTTCCCCGGTACCAATAAGCACCTTAACTAGATAGGTCTGACTACGTGGTGTCATGGTCAAAATACGGTTGTTGAGGTTTGTGCTCTGTACAGATTTGGCCTTTGGGGAGCCTAAGTGTTGGTGTCCTACCCTGGGCAGTTGAGCGTTGTGCTCTCCGCAGGAAGGCTCCCGTCCTTGATGAGTAAGAGGAGAAACAACTAACAGCAGTTAAGTTGCCTCCCATCTTGGATTTCTTCTTTTATGGCAGCCGAAGATAAAATGTCCTTGAACCCGAATGTTGTTATCTGGTATAACTGCCTTAGAAAAGACAAAACAAAGATCAGGTGGTCCACATGTTTAAAACATTTCTTAGCTGAGCTACAAAAGGCCATTGTGGTTGAAAATAAACTGAACCATGGCTCTGGGACGGGAAGAATGCCCCCTAGGCCTGCGAAGGGGATTATTATAACAGAAGCAGCAGTTGTTTGTGGCAGGAAAAATTATTCAGAAGGTTGCTATTTCTGCAATTCTGGGATGCTCCAGCTGCATAGATTGGAACTGGTAATGCTCCAGTCACTAGCCCATCTGTTTCTAAAAGAGTCCTGAGAAAAATGTAAAGATGGCAGGCAGAGCAGTGGCGGCCGCATGTTGTGGGCCGAGAAACAGAGTCCACGGTCGCCCGTGGTTTCTCCCTCCCATTCCCAGAGTAACTGCGCCGGAGTCAGAATTCTGTGCGTCTTGCTCGGTGATATTGTAGCGTATTCACTACTTGCAGTTCCGTTTGGTCAATTGTTTGATGATGAAGATGAACATTAAGAAAATGATCAAATCCTGAGAAGGAGACGTGAGGTTTTGAGATCCCATGTGTGGAAGGCAGAAATCTGTGGGGGCAGGGGGCGCCGGGGAATGTGGTTTTTATGGTAGAGTTGAAAAAGCCTCAGCTTTAAGGTTAGGAGTATCCAGTTTCCTTTCTGGCTTTACTACCACGTACAAGCTTGACCTCCCTGGATGGTCATGGAGGGTCCTCAAGGAGTTCAAAATACTGATGTCATCAGGTGGTGAGAATAAACTAGAATAAAATGTGCAAAGCTCCAGTATTTTTGAGTAAGCACTCAATAGATGCTTTGGAGGTTTAACTTCTAAGAAAGAAAAGGCTGCTCCTAGAGATGCTATACTTGGTCACACTGGCCCAAATGGCACAAGTCCAGGGAGTGGAGCCCTCTGGAACAATCCTGGGAATATAATCCAGCAGAAGTCCACAGATGAGCTGTGCTGTCCTTAAACCTGCATTGTCCTTTGCTCAGAGACGATTAACTCTTAGTAAAATTCAGAATTTTCTGGAAAATCTATGATCCTTTGGAGATAAGCTCCCCCCTAAACTCTTTGGCAGTGAGAAGGTAGGTTGTCTTCATCTGAGTCAATTGAAAGTTATTTGACCAACATTGTCTGGAGTCTCCAAATTTTAATATTGGACTTTAAAGATGAACTTACGGGAAGTGAGCTCTGACTTGAATGTTTTCTGCTGTATGGATTCTACTGTGTGCATAATTTTGAATAACATGAGGTTCACTATTGTCCTCTGTAAAGTAGGCTCCATGGGTATTCACCTTGTTGCAAGGACAGGGCAGGCAAAGCCACATGTCAGGTAGGTAGATAGGTAGTTGGCGAATGTTTCTTGTCTCTGAGCTGGGTGCCGCGGGGTGCCATATGTTTGTTCCCTTGGCTTTTAAATTTTTGACACTTTGAAAAAGAAGAGAGAGATGCCAGATAGGGATAAATATTGTTCTAAACTCTGACTTTCTGGGTAATTGTTTTATCAGATTTGGGGAGGAAGTTATCCCTTCAGCATCCTACTTGACTTAGTGAGAGGGTAAACATGCATTCTTTTTCTTTACTCATCTCTCATGCAGATCATTTAATTTATTAAAATGTAGAAGCTACCTGTGATTAGTGTGTAAGTATCTGGATAGAAAATCCTTTGTTACCTGAATGCATATGGGTGCATTCAGGGTATGAATGTCATTTATTATTTAGGAAAGAATATCATTTCTTAATGCCCTCATAAATCCCAAACCACATACTCTGTACTATCCCCAAAAAGTCTCTTCTTAAAGTCTCAACACTCAAATTGTTTTTGTATTACTGGATTTGGGCCCAGAGATCCATGGATGGACAATCTGATGGCTCCACTGAAATATTAACAAGGTTTCAAGAGGAGCCAGGAATTGTCAGGAACTAGAAGTTCCAATATGATCAAAGCCATATTCCCAAGCCATATTTTCTGGACTCTTCAGCTATTACTATCGAATGAGAGCCAACATTGATTGTTGTGTCGAAATGGAGTAAAATACATTCATTCATTCGATTCTGGAAATTTATATCAAGCCCCTGTTTTGTACAAAGTGCTATGCTAGGCACTGGCAGAGAAGGAGAGAATACAAACACCAATTATCCACGGGCCCTGCTTTCAAGGAGCCTTTTGTTGTGAGAAGATGTGTATATAAAAAATCCAAAGTAGAAAGGAGGCGCTTATTGTTTCTGGTGTAGGGAAACTGGGAAGGGCTTGATGCGAGGGGGGGGCACTTGAGCTGTGTTCAGTGACAGGTAGGATGTGGAGATGGTCTGTTTTCTAGTCAAAAGAACCATCTCCTGTTATTAACCAGGCATCTGATAGAGTTGGCCTGGAGCTTGGGAGGTCATTCCCTGGCCTTTGGGATTCCTCAATAATGAATATTCCGTGAACACTTTATGCACAGTCAGACACATACATGCACACACATAGAGACGTACACAGAGGAATGTGTGTAGATGAATTTAGCTGTAATGTAATTATCATTGTGTTTTGGCCAAAATGCTTGAAGCCAATCGTTTTGCTTTTAATATATGTGTATATTTGGCCAGAGACTGCAGACATGTTTTTAATGCAATTGCCATCTATTATGAAAAGCCTGGATCAGTTCATGAATTAGGAATTCATCCCAAGGATCAGAATTAAATGAGATGTTCTATTTCAATCAAAACATTTGGGAGCTTCCCAACAGAGACAGACGTACTCACTTCCTGGCATGCGTTCCAGTCTTAGGAAGATAAAGGTAGATCATATTTGTTTTTTATGAACTCATTCTCACCCCCAGAGTCTCTGACAACTGAAAACCTTACAGAGATGAACCTCTACGATTGCTTGGTCTCACTGTGCACCTATCTGAGGTGTCATGTTCCTTAGTTTAGACCACTAACTTTATTTTTATTAGGCACCCTTATCTCCCCTAAAATATCACACAGTGGATGGAGGAAGGTCAGAGGCTTTGGGCCATTCCTGTAGGGTGAAGGGAGAATGAGACAGATAGAAATACCTGTGTTCACTGAAGTATCCCTGGGTTCTAAGCAGTAAGGAAATATAGATTAAAGTTCTAAGGGTGGATAGTCTTTACTATTAATATTACGTTTTCCAGGGTGCCTTGAATAATGAGCCATCACCTTAAAAATTTCAAGAATGGAAGATCATAGGCGTATGAATTCATTCAGAAATCATAATAAAATAGTGATAACTTTGTTTAGGAAAATCAGAAGTTTTACATTTTCTGAAGATGAAATGTCTAGAATTTCATTTTAAGATTTAAAATGTTGAGGGGGCGCCTGGGTGGTTCAGTCTGTTAAACATTTCACTCTGATTTCGGCTCAGGTCATGATCTCTGGGCCATGGGATTGAGCCCCGCATCTTGGGGGAGGACCCTCCTCTCAGTGAGAGGTTTGCCTAAGGTTTCCCCCCCTACTCAAGTAAATAAATCTTTAAGAAATAAAATAAATTCAAATAAAATAAAAGGTTGAGCTGGTGACCCAGCTCCCTTCCTTCTGCCCCTGCTTGTCATTCTCTGTGCTGTGGCTCTTTTCCCTGGCCTAGAATGTCCTTTCATACTGAAACACTCCCCAGAGTTTCCATAATGGTAGTAATAGTGATAAGAATAGCCAAATAAATCATAAACGCAATTTATTACTAAAGATTACCAAGTGCCAGTGGTCTCCATGTACGGTCTCATCTGGTCCTTGTTATATCTACATCTGTATGAGAGAAACACTATTTGAATCCCTAGTTCGACTTTGAAGGCAGAGATAAGTAACTTGCCCAAAGCCACACAACTAGTCTGTAGGATTTTTGCTGAGCACTGATCGATTCTCTGTTGCCTCTCAAAGTTAACTTTTTGGTGAAATAATTCCACGTTTTTGATATCTTATACCACATTTGTTTTCACACGTGCTCTCATAGATTTATCTACTTATCATAAAGTCTATAAAAGTTTATTAGCTTTTGTTTTCATTTTTCTAAATTTGAAAGGTCATTATTTTTTAATGAAAAATTTAGAAAACAGAGAAAAGCAAAGTAGCAAGAATCAAGAAATCATCACCTATAATCCCAAATTCTAGAAGAAAAAAAAAAAGCCACCATGATTCAAAAGGCTACCTACTACATGATTCCATTTGTATGGTGTTCTGGAATAAGCAATGGGATAAGGGAAAGAAAGCAGATGATTGATGGCCAAGGTCTGAGGTGGGGTGAAGGATAGACTACAGAAGGACATGGAAGAACTTTCTGGAAAGATGGAAGTGTTCTATATCTTCAGTGGGATGATCGTTATATGATCATGTGCCTTTTTCAAAACTCACAGAACAATATACAAAAATAGTGAATTTTACTATATGTAAATTATTCCTTAGTAAATATGACTGACAATACAAGCCAATATTAACACCTTGTGCATATCCTTCCACTCATATTCCTGTGCATCCTCATTATAAAATTATGCTTTTGAAACAGATTATACTCCATCTATCTTATAACCTATTTTTCACTCAAAAATATGTCAGAAGTATCCTTTATGATCAGTATAATTCATAATCATTAAAAATGAGCACGGTTATTTGAGTAAACTTTCTGATTATTTAAATTAGTTTTCATCTCAATTTTATTTTAGTCTTTTTTTAAAGATTTTGGTTACTTATTTTACAGAGAGAGAGGAAGAGAGGTCGATCACAAGTAGGCAGAGAGGCAGGTGGGGGGGGGGAAGCAGGCTCCCCTCTGAGCAGGGAGCCCAATGCGGGGCTTGATCCCAGGACCATGAGATCATGACCCAAGCCAAACGCAGAGGCTTTAACCCACTGAGCCACCCAGGCTCCCCTCATCTGAATTTTCTTATAGCAGATCTTGCTTCTAAGCTTTATTGTTAATGTGTGCTATACGGAAACAACATTCTCCCTGAACACAATTGGTTTTGACTGAAAAATAAAAAAAAATGGGCAAATTGCCTACATAACCTCTTTGGGGACATTCCGTCTATGATTAGACTGCTCTTTGATAGGTTGTTGAAGACTACTTTTCAGTACACTTTCCTTGACCTTGAATTGGATGTACAGCTAAGGCAGAACCAACCTGTGTGAGTGAGCAGAAATGATAAGCTATTTTTACCTTACTGCTCCATTTGGGGCTGATGTTCATCTTTCATAACCTGATTTTTAAAGAATGAACTTCCATCTTCCATGTTCTGCCAGTGGAAACATTTGCTCCCTGTGGAGCTTGCTTTTTTGGGAGCATAATGAATGTTATTTCTTTTAAAAGGTACAATAAATATTTTCCTTCTGACCTCTAAAAGTAAATGGATGAAAATAAAATCGATTGTTTTCCTCATAAATTCAAATAGACGTATTACTTCTGTTTTAAAAATGACATCAGTTAGATCACTTCGCAGGCTAATGACACTTTTCCTGCCAGACAGAACATTTGATTTACCATTGTCGTGAAGTCTCCGTGCCATCCTGTTCTCCGTTCATGCTGCACGCTTGAAGGATTGTGACATTTAACGTTTCCTATCGTGAAAAATGAGAAAATTTAGACAAGACTCATTGTTTACCGTTACGCGGAGAAAGCTCTCCACAGACATGCAGAGCGCCTCTTCATGGGTCTTACTGTGGCCAGCCTTCTCTTTCCCCCAAAATTTAACACACACTCTCTCTCTTCCCCTCCCTTGCGGATTTTTTTTAAAGCACACGTTAGTTTCATGAAGGCCTTTCTAGCTTAGAGTAGTAGAATTAGAACAGAAGCCACCTTCTTCGTATGCAGGGTATCCCGACTTTTGGAAAGCATTTTAGACTCTCAGTGGGTTTGGGGCGTCTGGGGGGCAAAGTCGGTTAAGCATCTGACTCTTGGTTTCTGCTCAGGTTGTGATCTCAGGATTGTGAGATCAAGCCCCTCATGGAGCCTTGTGTCGGGCTCGGCACTAAGCGTGGATTCTGCTCCAGATTCTCTTTTTCTCCCTCTGCTCCTCCCACTTATGCTCTCTCTCTCTTAAATAAATAAATCTTTAAAACATATTTACAGATTCTCAGAGGAGTGGATTAGCTATTGTGTTTCCTATCCTTCTGTATCCAAACTTGCCATCCCCTGATCCAGTGGTAGCTCTGTAGTAGGGTCTGGGCCTCTGGTTTCTTTTTAGATACACCCCGTAGAGGTTTTTGTTTGTTTGTTTTTAATTAGATAACCATTAAGTCCCCTGTTGGCCCCTGGCTACAGACCAGGCAGTGTAAGGAAATACACCAGCATCTTGTCCTGTAGAAACTTGTCACTCTTCATTTGAATTTGTTGACTTTGTTTCTCTCTTGAATTATGTAAAATATTCTATATGCTTCTTTTATGTTTTCCTTAAAAGAAACCTGAAACAGGCTCACGTTCCCTCTTTGGAAGGTCCTGTGTTCCGATTGCTCAGCAGGGAGCGTTCCATCCGTCGGATCCCAGGAGCGTCCCGACTTGGGGATGTGTGCCCTGGTGCGTTTCAGCCAGGGTTTGGGCACGTGGAACCGCTCAGGGAACGGGAGGGTGTCTTTGGTCAGTGGTGTGTGTCGCAGCCACCGGACACTGACACTCCAGAGCTTCGTGAGCTCGATCAAACAAGTCGCGGCTACTTTACTTTTATGTGAGTCTTTTTCATGAAGTCACAATGCAGCTTTGATTGCTCCTGGAGTGGCCTTCCTTTCAGATGGCAGAGGGCTCGGAAGCCAACTTGGGGTCCGCGTGGCATAGGCAGACAGGGCTCCGTCAGGGAACTTGGTCACCACATCGGTCCTTTTGACTCCCCCGGGTCGTTGTCTGCTCTTACATCTGTGTGTGTTTCGTTGCCCAGTGCTTCGAACTGATGCCCTTTTTAGGTTTAAGTTTGTCTGAAGACGAAAGTGGAGACCTTGAGTATGAAACTTCTGTTGCCATTTCTGTGATGTGAAGGCAGTTTGGTGGAGAATTATTTGTTCTGAGGTGGAATCACAGCCCAGAGTTGGGAATGAAGTCATCCCAGCCCCTTGTGCCAGGCCAAAACCCAGCCACAGAACCGATCCTTCCCTCGGAGTCAGGGACACAAATAGAACCATTTCAGAGTCCCGCGCTGGGGGAATTTCAGGGCCATTTGGCTGTGGTCGTTCCTCTTTCTGGTTCTAAGACGAGGCACGTTGTGCCGGGGCCAACTCCACACTTGCACGTTGTGCCAGGGCCTACCAGGAGACAGGCAGCAGCGAGAGAGGCAGCCCCCTCGTGAACAAGCCCCCCGATAGTTAAGCAGCAAGAAAAGGAAGGTCTGCTAGGGCTTCATCTACTCGTTGCATTTATTTACATGAACCCCAAGATTTATTCTTCACTTTGGCTTTGATTTACATTCTTTGTGGCAGTGCCCCCATGGAGAACTGGGGACTTTTCCTCCTCTGGCACCTCTGTGGTTTTGCACCAACTACCCTGGGCACTGTGGTGGCATCCCTGCTCCCTCTGGTGGAAGGACCTGGTCATCCGGGCTGGGAGAGCACCTCACTTCCGCCCCCAGAAAGATCCTGGCGAGACTGTGCGCTCAGATTACTCAGCCCTGCCATTCAGTCAGTCAGCAACAGGTATTTCCGGACTGATCAAGGCTGCAGAATCAACAGCAACTAAGCCAAGTCCCTGCCTCATAGAGCTATTTTGGGGGGCATTTCAAGTTTGTATCTGGAGTGCAAGTACCAAGAAACATAAATGAAGGCAAGTTGCCTTCTTCTTATTAAGAAAAAAAGAAAATAAAGTCTTACTGAATTTGGTGGACCCAACCCTCCAGTGTCTTCTTTTTGTGTGAGGGAAATCAGGAATTGGTGGAAAATAGCTTCTTAGTCTGTGCAGGCTCTTGTAATCAAATAGCATAGCCTGGGTGACCTCTAAACAATGAACATTTATTTCTCACAGTTTGAAAACTGGGAAGTACAAGGTCAGGGTGCGTGTCTGGTGAGGGCCCATTTCCTCCTCAATACAATCTTCTTACTGTAACCTCACACGTAGAAGGGGCGAAGGAGCTCGCTGGGGTCTCTGGTGTAAGGGCAGTAACCCTACTGCTGAGGTCGACACTCATGACCTGATCATCCCAAAGGCCCCGCCTCCTAATCCATCACCTTGGGGGTGAGGATTTTTTCATACAAATGTTGAAGAGGCACAAACATTCAGACTTCCAGGTATTTGGCAAGAGTCATAAAAGAATAGAAGTATACGTGGTCCGGGCGTCCCCGTGCGGCCAACACCCACAGCATCCTGGGAGAGAAGTGGCGGGGGCGGGGCTGAGTTGCCTTCTTCTTGAGCATTTTGTTCATTGCTCCCCCACCTGATGAAGTGTATTCAGAGCGAGTGCAAACAGGAGTTACATTAATCCAGATGTCTGTCGTAAAACCTATGAAATAGCTTGGAAATACGTGCTGTGCAAATAGAGCTTTATTATTATGTTATCAGTGGAAAGCCAAAAGTTGGACCGACATATTTTCCCTGCACATTCCTGGAAAAGGTTCAAAATATGCAAGCATAGAGGTGATAGCCAGTGTGAGCTTATCCCCAAGTCTCTGTTAACAAAAGGCCTACTACCAGCTTTAGTTTTATAGTTTCTGAGCATCACACAGAATCAAGAAAAAAAAAAAAAATCTCTCATTTCATGCCCAAGATGCCAGCAATGTCTTAGATTCTGTAAGGGACACAGTGAAGGTCAGGACTAATGGATTCTATCCTTAGCTGACTAGCCAGCTCACAAAATGAGTTTCTAGATTGTTCTAGAAATGAGAGCACAAGAACAGAGAAACTACAACAACAAGATCCGCATTACACACATACTCTGGAGGATGGATGCTCTGGAGGAAGCTTTATTTGCACGTACTATTTGAGAAACAGTTTTTAACAAAATTTTTAATTTTTCAAGGAACATATATTTATATATATGTATATGAAATCTTTACCTTGCACACCTTTTTAAAAATCACATTGTGTAACCTAGATATGTACAAATTTTACATGTCAGTCATACCTCAGTAAAGCTGGGGATGCATACATACATACATAAGTACATAAATATTTAACAACAACAACAACAACTAGCGGTAACAAAAACCTGGCCAAGCTCGGACTCAGAGGTTCTGCCCACATAACCACTGGATGAAGAGCAAGAGTGGAGGGAACCAGGAAGTGAGAAAACAGTCCGAGGATGTGTTAGCCTGAGGAGAGGGACCACTTAACCTTTACTCACTCTTTTTAACTGTGGTAAAACGCTGTCACAAAATCTACCATCTTTACCATTTTTTTTTTTTAGAGAGAAAGAGAGAGACAGCAAGTGATTGCAAGTGAAAGGGGTGAGGGGCAGAGAAAGAGAATTTCAAACAGATTCCCCGCTGATCTTGGAGCCCATTGTGGGGCTTGATCTCCCAACCTTGAGATCGTGATCTGATCCAAAACCAAGAGTCAGACCCTTAACCAACTGTGCTACCCAACTTCACTATTTTTAAGTGTGCAATTTAGCACATGGATCTCTCTCAGAAAAGAGTGACCCTGCTAGGACCATAAGTGTCTTCGACCCCTCCCAAGTGTAAACCGACTTCTCTAATTCCTGGGAGAAGTTACAAGTGTGGCACAAGCACAAATCCTAGTGGCGCACTGGAAATTGATAGTTTCTGTAAATTCATGGGCATAATGAATGTCTCCTTGTATGTGGCTGCTCTCTGATCTTCCCCTTTCCTTTCTGGGTGGTGAGTTTTCTGAAAGGAAGTCACTTCCTTTGTAGCACTTAGCACAGTGCCTTCCTTGGAGATGCTTCAAAGCTGTTGCTTGAGTGTCACCTTTTTTTGGGGGTGGTGGGGAGTGGGTGTGGTAAGTCATCTTTGGTCCATTCAGTGCAACTGCCCTACATTTGTGCCCCTCTGGGCCCCTAAGACGGAAGGAGGAAGAACAGCAGATAGGCCCCAGCAGGACCCCAGCCCTTCCCTCAGGCACCTCTCCTAGCTCTGCAAAGCCACCAAATGGCAGAGATGACAGCCCAGCAGATAGGGTGGGCCTTCTTCCAGAGCGAGGCCAAGGCAGCTGGCACCTATTGTCAAGTGAGTCCCAAACCAAAGTTCCATCTGTATCAAATGATGGTGATCATTGTAGCTTGGAGTTATGAAAACGTATTGACTCGGAGAGAATGGCAGTTTTTCCCTCTGGGCTCAGCCTGTCTGATGTTAGTCTGCTCATTTCAAAGAGCTAGACCAATCGATAAAGATACTATTCCAGAAGATGCTGGGGAGGCTGACCCCAGACGAGGCTGGCCAAGCGTGTGGCAGTTTGTATCACTTCTCTGTGCGTGGGGCATTGTGTGTTGAGAATCCTTCGCTTAGGGTCTTATTATGTGTCTCCTGGCCTTTTTGAAAAGGTACCATTGTGTTTTGGGGAAGGGACCAAAAAGTAGATTAAAATCTACTATTTTGACTAGAACCTTTTTTAACAATGTGAGATTTCATGGAGAAGTGTTTATAAAAATATGTCTCCTTCTGAATACAGATTACATTCTCTGTATTTGAGGAGTTCAAGTGGGCGCTCCCTGTAGAATGAATTCTGTATTTTCTGCCTCAAGTCCTTTTGAGAATGAGTGGAGAATACATAAGTTCTATGTTTCTCTTTTGTAGATTGGCTTTCAGTATTTCACATGCCAAGAAAATGTTACAAAATTAGGGCAATGCTCTAATGTATCTTTTTCCTAATGCTCTCTGAAGACAGGTTTTGTTTTGTTTTGGTATTTTGTGTCATCTCATAAGCCACTTGGTGGCTAGCAAAAACTGAAGGAGTAAGCCGGTATGCTAGAGAAAAAGTTTTCAGATCTCGATTGTTACCAGTTCAGAGTCCTTTCCCTTAAAGGGATCTCTGACAGTTTCTAAGAAACCTGATTGACAAGTGTGATGTCCTACCTTCAGGTAAATTCCGCTGTTACTGATGAACAAAACCCTCCTTTACCCTCTGTATTCTGCTTGAGGAACAGATGGGACCTGTACTTTTAAATTCCTACCTTCCCTCATCACTCAGTACCCCCCAGCCCAGACCGTCTACTTGTCACTTCAGAGGTCTTACTGGCATTTCTGCTTTGAAACCAACCAAAATGACTGCAAAAATTTTAGTGACCCTCCAGAACTTTCTCTGTGGGTTTTAGTCTTCAGGGATAATGAAACATTTCCTCAGAAACTTGGTCCAGCTGTATTGAAGGAAAAATCAAATTATGTATAAGAATTTAAATTGGCAAAAAAACAACCTAAATCCTGGTAAGTTTCACACCAGTTATAAATGTGTGAGACTTCTTAGCTTTTATAGTCGGAATGGAATACAAATAAATTGACCTATGAAAGTCAAGTAATTATGGATCTTTTTATTGTCACAGTGAACTACTTGACATTATCTAAAAAACATATTTTTGGGAGTGGGGGTAGGAAAGATGACAGGGTTTTAAATACACAGTATTATAAATAGGCATCTCAGACTGTTGTTGGTTCCATATCCACAGATCCTGGCTACTTAGACCAAGAGTGATGAATAGCAACGATTGTAAGAAGACATTTTTTAAAGGGCATTATCATGTGTTATTTTCACTTTTGGTACCATGAGGTTACAATGATACTTAGTGTTACTCTTTAAATAACCCTTAGCAAATAAGACCATCATATCTGTCCAATTGAGTCTTTCTTTCTTCGAGGTTTCTTTTTATCATTCGTATCTAGGTACTTAGAATCTAAAAATAAGTTACTAAATCTTCTCACCCTCTTTGTGCTCTCAGAGGACACTGATCTTATTTCTTAAGCATTTGTTCTTTAGCTGTGTCAGTCGTTGGAGAGGAGTCCTGCTTTTTTATTCAGCTGTTACTTTAGCCCTGATGGGTAGATGAAAAACCTAAATGAGCCCTAATAATTCTCATGTAATTAACAAGTACACCTATTAGCATGTCTCGGAGAAGACCGCTGCCTTTGCTGGGAAGATTTTCTTGGGCGTAGGAAGATTATTTTGCTGGGCCAGATCTGTTCTATGTGCTGACGGGACCTCATTTACAACCTTTGTTTTTTGAAATAGCTGGGCCTTCGACCCTCCAGAACCTTGCTGAGGGACAAGGGCTGGGGGGAAGGCTGGGCTTGGGAGAGGAGAGGCAGGCAGACAGACAGACAGAGGTGGAGCACTAGAATCAAAGCACAGGGACTGAAAAAGGCGAGTAGGACATCCATGTCAGGTGTGGATGGCGTGAATCATAGTATGTATAGACAGGCACTGCTCAGACATGTGTAATGGATTGGACCAGATGAGAGGCTGGGAAGAGGTGGTCTACCTTGCTAATTGTTTCCCAAGTGGGATCCACTTTGTTTTGATTCTCTCTCCCCACATAACATCTGAAATTCAATAGATTCACTAATCTTACATATGAGCTCATGACATACTACTTACTTCTCATGGGCTTCTAATTCTTAGGATGTGTTCCTTTGTTGGTGGTGGTGGTTTAAAGCTGCTTTATGGTTTCAGTGAACTGTTTTGGGAAACTATTGCACATATTTCATTATTTTAAAATTATCATTAGTAATTTCTAAGGAAACCACGTAGAAAAAATAAAACAAAAAACAAACGTGTACAGGCAGGAAGCTGTGAATCCGAAGTTTTGGAAACGAGGCAGGTCTGTCGTTTCACAGTTGTGCTCATTATACACCATCGAAACTCTGAGTTTGGAAAGACACATCTTGTCCTGTTTTCTGTTGAGTGGTGTTCACTTGGGGGGTAGATTCAGCATGTTGGTGTGTTTTGAAGATCTAGCCAGTAATTGGGTCTTGGAAATGCCCTGGAATCAAAAGGCAGGAGTTCAAATCTTAGAGCAATGAGAAAAGAAAGTATCTTAAAAATTCGGTCAGGCCATTGCCTTGCCTTAAACCTTTCTGTGACTTCTTGGTATCCTTAAGAATATAATCCAAAGGGTGCCTGCGTGGCTCAGTCGTTAAGCATCTGCCTTCAGCTCGGGTCATGATCCCAGGGTCCTTGGATCGAGCCCTGCGTCAAGCTCCCTGCTTGGTGAGAAGCCTGCTTTTCCCTCTCTCACTCCCCCTGCTTGTGTTCCCTCTCTCACTGTGTCTCTCTGTCAAATAAATTTTAAAAATCTAAAAATATACATATATAATCCAAAACTGAGGGTTTTGGAGGGGAGGGGGTGGAGGGTTGGGCGAGCCTGGTGGTGGGTATTGAGGAGGGCACATATTGCATGGAGCACTGGGTGTGGTACATGAACAATGAATCTTGGAACACAGAAAAAAAATTAACTGCATTTCTTCTCATTGTTGTGAAAAAATAAAAAATAAAAATTCATGAATATATTGCTAAAAAAATAAGAGTATAATCCAAAACCAACACAAAAATATAAAAAAATAATGTAACCCAAGTTCTTCAGGAGCATTCTGCGTGTGGTGGTCCCTGCTGTGTCTACAGTCTTGTCCCTTGTCACCTTTTCCCTTTTTGCTGGGCTGTAGTCACAAACACATTCTTCCCAAGGTTCTAGAAAACCCATTCCCCTCCCACCTCAGGGCTTTTGTGTTTGATGTTCCCTCCCCAGAAGCCCCCGCTCCCTGCTCTTTGCACAGCTGGCTCCCTTCAAAACCGGCTCAAAAGAGGCTTCCTCTGACCACCCATCTCAGACAGCCCTCCTGCCTGGGCTCTCATAGTGTGGAAATAATTTTCTTTGGAACACGTGTCATCCAAGCATTTTAGGTAATTACTCTTTTCTTCCTCACTGTCTCTCTCCCTTCTGGAAGGTAAGCTGGTCGGCTTGTTGAATGACAAATCCCCAGTGCCTGGCCCTGTTCCTGGCTATGTAGGTGCTCCATAAAAAAGTTCGGGTGAATGGGAATTTGAGTCCAGAGCTGAAGCGCCGAACTTGTGAATCTGTGGAAAAGAAAGGAATCGGGAAAGAAAAAAACAAAACCAAACACAAAGTCTTGGGACTAGCTTACTGAATTTTAGTGTTCGTTTGAAACACAGAGAATGAAAATCGCCCATTAAAAAACCAGAAATTTAAAAAAAAGGAAAACATTTTTATATTTAAAGCGAGTCAAGCATATAAAAAAATCTCATGATTACAGAGCACAGACAAATGAAAATCAATTTAGCTTAGTTCCTCTAAATTTTTTTTAGAAAGAAACATAAGACGTTCAAATCTTAAAATTCAGAGAAGAATGTTAAAACATTGGACAAATGCTAAGATATCTCTTCCTGGCCAATTTTAAAAGAAAGGGAGTGGGAAGAAGAAACAAAGTTGGAAGGTAAATAGGAAAAGGGGGTGGGGAAAGAAGGTAACAGGGAAATGGGGTGCCAACAAGAGAGGAAGGGAAGGAAGGAATGATACTCTGAAGACTCTGGTCACGTGTGGGGTTGGAGCGAGTTCCCTCTGCCCTGCGAGATACTCCTCAGGTGAGCAGCCATGGCTCGGGGTTCTGGACGTGCCCCATGGGATGGAAATTGATTTTAGAGCAGAGAGCCCGTCTCCAGAGCAATGGCTGATGATAGCCACAGACCAGGTGAAATCCAGCCAGCGCTTGGACTTGGCCAAAAGGACAGAAGCTCCAGTGTTTTCTAAGCCCCAGGCACTTGTGATCTGGAGGCCTTCCCGTCATCTGCACAGTGAAGTGGAAAATGGCGCCACTCACAGTGAATGGTCTTGTTTTTGTTAGAGTGGCAGGTAGCAGCGCCCTGGATCCTGGGACCCATCTGGGGGCCTTCGTGATGGAGTTTTTGGGTGGGCGAAATTTGCTTTGGTAAGACTAATGCAGGTTCTGACCTTGGTGGAGGAAGTGATATTTAATGTCACATAAAATCCAAATGAATTATTCTCTGGAGAGTCGTCCGCTTGGCATTTCTTTCCTATTTTTCTTCCTTCCTAGGCCAGCTCAATTCCATTAAAAATTCTGTTAGCTAAATGTCAATGGGTTCAGCATGTCTCCTCTCTATGCCACACATTGAAATTTTCCTATAAAAGACTATTTTAATGTGTTAGAGATAAACAGAATTTTATTAATGCCAGCACCATAGATCTACATATACAACTCAATACCCTGTGTGGAGTCACGTTTACCGGGGTCCTCTTATTATTCTTCTCAATTCCTGATGACAAAATACTTAGTTAGAAACCAGGAAGAGGGAAAGTAGGTTTGCTGCCAGACTGAATTGCTGGAGGGTGAAGATTTGCATCGAGCACTCTGGCTGCTGGGCTTAATTAGGCCCCGCAGTTTCCTAAAAGAATTCAGTCCAGAGTGTTCTCTTAGTCGTCTTCAAAGAATTAGCCAGCCTTGACTGTGCCAGGTTGGGAAATTTACTGGTTTATTAAGAAAAGGCATTTTACAGAAACCACATTAGAGGATTTTGAGCTATGCTGGCGCTTTTGGTTCCCTGGTGAAGAATCAGTGGTGTTCGTCCCGTGTCTGCTCTGAGGAGCTTCTGGCCATTAGCACCCTGTGGGCTGACGTTATCCACAGGCGGCGTTAGGAGTGAACTCATTTTGGAAAGTTGGAATGTTTCAGGGCAGAAACACCCGTATCTTCTTTAGTACTCAAGCATTTACAAGTAACTGCTATCATCTATACCACTCCACCTTGTAAACCGCCAACAATTGAGGCCTTAGTGGACAACCTTTAGCTTTGTTCAGGATAATAATCCACCATCAAATAAAGCCATAACCCAGGCTCATTAGAAACACCACAGGCCTCCTGCGACATTGCTATTGTCATTCTTCGTACCAACTTACTTCTCAGGCCGATGTTATTATCCTGAGGACATAAAGCTTGGCACAGAGCTGCACCGTGGATGGAATCAGCAAAGGAAGTAAACGCTAATCTTATGAGACAAGAGACACTCTGCCTCAGAAAGTGGTTTTGAGAAGAACGGCAGTGGTCTGCTTCAGGAAGGAGAATGGGAATAGAATTCACTGCAGGATTCAGAGTCACCACCCCGAAGACCCCAGGGGCTCCTTGTCTGCATCGGGCTTCATGAGTCTCTCGCCTGATGTTCTTTCAGACGTGACCTTCTGGTCTCTGAGGGACCAGACTCCTTCCTGAGGAAGGTAGAATCAACTCAGAAACTAGGAAGGGTCAAGAAATAAAGGGAAAAGAATGCAAAGAGAGGAAGCTTTGGAGGCCTCTTTAAAGATTTTTGAGTTGTCCATAAATGTGGACTGACCGACTTTGGCAAGAATGACTTGCTCTCTAAGATGAAGTCTTTGACTCACACAGCCATGCTTGACTTGGTACCCTTTAAAGTAGATTTTAAATTCTTATCTGGGTCCTTCTAGTCTGTTTCTGATCCTGAGTGCCCATAGTTTCCGGGCTGTCACCAGCTTGCCTTCCAATCCCATCTGCTTTGAAGACATGGCACCAGATGCCCATCGGCATGCCAGCCTCTGTCTCTGCCGGTGACGCCTCACGATAGTCAGGACACTGAAATCCTTTCCTTTCTGAATGCACATACATTGTTCTATCATGACGCCTTCCTCCGGCCCCACCCCCCCGCCTCCCTTTTCGTAAGTCTTCCATCTCTGAGCACTTTTGCGGACACACAGTGTTTTTCCTTGTTTTCTTGTCTGTTGTGTTCGCTGATGTCATCGTCAGCCAAGTACCTTAAATGGTACCTGGCATGTAGCAGAACCTCAAAAGATTTATTAAATTGAACATCTCTGGTGGAATCCCATCCCTTAAAAGTAAACCCAGGATCATCTAGTTTAAAACACCAGTCTCACGTCGCTAGTAAACCCCACCTTTTCCCCTTGCCTCCAGCACTGGGTCTCTTGGGGCTTCAGGGACCTGGAGAGGGGGAGGGGCAGGACTATTCCTTCCATCCTCCTCCTCTTCCTCTCTTATTCTCTATCTCCTCCCTTATTTTAGAGTGGGGAGGAGAGCTGTGTGTCCCTCACATCACTGGCCTTGGGTGCAGTCCTCTTTCTGCAGCTGTGGCTCCAGTACCCCCAGCTGACGGTGGGTGCCTACCAGGTGGCAGACATCCACATTCTGGCCTTTTGTCCTACCCAAGGGAGTGTTCTCGTGAGTCCCTTTAGGGAACTCTCCATTGCATGATTCCCAGGTGTGGGACATCCAGTGTCAGCTCTGTTCTATCTAGCCACCCGATGCTGTAACCCATTGTCTTTCTTCCTGAGGTCCCTATTCTCTGCAGACCGCCATCTTGAAAGGGTCCTGGCAAGGAGACTGATGGCTGCTTGATCCACGGGAAGCTTGTACATCCTTGCCTCCCCCAAGTGACCACCACCTCCTCTCTGCCCTGCCTTTTCTTTCCAGTCCTCTTTTCACTGGCTCAGGTAGGCTCTGAGCAGATCAGCAAGTCTGCTGACCTAGTAGTCACGTGGCTGGGGACCAGGTGCCCTTTCACACAGGCCTCTCCAAAGGAAGTCTCTCGACTAGTCACCTCTCCTGTCTTCGAGGGAGAGAGAGGGGATAGAGATTCCAGAAGGAGGGAGGGAGAAGCCATAGCTGCTCTCACTAGGTAGGCAGAAGACTCGGAACAAATGACTCCCCCTCCTTTCTTTCCCTCTGTCTTCTCTAGGCTGGGAAAGGAGGACGAAGGGGCATGCAGGGAGTGAGGTCGGCTAGCCTCACAGAGAAGGGTCTTTTCCCAGCCATGTGCACTCTTTAAAAGGGAGAGCACTGGACCATCTCTGACCTTGGTTTTCCTTCCTTGGTTACCAGGATGGGTCAGCCACACAAGCCCTTCTCAGCGTTCTTCTGCTCAGTGATAGCCCCCACCTCTCTCTCTCTCTCTCTCTCTCTCTCTCTCTCTCTCTCTCTCTCTCTCTCTCTCTCTCTCTCTCATCCTCTGCCAACTGGCGGGGAAGGGGCGATGTCTATCTGTGCAATAAAGCTTGTCTGTGCACCAGGGCTGTGGTGTGTTCTTCAGATTGCAAACTGTAGAGTCACAAGGCATTTCAAAATCCTCAGTTCATTTTTAGTCTTGCTCTCTTAAAGCTCATTACATATGAGAAATAGCGGTTTATTTCATTTCTTCAGTATAGCTTCTGATGGTAATTTATTTTTGAAGAACTTTCCTTGGAGAGTCACTTACCTAGAGACACCAGAGTGATAAGGCATATAATACCCTGAAATTAAAAAAAAAAAATCCCATTATTCTTGTGAGCATTCATCTGGCTTTCACTATAGCATTAAAGTCCAGCATAAGGCACATTTGCTGACAGCTGGATTACTTGGGTTCTGGCGAAAGAGCATGAATTGACACTTGTGTGAAATTCCTCAGCAGTGCCTTGCATGTATATTTATCATGTGTCATAAAAGGACACACAGATTGCTTAAGACCTTCTGTCGTTAGAGGCCTGGATGCCTACCACGAGCCATCACACTTGTGGTACCTTGAAGAGAATTGAAAAAGATTCTGGATGAGCATATGTAACATTTGTCTTTTCTATTAGTGCTTTAGTTAAATCAGCCCTCTAATCAGACAACTTATGAAATTTTAAGTAATGCAATTAGAGCCAAACAGAATGCAACCCTCAGATGTCTGAAGCTCTTAATTGGGTAACAACTTTTTGGTAATGTTTTACCGAATGGATGACGTTGTTCCATTAGGGCTTAGTTCAATGTTTGATTGGGAAATCTGGTAGAGCAGGCCTTCCCTGCGTCCTCTGAAGATTCCAGGCAACACTGGTTTTCATTGTTACACCTGTCAGCCAAGAGACCACATTTCATCTGTGATGATTATTGTAGCATCCTAGAAATTCTAATCCCCATCACTATGTCATGCTGAAAAATGACAGGATATTCCAGAGTGGATAAGATGCTGTAAACAAATCAAGAGGAGTCTCAATTATCTTTATTAATGGAAGGGATTCAATTACATTAAGTGTTCTTTTTCTTTAATCTAATGGCACCATTGACTTTGACCTGGGGTGGTGGTTGTGGCCCTTTGCCACTGGATTTGAGCAGACAGAACTGTCTACTTTGGTGAGTCAGGCAGAGGTGGACACGCTGCTCAGAGCCACCTGGGAGATGGCAGGACAGAAGGTCACCAGGTTGCACGTGGGAGCAGGACTTCCAGTGGCCCAACCCCACCTTCAAAATTAAAAGACATTTTTGAAATCATCTGTGAAGCCTGGTGGGTCTTGTCCTCCATTGCAAAGCTTGATCCTTGATCTTTCTGAGTCTGTCCTTCCATAAACTACGTTTAACAACAAGTAATAATAACAGTAAATTGCTTCCCTTTATTGAGTGCCCGCCATGGGACAAGCCCTGTGCTGTGTGCTTTCCCATATTAGTTCTTTTTATATCACTCTTGCAAGGGAGCTCATGTGTGGTGAGCTTATTCAAGGCTCACTAAAGGTCATACAGCTCATCCAAGTGGTGAGGCCAGGATTTGAACTCATGTCTGTCTTGATTCCAAGGCACCGGATGCTGCCTTCCCCCAAAGGTGGAACCAGAGATGGGGTGAGCATCACACACATGGTTGTGAAGCTAATTTACGTGTTTACGGCCATATTCTTTATGTTGCGCTTACCACCCTACTCTCTTATGGCTTTATTTTTAAGCAACACAGAAAGATCTATTGTATCATTGCCGTTCATTTTTCCCATAATTGTATTCTCAGCCTGTGCGATTGACAAATTGTTGAGCTTTTCTTGCCTCCCTTACGCTCTCATGTATTTCTGAAATGCATCTTAGATTAAAATTTCTCTCCTGAAAGGCATCGTTATTTTCCAAAGGAGCCTCTCAAGGATGCAGCCTCCGCTGCAAACACCATGCAAATTTGCCCCCACAGCGCAGGGAATACACAGATTGACGCAGGAGGACCCCATCCACCCTGCAGCTCACACCTGCAGTAGTGTCTGTTGCTTCCTTGCAGCGTGCGACTTACCCCACACCAGTCAGGTGGGTCTTGTGCAAGCCACAGGGCCAGGCTTACCCTCCTCTAGCTGAGAAAGCCTCCCTCCCGAGAGCCGTCTCTGCCTCCGCCCACCTCCCACATGGCATCCCGCCCAGTACACTTCTCCCAGCCTTAAACTCAGAGGAGGTGGTGATTTTTTGAAGTTCATGTGAACCACACATTGGTTCTGTCCCATTACCCCTTGTCCGTTAGTTAGAACTCTGATTCCCAAGCCAGATTCCCTCAGGGACCCACCTGAGTACTTGCTAAATAGGCATGCCAGTGCTTCACCCCAGAACCTCCAGGGATGGGGTTTAGGAATCATTTTTACCAAAGCTCTCCAGGTAATTCTGTTCTTACCCAAATCTAATTCTGCTGTCTTAGAATAAGAAATGGAATTCGCACTAAATGGGACCTAGGGGGCTGTAGCAATCCACATGTGTGTGCCGTGGGGAGCTTCGAGGCACGTGTGCAGGGAAGCGCCTTGTCTCTTCCCCTCCAGGAGCCCTGGCAAACAAAGCCTGATCGCTGGTTCTAACTGCTCACGTAAAAAGAAGGGACTGAAGATTATAATGGAGGTATAAATGCAACATCTTTTTAGTCAGGAACTGTCTTCTAAAGATAGTGTTTTAAAAACCCCATTGCTTTTTAGCAAAAATTGGTGATGGTTAAGTAGTGACAGGAGGATAGAAGTGAAAAATATCGATAGTAAGAGTTGCAAGGCACTGAAATGTTGTAATTCGATCTCCACCCAGAGAAAAAGTAATCATAATAATCAAAAGCTAAGTGATTAGTGCCCAGTAACAAAAAAAATGAAGCAGGTGATCAGCAGGGTTCCTGTCCCTTCCTATTAGCAGAGAGAGAGATTTGGGCACTTCGCAATTTAATGACGGGTTGTATCTCAGCGGGTCAGTTGTCTGTCGACTGTTCAGAACGTACAACACCCTGGCCCTTGGATATGAAGTAGCTTCATCTTCGTGCCGGGTACCTGTGTCACAAAGGGCTGGGTGCCCTGTGCTCACGACACTGGGCGTGGCTGAGCCCTCATCTCTCCATGGACGCCCTGTGGCGTGCCACCCACCTGGCTGGCACTGAAGGGTGGCCTGTCCCTGGGATGGTTTTGTGCTCTCGCTTGGCTGCTCTCTGCTCCGTTACTTAATCTGTGCACCATTCACCCCAGACTTGTGGCATCAGTCCTCTTCCGACGGCAGCTAACTCAGCATCTCCCGTTTATTCAGTGACTGTTCAGTACACAGGTTCTTCGTGTAGGAAGGAAGTGGGCTACCAGAAAGATCTGGGAACTAGGCAGACTTAGCTTAGCTCTGGCCTGTCACTTAGCTCCGTGAGCTTGGGCAAGTAACTTCTGACGTCCTTGCCTCCATCTGTTCTTCTGTGGAATGGGAATAAAAGCACCCCATGAATTTTCAGCTAGTGAGGGAATGTCTCCTTGCACGTAGATTCCTCTCCAGGAGCTTTGGATATAAGCATCAGTAATAAACAGTCCCTCCCCACAGAGCTTTCACAGCCTAGGGAGAGAGACATTTGTATGAGAAGAAAAGTCACTATAGTGGAGACAGTGACAGAGACCTCTGCTTTTTTCACTTTGTAGGCCAGTGCCCTTTATCCTCTGCCCTCTTCAGCAGGCACCCCCCCTCCCTTGGCCTGCTTTCTTCTTCATGATGATTTGCTCATATCTCTGCTGCCTGGCCTTACAAGCCGAGAAATTGGCTTTGTATCATGTTTTATGAGAGCCTCCTTCCCAGCAGGGTGGGCATGGGCTCCGGAGAGGAAGGAGTGAGTGGGGGATGTGGCGTTTGTAAACACGGCGCCTGTGATGGGAGAGGGCGTGGTCCGTGACCCTTGGGTCCACGCAGCCGGCAGCTGGAGAGTTAATGAAGTCACATGTTCCCTAAACGTGTATGCCCGCGCGTGTCTGTGTCTGTGCGTGCTCACACGCGTACTCCAGGACTTACACGCACACAATTTATTAAAAGTTAAACCTCCAGGGAGATTATGGACGGCAGAAAGGAGGGCAGAATCATTAAACCAACCCTCTATCTGGGAGTCACGCGGTTTGAGGGATTCCTTTTGTTCTCTCGTTAGACTCCATCTCGGAGTGGGACTTTACCTTGAATGACCGCTTCCCCCTTTTGGTTCTGCTGGATGGCAAGGGCCTCTGACCTCCCAAGGAGGACCCCTTTTCTCTGACAAATGAAGATCCTTTCCATCAAAATCCATTCTCAGCTTGGGATCTCAGGGCCAAGTGTTGCATTTGAAAATTAAACTGTGGTCCTGGCAGGTTGGTTTCCGCGTAACGCCGCACGCAGAGCTGGCACCGTATGTATCTGTTGGCTGCATCTTCATTCTAATGAGATGCTGCTTTGGTTTGTTTCCTGGGCGCCGTGTAGACAAGGATCCGTCTTTTTTTGTGGCCGTGACGGGGAGCAAGATGTGTGCGCATCGATCACGGGCCCCTGAAATCCCTGCTCAGTCTCAGCTGTGAGCCGAGCGCCGGAGGCAGCGGGGCCGTGTCCCGCTCACTTCGACCAGTGATTAGACACGGCGGGGTTTTGGAGGAACTCCTTACAATGCACGCCAGAGGATTACGGAATGTAAAATAAATACCTGGCGCCCGGATGGCTGGGAGAGAGGCAGGAATCTGCATTCTGAGGCTCCTTATGAGCCTGCACGGCATTTTGGGCACCTGGAGTAAAGGTGTGTGAGGTAGCTGGCGTGAAGAGCCGAAATTCATCCCCTCCGCCCGGGGTTCTTTCCAGTCCCTCCCTAGCTAAGAACACAGGTCAGGGATTTAGCATTATGCTCTCGTGGGTCTGGGTTTGGCTGTATTAGAACATACATTTTGGACAGGGTGTTCAGCAGGGCGTCCAGTCTTGCCTTCTTTATGTTAGTGCCATATTTTTAATGGCACTAATAGCTCTAACAGTTCTCTGGACGCAGGTTGCCTTCCTGGTTGTGCTATTACCGATTCAATTACTAAGATGGCCACGTGAAACACAGGTTCTGCTGGCTGCATCTTCTGGATACTAGCCTCTCGTGCTCGACACTTGAGATTCCTATCAGCTTGTAGCCTCATCCTGGATTTCCCACTGGGGAGCAGGGTTGGGGGCTCCCGTCGGCAGAGAGTCTGAAGAAACTGGGCTGCTCTGTGCAGCTAAAGAATTTAAGAATACAGTGATTGTTTATTGTTAGTTTCGCTAGTAGGAGACTGGGAGTGGTTTTCCTTTGTTTGGCTGATATTTATTCTGCATCTGCTGTGCCCAGAGTAGTGTATGAGGCCCTGGGGTAGGAGGGAGAACAAAATAGCAAACCCAAGCTTTGGGAGCTTAGCAGATACATTAGAATCAATTCAATAGCATGTTACAAAGTGATACGTATTGTGGGGGAAATACATTGAACAGGGCAACCGGACTTGGGGGATCCAGGGAACAGTGGTATAGACCAATTAGCACGTGGGTTTGAAAAACCCATTGGATTCTTTGAATAGGCTGAATTGATGTTCTTTGGATGCCATTATATTATCATCTTGTTATTTTATTTAACCTCTGTTGGCTCACCCCCTGCCTCTATTCATAGTTTGTAAGCAATTTGAAGACAGGAACTGAAAATCCTAAGTCCTGGCTTCCCCTACAGCACCGATTCCAGTGTCACCCACGATATAGACACTCGATAGATACTGAATGAATTTATACATTTCCATCAGCAAGAGGCAAGTGTGACCTTGGGCTTGGCTGTTTCAGCCCACACAGAGTATATTCTGGAAATGTGTGACTGGGCTGTTTCCCTAGGGTGGAAGGTAGTATCGCTACACCCCTTTGCTGAATGGTTCCTAGCAATTGTCTCCCTGCAGCATAGCATGCATGATGAGGAACACTCTAGAGAACTTATCTTTCTTCCCTCCTCTGGAAAAGTTCGTTTCCTTACTATGGAAGTCACAGGAGGGAAGGTCACTAAAGGCTTGACCTAAACCAACTAGGAGCAGTTGTCTCTCTGTGTATGTTTTTCTCTGAAGAGCTTCAGAAATTGTGGTCTGATCCAAGGTTTTCGGTCAGGAAATTCTTTGTTACCTGCATTGTCAATTACTTGAAGCCCATTTGTCTTTTTCGAGGTGGGCTGTGGTGGAGGCCAACAAGCTAGCTGACGTTGTGGCGTGAGCCTTGTCGGTGACCGTCAGGGGCCCTGCTTGTGGTGCTCTCAGCCCTTCTGGGGCAAACCCCCCTGCCCCACCCCCAGGCATTTTCTTCAAGCCTGTGTTCTATTGAGAGATCCGCTGATTGTGAGGAACAACTTGTGCTCAGAATAACTTAAGGGGTAAGGGAGGCCTTTGTCGGAAGCGTAGCGAGGCCACTAACAGAAGTTAAGATCTGGAGTCCAGTCCCTCACAAGGGACTAGAACTGGTGTGTAACGTGGACCTCTGTGACAGATAAACCCCAGACGCCAGCAGCTTGGTACAGAAATTCATCTGTCTCGCTGAGAAGCTTCAGTCGCTGGGCAGGGTGAGCTGTGCCGCACACCGTCATTCAGGACCCCAGGGTGACGGCGCTGTGCTGGCTTCCCCCTGGACACCGGGTGTCCAGCAGACGGGGGCGGGGGGAGTAGAGGGCTGCACAGGTGGTGTGATCGGCATGTCTCGGAGGGGGCATTGATCACTCCCGCCCACCGCCTGTGGGCCAGAACCCAGCCACATGGCCGTGGCTTACCTTGAGGGAGACTGGGAAGCACACCCCAGCCCTATGCCCAGGAGGAAAGGGAAGTGGGCTTGGAGGACGGTTAGTAATCTCTGACACAACCACGAGCTCCAGATCCATCTGGAAGCAGGTCGGCCGTGTCGTTGGCTAGACAGAGAGCTGTGTGTCCTTCTGTGTTCCATACTGTTTCGATGCGATGAGAAGGGGTGAAAGGTGCTGCTTTTATGAGAGAGGAAAGGTACATCCTCTACAACCTTCCATGAGTCCCGTAGTCTCCCAGGTGGACACTGGTCTAGCTGGCCAGAGGAGGTGTCAGGTTAGCATTCGGTGAGGCCCATCATGGGTCCCCTTGTCCTTTGCCCTGGAGTAAAAGGTCAGCCAAGCTGAACGCATATTCTGTGCAGGGCTCACCTCAGAAAGCTAACAACAGGCATTGAAATAATGTCAATGTAAAATATGTTAAAAAAAAAAAAAAGTTTTCCCTGGAGACGCTGACCTAAATTTTGAGGCAGGCTGTGAGAATTTGCCTTTTTTAACAAGAAAAAGATGATTTTTCCCAAGTCATATTGGTTCACATCTGTCTTGGCGCTAGGTAATGCACGTTCCTTCATCCCCGAGGGCCAGGGCTTCACTATCTCTCCTTCATGGTTTCTACGATGTATTTTCTTCTGAGTAGAGCAGTGGGGCCCACGCCCTGCTCCTGAGTCCCGCCACACAGCTGGAGAGTGCAGACGAGTTTGGGATCCGGCATACGAGGAAATGTGCCTGCGTGTATGTCGGGGGGGGGGGGTGGCTTTAGGCTCTGCTAGGGAGTGCGCCCCACCGTCCCTGTCCCTGTTCAGGGTTTAGGATAGCACAGCAGTCCCGGGGATGAGAGAGACAGTCAGTCTGGCCACCCCGCAGAGGGCTGCCCCCTGGGGTACGCAGGCCGCCTTCCTCAGCAGGGGGACCTGAAGCGTCTTCTGTGGGGGCTGCGTGTGCTGAATATTTCCCAGTCACTTCTCATAAATGTTGGGAAATGGAAGTGTTGTTGCCAGTGTGTTAGGTAGAGGTTTAGGGAGCGGAATTCTTTGCTTGGGTTCAAGAGAACGTGTTGCAAAGAGAGAAATCTGTACCCAGGTAGCCTCAAAGTTCTGCGTTGTACAGGGAGGGATCACGTCCCTTGTGTTTTTAATAACGGAATCAACCGCTGAGAAAAGCCAGGCTCAGGGAGGAAGTCGTTGGGAAGATGCCGGAGAGTCTCCTCTCTGTTCTTTGTGCCAGAAGCGATGGGTTTCTAATGATGACGGCAGGTGAGGTAGCTGTTGAGTGTGTCACCGGGTTTCAAAATATCTCTGTGTAGTCGCTGTGCTCTTCATGCAGTAGAACGAGTGCACTTCGTCCTTTCTCCAAGGACGTAACCTAATGGTTTTCTCTTTCCTTTTCTTTATTCTTTGCTTCCCAACCTGGGGATCTGCCACTGTGTCCCATTGCAATGAAATTCCTTCACCTCTTTTGCACCAAAACAAAAAGGTAAGGAATGGCAAGTGGTATTATTTTGCTGAAGCAGCCCCTGCCTATGTTCTGATTGTGGAGAATTTTTTCTTTTTTCTTTTGAAAGAAGAAGTGATTGATGGTGAGGCCCTCTGTTCTAGAATCCGTGTTCGGCTGTTTGAGTTCATCATTCCTGGGGCCTGGTGTTGAGCAAGGCACAGGTTGGGGGCTGGGGGGGGGGTCTTTTCGAGTGTCTGTTGCTCAAAAATGGGTGCAGTTCATAGGTGGTTCATGGTTAAGCTGTAGAAAGACTGGGATGTTACGTGAAAAGGAGGTGAGAGGAGTGACAGGACATATACTGTGTCTTCACACTTTGAAGCAAACTTAGTCCAACTGATAATGAGCGCTGTTTGGGGTTTTATTAAACTTGAGGGATGGTAGGGGAGAGACGGTTTGTGTTCTCTGCCAGTGGGAAAACTTACAGTTTTATAGTTGCAAAACTCTGTGTATCTATGTATCATCTATCTGTCTGTAGGTTTTGTTTATTGTGGTTAAAACCACATAACCTAACATTTACCATCTTAATCACTGTCAAGTGTAGAATTCAGTGTTGAGTACATTCACATTGTCCTGTAACCAGTCTTTTCCATCTTGCAAAATGGAAACTTCTTTACGCATTAAACAGTAACTTAACTTCCCTTCCCCCTCTCTCCCTAGCCCTTGGCAACTACTATTCTACTTTTTGTTTCTATGAGTTTGACTGCTCTAGACATATAAGTGGAATCACGTGGTACGTGTGTTTTTGTGACTGGCTTGTTCGGCTCAGCATGATGTCCTCCAGGCTCAGCCGTGTCGTAGCATGGGGCGGGACTTCTCAAGACTGCATAGTATGCCGTTGTGTAACCTGTCCATATTTTGATAATCCATTCATCTGTTGATGGACATTGGGTTTTTTTTTTTTTTTCACTTCTTCACTACGTGAATAGCACTGCTGTGAACACGGGTGCCCCAAAAGTGCCACCATATCTTTTGATTGGATGAGCTCTGCTAATACCCACTCCCGAAGTGAATTCTCATCGTCTCTTGTTTTATTACATTTTCAGCAGAGCCAAGCCCTCTAGTGTTAGTGGCTCCCCAGGCTGAATATTTGAGGTTCAGTCTGTGGCAGGGACGTATCTCCTGACCTGTAATCCAGCCCTATCTTCTCTCCCCTACTTCCCTTTCCTATATGTTTCGGGAAGCGGCTGTGAAGGCACATGCTTGCCCACCCCCCCCCATTACTCTCACCCCCAGATGGTGGTCCTTTGTAACGTATGGATGCAGGTATTTCCCTGGTAACATGTACCATCTCATGGGCGTGGTGTGATGTGAGCTGAGAGTTAGTGATGCAATCAGACCTTATTCTCGGGAGACTCGGGAGACACTCAGTCTGTTGCAGTAGTCCGTCCAAAGAGAGGGGAGTGTTGTGTGGGTCTGAAAGGGCAGCTGGTCTCCCTTTCCTTCCAGTTTTCTACTGGGGCACACTAGATCAGGCTGTGGTGAATGTCACCTGAGTCTGTTTTCTACAGGGCTCTGGGCACAACAAACCTGGGCCCCTAAGGACCTAAATTTCTGATGGCTAAAAAGGACTGTTTTCCAAAAGTTCTGTGGAGTGCCCATACATGCGTGACGACAGTGGAAAGTATAGGAGCTCAGGACATGCGTTGTAGGGGCGTGGAGTAACCACGGTCCCTGATGGTCTACGGGAGGAGCCCTGATGGGCAGAAGTAGGTCCCACTTTTGGACTCACCTTTGGCTGGGCAAATTGAGAAAAAAAGTAACCATTTTCTGGTGTGTTAAAAACAGGTATTAGATCTATAAGAAAGCATCAAGAGGATGCTTCCATTTCCATGATATTTTCATGCCTTGTGATACCCTCTTCACTGCTTGAGAAGGTAAATGAATGGGTACGATTCCGTGGCCATATCAGTGGTTTTGAGAGTGCATCCTGGCTGAACTCAGTTCTTGGGACAGACAGCACACTTGGGCAACAGGGTCTGCGGAGAGGGGGTGGGAAAACCGAAGAGTGTAATCCACGTGAGGCCTCAGAGCAAGATGAAGACACTCCTCGGGCATCACGTGGTGCTCCAGCGGGTGCCGCCCGGGCCCTGAGGCCTCCTGCGCCAGGACGCTGTGCGTCGTTGGCACCTGGAGCCGCCGATGGCAGTTTGGAAACCATTTTCTCTGCCACGTATTTTGCGTATATTTCTTGATGCTTCACCTGGGAAATCAGGGCGTGTGAGATGACACAGAGGGCCTTGGAGCCAGCCAGTTGTGCCGTGGAAGCAAGACTGTGCACCACTCATGTCCGTTCAGTGATCAGGGTGTTTGCTAGCAATCCCGGGGCCAACCATGTCCTGACAATCAGGAATGATTTGAGAGCAGGTTCTCTTTCATCTTCTATGGGTCTGGAGGGTACCTCTGTTTCCCCTGCCACCCTGGAAATTAATATAAGTGATAGAATACAATGAATCTTCCTTGTGGTTTCGCTTCCTTTCACATGAATTTGGAGGTAAGTGAGGTTCGACAGTGGACACTGTTCAGGATTTTTATTTCAGTGCAGTTTAAAATGAAATAAAAAAATACACAGTAGTACTTGTGATAGGGGTGGGACTGATGAGAAAGGAGATGGTTTTAGAGCATTGTAGTCATCAAATCACCACAAACGAGGCAAGTAGAAATGCCCAGGAGTCCTGCTGAGGGACTGTTTTGGGTTTTAGGAGAAACAAGATCTGGACATTATTCATATTAGGACTTACAAATGACCTACGAGAGGGGAAAAGGAACAGGTAGGGTGGGTCGGGAAATGTCCTTTGGAGAAAAGACACAGGGAACCGCTAAAGATCAGGAAGTGGAACAGATTCCAGAGGGAGTTCGGGATGAGCAGAGAAGACCGTCCGTGCCCGGGTGCACGGAGCGCAGCCCCAGATTTCCTCATGTATACTGGGATTGTGCAGGGGATAGGGGATCGGCCCTAAAACACGATAGAATCACCTGGGGCACTTTAAAAATATGCCAGTGTCAGAGCCCCATGCCAAGGTGATGAAATTGGAATTTCTCCAGGCAGGACCCTGTCTGGACGTTCTATTTTCTAAAAGCTTCAGAAATGATCTTTGTGCGCAGGCAGTGTTGAGAGCCGCCGATCAAGAGGGAAGGAAAGAGAAATGCTAATGAATTTGTTGAGGGGCAGGTACATGGTGAGCCTTCAGTGTCGTTTTCAGTAACATCATGAGGCTAGAAGGAGGCCAGACTCTGGAAGGTTCGGAGAGGAATGAATGAACAGCAAGGGCCCACAGGTGGGAAGCACGTAGTCAAGGGATTTGGCAGGAAACAAGGTTTGACTGAGGAGTTAAGAGGAATAAGAGCGGGGTCAAATAAAGGGTGTTCTGTTTTTTTTAAGATTTTATTTATTTACCTGACAGAGAGAGAGAGAGATCACAAGCAGGCAGAGAGAGAAGGGGAAGCAGGCTCCCTGCTGAGCAGAGAGCCCGATGTGGGGCTTGATCCCATGACCCTGAGATCATGACCTGAGCCAAAGGCAGAGGGTTTAACCCACTGAGCCACCTAGGTGCCCCTGTTCTGTTTGTTTTAAAAGATAATGAAGTGTCCGCAAAGCTCCTCAGGAGAGAGGAGGGGTAAGCGTAGGATGAGATATCATTAAGAGTGGGCCGGTGTGACCGCAGACTCACAGGGAGGAGAGTTGAGAGGACCTTCCTGCTTTAATGAAGAATGAGGGCAGACGTGGGACACACCCACCAGAAGGTTGGCCTACTCTGTCCTCTGGCAGTGAGGCTCTCCACTGAGGACAAGCTGGGAGCCTCAGCAGCTAGGGATGCAGGCTGGAAGAGTTCCCGTGGGCTCCCTGCAGCATCCATACTTCTCAAGTTGGCCATGTTTGATCTGTACCAAAGCAGGTGTGGAAGAGTTGGTGACTCGGTGGTAGGAATGGGCAGAATGGATAGTGGGGCTGGTCCACGGCTAGGGATTCTCGGGAGGGCTTTAGGAAGGTGTCAGGGCAGTGAGGGAGTCTGGGCCATGGGGCAGGGTGGTTTGCAAATGGTCAACCCCAAGTCTTGGAAGGAAAAAGGGAGGCCATTGTAGATGAGAGAGTTGAATGACCACAGAGCTTTCAGGAGCGGTCGGACTGGGGACCTGACTCCCGTGGCGGAGGTCGTGGAGAGGGGATGCCGAGAAAAAGCTTATGCTGACCAGGCAGAAGATGGCTCCCTGCCCGTCCCTGGGAGCCTCAGAAAGTGGGAAAGAGTGCTCAGCAAGGGTCAAGTTTCAATTAAGTCCAAGAAGAGAAGGAAAGATTGAAAAGCCGATATGGGATAAAAAGTAGTTTCATTGTCCTAAAACAGAGCATAATTGGAAGAGGTTGTTGGTACAGATAAATCTTTTAAAAACAAGTCTGTGTAGGTGTGCGTGTCCGAGGGGAAGGGGGGGAGGTGGGTAGCAGTAGTGAAGGTTCCTTTCCCCTCAAAACCAGCAAATCAAAAAATATTAGTAAAATTTAGAAATAGCTTAAATAACATGAATATTTTATGTTGGCTGTGTTATCTGGAAACCCAGCTGTTTACTGGCCATTAAAGATGGACGGTTACAGACCTGGTAGTAAGTTATTTAAAATGGAAACTCTGAAAATATATTTGTTGAAAGATATTTCATATCTTGAATTCACCATTATGCCTTTGGCCTCTGCAGAGAGAAGGAAATAACATTATGTACACACATCGTTAATTACTCATTAATCTGACATTTTGATGGCAGTAAGCAACAAATATTAATTTGAGACTCAACATTGCGATTGTTCTCTAAGACGTATGACATCTCCAAAAATATGAAACCTGAATTTCAAAATTACTTTCTTCAAAGACTGATTGTGGCAAAATTCATTATTAGAACCTTCTGTACCTTAAATGCTTTAAATGAAACACTGCAATTTACAGAATTCATTACTGTGCACAACTAATTAGAACTTTAAAGGAAATCGCAGTAGGGAATTAGACATTTTAAAGAGCATTTCCTTGAGCTGCAGTGTTCTTCAGAATAAAGGTTGTTTTGCAGCAAATGAGGCACTTGAATTTTACATATATGTATAGACACACGCTCTGAAGAGCAGCATGTTTGACCAGCCATGCTTGGAAACTCTTCCTGTTCTCCGTGCAGACAAAAGGGAAAGCAACAAAGGCAGCGAGGGAGGGACAAGACAGAAATGCAAATCAGATGTCCGTGGTGTCCTCGGAAGCCCAACAAAAAACACAGACATATATAATTAGTTTCCAAAGCCAGCTTTACCCTAGGAGGAAAAAAAAATTCTCATCTAAGAAGACAGCAGTGAGAGCTGTGTGCGTCCCAGGTGTATGGGTGATTACAGCGGAGAGCAGGGAAAGCCACTGCTGTTCAGCTCAGCTGCCTCCGCGCTCCGCAAATGTGTTTACAGAAAGAATGTAAAATCGACCATGGGTAACTCCCTCCCTTTCCCCAAATTGATTAATTTCTCGACGTGCTGGCAGATTTCTGCATGGACGGGGATGGAGTTTGAGAGATGAATGTGTAAATCAACAGCAGGTGGGAAGTTGAATTGGTCTGGCCCAGCTGCCGCTCGGTGCATTTCCTATTCTTTCTGGTTATCTCAGTCCAGCATCTGTCACTGAGCAGGACTCTTGGGCCTCTGTCATCCCAGGCCTAGGGGGCCACAATGTGGCCTGCCTGTGTCTCCTGACAGCTCAGGGCCCTGGCTGGAAGAGCTGACGGCAAGAAAGACGGCCCCGTTGCTCTTAGCGGGAACTGACATTGAGCGGCGTATTTCTTTGTGCTGTGTTTTGATACTTCTCTTCCTTCCTCTCCACCTTGGAATTTGGCTATTGCGGTTCTCGGGGCTCTTCCACCACACCTCCTTACTTGATAATGAGACTGAGATGCGAATGTGCTTTTCTTTGTATTTTAATCTTGGTGATGATACTCGGCGATAAAAAAATGACCTGCTTTCTGGCGCATTAGATTAAGTCTTGAAGGAACAATGTGTTTTCCGCACACGCCCGAAATCTCTGTGAAATTTAATCATCCAGCACACCCACATTTGCAGCATTTCCTAATGTCACAGAGCTTCGGAGTTGGGCATAACCTGTAGAGGTGATCCCCTCGACTCTCCTGGTGTAGGGCGAGCCCGTGCTCTGTCTCCCCCATCACAGATGACCCCTCAGCTTCTGTCTCGGGATTGCTGAGGTTACCGTGATATCCAGGCAAACGGCAGCTGCCCCTCTGACAGCACTCCTCCACCTGGGGCACCATCCTGGAAATGCTGAGCCTCCGTCTCTTGGATAACAGGGAGGATGACAATTTCTCCAAGGCTTTCTCTAAAGATCAGACCTCCATCTTTCTTAGGGGCTTGCTTGGACAGATCTCCTCTTCAAAATAAAATCACAGCCACTGGCGTCATTTAAAAATGTTCTACAGAAAATACTGATGATTGCTGGCAGGCAGGAAATCAGATCCTTGTTTGATATTTATTTTAAAAGAGATGCACAAAATTATTTTAAGTTTAGCTGTAGCACGGGATATTATGTTCCCTGCTACCTCAGGGTAGTAGCTCGGGTATATTTTTTCACGTGTATTTCTTATATTCATAATTTGGGCAGTGGTTTCCTCTACCATTTGTTTCTACTTGAAGTATTTTTTTTTTAAGAATAATTTCTGATAAGCTGAAATTGTTTAAGGAATTATTCTTTATTGTCCTGTCAAGTTGCAGGAAACATCAAATATTGGGTCTTTTCTGTCATCAGTCTGGTATGCGGCCAGGCCTACCAGCTCTTCACGCACACACGTCTTCATGGCATTTAATTATTTTTCACTCCCTAAACCTTAGCTAGAATATTTTGAGGCTTGTTATACCACATTTGTGTTTGTATTTATTTGCAGTCTTTGGAGGAGAGAGAGAGGACAAAGTGTTACTGTTTACAAATTCCTGGCAGAACTGACTTCAGTAATCTTTCTGTACATTTTCAGTAGAAAAAGAGGTTGTCAGAAAGCAAAGAAAAAAGATTAAAAAGAAAATCCCAAATTATTTGGGGGAGAAAAAAATCAAAGTTGATCTGAATAGAGAATCACCCATAGAAATGTGGAGTGTGCGATTGAAAGCTGTTAAAAAGGCTCAGAGATCTGTGCTAGTGATATTTTAATCTGTCCAGGAAAAGGTTGCAGTAGGCAAATATCAAATTGTAGCAAATTGTAGCAAATAAAAGCCCATGCAGCCTCTCCATGAGGACCTCAAGTAATGAGACGCTCCTGAAATGCTCCTTACCCGAACAGACATGTACTGAATACGCATCAGAGGACAGGCATTGTCCCGGGTTTGGGACGCAGTCCTGAAGAGACTCAGACAAAGTAACAGTTCCTACTGCCACAGAGTTACATGGGAGCAGACTACCCGGCAGGTGTGGCAAGCTAAACTGTTTGAATTCTGTTGCTCCTATTCTCCAGATCTGTTCCTGCATTTTCCCAGACTCGGAGTTCAGAGTTAGGGTACTCTTCAAGGTTTTCTAGTCCATCCTCCTACCAATACTGGAAGCCTTTCTGGGGAAGCCTCTATGTTTCCAGATGGGGGCGAACAGAATATAGAGATGCTATCATCTCCCCATTTCTAGACAGTAGAGCTGCCCTGAGGGAGGCAGCCTGAGATTTGGTGTTTTTTGTTAGCCCTGGCACCTTGTTACGTGGCATGAAGCTGGTGGTCACCTGCAAACCTCAGACCCCTTTACTGTGAATTGCTTGGAACCACGTCTCCCACATCCTGTAATTGTGTATTGGATTTTTTGACCCAAAATGTAGAACTTCTTTTGCATTCATCTCATGTGCATTTCATTATGGTTAAAATTGTCCCATGTTGCAGCTTATTTTGAAATTTGAGTCCTGGTTATTTTCTCTAAACATTTTTGATTACTTCACCCATAAACGATTTTTGAGTATTCACTTTCCATATATGTATTGTTTCTTATTTTATAAATTAAATACGTATGAGCTAATATCTCAAGCCATAATATATGCTTAAGGCACCAGTGAAGCAAATCCATATTTTAAGTCATTTTGATGATTTCAGATTTTTTTTTATTTCCAAGCAGATCTCATCAGATTGTTGTTTTGTCTCCTATGGCCGCCATAGTGCTTAATCCTGGAATGGGAGAACCTTCCGCTTACAATTTTCTTCTTGTTCACCTGTGCTTTCTTTATTAGTATTACCTTAATCCACAGTTCCTTTGTGGGAACCTTTTTTTCCTTAAACCACCTGTCCATTTTGCTAAACTTGGTTATTTAGAACTAGAAAATGTAATCCATAAATCCACTGAACAGAGCTCAACTAAAATGGCTGTGTTAACACAGCAAAAGAGAGCAAGCAGACAAGAGAAGGACCTTCGGTTGTCCGTGGCTACGGAAGCCCTCAGACTTCTTGTATACCTCACGTGACAAGCTATCCTCTCAGTACAGACCATGACGGTATCGCAATGCATTCAGTGCATTTAAAATAGTAGTGAGGCTTCACCCTTTTGTTTTGTTTAAATAGAAAGAGCTCTGATTTTGTCTTCCCACACCCCAGCGGACCGTCTCACATACTTCTTGGGCTATCCTTATTCTACTTTAGTGATCTTCTCTCTGGCATATCCGTTGTCTCTACAATTTTTCATCATGCAAATTTTTGGTAGCTTACCTATAAGGTCTGCATCCCAGTCTTACATAAAAGTAGAAAAACAGTAAAGATGAGTCCTTGGAACACTGAAAACCTCTCTCTAAGCTGACACTGATCCATTCATCAGCTCTCTTAAAGCACACTTTTTAAGCTAGCTAGGAATAAGCCTCATTGTTTTATAGCATGCCACTGATTTTTCCATGTTAGCTGGAAGATTATCACAAGACACCGTCCGGTGTTTTGATTCTAGCTACCCACGTGGTACCACTTATTGGGTCTCTTCCATGATGGGCTCCATACTAGGCTCTTTACAAATGTTATTTCCTTTGATTCTCATGGGATACCTATGGCATAGGCTTTTTATTCCTATCTTACAAAGTAGGAAACTGAGACACAGAAGGGTTAAGGTTGGGGGCAGCTCTCAGCAAGCAAAGGGCAGGCTTTTTGACATTGGCATTTGCCATTAGGAAAACACACTCGGGTATGTCCCCCCACATATGTCTCTAGAGTGAGTAACAAGGTGGCTTCAGAGGACACAGAAGCACGGGTTTTATAACACTGCATTCTCTTATGTGTGTAACACTTGACCCCCTTTTGAAAATTGGGACATTGGCACATGGGCCGTGTCCCAGTGCCCCCCTCTCCTTGCTGCCTGGTGCCCTGGAACTGGATCCCCACGTGTCCACAGCCGCACACCCATGCTCCTGGAAGAACCAGGTGGAAGTCGCCAGGGCCTCGTGTGATGGAGCTGGGTGCCCTCTTACTGTATCCTCACCTGCCTGTGCTCTGTCTGCTTTTCTCTACATTGCTCTCTTCTGGATGAAGACTCATTTTAGGAAACAGCTGTTTTCTCTGGCACCTGTTACCCACCTCCTGCCCCAAATAGCAGTTCTCTGTTCTCCCGGGGGTGGTGCTGGTATAAATTCTGAGACTTTAAGTTATTTTTCTGAAGCAATATTTTAGTAATTTCCAATTTTTACTGTAAATTTTCAGACAAAAAAAATTTGAAAAATTTGTATTCAGTACAATGGATACAATATACCAACCACTTTAACTCAAATTAATATTTTGCCATATTTGCTTCATCTGATACGTTTTAATAAATTATTTTTTCTGAATTACTTATAATTTTTCTGAATATATATGTATTTTTTTCTGAATCATTTATAATGAGCTGCAGACATCTTGACACCTTACTCTCAAATACTTCATTATTGCCTCTCCTAAAAACAAGGATGTTATCCCTAAAATAAGGTCATTCTCTAACATAACTGCTGTGCCATTTTCTTACATAAGAAAATTAACACTAATTCTCTAGTATCGCATAATACCCAGTGCAATTATCCCTCCAAAACGTAGTCTACATTTCTTTCCCCAAACTAGGATTCAATTAAGTTTTGTACATCGCGTTTGGCCTTTATATCCCAACAAATTTGAGAGTTTAGACTTTCTGCTGTGAAAGGGGCAGAAATGAAAGATCTGGATGATTTTCAAAAAAAAAAAAAATTTAAGTCCTATTTTACATGAACGATGACTTTTCAGATTAAATAGACTATTGATCTCGGTTGTTCCGGTGGTTTTTCACTTGGTAGTAAGCGGCGCCGGATATGTTAAAGTTGTAAACTATCGAAATCTCTAAAGTGCGCACATGAACCACATCTTAACAGAGGGCATCCGTCATCTGTAAATGGACATGGGACACTTAGTACTTTGATGCTCTATGTGTGAAACCATCTCCGAAGCAAATAGTGCATCAAGGATTTTGGCTCAGCACTGATAATGGATTGTAATAGATTGAAATTAAATATGATTTAAGTGACAGGAAAATGGTACCAGCTAAGTAAATAATTGATTAATCACCCCCCCAGTTAAATCTGGCAGGTTAAATTGCAAGGCTGGGATTCAATGCTTGGTAGAAGCTCCTCTCCACCTTTCAGACCTAATAAAAATTGTATTAAAGAAGAGAGAAGAGTCAGAAACTATCCGGAGAAAGGGCTTGTCCTTTGCTGCGTCTTATTTGTAACATGATGTCGTGTGTGTTTGTTGTGTTTTGGAAGCCATGGTGAGAAAATGAAGATCCAGGAAACAGCTGTCATAGAAAATGCATTAAAAAGTAGATCCGTGGTTGGGTGGAAATCAACAGATTTAGAAGGCAGATGATAGCACATCTTTTTTGTCTTCTCCTAAATTAAGGTGAGTTGAGTAGGGTCAGTAGGACTTTGATGGATTAGTTTAGCATATAAAATTGGTTCCCATGTGTCCTGGTCACTGTGTGGCTGCCACCAGACTCCTGGGTGGCCTTGGGCCAGTCACTTGACCTGCCATTTGTCTGTATCTCCAATGGCTCTTCTGTAAATAAAAGGCTTGGACAGAGGACCACTGAGGTGCCTTACAGCTCTGCACATCTAAGAGGCTAATAGCTAGAAGTCTTTATGAAGTAGTGCCGTCCTGCTTCCCTGGTGTAATTTTAACTGGCCTTTGTTGTTACGGTTCTGTGGCATTGTAGTTTTCAACATGTCTCCTGCATTACCAAAAGGTGTCCTTGGTTTACGTTAGACCCGTAAGATTTTGTTTCACTTCTTACAAATGAGTAGTCTTCCCCTAACACTTAATTAGCTAGAATGTTTAATTAGAGTAGTCCATTCTGGGTCCATGTAGAATAAGATAAATTTCGTTGTAATTAGAAAAATATTTACATGTCAAAAAATGGTAGAGCCACTAATACCTTACAGTTATTGCTTAAAAATTCTTAATTCCCAGTAATTCAGCAACCTAAGAGAAAAAGAACTCACTCATCACCCAAGGCAATGTTGTGTCGCATGCTTTTAAAGTTTGTTTGTTTGTTTAACCTCTACACCTAACGTGGAGTATGAACTAAGGACTCCGAGATCAAGAAATCACGTGCCCTTCTGGCGGAGCCAGCCAGGCACCCCTGTTGTGTTGCATTTTAAAGAGTGGTTCGATGTTTGTATTTTCCAGGCCAGCAGAGTATGTTCTATAGAGCCTTTAACAAATTTCTTAGAATTTTTAAGCTGTGTTTCTTCCTCCATAAACTACAAATAGTGCTTATGTCAAAGAGTAGTAAAGATAGAAAGAAATGATGTAGGTGTAGTGCCTACTGTGTAACAGGCATTGACATGGGTTAATGATCACAGACATTGTACTATTACTGAATCCCTAGCAACTTCCTTCCAAGTAGAGGGTCCTCCAACCCATGTGCTTGATGAAGAACAAGACTTAGGACTTATGATGTCCATCATCTTTGTCTCACAACATTGGATTGATTTCGCAGTGCTTCACTGTCTAACTCAGAATCCAAGAAAGGTAGACGCCTCCTTTATTGTCAAAAATACGAATACTCCCAAGTTTCATGAATTTTCTGTCTAGAAAATACTGACACCCATTCATCAACTCTTCATTTTCCTGGCCCCAGGAATACCAATAGTATCTGCCTTAGCGTCAGAGGTAAACATATAATTATCAATGAACAAAGAATCCATAACACAGACCTTTGTTATAAAATGCGATGATTATTCTTTATATTTGAACCTGGGCCACATCAAACTGTATTTTGCTAACTATCAACACTAGAAGTAGCAAAAACCTGATAAAATTCAGGAACCATGCCCAATACAAACATAACAATATAACAATCACTTATAAATTTACAAAAGATGATAAGTGATTTATCATTTGTTTCTATAATGGTTGAGAGAAAAAGAACTGCAATCTTCAACTCAACTTTTTCCTCTTAGAAAATTGAAAATATCCTTAACTGTGTTATTGAAGACCGCTGCAACACTGACAGTCCTCCAAGTGTGAACATCATTACTCTATCTGTTGGTTCCCTCCCCTGAAGACTTGTCTGCCCACTGTCTCCTTCATGGCTTTACAAACGGAAAAAAGTTAGCTTTTAATATTTTCCAGGGCCATATAAAGAAAGGTCTTGGGGCGCCTGGGTGGCTCAGTTGGTTGAGCAACTGCCTTCGGCTCGGGTCATGACCCCGGAGTTCCGGGATCGAGTCCCATATCGGGCTCCCGGCTCTGCGGGAAGTCGGCTTCTCCCTCTGACCTTCTCGCCTCTCATTCTCTCTCTCTCTCTCTCTAATAAGTAAAATAAAATAAAAATTAAAAAAAAAAAGAAAGGTCTTGATGTTAGCTTCATGTATATGTTATTTGAGGTCAGAATGGATTATTCTTTTTGTGAGTGAGAGCAGAATCCCACCCCCTCACCCCATCCTCACCTCCACCCCCTTAGAATCAGGGCTGGAAGTAGTAAGAATTTGTGGATAATTTAGGCACACCTAAAAGGAAAGAGAGGGACCCACAACCCTCTGGAGGTAGTTTGTCCTGCATCAGCTTTCGGATTCATCCAGACACAAGCATGGGCCAAGATGTTGACTCTGGCGATATTCTTTGTTGGTTGGAAAATGTCAGTGTCTTCGGTTTTAATCAAAATTGCTCATAATCTGGTTTAACGATGCCATCAAGGCCTTGGTTTACTCTGCCCCAGGTGAATGAAAATATTTGCTGTGAAAAATAGGTTATTGGTTTTATAGCCCTACCTACTTCAATGCCTCTATCAAGAATATGAGAAGAGGTATTAAATCTCAATTTTTAATAAAATTATTGACATCATCAGGGAGCTTTATAACACTTGACATTTGCTTTCAGTGTTGGGGAAGGAGGAGAAATAAATTGATTTGGTATTTATTTCCTAGGTTGGAGTACGACAAGTTACTTTAAACATAAAATATGTGCATTGCCTTTGAATGCAGTGAGCAGAATGGGTTGTTGGTTCTGAAAATGAATATAAATTTTAGAATAAAATGGGTAATGTGGTCATGATAATAATGTAATTCCATTGCTAAATGAACCCATTTTATTATATTCATCATCAGATTCCTATTGCCACCTAGACACCCTTCAAAATTGATAGAAAGTGATGTTTGGGCCCAGAAAACACTGCTCGTTGTTGAAAATACAGATCACCTATGAAAGTGAACTTCATGTCATTAGTGTGCTCTTGGTAACACTTTTGCTGCCGGCGTTAAAAAAACAACTCCCAGAAAAACGTCTTTGAAGGTGTTCTTCCTTGCAGAGAGTATCCATTTCCCAGTAGAATTTGCTTCTAGTTGGTAATGATCTTGAGGTCTGGGGACGGGGCCGTGTCAGAGCTGGTGGTGGCCTTTGCTGGGCACAGGCAGTTCTGGGACCGGAGGAGGTGCTGTGAGAACTTGGCAGGACAGAGGAAAGCCGAGGGTCCGACGGCACCACCCTTCCTACCTTGGCAGCTCAAGGCCTGGTTTAGTCTCCAGATAACCCTGTGCAGCAGGCTTCCTAATACAAGGTGATGAATGATGGGTCTGCCTCTTCAGAAAAAAGTGCTTCTTAAATGGCGGCTCTCCAGGGGCGCCTGGCTGGCTCCGTCGGTCGGCTAAGTGTCAGACTCTTGATTGCAGCTCAGGTCCTGGTCTCAGGGCTGTGAGATCGAGCCCTGTGTCGGGTTCTGGGCTGGGTGCAGAGCCTGCTTAAGATTCTCTCTCTCTCCTTCTGCTCCCCCAACCCCCGCCCTGTAAAAAACAAATACATAAATAGATTTAAAGTCAATTCTCTACTAGCATTGGTCACTGGTCTCTAAAGAGAGCTGCTCCTGGTCTCTAAAGAGAGCTGCTCCTAGAAAATGCAAGATCCGTTTTCCTGAAGACCTATCTCTGTCAACACGTTCCCTGGCTGGGCCATCAGATTCTACCATACCTCTTGGGAAAAGCTGGTTGTTGTCATGACCGCTTGCATTTTCTAGAAAAGGCCCACAAAGCTGGTACAAAGGCCAGCTGAAATATAGTTCATTTTATCTACTGCTCTGAAACCGTGTGCGACAGACTGCCTGGCTTCTTTTTTTCTTGCCTTAGTGAAGATGATGCCAGCTTATTTACCCCAGCAGTGTTTTTAATGTAGATGTTAAACTGTGCGATAGATTTTAAAATGAATTTTTAATTACTTTCTGCTATTCTGAGCTCATTGCAATCAGCAGCCATCTTGCTTGAGGATAAAACAAAACCAAACCAGCTCGCTCACGGGAGGAGCCAAGGCCTGCAGAGGAAAGCTCGTGCAGGAATGGGGTACAGAAGCCCATTGTCAGCAGAGCTGCCGGACGCCCAGGCACAACTGCCGGAGGGTTCTGGAGGCTTTGAGTTTTCCACTGATGGTTCCTCCTCTCTAATGGGGTCGCCTCTCAGCACAGTAGGGGGGCTGACTCTGCTAATGGGGGCTTCAGAAATGCAGACTGCAGTTACAGTCTTTGTTTCCAGATAGCTCCCCTCGTTTCCAAACAGCCCAAGGAGCTCAAAACGGGGACAACTCCTCTACAAATTCGAAACAGCAAGATAGGACACGTCCTTTATCCACAATCATCTGAGCGCCTGTCTTTTCTGATGAGAGATGGGGGCGAATGGGAACACTGGCCAAGGGTTCACACAGTGACATTTAAACTTAATGTCACGTACAGCTTCACGTAGTCGTGGTAAGTCACATTGTCCAGGCGGTGCCAACGGAAAATCCACGGCCTGGAGGGTTGACGTGACCTTTCCCGCGGCCACCCTTCGAGGCTCCATCATCTACGAAATGGGAGGAACACGGTCATGCCCACCTGCGCCACTGTGAGGATTTTGTCTGTGGAAATGCTTTTGAAAATGAATAAATCCTCTAAGCATGTAATTCCTTACAACAAACAGTGAGTCCTAAATGTTTATTTCTGTGAGTACCACACAGAGAATGGAAGAAATAAACCTCTTCCCAACCCTCCTCGCCTTTTCCTTGCTGGAATGTGAGAGGAGAGGCCAAGGTAGGGACCAGGGCGCCCTGGGTGCGGCCCTCCGAGGCCACTGCAGTCTTGGTCGGGCCCTGGATCCCGCGCCCGCGTCGCCATGACAACGGCAGCCGCTCTGCTCCCCGAGGCCCGATCTAGAGCCTGGGCCTGCACTGGCCTGCTGCTTTTTTGTTGGTTGGTTTGGCTTTTGTTGAGGGGGTTTTCTTGTTTTGTTCCTTTGTTTTAATTAACCAGACCAGACCCCGTGTCTCATTTGGGTTTGTCATTGTCTTAACTCCTGACTCCTTCTTGGATCTGAATGGTGAGCCGACAATTCTCCTTTCCCCAGATATTTCTTCCTAGTGAGACAGGCCAGAGTGTAGAATACCAAGCAAGATTCTGCTTGAATCCCAGCCCAAAGATGATGAAGGGGCCAATTCGCCTGAATGAAGATATTTGCCAGAGGTTGGTCAGGGGTTGGAGGCTGTGACCACGTGCTTGTGCATCTCTTGAGCTCCGATGTAATTAATGCATACCTGTCTGTATGTATTTATCAGGCGCCGTTGTACGTCCTTGTTTTGAGCATGCTCCCTCAGTCCTTACAGAAACTGGGGGTGGAGGGCATCCTTCTTGCCTATGTGCAGAACGAAGACACTGCAGATTCTCTGCAAAGAAGCTTTGCCCCAACGCAAGGTCTCTTTCACCACAGTGCTGCATCTGTGGGTGGCCGTACTAATGGGTGTGTTCCCTGCTCTGCTCAGAGAGATCCATGGAAACCGAGATCAAACAGAAGCCAGCAGGCGACTGTCTCACTTCCCCGTCCACCCACTTTTGGCTGAGATCTTCAGCATTCTAGCTGCTTTCTGAATTGAGGCATCACTTTCTGGTTTTCAGGAGCAGATCGGCCACTCAGGGACTGACTTGTAAAGGGAGAGAGCCCGTGCTGTCTCCTGACCAGGAATCCCGGAAGTCATTTTGGGTGTGTGGATGACTGTGGATGGCAGTCAGTATTTCCACGGCGCCTTGTACGGGCCCTGCCGATGTGGGAGCTCTCCTCCAGACCAGGGTGCACTCTCCGAGACAGTTTAGCCGGGTGTCTGCCCTTCTGACTTAGTGGGGGCGGACGGCATACTATTGTACAGAACGATGGCGCAGTGAATGATCACTTTCAGAAGGGATGAATCTGAGTGCCGTATGCAAAATAGATTTTAAGGAGGAAATTGGACTTCAAGTAATCAACTTGAAGAAACCATTAAAATAGTCATGGTGAGGGAGGGTAATGTGTGGCTGAGGACAGAGGCAGAGGGAATGGAAGAGAATGGATCCGTGGCAGAGCGAAGATGAACGAGGAATCCGAAGTGGAAACTGGGTTGAGGAGCTCTGAATCCTGCAAGCGTTTGGATTGGGGTGTCTGTCCTCTGGGTCTCTCCAGTCTCTGCCCTCCCCTCCCCTCAGGGAAAGGGCTGTACTGCACATAGTAGCAACCGAGATAGACTTATTTTTTATATTCACTTTAGAGTGTTTCATTTAATTACTCATATTGTTACCATATTGCTTTCTGCTACTTTTCGTTGCAGATGGATTAGCTAAGCTTTGTTTCCCAGCCAGAGAACTAACTGAATTACTATTTATAATGCAGTTTCTATGGAAAATGAATTATAAATTTCAAACAGCCTTGCAAATAGCATTTTGGAATAGAGACAGAGTTGCAGACTTCTCTTAGTGCATTTTATTTAAAAAGGAGATATTCTGGTAGTAGTTGTGGAGCTGACTCTCAGAAGAAAGGTGAGGTTGAGAAGTATAGATTTGAGATTGGTCTACATAAGTGTCAGAGTTTAAAAGGCTGAGCATGATTGAAGGAGGCAGTGGGAAAGCTGGAGGCAGTAGTACCCACCATTTGTTCATCTGGTTTAGAACTGAAAGACAATACAAGGTCTTTTTTTTTTTTTTAAATAAAAAAATGTGAAGCTGAATCAACTTTGCTATGGTAGAAATTAATTGAAAAAATGTGAAAGTAAATCATTCCTTCAGAAAGGAGCGATCTGAATGAATGTATGTCAAGTTGTAAAAATAAGAATTAAGAGCTCAAGCAATGCAGATGTCCTCTTTGGGGGAAAAAAGGAATTGAGTTGCACGTAATAGTTTCAATTGATTTAAAATCAGTCGATGAGGCTGCTGCAAATGAGTGGCGGCATGTGTGGCCCTGTCAGGAGGGAAGCTGAATGAGTCTCTGGGGAGTTCGTGAGCAATGACACCAGCCTGCTCCCTTGCTGTTTCCAGGTGAGAGTATCATTTAGGGCCCACGTTGCTATGTTGGAGACAACTCATCAGGTGTTTATGAGGCATCTGTCATATGCCAGTAGCAGTCTAGGCTTGGGGAAGGAAAAGAAGCATAAGACTCTTTCCCTGCCATGCAGGAATTTGTTTTTCAGTTGGGGGAACAGGACTCACACATATAAGTCAACGAGAGAGCATAAGGGACAGAATGTCCTCTGTTCCCAAATTGTCGGGCATTTTGTACTGCTTGGCCAGCAGGAAGGAGAGCAGTCTCTACACCCTCAAGCTGTCTAGGGAGGCCGTGAAGCAAGAGGGTTTGGGGATGAGTTTGAGGGCAGTTGGGATAGGGTGTCATCAGACTAGGACTATAGGGAAAGAGGGTCCGTGTGGGGAGAAAGGGGAGAGCAAAGATTCAGACTTGAGATTAAATGAGGTCTGCAAAGAATCTGTCCACGTCATGCATTATAGGGGGGAGGCCTAGCTGGTTGAGGTACGAGAGAAGGTTTTGAAGGCCTTGCATGCCTGGTTAAGGGATCTGGACTTGATCTAATAAATGACAGGAGCAGAGTATGACCGACAAGACGCTATGGTACTTTGAAGTAGGAGCAAAGCCACGTAGGGTACCAGCGCGCCTCACTGGGACGTCACCAGCTGCACGGACTTTGTGAGGTGACAGGCTCAAGAGTAGTGGCACTGACTTGCCTCTAGCTGGCTCTTAAAGACCCGAATCTTTTTTTTTTTTTTCATCTAATATATTATTTGCCCCAGGGGTACATGTCTGTGAATCATCAGGCTTACGCATTTCACAGCACCCACCATAGCACATACCCTCCCCAATGTCCATCCCCCAGCCACCCTATCCTTCCTCCCCCACCCCCCAAAGACCCAAATCTTACATATATGCGGGGGAATGGACTTGGCCTGAAAGTGCCAACTGAAACCAAATTGAAAGAAACATAGAGTCCAGGCAGAGAAACTCTTGGAAAAGACAGACCAAAGCTAAGGACCTCTTGTCAATTTGCAAAAACCACAGCCCAGTCAGACAGTATATGTGGAAGCTGCAGAGAGGGAAAACATAGCCAAACCGAAGTGACCATCTTCATGATCCCGAAATCTCTCCTTGTGAGAGAAGATGTATCCTCTGCTGGGGAGGCTGAAAGTGACTCGGCGGTTGGATACGGTTAGGAGACCTTCTACTGCTTGACAAATTTAGTGAATTTTTCACTTTTGAGCCAGCTTGGCAGTGGAGAGAAAAAGTCATAAAATTACCTGACTGGGGCGCATTTTCTCAGACCCCCACACTCAGCCCGCTCTGGAGTAAAGTTGAAATAATGGAAAAAAGGAAATCTCCATCATCGTCTTCCACTTCTGCCATCAACATTCATGGAGGCTCTTCATGCAGGGGCAAGGTTTTGCTGGGAGACTCAAGCCCACGCGAGCAGCTTTGGGCCTTGCATTTTACTCAGCTCTGTCCCTCTCATTGGCCACTGCAATCTAGTCTTTTCCCCGAGGGAGCAGTGAGTGTGCAGCTAGACCTCATGGGTCCCTGCCGGGCTCAGCAGCTGACTTGCAAGGGATGGAAAGTCAATGTTGGAAGGCCACATAGGGATCCTTACCCTTGAAGCGTAAGGATTCTCAGCAGGGGCACAGGCTTAGGGAGTGGGAGGTGACGAGGACCGAGAAGACGTGCTGGATGTCTGGGCACCCCTAACTCTGGGCCAAACAGTCGTGCCACATGCTGTCTTCCAGTGGAGGCACACACTAAAAGTAGATCATCTAAATGCAGATCTGGAGTGGGTTGAAAGGAAAGAGAAGACACAGTTGGAAGCAGCCAGGAATTTCGGAATCTTGTTACTGAGCTGCAGGAAAGCATCCCTCACTGGTAACTGGAGACAGCAAGGTTTTTCTGTGAGTTAGTCCCAGGGTCAGAGCTCAGGGCTTCCTGCGTGACGTACCCCAGGCAGGCCGGGCCTCGGCCGACCAGGTCGAGATGTAAAGGCCACAGAGACCCGCGTGGACCGGCCACATCACCGCCGTACCGCCCGTGTGCATCTTTGCTGCTGGCCTTATGGTTTCCATTCTCTTTTTAATCCGTGGGAACAATAACTGCCGCACGTGCCTTTGGCGTCTTCTCTTCTCCAAGAGAACATATGAAACAAGTCAGTGTATCGTGTTCTAAAAATATCCCTGTAACAGGCAGGAATGCATCCTGGTAGTGTGCTCTCCTCCAGAGCACTTAGCAGAGAGCACTTACCTGTACAGGTCTTTGCTCTTCGTGTTCCAGACCCTTCTGCAGCCACGTTGGTTTGCCTTTGCTCATGTTCTCTGTGACACTGGCTCTGATAGGGCCAGGGAGCCTTTGCAACTGCTCTTTATTCATTCAACCAAACTGTATGGGACACCATTGCCACCAGGTGCTGAACATAAAAGATAAAAAATGTTGGTCACTCCCTTAAGGAACTCAAATAGCAAGATGGTGAATAAGCAAAGAATCGACACACCCTTTATGGACACCATATGGTCCATAGGAGCTTGAAAGCGGACTTTAAGGACCTGGGGGGACTTCGTTGTGGAGGGTGCATTTTGCAGTTTATCTAGGAGTTTGTGAGAAAGACTATAAGGAAGAAAAGTGTTCCTTCCAGGACAGAAAGTATGTGTGGAGGCAGCAGCGATTGGAAGCAGCACGGTGGAGGAGGGAGCTGGGAGTGCAGCTCAGTGTGCCCGACTCACATCTGTGGGGTGACCACGGACAGAGGCGCGATGACCCCACTGAGGTCTTTTTAGCCCGTACTAGTAGCTTTCGGTTGATTGTGGCATAACCTGGGAGAGCCAGCCATTGCAAAGTGTTAAGAAGGGAAGGGGCACCAGCAGATTCGTGCTTTATAAAGATGACTGTGATATAAATGAGAAGAGTGATTTGTAGGCAGTCGAGCCAGAAGTTAGGAAACCAGAGAGATTCGGTTGCTGATCCTCCCGGTGAGCCCCACAGGAGCCCGGACTCCGCAGTATGACGGTTTGGAGGAAAGCTGAGACGGAAGAGATGTTTAAAGAGAAAGGACAGGATGTAGCTGCGGGGGTGGGAGGGTGCGCGTGTGTCATATCTGATGGTACCAGCATGTGAGTGAAAGCGCGGGGTTGGGAGAGCTAATGAGTTGCCTTTGGTTAGAGGTGGACTTTCCAGTGCAAGTTTAAAGTGGACAGTGGTGTGTGTGAGTCAGGGGTCGGGAAGTAAAGGCCCGGGCTCAGCATGCCAATTCAGGGGTGCGTCTTGAGTGCGCCGGTGCCAGGGAGGGTCATGGGGTGATGATCACAGGTGACAGTGAGGTTGAGTGCTGGCTGTATGCTCACCATGCGCCATTGGGGAAGTCATTTAACCACATTGAGCTTTCCTTTTCTCACACGTTAAATGGGGACCATATTAACTATTACTTTAACAAATATTAATTGAGTTCCTACTATGTGCTTGGACCTAGGAATACGAATGTGAAGAAAACAGACCTGCTGTGTGTGCCGAGCTCCCCTTCAGCCCTTTGTTTCATAGGGGATGCAGACATTAAGCAGTTGCCTGAATGACTGTTAGGGTAAATGCAGGGAGGAATTGCATGAGAGGATGAACTGAAGACGCCTGGCGCAAAGGTGTCACAGTGAGCAGGTCCTCCACCGGGCCAGCAGGAGTAATAGTACGTGGTAGGGCTTCTCATGGAATGATGCAAATAGACGGGAGTTTCCAGTGAGTTGAGAAACCAGTGAGAGGGGAGAAATTGGCAGTAATGAACGAATTCCTGTTTCAAAAGTTTGTCAAAAGCAGTCACGATTTAGAGGGCTGTGTACAGAGAAAATTAGTGATTGAAGAAATGTTCGGAGCTTTCACCATGGAAGACGGGATCATCTCTATGTCCATGCTGAGGGGAAGGGCCTGGTAGAGCGAGTGCAGTTATAGGAAATAGGGACAGAGGGCCATCAGGAGATAGGGAGAGGGAAGGAAATGAGTCTGCTGAACTAGCAAGAGAAGCACGGAAAGAGGATTAAATGAGAGAACGCATTACGAAATGCTTAGCCCAGTGGTGGCACACAGTGGCTACGTCAGACATTGGGTTGAGTATGGCAGGACAATAAGCGAGGTGCTGGACCACTGGGTTCAGCCACATAGGCAAGTGGGAGTCTGGTCGAACCCAGATGATGGGTGACCCCAGATGGCTCTGTAAGATCAAAGGGTGACTGTAGCGGATATTGACGGCACAGAGAGCTGGAAAAACAGAATATGCTCATTAGCCGTGTACCGGAATCACAGTCTTCAAAAGGCAAACAGGCTTAGCTTACGACTTAGAGAAGGAGAATGGAGAACGGAGGTGATGATCAGAGGAAGTCAAGAATCTGGAGGCTGGTCCTTCACAACACCTAATGAACTGAAACTTCTTCCTCTGAGGGCACGTGGTCTTTCATTGCCAAGTTGAATGTCCCCTTCTCCATTCTCCAAATCCCTGACTGCTCTTAACAGTCTTTGCTGCTGACCACTGCCTTCCTTGCACTCCGTCCGTGGAGTGCATGCCTCCACGGCATGCCTCCCCCTCATTCTCCTTCCCCTCCAGTCCCTCTCCTGGCTCCCCCTCTCAGCTCCCAGCTTGCTGCTGGACACACTCCCTTAAGACTCCCCTGGGCTGTCTCCACCTCCACCATCAGAGTCAGGCTCATGACACGTGGGCCTGAAATAGGGGCGCAGTGGTGGGAAAAGGGAGTAGGGATAGATGCGGAAGGTATTTCAGAGCCTAGGATGAAAGTCCTCAGCACTGGGAAATTGGAAGAAACGTGTATAAAGATGATGGAAACAGGATAAGGGAAGATTGAAATGTTGAGGCTTCCTGGAAGGGAGATACTAACAGAAAGAGAGGACTTGGGAGTGAGAGAGAAGGGAGATAATGCCCTTGCTTGGAGCATACTGAGTTTAGGTTTCCAGCTACCCATTCAGGTGAGGTGTGCAAAATATAGGTGGAAAGTAAAAATGGTGCTTTAAAGAAAGAGAGAAACAAATACTAGAAGTACATTTTTGAGAGTTGATCACAGCAGTGACTAAGGAGAGGAAGGTCATGCCAGCTGGAAGCAAGCAGGAAGGGAGGGAGGGCCATGTCAAGAACCTCGGGCACTCCTGTGTCTACGCATGAGGAAGAGGCTCTTGGAAACAGACGTTCGCGGTGAAGTGAGCAGAATAAGGCAAGGCAGTGAAAGGGAAAGAGAGAGCAGTGTCTTGAGGTCTAGGGAAGACTCTGGAGAAAGGAAAGACTACAATGTTCATGGCTCAGTGGAAGGAGAAAATAGGAAGAGAGAGGTTACAAGCAAAGAACTTCGTGTTGGGTTAAGCGGAGATCAAAGAGGAACACAGCCTGCGTCATTCTCTGCTGAGATAAGAGCAGATGGAAGAGAACAAGGAATACATGGCGAAGGGAGAGATGTTGAGGGAGAGAAACATGGCGGTCACATGGCCTTCAGTAGGAGAGAAGCAGCATCTCTAGAGAGCCGGTGGGAGGCATAGAGTAGATGCCGGGGGAGTGGGAGCGGGGTCGGTGAGATGTGGAGGTGACGGCCTGGGAAGAAGTAGGACCACCATACGCCCTTGTTTGTCCAGGACTGTCATGATTGTGCCCAGTGTTCCTGCATAATTACCTTAAATGTACCCCCTTTTCACTTGTAATCGGTCCAGGTCAGAAGATACGTTGCCCGGTTAGCCCGGAGAGAAGCAGTGAAGACTTAAAGACAAAAAAGGGTCCCCTGGACAGGAAGACAGACAAAATAGAACCCACCCATTCTGCTTAAAAACCTGAAGCCCTTGAATTTGAGCCCCTGGGTCCTGGCAAGCTGCAGGCCAGAGCCGCTAAAGCACCGAAACCTGGCTAACGCTTGGTTGCCAAGCAGATGCCCACAACCAAACCGAAAACGTCCCAAGTTTTAGTTTCATATCAAACAAACCAAATAAATGACAGTGTTGTGTTCATACTGGTTCTGTTGGGAGCAGTTGCCAGTCCCTCCTTCCGTCCTCCTTGTCCCACAGTCTGTTCCTACACAGTATTCACGCTGGTCAGACACAGGGTACTGTCACTTTGTTGAAAAGTCTGCTTTTAAAAAACAAAACCCTAAAACACTGTCATTGTACACCTAAAACTAGTAGGACACTGTCTGTTAGCTAACTGGAATTTAAATAAAAACTTAGAAAAAATAAAATAAAAACCACCTTCTAGCTTGTCAGCTCTTAATCTTTTAAGGCTCCAGCTCCCTGACACTTCTGAAAATTACTGCACTCCCCAAACCTCTTTTATTTATATGGACTGTATGAATCAATACTTATGGTAATAAAGCTTAGATTGAAAAATTAAATATTTATTTATTAACTCATTCAAAAGTAGCAGTAATCAGTCTTTATGTATTATCGTAAGGAATTTGTTGTATGAGAAATCACTAAATTTTCCCCCCAAAAATGAGAAGAGCAGCATTGCTTTATATTTTTGCAAACTCTTTAAGATCTGTCTTAATGAAAGACAGCTGAATTCTTTGGCATTTATCTGTTGTCATATATTGTTCTTACTGAAGTAGATGAAGAAAATCCAGCTTCACACAAATATGTAGAGAAGTATTTTTAATAGACTTCTGGAATATTTGTGGATATTCTTTAACATTATATCAAAACTTGACAAGCGGCAGCTTCTTAAAGTTATTTGCAATGTGGAATATGAAATCCTATCAGATAAGTTTTTTTGGACCCTTTGCATTAAAATCCATTGGTTTGGCACTTTGCATCATTTACTTATGCATGATTTTGTAATATCTTTTGGGCATTTAGAAGATACTGGTTCACCAAGTTGTGCAGACCTTCCAAATATTGACACATTTTATTATATGATACTTTAAAATTACTTTTGATGATATCACCAGGATTTCATCAGAGCAGTCTTTAGTATTAGAAAGCTGTTAAACTTGCCTTGATGGATACGGGTTTTCTAAAATGCTAATTTTCACTTCAAAGCTTGGATTTTATCGTTGGCCGCAAATACTGCTAAGTATTTTTTGTAAAATAACAGGCTCACTTCATTTCTCTTAAAGATTTATTTATTTGAGAGAGAGAGCATGCATGAGAGTGTGCATGCATGAAGGAAGCGCAGAAGAAGAGGGAGAGAGGGCATCTCAAGCAGACGCCCCCGTGAGCAGAGCTGACACAGGGCTCGATCCTAGGACCCTGAGATCATGACTCCAGCCGAAATCAAGAGTAGGATGCTCAACCCACTGAACCATCCCAGCGCCCCTCACATCGTTTACTTTTGAGAAAAGTCTTCGAAATACCCAAGTCCAGATAATCTTAGTTTGTCTGTCAGTAGTGACCTCAAGTAAAAACAATGATCAGTGGGAAATAGGGTAGTCGAGCTCACAGCTGAGATGTGCGAATGCTTTTCCTAAAGCAGCCTTCACACATCAGTGTCCCGTAGAGACACGTTATACCTTCTTGCCATTTTGTACATAGAACATCAAGATGGGTAGTGTTGTTTCATTCCCCTACTATGGTCAGGCAACTCGTGTATTCTACATTATCTTGGTGGCTTTTTAAAATGATCTCTTTAAGTTAGGGTTCTACTGGCCAAATTCTGGAGTCCTCCAGGGGCCACCAGTCAGGCTTCTGATTCCTTCTCAGTACTTAGTGCCTAGATGTGTCAAGTGGACAGAACACGGCTGCTGAGTGGACCTGGGACGAGTGAAGTGACGGGAGCTTCTCCTCTCCATTGGGTTAATCATGGTCATTTGGGGTATATTTCTGCTGGGTTGGATTAATAGGATAAGCGCCATCACCCAAAACAGTAAATGACCTACTGACTTTATTTGCCTAATAGAGCAAGTTTGTATTTGGAATATGTTTCTTCAATAATAAATAGCAACATGGCATTTCTAACGATAGTTATCTCTAGAGACCTACGCCACCAACTGAAAACTAAAACTCGCCATCTCTTTTAACGTGAGATGGGATTTTTCAGAGTGAGCATAGTTCTCTATTGAATAGAGTGACTTCTTTAATTTTTCCAAATTGTGTATGGAAGCCTGCGAGATCGCCTTATGATTAAGAATCTCATATAATCAATGACTTGATTCAACTTATCTGTAAACAGGATAGCTTTTAAAAACTTGCTTTAGTGTATTTCAAATTTGTGGTTAGGAATATTGCAGTTTATAGATAAAAGTTACATATAATCTATGTTGCATATACTTAAATTTGATGTATTTCTTAAACGTTTATATAATAGTTAACTTCTTAGATATGTAAGGCATCAATTAGAAATAAAATAACGCTTAATGGTTGGGAAGTATCCAATTGCAGAAACATAGCATCTGCTTCCAGCTTCCCCATCCAGTGTCACACACCCCCCCCACCCCCCGCCAGCATCGCGCCCACATCTGGGTGAAATGTACTTGAAAACAGGACAGTCTACAGTGTGATTTTTACAGTTAATAGTTCAACTGTTCTTTTAGACTTTCTGTATGTGTAAACATGTCCCTTTTCATAGAGTTCTTTTTACTAAATGCAGTTTAAGAGAGAAACTCCAGTTGACGCCTTTGGTAATCTGATTTTTAAGATGTTTTAAGTGCCCACCCACAGTTGCCAGTTGTTATTCGTTCCCTCGGAGGGCTTCCTCCTTCCTCTGTGCCTGACACAGGTCCCACCTGTCGTGGCTAAGACCATGACAGAGCTGTGAGTGCCCCGTGCCCGGAGACACCGTGGTCAGCCAGAAGGCTCCAGTTTGCAGCAGATGTTACTTCATCAGCCCCCGAGGTCACGGCTGGGGGCAGACTCTGCTGAGTCCCTCAGGCAGCCTCTGAGCAGCCAGCTTAGGAACTCAGCCTTGGACAGTCTCTTACCGTGTTGGAGCGGACAGCATGAATGTGGTCATGGAGCGACATCGTGTTTCAGAGAATGAGATCTCCCCTCTTCCTTAGGTCTGTTGCGCCCCAGGTTACCAGCTGCCCCAGTTTCCATGGGACCGTTCCAGTTGCAAGACATGAAGTCTGAGGGCCCCTTTTATGGGACTCGGTCTTGCTGGCACTGGTACACTATCCCAAATCTTGCACGGTGAGAGTGAACTTGGAACTGTAGGGCGTTGAGGGAATTATGAAAGACTCAGACACAGCCAGCGTTAGTGATCTGCAAGGAAGAGAAACTCCAGACGTTTCTTCCCGAGCTGGTTTTTTTTCTGCCGACAGCAGCCAATGCAAAGCCTCCACCCCACTTGGCATTCGGAATTTTTTTGTCGGAAGCTGCCTGTGTGACTGTGCCAGTGGTTGCCCTAGGTGTTCATCATGAGCACTTCCAATGATTGCTTTTGCAGTTGCAGATGGCTGTCCCAGCTCCAAACAAAGAGGGTCACGGAGGGTTCTGCTTATATAGTGCGGTTTCTGGAAGGAATGCGCTCCGGACTGTACCATGAAGCACATTGGGTTCTGCTGACCCAGGGAATTTTTGACAAGGTTAAATCAGCCATAAATTCTGTCTGAGCATTGTCTGCTTCCCAGACTGTTCCTCTAAGGGCTTTTTTGAGAGTTTGGAGTAAAGTACATGTTCTTACTGTTAAGATACTCCCCCCCCCGCCCGTGTCTTACGTCCGTATCTGGGTCCGCAGACAAGACAGCTGAGGGGCAAGATCGGTGAATTACACCTGATCTTGGTACACACACTGACCGTGGTAGAAAATGAAATCTATGAGAAAAGAGGGCAAGGAATTAAAATAGCCTCCAATTAGGCAATTCCTTTCATCTTATAAAATGAAGATTATATATACTCTAGGGGCTTTCTTGGTTGGCTTTTAAAATCTTAATTCAAAAGTTTTTATTTCTTGCTTCAGAATGTTTTATTTCCTCCCTTTATCCCCATGTGACATTTTAAAGTTGGAGGACATCATGCCATAGAGTCAAAATTCTTTGTTTTTCTTGCTGTTTGTGCTAAACCCCATGCTGGAGCGGGTTCCCACTGCCAAGTGTGTGGTTGCAGAGTTATCAAAAATATTTGGGCTTCCTTATCTCGACTCTGTTATCCTCTTTGCACAGCTCATTTCTGAGATGGAGCAATCTTGTAATCAGTTTAAAGCTCTTAAAAAGTGTACTTCTTAATGTACTAAAGTGCATTTTTTAATTAACATAAAATGTATTATTTGTTTCAGGGGTACAGGTCTGTGATTTATCGGTGTTAGGCAATTCATCCCTCCCACCCACCCCCATTCCAGCAAACCTCAGTTTGTTTCCTGAGACCAAAAGTCTCTTAAGGTTTATCTCCCTCTCTGGTTCATTTTGTTTCGTTTTTCCCTCCCTTCCCCTATGATCTTCTGTCTTGTTTCCTAAATTCCTCAAAATCACTGAGATCATATGATAATTGTCCCTCTTTGATGACTTATTTCACTTAGCATAATACCCTCTAGTTCCATCCATGTCGTTGTAAATGGCAAGATTTTGGTTTTTTTGATGGCTGCGTAGTATTCCATTATATAAATACACCACATCTTCTTTATCCATTCATCTGTTGATGGACAGGCTGTTTCCATAGTTTGACTATTGTGGACATCGCTGCTATAAACATTCGGGTGCACGTGCCCCTTTGGATCACTACATTTGTATCATTAGGGTAAATACCCAGTGGCGCGATTGCTGGGTCGTAGGACAGCTCTATTTTCAACTTTTTGAGGAACCTCTGTACTGTTTTCCAGAGTGTCTGCACCAGCTTGCACTCCCACCAACAGTGTAGGAGGGTTCCCCTTTCTCCACATCCTCGCCAACATCTGTCATTTCATGACTGGTTAATTTTAGCCATTCTGACTGGTGTGAGGTGGTATCTCACTGTGGTTTTGATTTGTATTTCCCTGATGCCGAGTGATGTTGAGCACTTTTTCATGTCTGTTGGCCATTTGGATGTCTTCTTTGCAGAAATGTCTGTTCAGTATTTAGTGCATTTATCAGTAGATAAACATGCATAAAATCTATCTACCTACAGAACGCGGTGAGTAGGTTAGACTAGTAAAGAAGGTCACCACATATGTCCGTTCAGCCTGAGGATGTAGCAAAAGAAACGCTTATTGGTTTGGCTCACCGCCCCCTCCCACCCCGCCTCTCTCGCCCCATCCTTCAGGAGATACTGGAGTCTCTTGATGTTGGGCGCCTTTTGGCAGAACCGACAGGGAGGAGGGCGGAGAGGCAAGCCTGCGGCTGGGCTCCATCCATCCTGGGCTCCTACAGTCCCCTGTGCCAGGGAGCAGCTGATCACATTGTCCTTCCCCTGGACCGATCTTTACCCTGCAACCTTGGCTTTGATCGCTTCCTACAAGCGCCGTGTCCCCTGCACGAACGTCAGGTAAACTGCCGTTCGAGGTTATTTTCAGAGATCAAGGGTGTTATGCTAGGAAGTCTGGATCCTCTCAGTCAAACAAACAAACGAGCCAGCCGTAGTGGGGTTTTACTTGGGCACGATCTGTGCTTTTGAGCCATCGCTCCTCAGGGAGCAGGAGCCGCCTGAGGTGGTTGGGGTGTGTCCCAAGGCAATTGCTAAGGGAAATGGGTCCAGATTCCTACTGTAATTTAGCCTTTGCAAACGGAGCTAAAAATACCAAAACACAATATTATAGCAACCGCTTGGTCTACTTGGTTTCCAGTCATCTGAAGCACATCCTTTGTTTTGTCGTTTGTTAAAACACACAATCCCAGGCCGGATGGGACCGCGCTGCCGATAGGAGCGGAGGTGCACATCTGACCCGCGGCCCTGGCTGGGGGTGTGCACGGAAGCGGGGAGACCGAGGCGCTCTCCGCCAACTGCCCTCTCTCTTCCCGCTGCCCCTCCCTGGCCCAGGAGCTACTACTGAGCCTGAAAATGCGAGAATCCATTTTTTAAAAAAATTTTCTAAATTACAGAGAAAGTGAGCCCATGACGTCACTCTTCCTTGACCAAATAGCACAGGGAAAAAAATTTTTTTGTTTGTTTGTTTTTTAAAGATTTATTTATTTATTTATTGGAGAGAGAGAGAGAGCATGAGTGAGAGAGAGAGCATGAGGGGAGAAGGTCAGAGGGAGAAGCAGACTCCTCGTGGAGCTGGGAGCCCAACGTGGGACTCGATCCCGGGACTCCGGGATCACGACCTGAGCCAAAGGCAGTCGCTCAACCAACTGAGCCACCCAGGCGCCCGGAAAAAATGTTTTTTAATGGCTTTTCAAAATCAAGATGAATGGCTGGGTAGAGGTAGCCATAATGTGATGTGGAAAGGAAAAAACGAACCTGAGGCCATCCACATGTTTGTCTGCACAGAAATGTTACCGGGCTCGGCCCTGCTTGTTCTCCCCTGGTCGTTACAGTCCCAGGACATCTCTGCCGGCAGCACACAAGGCCAAGGCCACGGTGAAGCGGGCTTAGTAATGATTTAACACGCCGTTACAGGGCACATGGTCCACACGTAGGTTTGAGCTGGGCCTTGGCTCATCGCTTGGGCTCCCCGGGAGAGACGCTCGTGACCCGGGCTGCGTGTGAAAGTCACCTGGACCACGGACCATTCCTCAGGCCCTCCCCGTCCCCGCGCACTCGGATTCTGCTGGCTGGGGGCCAGGCCCAGGCCTCCGTACCTTCCTGTCCCCCCGGGGTTTACCGTGCAGCTGGGCAGAGCACCCCAGCTCGGGGAGAACTTGCCTCCAGCCTCATCTGCGACCTCACGCCTCCGCCCACACTCTCTGGCTGGAGAGAAGTCTTCTCGCCTCCCAGAAGAAAAGCCAAAGGGATTCTTGGGGATTAGAGTCAGGGATGTAATTTTCTTAGTCTGTGGCAAATCTTTATCTTTCTGTAAAGTAAATACCGCAAAGAGCCTGGAACACTCTGGAAAAAAAAAAAAACAACACTCATGCTGCTGTTTTCGTGTCGGTCCTGGTCAGCCTGGTCAGCCACATGGACTTACTGTTTTAGTCCCCATGAGGACCTTTTTCTGACCCCCAGGAAAATCGGATGCTGCGGTTTTGACCTCTTTGGATTTCTCTCAGAGCCAGAAGGTGCAGAGCTGGGTCTGAAGTCCTGCTCTTGCCCGCTGTCGGGGGCGTTGCAGGAGGTAGCTCGTCAGAGGCAAGGCCCTTCCCGTAGGAGAGGTGACACTCTGAAGGGCAGGTTGTGTCCAGCCCTGGCCCGGAGAGCCAGTTGGGCAGCGTGCCCCTTGCTTGCCAGGTAGGAAGGCCATATTTTTTTAAAAGATTTTTTGTATTTGGTAGAAAGCGCGAGAGAGCACAAGCAGGGGATGCAGCAGAGGGAGAGGGACAGATGGGCTCCCCGCTGAGCATGGAGCCTAACCCCGGTCTCAGTCTCAGGACCCTGGGTCATGACCTGATCTTATAACTGAGCCACCCCGGTGCCCCGAAGAAAGGCCATATTTTGAGCATTCTGCCTGTCATGGGCCACAGGCCAGATGAGAAATAAAAATGTAGAGTAGCGTTAAGGGAAAGTTTTGCTCATATCTGGCTAAGATTTAAAGAAGAAAATGTCCGGGTGCAATTGCCCTAAAGTCATAAGTTTTGTTAATATGCCAGGCACCACGCCAACTGCTGAGGATACAGAGCTGTGCGAACATTTGCTGACCTTGGCATCCTAGAGTCTGTGGTAGGAAGGGAAAAAAACGTGAGCGGTATTTCCAAAGAGAAGTGCAGGGTGCTAGGGGAGGAGACACCTACAGGACCCTCTCATTGGTGTGTTGCCATGGGGCCGCTGGATAGGGTTGTGGAGCACACCGCTGGCCCCTGGGGCCATCTTGGACCTCGTAGTGGCCTCCATAGACCTCAGAATCCAGGGACCCGGAATGAACGTGGGTGCCTCCCGAGGTGGAATGCAGCACTGCTTACTTGTCACATGGAGATCCCATTGCCTTAGACCAGATGCCTCTGGTGTGTTGGATTTGCAGTGGGCGCTTCGGACCTCTGCTTAAAATGAAGGTGGAAAAGGGCACCTGCGGCTTACTCACTGCCAACCAGGGCCAAACGTGTCCGTCTGAGGGGAGGACAGCAGCTAAAAAAAGGCAGCTGTGAAGCAACCCCTACCGTCGTCAGCCCACTTTAGCACCACTGGGGACCATCCTTCCCCGAGATAGAGGGGCTCAGAAATAGGAGGGTCGGATCGACAGAGTGGTATATAGAAATATTTGCATAAACATAGACTCATCAGTGGGACAGCATTCAGAGGTCTTGCCAGTTTGGACAGGGAGGATTTATGTAGGAAAACTGAGTCGGGAAGAGAAAATACACCCAGATTGGAAAAGGTCTGGGAATTTACAAGGCTTCTATTGCTTTGTTTTATTTTTGTTTGTTCGTTTACTTACTTATTTCCTGTAGGCCATGGAGGATAAGTTAGTTGCTGGGTAGAAGACTAGCATGGTCTCTCATAGAGACCAGTGCCATGGGCGTGTGTAGCACAGAGTGAAGGGAGAAGACACCAGAGGCAAGAAAACCAGCTGGACAGTGAGTCAAAATGTCCCCACCTGGGATTATTCGGGCTTGACAAAGGACACTGGCTTTCTGATGACAGTACCCTTTCATTTATCCGTGGCCAGCAAATAAATGCAAATGGTCATCCTTTCTTGACTCTTGCTCTTAAAATTCCTAACACTGATGTTTTGGTCTTTTGCCTGCCAATAACCTGATTATGTATTTCCTCTAAGTAGAAACAGAAAAGAGAGTATTAAATTCTACCATCATAGGGGGAGAAACAGTACGAAAGAGGAGAAAAGCCTGAGTCGGGAGCCTGAAGATTGTCAATAGAATTAGATGTTGAATTATAATGATAAACAGTAATTGTTGCTTTTATCTTGTTTAAAAGAGAAAATAGAAGAAAATTAAGCAGAACCACCTCTGTCCTCTTTGAGGGGTTTGGGTAGGGCTAATAGCTCTCAGAAGCACTGGTTCAGAAAATTGATTTCTAAGGGTCCTTCTAGAACCGAGATCAGAATCTCACATGTGGTCTCTGGGCTCCGAGTAGACTCATTTATTCTATTCTGATTGAGCCCCAGGCTCCCTACGTCTCTTACAAACAGTGGAGACCAGGAAGCACCAAGAATCACCACTTTCAGACTTGCAGTTAATTTTAGAAACGACTCCTTAGAGAATGAAGTTTGAACCTCTGAGACATCTAGTCAGAGCTGGAATCGGCGTAGCCTTCGTCTCTCACCCTTGAGCGGACTGTAGTCTGTGTGAAGTATCTTCCCACATCTTTAGGAGTCCATCACCAACCACCAAGTGAGTAACACATAGCCTCCGGTTTCGACCCACTTGAGAGATGCCTGAGCTGCCTAAATTCCTCTGTGGCTGCTCACTCAACTCCAGCGTGGAGAAGACCACCGTTAGCTACGCTGGCTTCTTGCCTGGCCCTCTGTTCCCCTTGCTCCTAGGCAGCAAAATGGACCGATGCATTTCCACGCCTTTTCATGCTCCCCATCTTCTCCCTGGGAGAGCTGATAATGATCAGAAAAACAGCAAAAGGCAGCAGCAAGAGGAAGGAGTTGGAACACAGGGCCTGGATCACAGCCATGGTCCTGGGCTTTCTGCGCCGTGCAGCTCAGTTGCCAGGGCAAGTTATGTGGAAGGAATTTGCAGACACAGGACCCCGAGAAGCCATACAAAATCACAGAAATAGAGCAAAGAGCCTCCCAGTGGGTTCTGCACATCTCCACGTCAGAGTCTGCTGAAGAGCTGCTGTCCAGTTGCAAACCCAGTGGAATGGCTGTATGACCTTGGGCGGGTCACTTCAACTTCCCTTAACTTCCATTCACCTTCCATTCACAAAGCAGGTGCGTTGATAGGGGTTGTTGTTATGCCCCTGCTTTGCCAAAGGAAGGTGACAAAAAAAGACTTGGTTAGATAATGCAGGAGCCTTTCAGATCCTCAGATTCATGACCCATAACTTTTCTAGAAAGAAATCTGGTGCTCTACCTCTGGCAAGTCATGAGACCAAAAAAAAAGTCGATTCTATTTTTCTTTATATAAACGTTACAATGCATATCTCCACAGAGACAAGCAAAAACAAACATATAATGATTTATAGAACTTTTAAGTAAGACACAAATTCAGCTGGGTTAGATCAGATTCGCAGATTTCAAAATGGCTTCTTAGAGGATTCACTCACTCGTTTGTCATTCTGTCGACACAAATTTGATTTCTGGCTCTTGGGAATTCGACACGCTGGGTTTTGACTTGCACTAGAGAGGGCTGCAGTATGGATAGCTGTGCAGAGGAACATACAGGACATGGGAAGCACACGGAGTCGATCCTCCTGTGATCAGAGGCACCGTCAAGGAACACAACTCTGTCCGCATAAAGACGCCAGGGCCCTGAGCTCTCCCTGTTAGTCACTGGGTCAGATTGGCCTCCCTTCTGGAAAAGGCTTATCTTTCTAAGCTTCCTCACTTCCATTCTTGGACAAAATACCGTGTTTCTAAGTGGTTTTATGAGCAGCGTTACGGAGCCCCACAGTCTGGGGGGCCATGAGGGGACCCACCTTCCAAGGTCTGCCCCCTCCCAAGCCCCATGGATTTGGGGTTGACTTCGGTCAGACAGTGGCTCGGGCCCCTTCCCCACAGGCGTCCTCGTGAGGGTGGGCGCCAGGTTACCATGGCAACTACCGCCCACTGTTTCACAGCGGCAAATGGTTTTTTGTAAATGTTTTCACCAAAACCTTGCTCAACATTCAGCAGTTACTTAAAAGCCTCCATTCCAAACCTTGCCACTGGAGTCCAGCCCCGGCAGTGTGGGCGTCCAGCTAGTGGGGTACAGGAACCTGCAGGCAGCTCCTGGCAGGGAGGCTGGGTCCCTCTCCAGCCTGGAGCGCATGCTCCCCGCGTTCACACCATGTGGGGGGCAGCCTCTGCGCAGGGTTCACATGACTCAAACTCAGAACGTGAATGGGACTCCATTCTGGGTTTAGAGACAGGCTTTCCTAGAACTGATCTAGTGTGGCCAGTCTGCTGTGGTTTCATCATCTAGAGCAATAGCTAGGGGGTGTGTGTGTGTGTTGTTTTATCCAACAGCTTGAGTTTTTCTTCTTTGAAAAGCTGAACCAGATCTTGAGGCACCCGTTCTATAACTTCTTTAGAAATGTACAGATAAGTTAGATTGTAGTGGGACCATGAAGGCAGAATGTCACAGAACTCATTTTTCCATAGCTAAAAGGAAATGGAATTGAATTCAGAGCTGTGTTTAAAATTGAAGTGGATGTGTAAGATTTCTTTCAGGTTGGGCCGGATACTCAGGGTAATTGGAATTCACCTGGAGGACTCTGGAACACGTGGCTTGGGGGGGGGGGGGGGGCCGAGCGCGAGGCTCATCAGTCTGCACTCTCAGAGCCTGAATCTCTGTGGCCTCTGTTTGTATTTCGTCTGTTGTCCTTTTGCTCCGCTCACTTCCATTGCTTTTGTAAACACAGGTGTGGAATTCCAGCTCACAACTGTTGTTCAGGGCTAGACCTCGGTCGATCCCACCGGGTCGCGCAGCAGCCTCCCCACCAGTGGTCACCACGACTCACCCATCTCTGGGTTCAGTGCAGGCCCGTGTAACCCATCTTATAAAAAAAAAGTAGGGATGCGAGCGTCCTCCAAGATCGGCTTACACCCTGGGTCACTTAAGCATGTGTAATTGTAGTTAGTTGCAGTGTTGATATCCATTACCTAGTAATTAATGTACTTTCCCCTACTTCTGTTTGAGATGTGTTATTAACTTCTCAGATCTGTCCTGCTGCTCCTGGTTTAGTCTGTACACAGTGGGAAGAAATCCTGTTTCTTTCCCAAAATTGCAGAGCAATTTGATCCAGTTTCTTTTGTTGAAATGCTGAGTTAATTATATTTAACCACCGATGATAGTAAAGTTGCACGAACAGCATTTTTTAATCAATGGGAAATGTTTAGCTGTGTGAGGTGGGGAGCTGGGACTCCAGATGGGGGGGGGGGGGGCGGGGAGGCCAGGGAACCAATTCCACATGAAAATGTTAACTGTGTGATTAAGCATAAGCTTTTTAATGGAGTTATTACGGGATACTAAAGAGGCCTTTATTGCATGAACTTGGAAGCAGAATGTAAATGGGCTTGCGTGCCTATTAAAGAGGAGAGTGGAGATTACCCCTCTATTTTTCTTTTTCTTTCTTCTTCTTCTTTTTTTTTTTTTTTTTGTCTTTTGCTCATCTCCAGATTGCTTTGCAGAAATAACAACCAGCTTGGGAAGCCCAGGACAGGACTGACCTAGTTGATACCAACAATGTACCAAAACTGAAACTGGGGACAATTATTTATGCGGTTTAATGGCCTACTAGACGAACCTGTTTACCCAGGCTACGATGCCAGCAGATCATTTCAACTTGCCTTTATTGGTCGAACAGTTAGGTTTGAACTCTCCCCAGTGTCCGATCAGTAGCGCAGATTGGCTGCACATTAATAAGACAGAAAAGCTGTTAGCATGGAAAAAGCTGGAACTTGCCTTCTTCCGCTCCCAAGGCTGTTCCTGCTTCCTCAAAAATATATTGTTGTGAGTTTTACCTCACATAGGAGAACCGATGATACGCATTTTCACCTGTCGTTAGTTCCTTGATTGTTCCTTAGTCTGTTGGGTGTAGGTAAGATGACTGTCGTCTTGGTATTGGTCATTGGACAGCACTGTTTCAGAGTAGGTTGGGAAAGAAATATCTCTCGCAAGCTCGTTTCATTAGTGTGTTTGTTTGATTGGCTATTTTTTCCAAGAGGCGTGAAATAAGAACCTTTGTCTAAGAGCCTTTCTCTGGTTTCCATGTGCCGCCGTTCCTGTACCTTTTCTGTAGATCGAAAGCTGTTTTTTTCTAGAAAAGATTTTTTTTTAGTATTTTTGTGGTGTTTTCCAAAGCGTTTGAATGTTTGCCATCTCATTGGGAACTCAGAGCAGCCCGAAACTGGGGAGGGCACTATTTGTTTGTGTTGTCCCTCCCTGGAAGAGAAGGCTGTGGTCAGAAAGACTCAGGGCTTTGTGGCCAAGGGTGGGTGGGCGGGGGAGAGGGCGCCACACTCACACGGGTTCCATAGCGCCCAAGTCCCATCCTTTTCCCAGTGAGACTCATAGCACTTTGCTCTTAGGTTTGTTTTGGTCAAACAGCTTTTTCCTAATACTAAAATTCTACCCACTCTGAAAACAGGATTGCTGTCCTTTGGCCATGCCCATCCTCTCTGTTTTTCTCTGACAGCAGTGTGCACTGCATGTGTAACAACGAGTGAGCAAAAATAAAACCACAGGAAAACTGGTGGGGAGACAGGACAGATGATGTCCTTCTTCCTTCACATCTAGGACTCTTCTAACCCCCCAAATTGTAATGCATATTTGTTCCACAGAGAAATTTCCTGCAGGTATTGTTGAACCAGGTGTCTAATACTTATTTAACCTTAAAGGGTAAAATCAAAGAGGTGTACTGCCCACATGTTAAGAGGGTATAAATATGCAACCTTATGTTCTACTATTAGAAAAAATATCTAAGAACCAAAATAACGTGAGGAATTTTGAGGAATTAATCTTGCTGGGGAGGGGCGGGGCAGCACAGGAAGGAGAAGGTGATTTTTGTTTTTATTGTTTGTTTTGCTTTATTTTGCTTTGTCTTAAATTGTCATATTTTGGCTGCATCTTTGCATTTTATTTTCATGCCTCCCCGTCTATTTGCTTATAAAAAAGAGGGACTAAGAAAACTAAGGGCAAAAAGAAGGCATTTTTTTTTCATACTACATTGAATAGACATTAGAAGTCATGAATCAGAGCTCCCTTGGGTGGGAAAAAATTAGTAAGCTTGTCTTCCAACACTGCTAAAAGCTAATTGCATTAAAACAAGTACTTATGCTGTAAGTAAGGGCCAGGTAATCTGAGCTGATGTTGGTGTTTTATTGTGTTTGTGCTTAGAAAATCTGCATAGTGTAATTAAAAGTAAAATATAGTGACTTGATTTTGACATGCCTTGCTTTCAGAGTTTGAGAAGCAGGAGAGGGACACAGGGGAGATGATTAAATGGATCCCGGTAGCCCCACGTGACATAAGATAGGTAGGACCCTTGCTTTATTCATGTCATCTCCATTACAAACCTGTTAGGTTGGTACTGTATTCTCCATTTTACACAGGAGGAAATAGATGTTCAGAGAGGTTAAAAAGTGTGTCCTGAAGCACACAGCTCTTACGTGGCAGAGTCAGGATTGGAGAGTCAGGTCTCTCTAGCTGCAAAGACCATGCCTGGTGGCGCATCCCAACCCCCTCCCCACTGCTCCCCCACCTCCGCCTCCCCACCACCACCACCGCCATGGTTTCCCAAAGGAGGGTTCTGGAAGGCATGTAGCTTGAAATGCATTGTGAAAAGGGATAACTTCTTGCCCTCCCAGAGCTGATGGTGAGTTGGAGTTGACAGTCACTTACTGTCCAATTAGATAACCGTATCCTTCATACACGTTACAGGTTGGATTGTGTCTCTTCCACAATTCTTTTGTTGGGAGTCCTAATCCCCACTACCTCTGAATGTGACCCTACTTGGAAATAGGGTTGTTGTAGATGTAATTAGTTAAGATGAGATTATCCTGGAGTAGAATGGCCCCTGACCCCGTCATATCGTCTGACCTTACATGAGGGGCAGGTCTGGAGACAGACACAGAAAGCCACGGGGAGGCCGGAGTTGGTGTTGCCACGAGCCAAGGAGGTACCAGACGCCAGCAGAGAGGCCTGGAACAGACCTTTCCCTGGCACCTGCCGAGGGAGCATGACTGTGCTGACACCTTGATCTTAACACTGGTGGCCTCCAGAACTTTGAGACAAGGGAATCGTGTTGTGTAAGCCCCTCCTTTTGTGGTACTTAGTCTGGGTTCCATTAACAGACTCATACAGTACATCTCATCCTCTGCTTCTGCTTCGTCCTTAGTCCCATCCCCATTAGTCCAGGCTGGGCTGCCGGAACTTCTCCTGTGCTGCCTTCCCAGCCTGATGGCCGATTCTGGGGGCCGCCATCAGAGCCACTTTGTCTGGTTTGGTGCTGCGGAAGGCTCACCCCTCTGCACTCGCAGTACGGGTCCTCACCTGTCCTGCCCCCAACACCCTCGTCCTCGCTGACTTCTCCGATGACTATTTTCCATGCCACGGTGGGTTCTGTAAGTACTCCTTGGTGGGGGATGTCAGGATGGTACAGCTTGGCGATTGATCTCACCATGCTCTTTTGTCTGGGTCTTTTATTTTGCCTTATATTGTTTATTCACAGATTTTAGAAGATTGCACATTTTGTTTAATTATGTTGGAGACAGACTGGCATTTTAGCTGTTACAGTCTGTAGGAGAGGGGTTGATAGCAAAAATTATGTGCAGTTTAAATTGTGTTTGGTGGAGGAAGTGGAAATGAATAAAGCTGTTTTACCATGAAAAGTAGGTATTTTGCCTTGGATCTTGGAATGGCTTTTTTTTTTTCCTTTCTTAGCTGGAAATGTGCTAAGTGCTGCATTGTCTATTTTGTTTGCCTTTTACAAGTCTGACTGTTATAAAAAGGAAATTTGTATCTGTATTTGCAAATTTGAGGCTGGCAGCTGTGTTTTGAAGGCTTAATCTGGGATCGAACTCAGATGCAAATGATCCCGAGGAGTTTGCTCATGATGGTATCAAGTTTTACTTTTTAAAAATACTGCTTGTGGCAGCTCCAGCCTCCATGGAGAGGCTATTGACTTTTACATTAAGTAATAGGCAATTCTAAAATGATGTCAGCTTGGGAAAGCAGCGGCTTCTGGTCACAGCCTCCCTCCGCCACTCGTGCATAACGTGCCCCAGCACGGACCAAGGCCTTTCCCCCGTTCTTATTACATTAGCCGTGTTTTTGATTAGTTGGGTGGGGGGGTAGATCTCTCACAAAACCACAAAGCTTTTTGTCTCCTGTGTCTGTCAAAATGTGGCTGATTTAATTTGAATGAAATTTTAATTAGAAAAATCCTGCCAAGATCCAGCCCTGATTTGAATATTTATAACGATGTTAAGAATCTCCATAAACCTGAGGTCTAATTTGAATTGCTTCTCTGGACCTCGGCCCTCGCCGCGCAATAAGAAGGGATTGCATGAAAGCGCAAACCGCGCACATGGTGGCTGGGAGGGATGCTGCTACGTGCGCGGTCGCCACTGTCCTGATAGGAGTCCAGGTCCACGTGTCAGGCTCATGGTTGCTTAGTTGCAGGGGTGGAAAATGAATGCGGGACATGAGCACGTGACCTGAAACATACGTGTCAGGGGGAGGGCAGCACGATCTGCCAGAAAAGCTGGGAGGGGGGAGGAAATCACCATCGAGGTGCCTTCTTTCCTACATTGAGGCTTGTGTTCTGGGATTTAACCTGCAGGAGCCTCAGCCCCTTTATCTCTAGCGTGGGAAAAGACAGGGTGTGCACCCACCAGCCCCACAGGCATCACTGGGGCATCGCTCTCGGCGGTGGGCTTCTGCGGCTGAGGAGTAGAGGGGGTGCACTCTGGAGGGGCACAGGGGTCAGCCTTTGGCTAGCTCACCACCAAATGCCACTTTGCCTGAGTATCCCTCAGCCCCAGTGAATGTGCCCAATGTTAAAAAAAATTTCTGTGGCTTGTTACCTTTGTCAGTATGTTTTAATGTAAATGTTCTGTGCCTGGTGCAGCAGAATAATGCCTTTAACTAGACAATGGAGTTCTTATTATGATCTGCTTTGATCTAGGACACCAGAAGTTGAAAATCATATATTTCTCCCCTTCTGAAGATTTCCTGACAATCCTATCCTTTTAACCTGGCCGGAACAGCCGAGAACATCCTAGCAGGGGTTTAGTTTCCCTGCAGTGGGTCTCCAAGCTCACGGCCCCCTGTACTCCTGGACTGATGGGCATGTTTCCCACTTACTGAGATCTCTCTCTCATAGCTCAGACTCCATTTCATCCGACACTGGCTATTTCTAAGCAACCTCAATTTCCTTTAGTGATATTTATGCAAAGGAGCACAGGTCAGGCAGAAATGTGCTTTGCATCTGAAAATAAATTTGTAGGGCTTTAATGAAAGTAGAGAGAAAAAAAGAGAAACAAAAAAAAAACATCTGCAGTAGTGATTTGTTCTACTAAATGTCGACCACAGCTAGGCCTGTGACTCCCAGAATGGAGGTCTCGTGTCATCGTGCCCCTTGTTCCCCGGCTCACGCTCCAGCCTGGGGTCCTCCTGAGCCCAGAGGCATGGAATAGTCCCCGCCCCGCTCTCCTGACCACCCTTGACTTGCACAGATTTTAACGATCTTGCAAATTGGGGAATGTGAAATAGATCACGTTCAGCTTCATATTTATTTTGCTCGCACGTGATGTAAAGAAGCCAGGTCCCATTCCTGTTTCCACTGAGGTAAAGAAATAAAAATGCAGGATTGACAGTGAGGAGAAGGGAGCAACATGAGGGGTGAATTCAGTAGGGGCTTCCAAGCTCCGAAGCACAAGCACAAGGCTCACATCTGCGCTCACTCCAGGCCCCCCACCGTGTCTCCTTCCTCAGGGAGAACCTCTGGGTCTGCTGGCGGAGATGGCGGGGTTTGGGGGGAAGAGAGGGTGCGCGTGTGCTCGCTTGTGCGCGTTTGCTCACCAACTGGGAGCCCAAAGTCTTCCTCCTCGCAGCCCCTCCAAAACAGGAGTGTCCAGGGGTGCCTTGGAAGCTGAGGTTGTGGGGTGGTGGGAGATTTTGTGGGAGATCTGTACTTCTCAGACTGACTGAAGCCTTTGAATACTAACTTTGATGTGCTGCGTTAACCATCTGGAGACATTTTGCAGTTGTTGTCAGAAGGTTGACTGAGGTCTCTCATGCAACACGACCAGTTGGTGGGAGCTTAATTGAGTTTTCCAGTGGCACCGGCCTGTGAGTGGCAGCACTGCAGTAACCCTTGGCTCGGGAGATGGAGGCTGTGGGTGCCGTCTGAAGGAAGGTGGCGGGGAGGGGAATGTGAGGGGTGTGTTTTGTAACAGTTTGGAAAGCAGTAGAAATGTATACATCCACCCTAGTTGGAACCTTTGTCCCACTGGTCACATGTACGTCATTCATGGATTCACCTTCTAGAAAGTTCTTTTGATATAGGAGTTCTGCACATCAGCCCCATTCCTCAGGAAGAGATGTATATTTCATAATGCCACACGTGTAACTGGGTTGCATACCTCAGCCTATGGAATGGCCTAAATACCCCCAGGGCCCGGGGTTGGGAGTTGCTAGTGGGGCATTTAAGGGATGAACCCTTGGGCTTTGCTGTCTGTCCTAATGTGAGAAATAATAGAATATCTTCGTTTTTATGTTTGTCGTACCATTCATCCTGGTGAAAAAAACATCGTACTCCTTACACGTCTGTACACATATTTATGTCCCTGCATTTAAAACCCAGCACATTTATGCATGCACATAAATATGCATATATGAAAACACAAGAGGGGAAGAAGGAAAAGGCGAGAATAGGGAAACTGACGATGCTATTTAAGTGAGCTGAAGGCACCGCAGAAGTCGGTGAGTGGGTAGAAGAGATGATGGGGGGTAAAGACATGAGAAGATGGATGATTGGTCAGCTGCCAACCAGATGCTGGTGTTTTTGATAAAATACAACATGTCTTAGTAGAAGAGGATCTGATCATCAGGAACTCGCATGGCAAGAATGCAGAGCTGAGAACCAGAGATGACCATGGGCTCACTCAAGGCCCTTCATCAACTGTGTGCAGTCCCGGCCCTGTGCCAGGAATGGGGCTGCAGCTGGTGCTAGGAGGCTGAGAACAGAGGCAGGACTGGCCTGCAAGAGACTTAGGTCTAGGGAGAGTGCTTGGTAGCCTTTTAATAGCAAAGGTGTGAAGATTCCTAACATTACTCTAAGTTGGCTTCTGCTTTGATTGTGCTGGAGAGTTAATACAAGGAAGTGGCCCAAGGCCAGAAAGAATGATAGATATCCTACGGCTCATCAGAGCTGTTTCATCTGCAATGGACTGAATTGTTGAACTTTACAGACTAGATGAAGCCCTATTTGACCACTGTCCAGTTCTCTGACATCTTGCAAAATCATCTGCTGTCTTCTGAGGCCACCTCCCTACCCCACCTCCAAGAACACCCACTGGTCTGGGAAGGAAAAACATACAACCCTTCACGGTTTCCAAGGAAGGTGTTATGGGCTTTTGCAAAGATGAATTTACTTTCTGAGTTACATCATAAGATATGAGACATCTGTAAATCTCCCCATTGTTTGTTTTTTATATGTTTAATTTATGTGGTTTTTCTCTGTGGTCATTGGGATGGGGCCAGATTTAACTTAACAGATTCCTGAAGGCAGATACAACAAATGCCTTCCAAATGTTTCCGTTGTACCATTAAAAAAAAAAAAAAAACACCATTTATTTTCCAGCCTGTTGAGAAAACCTTGTCCACCAACCCCTTAAGAGGGTTGTTTGCCTTGATGAAAAATGGCATACGGCAGGACTTGAAAATGCTGTGTTGGTTCACCGGGAGCAGTAACTCGCCTTGGGGAGGTTGGAGTTTATGGCCCTGCTTCCACTTCTCCAAACTTCTCAATGGGCTTTCTCATGTGACGGTGTGATAGGGGCTCATTGGCAAGACCACAAAATGTGGTCTCAAGCTTCTCCTGGGATGTGTTTTCGTGGCTGGTGCAGATTCATGGATTGCAAAGTGAAGTACCTCCAGTTGGAGTGTTCATGGCGCAGGTGTGTATCACACTCCCGGGTGGAGTAGGCCCGGGTGTAAGCTGCTGCCCCTTGGGGGCTAGGGGCTAGGTAGAAGGGCAGCAACTCTTCAGGCCCCTGTCTTACCTGGAACCACCCTACATGGCCTGGAATTGTACCAGGAAGTAAGACAGGATACAAAAAGCCACAGTTAAAAGTCCTCTGGGAGAAGGAGCCTTCCGTTTTTCCTAGTTTGTCGAGGAACACAGGCTGAGGAGAGCAGGTGGAGCGCAAGTCAGGGCAGTGTGGAATGAGGAGCCGGTGTCAGGAGGTAGGCCCAGGCCGGCTGGGGAAATACTGGCCCACGTTGGGCAGGCACAGATCGGAAAGGAGCAAAGGGGGAGCTGCCCCGCCCACCTCTCCAATTCCAGTTTTTCTCTTTTATTTCTGTCTCTCTTGCTTGTTAACCATCGTATTCTATCTCCCATGGGTCCTCCCCTGCTGCCCTCAAAAGGGATGCCTACAGCAGCAGTGATGGAGAATGCCCTGGGGGGAGGGGCTGCTATTTTAGAAAAGTGACTATATAAATAGAGTTGAGCTCTGAAAAGAAGTTCCTTAAAGACTGTGTGGGATTTAAAATCTAAGAAACAAGCAAGAGCTAGACGATACAGATGAAATAAATGCAAACACAGTCCTTGCATTATGAATGCCTTTCTTTCTTCTTCGTCCTGTGCTCTCTGTGCCTCTGCCTGAGAAGAGGAAAAGGAACTAGGAGAACATACCAGCAGAGGAGAGACAGGGAGAAAAAAGAAGCCAGATGCAGAGAAAAGCAGAAGAGGGGCCGCCCTCGGGTGACACCACATACCTAGTGAATCAGTGCGTTGACTGAACTAGGGTGCAGGGCTCACCTCCAGCCCCGGGCCTTGCTTCTTGCCCTTAGGCTGTGGAGCTCCGAAGTATATTTTGTTATCAGGACCATGAATCCCGGCAGTGAGCTCCCTGCCTGGACATCCCATCTGGTCCTGGCTCATTCTCAGTACTGATGAAACCTCCATCGTTCTGGGAGCCAAACAGCAAACTCTGTAACATACCTGCTTTTCTCCAAGATCCTGACCCATGGCCTGGATTTTGGCAGATGCAGGATGACCAAAGCAAGCCTGCATACCAAAATCAGGAGGGAGAGCTCCGTAAAAAAAGAAAGAAGGCTTGTTCTTTTCTAAGTAAGAAGCAGGTAGCTCTCTGGTTGGCCTCAGAACAGAAAATGTTTGCTGAGTTTCTGAAAAGTGAAGAAGCTGGAGGAAGAGCCCAGAGCATGATGAGCACATGGAAGGTACCAGTGGGAGCTCAGTGTGCAGGGATGGCTGACGCCCAAAGAGCTGAGGTGTCCTAGCCCGCTGCTCGTGCTGGGCTACAAGAAGCAGCTCTCGGTGACCCACTCTTGGAGCCCAGGATCGGGGTTTGAATGATAGGCAAGCCAGCAGTATCCTGAAGCTGTCCCCGCTTTCGAGAGTCGATCATATGCGACTCTTCCAAACTCAAATTCAGAAACATTTCGGTCGTAGCTGGAGATTTCTTAGTGGGAGTATTTACACCAGAGGAATTGGCAGCTGCTGCAGATGAGGGCTCTCCTGCCACCAAGAGCCACCTGATAAATATCTATCAGCCTGCCACTAGGCAGGGGGCCAGGGTGGTCATATATTTTTTAACAATCTATGATTACCCATTTTTAATGGCTTGAAAGCCTGGTCTTGTTTTCTATGAGAGCATAGGTTTATGTGTGTATCCCCTCCACCTAATTTGTGAGAATTCAGCAGCCTTTAACTAGGAAGTAAAATGAGAACACATTTCCATTTTCAAGGTTTGTTTAAGAATTTTGCAACATGGGACCCCTGGGTGGCTCAGTTGGTTAAGCAGCTGTCTTCAGCTCAGGTCATGATCCCGGGGTACTGGGATCGAGTTCCGCATCGGGCTCCTTGCTCAGCGGGGAGCCTGCTTCTCCCTCTGCCTCTGCCTGCCACTCTGCCTGCTTGTGCTCTCTCTCTCTGACAAATAAATAAATAAAATCTTAAAAAAAAAAAAAAAGAATTTTGCAACAAGTTGAAGGAGATCACGTCTGCTCAGCTAAGCAATTTGGTGTCTGTTGATAGCCGAACAGCCTGGAAAATTATCTTTGCCTCAGCTCACCCACTGTGTAAGGGAACGATGCTGACAAGCTGGCTGCTTCCAAAGGCCTATTGTGTGGTGCTCGGCGGCACGGTGCTGAGGGAGAGGTGGACCTATGATTTAGCCCTCTTTTCCTCTGTCTGCTTTGCTTAATAAGAACACTGCCAGTCTTTGTGTGGCTTTTCTGTCAACACTGGGGTCATTTCTTTTTTCCGTCCCTTGGGGGATATGGAGTATAGACAGTCATCAAGAAGGTTCTGGAATGAGCTTCCAACAGAACACATGGAAATTTCTAGAAACAAGATGTCCTAAACCTCCTAAACATGAGATGCTGAGATTTCCTTTACTTTCAAATTGTGTCTCTTGAAATACATGGAGGCGCATGGCTTTTGTGACAGTGTGTCCTTAAGCAGCATCTTGGAAAACAGAAGAAAGTAGATAGGGAGGAATCTGACTCATTAATATTTTAGAATGGAAGACTGTTCACACTCAATCTCTATGATCTTATAACTGAAGAAACCGGGGACCTAGAGATGATGTGACTTCCCAGACATCAGTGTGCAGAACAGGACCCCCAATTTCTGGGCAGCACAGAGAAGCAGGAATCTTCTGTGACAGCCAGGCTCTACCCTCTCCTCCTGTTTGCAGCCCACTGGCCATGGCTGGGGCTGTGCCGAACGTTCTGCACGCTCCTCCCTCATCTGACGTGCACCGAACATTTGCTGGGCACAGGCATGGCTGAGTGTGTGGAGGATGGAGACAAGAAGAAGCAGCAGCTTACAGTCTCGTCCTGCAGATAAGAGCCATCCCAACAAAAAGGGCATATTAAGCACTTCAGGGTTGAAAGGCAGGAGAAAGTGTATTTGGTTGAGACACTTGGTCATCCCAAGGTCCCTTCCTTGGGAAACATTAGCTAATGGAAGAAAATAAATCTTTAGAGGTAAACGCTCTAGGATAGAGTTTTTCTTAGCATGAGATCTGGTACCAGAAGAATTGTAAGGCATTCTGTGGAATGATCTTTCAAAGAGCCTACTGTCTGGGCACCTAGCTTTGGGCAGAGGATGAGTAAGGAAAACATGGATCTTTGGGACTGTAGGCATGGCGTGTGTATGCATATTCCAAGGGACAGACTTTCTGTAGCACTTAGGTTTGCCTTCTTCTCTCTACCCCTTCTCTCTTCTACGTCCCCGGAGAATGGACTTGGGAGCAGAAGGGCCCTGAGTTCTCAAATCCCAGCTCCCCGTCTGTCAGTGGTGTGATGTTGGGCCAGTTGGCCGGCCTCAGTATCCCCATGTGTACAATGGGCATCAGTAGGCTCCGGTAGAGGTTCAGGCCCACAGTCGGGGAGTAGGCAGGCTCGGTACTGGATTCGTACAGCATCTGGCCCAGAGTCGAACACTTGGAAGCTGCTATGAGTGTTGTGTCCTGAGTGGGGGCCTCATTCACGTTGCACTTTCTCTTTACTACTCGGTATAGTTTCAAACAAGGATCAAATGTTCCTGGTCTGGAAGAGCCCTGTGGATTCCTCTGCTGGGAATTCTTTGTCATTTTCCCAGTCCCAGTGCTGTAGAGAAGAGTTCCTGCTGCCCAGGCCGAGAGAGTCGGCCTAGAGGGATCTGCGAGCTGTGCTGTGAGCGTGCGTGCTGTGAGGGAGCCCTGGGCAGCCTCTCGGTCACGGCGCCGAGCCGCCCGCTCCCCGACTGCCTAAGTCCCAGTGACGTCGTCTCGGGCTCTGTTGGGCGAACGTGGATTCTGAGGCCCGAGTACCTGCCTTGAGTGTGAACAGGCCGATGGGGATGCACCAGATTTTCCTTAAGGGTTTACCATGTGATTCTAGTCCTTCCCTCTCCTTGCCAGAAACAGGACTGGCCTCCGAAGCCAGGTCCCGGCAGGGCTGGGCTGCTCCAGCCGCTCAGATTCTCTCCCTGTTACCGCAGCCGCTGGCCACCTGAGATCCGATGAGGGAGTCCACTCCGTTTTTGACAAACTAGCCTCCGGAGCTTAAAAATACTTCGAATGAGACCCTGTAGCCATTTTTGCTTCAAAAAGTATTCCCTGGAATGGGCCCCAGGAGTACAGCGAGAACACACATGTCGAAGCGCCTGCGACTGCATAAGGCCAGGAAGACGAAGAAACACAGATAAATGGAGCCAGCAATTTCTTTCTAGCTCCCCGGCTTCCTTATAGCCCTGTTGTAATGATGTTATTTGGCAAAACACAGCTTACTGTCCTCCGAGTTATTCATGTCTCTTAAGTCCGTAGGGATTGCTTAACACTTGAAGAGACATCAAGCTTTCTGACTGCTCCCCAAGGGGAGTGGAAGCCTTGAGAGAAGAATAGTCTGTCTTGTTCTCTCGTTCTCTAACTCCCTGTCCTACCAGACGGCAGTAGGTCCAGGGACGAGTGCAGATGCCATGGAGAAATGATCCAGGCTCCGCTGCCAGAGGCCCCCATGCCCAGCAGGCGAGAGGAGTGGGAAGGAGGTCATCCGTTGGGTGGGCTCGGATGCCCCTTTTTTGGGCTCTCCTGCAGTTATCAGCTGTCGGGCACTTGCTTTTCTCGGCCTTGGACTGTGGTAACGAAGGACAATGGTGATTATCATGTGTAGAGTGCTTACTGTGCATTGGGCATTTCTCGTGTGTTCCCTTGCTCCCCACCACTCTGCGGGGGCAGAAGGGAAGGGCCTGGGAGTGTCTGCCAATGGGAGCAGCAGCTGCAGGAGCTGGGAGGAGGGGCGGCATCCTGGGCTGGGTCCTCTGTCTGATTTGGACCAGGACGTCAGTCAGTCGGTAGCTGAATTCAGGGACCAGGGCCCCAGCGTGGGCGGGGCTGGCGAGAAGCTGGCAACTTCCAGGCACACCAGGACCCCAGGCTTTCTTTAGACCTTCGGCCCAGGGGGGCTGGGACTTCCGATGAGGTGAGGATTGGCTCAGAACTAAATGGGGTGTTTCGCCTGCCGGTTGAAGCCGCCCCACCTCGCCTCGCAGGAGTGGAACAAGCCAGCCTTGGCAGGAAGGTGGGAAGATTGGGAACCCTTTTGATGAATTGCCAAGTTGACCCCGGTTGTATGACTATAAAGGTAGAATGGACCTTAAAAAATCAGTCTAATCCCTTCCTTTCTGAATGAATAAAGTGAGCCCTGGCCGGGGAAAAGGACTTGCCTCAGATCCTGTGGGTGTATCCTAGGGGCAAGGCCAGAATGAAAGCCTGTTTTTCTGGTTCCTTTTCATCTGCTTTTCCAACTCGGCCACCCTCTGCCTCTACTTTTATCCTAATTTCACTGCTGGGGCACCAGTGCCACAGCGCAAATGAGGCTATAAGCCCCAGAATGTGGGTCCCCTGCTATGTGGGTGCAGGATCCTCTTTCCCCAGCACCTCACGCCCTCCCTCTTAGGGACTGACCCATGCATTGCCATTCAAAACAATTTTAAAATACATTTTTTTAACCATGTAATTTACCGGGAGATGAAACATACGTGAGAGAAGGGTTGCTGTCAGGCAGTGGAGAGCATTTATTGGAACCTGCTGGGTATAAAGCCAAGTAGGAGGTGCTTTGAAATTACACAACTGCCTGACCTCGCTCCTGGTAGCTTATGTCTAGCCGCTTGGTGTGATTCTCTTATTCTCTCTTTTCCTCCCATCTATTACGCAAGTCATCTCTTAAATAACGTTATCAATTTCTAAATTTAAGCTCCATATTATTTAGCCAGCCGGAAGTTGAGCGTTAGCTCTCATGCGCACCAGCCACTTGGAAAGAGCAGGTGAGGTCCCCACGTGGTGTACAGGGCATTCCTCGGGGTCCCGTGGTCAGAGTCCTCAAGACGGTGAGCTGTGCTGATGTCTAGGTAACTTGCATTTATCTTGATAGTTTAAAATACAGGAAGCAAAGGAATTTATAGGAAAATATATTTCTATACTTTCTTCTCCATTTCCTACCTGTGGGCAATATGTGGGGGGTGTAAAAGGCATGGAGATCCACACTGAATGGTCAGAAAGATCTATAACTTCGGTGGAAAGGCATCTGCAGGCCTCTCGTGGTTATGAATTCCTGTACTCGGGGAAGAATGAATGAATCACTGGATGGCTTTTTCCTGTACAGTGAGGCCTGTGTTGTAAGGAGGGGGAAAAATCAATGAGCAAGCATAGAGATACTAAGATTAAATGATAATGTTTACATAGGGAGAGGAACATTTGTCCTTGGGACTCTGCAGCCTTCAAAGCAAGATGAATTCAGCTACAACTTATTTGAAACAATTGGAAGTTTTCTTCTATCAGCTTCAGCAGGGGATCGAGAGGCCTGCCTAATGCAGAGGATTGAAATGTATCAGTAGAACAGAATAAAGGTGAGAGGAAGGTAATTCCTTGTACCACCAACCAGAAAGGGCTAAAGGACTCAACATTTCGTGCTCGGTGTCCTTTTTAGCTGCCATTGTGTAGGTACCACGTGTAGCGATAATTCATCTTCCTTTATGATTTATGGTTAATTCACGATTTCCGAAGGCTTTTTATTTCAGAGCTGTGAATTCTCATTTTATGAGGGGCATGTGTCATGCCTCCCGGATGCCTTCGCCTTTCCTTCCTGTGAACATTAACGAGGATCTGGCCCGAGCATGCAGAATAGATTACTTACACCATAACCACTTAGGGACCAGCACGTTTATCTGTGGGAGCTTTAAACGAGGCTTACACAGGGACCACGGCAGGCCGGCGCACTGAGCAAGAGAAAAATTGCTGACCCGACCGGCTGACACTTACCGGGTCCTTCTGTTGGTGGCACATCAGTTCCCCTGGATGGGACAGGCCAGGGATGCCAGAAGGCGTGCTGAGGACGAGGGTAGCTAGTTGTAACTTCCTGTGCGTTCGTATCCCACCCATTTTGAATGCAGGGCACATCTACTTTTAACAAAGAACGGTGCGTATGTGTGTTTGAGTCAGGCTTTGCTGACGCACTCATGTCCCAGACCTGAACACCAGCGCATGAAACAGTTTCTGCAGAACTGTGCTCCGTCACTTCAGGCCATGAGGGGCAAAGTACCAGGGCAACCTAAGAACGATGGGCAAATAAAAACCTTGGGGCGAGGGCTGGAAGCGTTGCAAATTTGGTCTTGTTTGCAGTGTATCCGTCATCCCGGCTCGGCCAGGGCTCCCTGACTTGGCTGCATATTGCAACCGTCAGAGGAGCATTTCAAAATTAGAGTCCCGCGCTGCAGAGGTACTGAGTCAGGGTCTCAAGGGTGCAGCAAGGACATCTTTTTCATAAGCTCTCCAGCTACCTCTTACCCAGGCTCACCTATGGTTCTAGGTCTTGGAGCCCTGCATCTCATGCACACACCCACCATGGCACTAGAATGAACCTCAGAAAAGAATTATCGGAACAGGATCTTCCGGTTAATTCGGGACGAAACTTTCAGGGCACAGCTCTGTGCTGAGAATAGAGGGGCACAGGCTCGCCTTCACAGAGGTCAGTCACCCACAGGTGTTAGTAGAGTCCCCTGGACACTGGGGGCTGCGATGGAGGCACAGAGTGGGGACTGGCCCTCATACCTTGTCACCCCCATTCCCTTCCTGTCACGGCTATGGAAGCCATAAAGGCCACAGGGGATCCTGGGCCAGACCTTGACAGTGAAGACCAGGAAGTAGCCTCAGATCAGTCCTCCCGTGGTCCTGGTTGATTTCCCAGGGAAGAATCAGAAGTGTCACTTTTTTGGAGACTGCACTCTGTTCAGTCGAGTCTGGGCCAACTTTGCACACAGGGAGTGAAGGTCTCGTGGAGGGTGCCAGCTATAGCCTTAGTCTATGGCACCCAACAGGAGGGAAGAGGCTGTTCGCGCATAGCTTGGGTGCGAAGCTGCTGTCACAGTTGGTGGTTTCTGGAAGGCTGTGAGACGCCACAAGATTAGCATAGAGGGAGCTTTCACGCTACACGAATGCACCATCCAGTTAGTACCTTCTCTTTACCCAGATGCACTTTCCTTCTAGACTGCAGTTTTGGTCTCAGTGTGACTCTCTTTTGTGACCTTACAGAGGAATCTTGGTCCAAGACAAGGGCCAACCTAAGATTGGAACTCATTTTTTTTTAAAGATTTTATTTATTTATTTGACACAGAGAGAGATCACAAGTAGACAGAGAGGCAGGCAGAGAGAGAGGGGGAAGCAGGCTCCCCGCCGAGCAGAGAGCCCGACGTGGGGCTCGATCCCAGGACCCTGAGATCATGACCTGAGCCGAAGGCAGAGGCTTCAACCCACTGAGCCACCCAGGTACCCCTGGAACTCATTTTTGGTCATTGAATAGCCTTGCTTCAAGGGGTTGGGGACAAAGGACAGCTCATAGAAGTCAAGAAGTCTTTGATGAGGTAGTTTGTGATTTGGGTGGGCTTTTTGTTTTTTCAACCTTGTAACCTACCAAGAAGTTTCAGGTGAAAGTTGGTGAAAGTTTGGGTTTTATCATCACCTCTCCTTACAGTCCAGTGATGTTTGGGACGGCCATTGTTCAGGCTGGGGCGTCTTAGGGTGTGTGTGCTTTGGAAGTACCTGAGTAGGTGATTCAAAAGGTGTCATCTTGCCTGAATGGACTCCATGAGAAATGCTTCATGAAGTGTAGATCTAGGTGCAGACCCCACAACAGAAAAATGGAAAAGAGCGTTATTACCTCCACCCTCGGAGAGCAGGGTGAAATTTGGAGGCAGGTCTGTTGCCCCCGAGGGGTTTAAGGAGCACCCCTGGGATCGTGCGCTCCTCCCTCTCTAGGCATTTACTCAACCAATTCCAGCCTGTTAGTAGACTTGGTTGTCAAGCTGTCACTGTTTAATAGCTTTCTATAAGATACCGCCCTCTTTAAAGGCCAACTAGTGATGCTGACAGCTATGACTTGTGTATAGAAATAAAGGCAGCTTGCCTTGTTACAAAGTAGGGTCTAATGCATGACCGGGGAGGGGGCATATATATTCATATGTGCCAGTGTTTTTTCTTCTTGGGTGAAGTTTGTTGCTGCTTTTGTTGGAAGACTAGGACTATGTCTGTCTTATGGAAGTATGTGGAAGACTGACCCTGGGATTGTAGTGAGTAGGGCAGGGAGGGAGGTGACCGAAGGGGAATAAGAGCAGGGACTCTTAGACAAAAGACAGGCCTTTTGGGGAGATCCCAGCTCGAGTGACGGAAATGGCCCATCCTGTCGCAGTCCATGCTTCGAAGAGTCCTGAGTTACCCCTCGGACAACATAGTCAGCCTGCCAGCAGACGGAAGCTGACTCGTGACTGACCTGTGCCCGGCCGGCTGCATCGGGGTGGCCGTACACTGTGGTTTTGGGGGGGAGTTTCTTATGGGGATAGAAGGGACCAGAAATTTAACATAAAACAACCTTATCCCATGGGCGCTCCACTCATTTAAAGGTGACCAGGTCACCTCTAGTCTTAGGGCTTCTGGGTTTCGTAGTTATCAGTGAAGTTTGGAATAGAAACTAGTGATTACTCTCCCAACTTTAGCTACTGTTGGGGCTGATCCTGTTTTTTTTGTTTTTTTTTTTTTTTAAGATTTTATTTATTTATTTATTAGGAAAGAGAGAGAGAGAGAGAGAGAGAGAGCAGGTCAGAGTGAGAAGCGGACTCCCCATGGAGCTGGGAGCCCGATGTGGGACTCGATCCTGGGACTCCAGGATCATGACCCGAGCCGAAGGCAGTCGCTCAACCAACTGCGCCACCCAGGGGCCCTGATCCTGTTGTTTTTTTAAAGATTTTATTTATTTATTTGACAGAGAGAGAGAGCACAAGTAGGCAGAGAGGCAGGCAGAGAGAGAGAGAGGGAGAGGGCAGAAGCAGGCTCCCCGCTGAGCACAGAGCCCGATGCGGGGCTCTGTCCCAGGACCCCGAGATCATGACCTGAGCCGAAGGCAGCGGCTTAACCCACTGAACCACCCAGTCACCCCTGATTCTATTTTTAAAGAAGGAAAATTCACTGACCAGTGACCTCAGGTCTTGGGCCCTGTGACCTGACACCATTTTGAAAGTTGAAAAGTTAGTCCTTGGAGAATTCACTGTCTAGAGAGGCAGGGTGAGGGAGAGAGAGAGGGAGTGTGTGTGCGTGTCTGTGTGTCCTCCCCTATGTCCCTTATGTAACTTGGTGCTGAAAATGTCAAGCGGCATCACTGTGGCCCCTGTGAACCCCATTGTCAGGAAAGGGGGTCTGGTGTCCTGGACTTCAGAGGAGGTTTTCCAGAAACCTCCCCTAAAGAAAGAATGTGTCTCTAGATAAGTTTTCCTTCTTTTTGAGATAAGAAGCCATAGGTGTAAGAAAGTTTAGTACTTGGTTTTAAAGTTGCTCATAACTAGAATTTGTCACCTTGATGGAGAAGTTAAGAAGTACTGCTTCCATGAAGTCCTTCCTAAAAGAAGATTCTACCTCCCATCTTACGAGTTTGGTTGTGTTTGTTTCTCATAAGTGAACCTTGTATCTGCCCCTGACCTTTGAATTGGCTCCTTGGGATTCCACTCATTTTGGTCCTTGAACATCAAAGCCCATGATGACGCAATGCTGTGGTGGGGGGGACCCTCTTTAATGTTCCGTCTTTGATTTCACAGACCGGGATTCAAAGGTTCTCCTGCCTATTGGATAAAGCCAAGTGAGAGTGTCAAGGACAGTTGGGTTTGGATTGGGGGAGGGAAGGAGCCTAAGTGAGTAATGAAAGAACTTCACAGTGGTTGCTTAAATAAAATCTTGCTACAAAAACAAAATCCAAACAAAAAACTAAAAGGCTGTCATAAGAATCTCGCTCCGTATTTAACTTTATGACTTCTTAGCAGTTGTTTAGGGTTGCAGCAGTATTGTGGGCAAAACAAAACAAAACAAAACCCTACCATGATTAGCACATGAAGGAGGTCCCAGCTATCAAGATGGGTGTAGCATTATCCCTTGGGTTGTTTTTTCCCCAGCCCTCCTAAAAAAAACTCTACCCAAATCTTTGATTCATTATAACTTGAAGAGACTGATAGCGACCTAGAATACACCCAAAGGCCTTTGCTGTTATTAGGCAAACAAATCATAAGGCAGAACACCAAGAATGAAGGAAGGAAGGTCGCTAAGCAGCCTGGGGCTGGAGGAATACTTCTGGGGCTCTTCTGGGTCCCTGCAGTCACGCTTCGCGAGGTCAAGAAGGAGGTGTAAGTGTAGCCAAAGGACTTTCAAGTGAGACTCAGAAAACAGTGTTATGGATAATTGTATGGATGGATGGATCATAAGATTGGCAGACAGACTACCACAGTCTCGGAATAAAGATGTGCTTCGGATGTGCTGGGACCACCACGTGGCCTCCAGCTCCTGCAGCCCCTGCTCCTCTCCCCCCTCCGCCACCCTCCCCGGGCTGTGACTGCTCTCAGCTCTAAGCTCCTGATAAGCCATAGAGCTAGAGAGGACGATTCAGCTCTTACCCTAGGTAGTGGTGCCAGTGGGCGCTCTCTTATTAGTTCCTAACGCAGGAAAACAATATGATTATTTTCAGATTCATGGATATGTACTATTTGTAAAATTCTTACTTAAATGGTTCTGTTTTCTTGTGTTCTGTCCCCTTGAAAATACTGTGTCATGTTCTAAGTGTCATCTAACAGGTCAGGCACCGTCTGGTTGGGGTGACAGTGGCTGAGGGAGTGGGAAATGGATTCCCACCCAGTAGCAAATATTGTGGCCTCTCGTAGGAGTGAGTTTACCATGGATGTTCTACAGATGGCCTTCTAAGGAGAGCGACTCTGCAAGAGAGTGCCAGATGACCAGATCCATTAATAATGCATTTCAAATGCACACCCTGCAGGGGAGCAAAGAATCAGCCACGACTTCGGTATCACCAAAGAACAATTTTAATATTAACATTTTAGTAAGGGATGATATGGCTCATCCAGAATCCAAATTGGGGGATCCGGGGTAACCTATAGATGGGAAAATCTGACTCACAGCCTCCGGCCTGAACCCGTTGGTGGCCACCGTCCCAGTGCCGAGCAGTTGGTGGGAGCAGAGGAGGCTACAGGTGGGCATGAAGGCCAGGCCCAGGGGGAGGGGAGGGGAGGGCAGAGAGGATTCGGTCTGAAGATGAAGGGAGGGTTGTAGGAGGGAGGGGCATTTGGCTGCTGGGCCCAGAATTCAAGGACCCTGTTTCCATCTCCCCTTCAAAACCACTGTATCCCAGCCTCTGAGTGGAGTATATCCCCGAGTAGATGGTATTTTTCCTCTGCTTCTGTGCTTAGCCCCTCCAGCACAGAATCAGCCCCTTTTCTATGAAAGTCGACTTTAACTGAGACTAAATAGTACATACTTAAGATCAAGGATCATGGAGCCCGATCTCCATGGGTTCAGTTCTTGGTTCTGCCTCTTACTGGCTTTGAGACCTCGGGCCAGTGACTTAACCTCTCAGTTCCTCGGCTTATGTGTTTGTCCCAGAGGATAATAAGAGTACCTATCTCATAGGATTGTTGTGAGACTTCCACGAATCCAATAAAGTGCTGGCACATAATAATTACTATATATTTATATCTGTCTTTGTTTGAGAGTGTGAATTTTTCACATGACAGAAACCAAATTTAACAACTCTTTGCACTGGCTGTTTGAGAGATTATAAGCCTTTGTATCTTCAATAGCCCAGATGTGCTTAAAGCTACAAGCGCATAAGGACATTTTTTGAAAGACACGGGCAGGATCTGAAATTCTCAGGATGAAGTTGCACGCAAGCACTCTCTGAATTTCTGTTTTCTGGGTATAAAGAATACAACATCTGCAAACAACAGCTGGACAAATATTAGAACATATAATTCCAACTTCTTGCCATGTTGGCAAAAGCTGTTGGGCGGGAGGGGAACAATTTTCCTTTGATCAAAGTACCTTTTTACAGCTGGAAGAAAAGAAGTTAGGTGAGTCATTTTGCGAAGGCAGCCTTTCGGGAGAGCGGACCCAAGAAAACATTGTCGGGGCGTCCTGGACACAATCAGATGGCGTGCAGCAATTTATTAAGAAGGCCTGGGTTCTTGAGGCAGATTGATCGGTTTTTATAGCGTTCATCTGGAGAACGTCAGCTGAGTCCCAAAAACCTTTTTACATCCTTGCTCGGCACTCCAGTAAGTCCGTTTCGTGCAAAGGACTGGCCTGGAAAAAAGGCCGACAACAGGAAGGGCAGTCAGAAGAGGAAGCAGGGAAGCTGAGCGTCTGTGAAAAAGTGACCGCGGTGTTGGAAGTAAGCAGGGTTGGGATTGGCTTGGGACAGGACGGGCAGAGCCCTTGCCGTCGGTCCGGCTTTCTTAACCGCAGTTTAGTAGAGCAGTTCTCTTACTTGACACGTGCTCTTCTGGGGCGGAGATGCGGCTGGGGCAAGGCAGGTGACAGAGCTACTGAGGACGCACAGAGGACGCCAGACGCAGAAGCCAGAAGGGTCTCAGGGCGGGAATCAGCACGTGGAGCCAACACTGGGCTCGGTCTTGGCAGCGGGGACCCTCGGCAGCTGCCCCCCGCGTTTCCCATCTGTAAAAGGAAGGGGCTGCCAGTGATGCCGCAGGTCCTCTCTGGCTCTCCCCTTCTTTGTTGCTAATGGCTCTACAGTCCGGAATCCAGTGTAGTGGCCGACTGAGAAGTCTAACTGCGGTGTGACTAGACCCGCGTTTGCCCCTCTGGGTACACACGCGTGCCTTCTGCTGTGGGGTCGCCATGCTAGGGGCCGTGAAACAGTCCGGCCTTCGCCCCTTGTGGACTGCGCGAGACCAGGGTAATGCCCACTTGGAAAGGATGTCACTCCTCATCTGGAATCTGGCCCTTTTGAGTATACTTTTTTGAGTATACTTCTGACTTCTTTCTGCTTGGGGGGGGGGGATGGATATATATATATAGTAAATTCTTCAGTGCATCTCCTTCCTTTATGACCTTCTTCTAAAATAAGCAAACTAAAAATAAGCACGCATCTCTTCAGAGCCAGGCTGGCTTCTCCCCTGTGTCTCATCTGTGGGTGTGTGGTGTGGAAATCGTCTGGGTCCGTCTCGGCCGGCTTAGTATGCCCCTGAGTCATTTCTTCCAACTACCCATTCAAGATGCTCCCGAATGCTCCCCGTAAGAACTGTGCGCTTTCTGGGGGACGGGGATTGGAGGTGGGAGGAGGGCCTGGGCCCCAGCATGAATCCGTTACTTCTGAGCAGATGAAGTGAACGTGTCCCGTCTTCCTGCCCTCCACGCGGGAGCACAGGACACCGTGATGTGACATTTGTCAAGTCTTCTAGCTGCTGGGTGGTTTGTGGGGACAATAATGATGGCTTCAAACCACTGACCTCTTTCTGTAAAAGTGAACCATTTGATCAGCCCTAACAGAAATGCTAATTTGACCCGGGAACTCGGGGAGGCCAAGAGAACTGAAACGGTTACGTGCCTTGGCTCTGTGTTCTGACTTGAAGCCGGTCCCCTGAAACAGAGCCAGCACCCAGCTAGTCCCGGTTCCCAGCAGCTCCTGTCGTGGACAATGCTGAGAAATAGAGCCCCCTGCTTCTGGCAAGTGATTTTGCCGTTTGGCTACCAGAATTCCATAGGATAGAACGTTCGACATCACGGAATATCAGATTAATTACGTAGGCTTTGGTCGTGCAGTGATGCTCAGGACGTTTTATTCCTTGTTGTGAGATCTATTATAGTATATGACATGGAAAGCTGAAGAGTTCTATGGCCATATTCACCTTCTCCGCACCTCCCCCCGCCACTTTGGAAGAGCCAGGGGACCCGAGGACACTAAAGTGAATTTTCACCGGGACTCTTTATTGCATGGATTTTGAATGGAAACACTGCCCAGTTTGGGCGGTTTTATTAAAATGAAAGACTTTGGAAACCTGTCTGTTGTAGGCACCCCACATCTCCTTGTACATGGGGCTTTATTGTAACACAGGGAGCTCTGGTGTCTCCTTTCGAGTGGATAAAGAATGAACCTCCCACCACCCCCAAGAGCCACCCTTCCTTCCTCGTCCCGTCTTGAACTCTGCTCTGGCACATCGACTCTGTGCTGGTGTTCTCAACCAGGAAAGCCCACAGCTCTCTGAAGGGCTTCCTTCACTCTCCAGGCTGGCGGGCATCCTGGGGGACGCTGGGGGTCCGGCCCCTCCACACAGAGAGGGCTTCCCAAGGGTTTGCTTATAAACTTGGTTGGCCTGGGAACCCTATCTAGTGACTTCTGATGTTTAGGTTTAGATGGGATTCTCAGCATTTCCATAAATGGGGCCCCAACTGAGCAGCCCTAAGCATGGCTTCTAGATGGTTTCGGTTGCTGCTACGAGCCCGCTTTAAGCAATGAGGTTGCTTCCAGTGGCGGTTAGAATACGGTCTGCTCTGTGATGACGACATACAGAACCTGAAGCCCAAATCTCTGAGAACACGTATTTTACAGTTCCTTTAAAATGACATTGAACTTTTGGTTAATATTTGCAAGTGAGACAGGCTACCTCATTTTCTTCCTCTGCCCAGCTGCTATCCGCGGCAGCTCAGGCCAGAGTCACAGGACCCACGTATCCAGTAAGGGCGAGACTCCTTTGTCATTACTAATTGTTTATTTGTTTTTCTCTCCCAAAATGAGATAAATATACCTATGTCTAGCTGGTTTTTGCAACAATAGCAGTCTGATGAGTTGCATTATTCTACACACACACACACACACACACACACACACACGTGTATCTAGGCTCACAGCAAAGGTACCATATATACACATAGAGTCTATAAAAGGTTCCTGGTATCTTATTCTCACTGCAAGCATTACGGGGGATTTTGTTTGGGGTGTGTGCGTGTGAGTTCAAAATGCTATCATATATGTACCACCATTTAAAAAAAAAAAAACCAACAGAGCCCGAGCTGGTGTTTGGTACTTTACATACATTTCTAAATCATCTCAACATCCCTGTGAGATAAATAGGATTGTTACGTTCATTTACGAATGTGGCAAACTGGCTCGGAGATTGTCCTGAGAACTCAGAGTTGCCTGGGGTCCGAGCCTCTCGGACTCCAGAGCCCGACTTGTTAGGGGCTCTCTCCTAACATTTAATTATCATGCCAGTCTGGCCACACAAAGGCGGTCTTACCATCATCTCCACTTTACGGATGACAAAACAGGCCAAGGTGAGGTGGTTTTCTAGAGCACCTGCATTATTATTGTTTGCCTTTGGTTGAATTCGGTCATCTTGTTTACCAATAAAGTTGTGGTTAACAAGTAGAATATCCTAAATTAGTGTAGAGAGTGGAATTGGGCCTCCCGACCAACTGGTCATTCGAGAAGATTACCTCATCTTAAACCATAAAGAGAAACATTGCTTCCCTCAAAAACTGTGATGAAAATAATTTCTTTGGGAAGGGTTGTTAAGGAAGATTTATTAAGAATAACAATAGACAACAAGCATAAAATGTTTATTATGTGCCAGATGCTATTCTAAGTGCTTCACCAATAATCATTTTGTCTTTCCAACAGCCCTCAGTTTGTCCCTATTTTACAGATAAGAAAACAGAGGCGCCAAGAGGTTAAAATACATGGTAAGATCACACAGTTAATAAGCGGCACAGCTGAGATTCACACTCAGCAGTCTGGTCCAGAGTCCTGGGCCTCAGCCATTCGCCAGTACTGCCATATTGGTTTTGGCTTTACTTTCGTTGAGTTTGGTTGGTTTAGTAGCGAAGTTATCATGTGTTTTCCCTCAGATGCCTTGCTAATAAGGAGAGTGAACTGCCAGAGGCAAGTGGGGGCCCCTCAGTTGTTAACACTCCTGGTCCAGACATCTGGATTTCCCATAGGTATGGTCACATGAAAGAGATTTAGCATCCAGTTATAGTTGAAAAATAAAAAACAACTCCCCATGGAAGTGGTTGAGAATGGTGATATTCAAGGTTCATTTGTAGAACAATAGCTAACAAAAAAAATGCATAGTGACATTTTGACGTCTTTTTCAAAAATCCTTAGCTGTAATTAAATAGGTTCTAGAAAATTCTCTGATTTGGTGACAATCAAATCACATTAATCCTCTGTTGTTCACCCTTAAATTGGTGACCGGGGCATCTTACCTTGGGTCCGAGCCTGCTGCACACCTGCAGTCCGTCTTTCCCAGCAATCAGCATCTTTATCACCATTTAACAAGAAAATATTTTCAATTAGCCATGGGAGAGACCTGGGTTTACGTTCTGCTGTCAGCTCTTACCTTGTCAAACACATTAGAATCTGACAAAGAAAACCAGTAAAAATCAAACTACAGCAAGAAGTCGCTGACTCAAGTGAAATCTGTGGTTTTCTTCTCTAACTCAGAATAATTTTTCTCTTTGCTTTGGTAAGATTTCCACCCCTCCTGGTAAGTGCCTTAGCATGTCTTATGAACTGAAATCTGAATTCACTTTTCTTTAGCAACTAAAGGAAATTATCTTGCTTCTGCTAGAAAGTTGAGAGGCCCCACACTTCTATCTAAATCTAAAGCTGTTTGCTAAATAAGTTTGCCTCCTTGCATACATGACATTGATTATTAAAAAAACATTTAAACAGAAAATACGTTAGAAAACGTACAGATCTCCCCTCAGTCTATTTTACTTTTTAAATCAGATGAGGACGGGGTCAGGGGGATCGGATCATTCTGTTCTTAAGAGAACCCTTTTTCTGTCTGCTCTCAAGGGATAAAATAGCGTGGGAGAAATACCTGGAGCTTTCAACTCCGTCCAGCGTGGGTTGGAATCTCTACCATTACTGTTACTTATGGCCCTGAGCCTCCACCTCCCCATCCGTGAAATAGGAGTTACACTGCTACCATCATCTGTGCGCAAAGAGGCCAGTTAGAATTTACCAGGGTAGAAATGAAGACAGCATCTCGACTCTGCTTTTACACTCTGTTCTTTCTAGCCCATGATTTGGAAAGAGAGCAAATGGTAACTATTAGTTCATAACGAGCCTATGAGACGGCCAGCCAAAGGTTAGTGATAGTTGTGGGGTGTAGAGGGAAGAGCGGGAGCCTTCGAATCAGATGACTTCAGGGCGCCTGAGTGGCTCGGTCTGTTGGATGTCTGCCTTTGGCTCAGGTCATGATCCCAGGTCCTGGGATTGAGCCCTGCATTGGGCTCCCTGCTTACTGGATTCTGCTTCTCCCTTTCCCTCTCCTTCTCCCGCTGCTTGTGCACTCTCTCTTTGTGTCAAATAAATTAGAAAAAAAAATCACATGATTTTGAATCTTAACTGCTCATTAGCTAAGTCACCCTCGAGTAGTTATTTTGCTTCTCTGAGCATTAATAGTCTCTTGTGTAGGATGGAGACAATCAGGCAGGCCTTCCTTCCTGTGTCTCCGAACTGTTGTGAGCGTCAGATAAAGGAATGGAGTATGTTTTGTAAACCGGAACCTGTGATCTGGCCGTGGGGGGACGATGACCCTTCGGGTCCCAACACCCGTGCTTGTAGGTGTGTATCTCTGGACACATCGAGGAGGGGGTAGGATAATGCATGGCCTTTTTGCAGAGCATTTGTGCAAAGCAAGAGTTGAGATACTTTCTCTGGGAGTATCTGGGAGAAGGGTTTTCCTCGGTTTCTTTAAAGGTATGTGTTATGCCTGGTGGGGAAATTTCACTTATATTTGCCACTGGAGAAAGGCAAAAGTTGAGGGAGGAATTTTTACTGCAAACAATGAAAGGCCTAAAAGTAGGGAGGGCGGGGCACCATGAAGGAGGGAAGGGGTTAGGAGAGTAGAGCCGAATTTCCATGTACCGTTATTAAACCTGGTAATTCAAGGCCGAGCATCTGAGGAAGAATCAGCCGTTGTGCTACAGTGGAAGACATCCAAGTGTTGACTTTCAGAGAGTCTGGGGTTCCTCTGGCCCAGCTTTGACTCTGCTTTGAAGGAGGAATCCTACCACCTTTTCCATGTGTGCTGGGAGTCTAAATGGATATGTCTTCTTTAAAAAACTTCTGTGATGATGAATGTGTGCGTGGGATCTGCTTAGGCCGGGAATTCCTTTGAAATTTTTGTTTCTGATTGCTCTCCACGGCCCAGAGAAGGAGACTGGCCACATTTGGGTATGAAACTCTTGAGGCTCGCCGTGTTCTCTGGCCCCCGGAGAGTCGTGTTCTGTTTGAAAAGGGCTGAAAAGACGAAAGCTGTTTTTTCACTTGGGATAAGAATATCCTGCTCAAAGCAGTAAGGGCTCTGTGAGAATAACAGGATCCATATGTCGAAGCTGGCTGCTAATGCTCAGCATATGGGCCCCTGAACCTTTCCGCAGAAATATGCCTCAAATTCTCTGAAGAATGCCCCAGTAAACTCCAGAAAGGACCATTACTTAGGTGACGGATGGCATAGGCACAGCTCCTGGGCTTTACGGGCCCATCGTTCCGTGGAGTGCGAGCCAAGGTCTTGGTTGGCCTTGCGATGGATGGCGCTGGCCTGGAGGCCTCTCCATCAGGCCCCGGGCCCCAGCGTGCGGACGGCCTCAGCAGCTCTGGGCTCGCTCTGTTCTCGTAGGGGCTGGTGCGTCTGAGGGGTGTGTCTCACATTCTCCAGATGGTTCGTTAAACCGAATGAATGGAAACTTTTTATCGTCTACTCACAGAGGCAGCGTTGTAATGGAAAGAACCCTTCCCTGGGAGCCAGGAGGCCAGGCTCTACGGCCACCAGCACCCTGGCCCTAAATGGAGGTGACCTTAGCGAAGTCACTTTCTCTCTCTTTCTCGCCGGAGAAAGAAGCAGGTGGAACATGGTGCTGGTTGAGAGTCCTCCTGGTTCCCTCGGTCTGGGGTTAAGCACACCCAGCTCTGGTCAGGGGAGACACCTGCACAGCATGAGGTGCCCTCTCAGCTCCTCGTGCTGCGTGGCATTTCGGGAAAGATAGGGGATGCCTTTTCACTGCTCCACGTGAGAATCCAGTCCTGGGCTCCAGATGAGTCATCGGCGGTCAACCCAGTGAGGGAGTGGCTGGCTGTCCCCGGATTACTACGGTATTTCTTCCAAACCAGCGCCGGGGAGTCTGAGTCCACCCTCCCCCTCCAGTTCTCATGGCGGAGCACTCAGCATCCTACCCGCCCCCCCCCCCGGCCCACCCCTGGAACGCGGTGCCTGATTCCTCACTCTGTGTCCTCCCTCCTTCCCTTCGCGGTTCCGTTCTCCACCAGGCCACCCGCCTCTCCCCTGCCTGTGCTTCCCCGGGGTCTGCTTTGTCTGTCGTAGGTGGCGGGCAGGGCCACACCTCCAGTAGTCTGGTGCTCCCCACGCTCTCCTGGCCAGCCCCGTGCAGGCCCTTTGATCCCTCTGCTCCGCCGAGTGCCCCGAGGTCCCTTCATCAGGGGAGCACAGACTGAGACCTGCAGCCACGCTGCCTGCAAGTCCGTCGCCATGGCAACGAGCGGGCCCTCGGTTCGGTGGTGCGGAGAAAATGGCTGTTGGAGGGAAGGGCTCACCGAGTCTCTATTACCCGGCCTGTTGGTCCTGGGCCTCCTCCGTATGCGCTTGAAGAGGCGGCGTGCGTTGAACCAAATGTCCGTCAGCTTTTAGCTTTCACATTTACTTGCCCTAAGAGGAGGGGAGGCAGGAGGAAGTTGAATCCAAATCGATACAAGCATGTTTTCCTCCTGCCCTAAAACTGTATTTTCATGAGGACCAGTTATCTGCTCTGAGCAGATATACGAGGAACCGAATGAATACAGCAATCGGTGGGATGCCGGGTGGTGTATTCCGTCTTGTCGGCAGAGAGGAATGACAGAGCACGGGGATCATCAAAGAAGCATTCAGCACAAGTAGCCAGGAGATGCAGGGAACTCCTCAGGGCACAGACTACAGCCTTTCAGGGGGCACCTGACTGATTGCAGTGACGAGGCTGCACGTGGTCTGCTGTTACAGAAAGGGGGGTGTGGGTCCCCTCGTCTCCAGGCAGAGACGAGGCCTCCCCTGCTTCCATCCGGATGGCCATCGTTAGCTCCTCTGGAGTCATGAAGCACGGTGACATGGGGAACTGGAGAGGTCCGGGGTGGCAGGCTTTCCTCGTCACACAGCTGTGGGGCACTTCGGGCTGATTTCCGGAAGGAACTCATCTGTTACTTCCGTGAATCCCAGAAGTGCTGCTGCTTGGAGCAAGACCATGGTCTACTCAAGAGGTCAGAAACATGGGGGGGTGTCTGTCACCCCAAATGTCCCAGGGGACCCTGCGCTGTCTGATAGGGGATTGCCATTCCACAGGGAAGGATCTAGACCATGTCTGTTTCTGCCTTCAGCACAGGAACCGTGGATTCTTTGGTGGTGACAAGCTCTCAACCCAGACCACATCCTCCCTTCACTCTCTCTTGATGCGAGCAGGGCGACCCCGTTTTTGAATGAGAGCTCTGGTTTCCTTTCTCAAAAAACCTAATGTGTGTTTCAGCTGGACTTTGTCTTTTGCAGTGTCTCTGCAGGTGGACATCGTCCCCAGCCAAGGAGAAATCAGCGTTGGAGAATCCAAATTCTTCTTATGCCAAGGCAAGTGCCCGTGCCCACTGCATTTAAGGAGAGGCAGTGGGCGTAGCGGCAGCCCGCGACCCGTGTGTGCGGGGCCAGTCCTGCCTGGAGGGTCAGGGGTGTGGCCGGAGGACCAGGGAAGCTCTTGGGCCCTCTTCCTTCCCCTTGGAAAGGGCTTCCCCGACACAGTGAGACGTGTTCTCTGGGCTTCTGCGTGGTGATGGAGGAGGGCTAGGGGTTCCTGAGGAAACTCAGCACAGTTGCCAAAACAGTGAATCACCCTGGAGCTCCTGCTCTGTGTCCGGCTGGGGTTCTGTGCCCGACACGGGAGAACAGTGCTGCCTCAGAAACTGTGCTTCCGGGAGTCCGAGTAAGGCTTGTTTCCTAGAATCTCCCAGGACACGGAAACCCCAGGAAGTTTCTGAGAGGGAGTTGTGTACTGGTGTCTCTTGGGCTGTGAGGACGTGGGTCCCGGGTTTTCCGGGTCTGTTGTGAATACCCATATTCTGTCCCGTGGCCCCCGACCAGAGCCCTGGGCTTTGTCAGATCTGGTGTCCTTGTTCTTTGTTTAGAAAATTTTCCCCGTTTCCACAGCTCAGATAATTGTCAGGAAACGTCCTGTGGAAGAAAAGCTTCGGGTTAGGCTTTGGACTCCACGTCTGTGACAGGACTGGGATTCGGATCGAGGAAGAAGCAGGGCCATCGAGCTGAGCTCGGTGTAAACCGTGACATTCAGCGAGCAGCTTTTGGCAGGGAGGGGTCTTTAAATGCGAACATGATTTGCGTTGGACGAGGTGCCTGGTGGCCCCCGGATGTGTTCACTCCAGCTTTGCCTTCATTACAGCAATTTAAATGATCTGGAGGTGCAGCCGTGGAGCCCACAGCACATCTTGCAAATAGCGATATTTATTGAAAACATGATGGGCCCTGAAAGGAAGACGGCTTCATTTCCATACTAAGCATCTGTGCCGGGCTGGGTGTGTGGCCCGGGGAAGGGCGCTGCACAGAGAGGCGGGAGCCCTCGTTCCCGCGCAGGGTCTGAGCCGGCCACGCGGCAGCAGCCGCCCCTCCTCGGCGCCCGGGGAGAGGACGCACGGGTGATTCCGGCTATCTTCCTTGCAGGACTGAGGGACGTGAAGGGTCTGTCTGAGCGGCGTGCTGAAATGACAGTCGTGCCAGTTTGGGTGGGCAGACACTAGAGTAAAACTGGTTGGAACCCACGCGCCTAGACTAGCTGGTGTCTCCTCCTCCTCCTCTCTGGAGACCACAGCCTGAGCCCTCAAGAACAAGCTGATCAGGTGGCTCAGACTCGCTAGGCCCTTGAGCTCAGATCCTGCTCCGTCTTCTGGGAGCCTGGAGCTCCTCGCTCAGAAGCTGGCACACAGTAGGCCCTCAGCAGCTACCTCTCCTCTTCCCTCACTAAGCAGAGGCGTACTCACAAGGGGTCGTCGAGTTCTTTCCAGGCACCGTGACTGGTGTTACGTGCGTCACGGCGAAGCACAGAAGCCAGGGGAAGGCGGTATCACGTCCTCCACGTAAATGGCCTCCCTGCCTGGTCATTGAGCCCGATGACCCCTTGTTCCGTAGCTCTTGCTGTACCCACAGTCACCCTGGAGGGGACTTTGTCTTTGTAACTCCCGCGGTTTGAAAATAATCTCTTCCTCTACAGTGGCAGGAGATGCCAAAGACAAAGACATCTCCTGGTTCTCCCCCAACGGAGAGAAGCTCACCCCGAACCAGCAGCGGATCTCCGTGGTGTGGAACGACGACTCCTCCTCCACGCTCACCATCTACAACGCCAACATTGACGACGCCGGCATTTACAAGTGTGTGGTCACTGGCGAGGACGGCACTGAGTCCGAGGCCACGGTCAACGTGAAGATCTTCCGTAAGAGCCTCCTCCGTCTCCTTCCGTATTCCCAGTCCTCTCCGTAGGCCAGGAAGACACGTGGGTCGCAGACAGAGTGGAATGTCAGCCGAGGGGCCCACTGAGGCCTTCCTCCTTTCCACTCCCCGAGTCTTTTCTGAACTGAACTGAGAGCTCCAGTATGTTCTTAAATGGTCCTGAGCCAGCTCAGAACTCACAGCCCCGGTTCACACGGATCCTAGCTACCTCCCTCTGGCGTCCATTCTCTAAATTCAAATTACACAGTTCCCAGAGGGCTGCTAAAGGTTCCCCTTCCCTTCTCCAGGCGTTGGCTGACTATCGTACAATTCAAGTTTCCCCCCTTATTTCACGCTCCCCTGCTGCTAATGGAGTCCAAAGGCTCAGTGGGGTATGGGGGGTTGTCATCTTGAACACTGTGGGCCACTCCGAGCGGGCGCTTCCCATCGTCAGTGAAACCCGTCTGGAGGTGGCATCACATTACCTTGTTGTCGTGCCTCTGTCTCGTTGGCCAGGGTAATGGTGGCCGACAGCTAATGGAACAGCACTGATTGCCGTGGTATTCACTCCCCGTAAGCCTGCCTTTCCTCTGTTGTCTTCTTCAAAATGTTCTCTGCTCTGGGAAAGCTGGGTTTGGGGGGTCAGACAGACAGGGAGACAGAGGACTGAGGACCGGTCATTGCACACCAGGTGCTGCACCAGCCTGTTCCACCTTCGTGCGTCACTGGCATCGTCCCACATGGCAAGGGACCCTTGCTGGAGAGACTCCTTTACCTCCACAGACACTTTCCACACGAAGTACGATAAATGGAGCACTCAGTGAATAGACACTGACTGCCCAGCATTGATGCCACATTCCCCTACTTAAACCATCTTCTTTGCCTGGCATCTTGGCCAAGGATGGGGTGGGACACTCTCTTGGGCCACCGTATATACGGATCAAGGGCTGCCCACGGCGTGAATCGGAGCAGTATGGCTCTAGCGCAAAGGGGTCAGTGAGGGGGAACCAGCTATTTTCCCTCACTCTTCTCTCGTTCATTTTCCAGAGAAGCTCATGTTCAAGAATGCACCAACCCCGCAAGAGTTCAGGGAGGGGGAAGATGCCGTGATTGTGTGTGACGTGGTCAGCTCCCTCCCCCCAACCATCATCTGGAAACACAAAGGCCGAGATGTCATTCTGACAAAAGACGGTGAGACCTGAGTTCCCTGGCAGCTGCCCTGCCCCCAAGCCACGGGGTCCTCTTGGGTTCGCACCTCAGCCAGCCTCTGAGGAATTCCAACCCAGCTTCAGATCCCAGTGTCCCACAGCCCTGGGACTGTGTCCCACAGAGCCCAGTGTCCCACGCCATTGATCCGAATGCGTGAATGTTCGGAGCTTGTACATTCAGTCACTTGACCTTGTCTTCAAAGAAAAAGACTTCCAGTAGACTTTTGCTCTTGGCCCTCCGTCAGTGCCAGGGCCACATGTCCTGATCTCAGTGTAAAGCCACCATCTCCCCCACTCTTCTCCCCCAGCCCCGGAAGATTGCCTCTAGGGAAGAGGAAGGGCCTGCAACCTTCCTGCAGATACAGTTCTCTGACTGACCCTTGGATGAACCCGCCTCTTGTCTCTTCCAGTCCGATTCATAGTCCTGTCCAACAACTACCTGCAGATCCGGGACATCAAGAAAACAGATGAGGGCACTTATCGCTGCGAGGGCAGGATCCTGGCACGGGGGGAGATCAACTTCAAGGACATTCAGGTCATTGTGAACGGTGAGGAGATCCCGTTCTTCCTGCTGTCTCCATTAGTACCGCCTGGTTACCCCCAAATCATGCTCCGTAACTCCCCCCCCCCTTTGGTCTGTTAACTAAATCCTGTCCTGATGCATCCATTTCCAGTGAATCCCCTCTCCTGGGGTAGCCTCTGGCTTGTTTTGTTTTTTCTGCATACACTTGCCTTTGGGTCTCCCTTCACCCGGGGGACTTCTAGTACAATTCTTGAATGTCCTTCATTGTCTTACAGCACTAGAAACTTTCCCTATGCTTTCTAATAAATTCTTACTCATCCTTCATTGTCCTTGCTGTTACCATGATTGTGGAGTTAGTCCCTTGGTTCAACGTTCAAAGAAAATATTATAATCAGTTCAGTCCTCAGAATAGTCAGAATTATGGGCAGTGGGCTTATTAATCTTAATCTGTAGTGTGTCAAATAAACACACCCATGGAATCGATCTGACATTTACAAGATGTTTACAGGAAATTATAATGTCAGTACTAAGAAAATAAGTAAATCGTGGCTGAATTGTTTTGCCTATTGGTACATATTTTTTGCCAAATTCTCCCCCTCTTATTCCTTTAGTAAAAACTGTTTGTGCACAGGGCTGTTTATGACATTCCCAGAGAAATGTCACTTGGCGATCTGGTGACATCTAACCATTTCGAATTGGTATTAACCATCTAACTGCTGAGAATAGGCATTTTCAACTTTTTCCAGAATCAAGAGCCCGCTTTTGGATGCCGAGTTCACTTACCATGGTAGTTGTAAGACTGATATGCATTGATTGAGAAAATGCATCATGATATCTAGCTACTATGAGCTGAATCCTATTTTTAAAGGAATAGGACCTATTAGTGTAGCTTTTAAAACTCTTACTAAAAACAATATTATATATTACATGTAACAATATCCTGTATTGTTGAAAACCACTGATGCATGTCCATGGGTGACTCGTTTATTCAGTTTGGAGTAATTATCTGGGACACATCAGAGTTTAGATCCTTTATCCTAACTCTGCGGCTGCCCCGGACTCTTGACCTCCGGGCCATGACCCTCCGACCCGAGGTCCCCCGGAAGTGCTTCTTCTCCAGGCCACCGGGTTCCTCCAGGTTTTCACAACCCCCTGACAGCTCTTCTTTCCTGCAGTGCCACCCACCGTCCAGGCCAGGCAGAGCATCGTGAATGCCACCGCCAACCTCGGCCAGTCCGTCACCCTGGTGTGCGACGCCCAAGGCTTCCCAGAGCCCACCATGAGCTGGACAAAGTAAGAACCTGGCTGGTGCCCCTAATCATGGGCTCGTGCAGAAGGGAGCGTGGAGCCTGCTCGGCACTGGCGCGTCCGTGGCCCGGCCGCGGCCCGCTTGGGCCCCAGCTGCAGGTGCAGCACGGATTCTGCTCCGTAGGCTCCTCCTGGCTCGTGCGCTGGATCCCTTCCGAGGGGGCAGAGCCAGAGCGCCTGGCCTGGGAGGCCCTCGGGAGGTTTTGTAGCCACTTTGTAGCCCTTGGAGAGAAACAGGTTTAGGCAGAGGAAGCAACGGTGTGTATGTGGAAGGACAATTTGGGGTGTTGACTGGGTGAAGACCGAGGCCTTCCCGTGGGCTCAGTCTGCATTCTGTGGAAACTGGTTAAAAATAAGCCTTGTACTTCTGTGGTCAGAATCATGGCACTTGGCATTTCTGCCCCATGTAGGGACGGGGAACAGATAGAGAATGAGGAGGACGAGAAGTACATCTTCAGCGATGACAGCTCCGAGCTGACCATCAGGGAGGTGGATAAGAGCGACGAGGCGGAGTACGTGTGCATCGCCGAGAATAAGGCTGGAGAGCAGGATGCGTCCATCCACCTCAAAGTCTTTGGTAAGGACGTTGGAGGTCAAGGTCATTGTTCTGCCACAGTCCCCCTTACCCCGCACACTGTCCAGCAGCGAGACCCCACTCTCTCTGCCTTGGAATCTGCCCCAGGTGCAACCACACCTGCCAGCTCCGTCCCCTAAGCCCGAGCCCACACTGTCTGCCTCCTCTCTCTGTCAGTGACAGCCTCCCAGCCGGCCTCCCGCCCCCCACCCGGTGGCCCCCTTCAGCCCCGCCTCACAGTAGCCAGGATGACCTCAAGCACCATCTTCTGTTTAAAATCCTCTCATGGCTTCCCGTTGCAACCAGCATAAAATCCAGACTTCCTGCCCTGGCCCGCGAGACCTAACCGGAGCTAGCCTCTGCCTGCCTTTCCAACCTCATCTCTCTTCCACTTTGCTCCACACTGAAAACTCTCCAACCCCTCAGGCCCTCCTTCTGTGGCTCAGACGACACTGAGCTTGTTCCTTGTCTTCGAGACATTGCACTTGATACTTCTCCAGCTTGGAATGTCATTGCCCCACATCTGCTCTGACCCGCCTTCTTCTCCTGCACCGTTCAGCTCTCACCTCAACCCACCTTCTCGATGAATCCTTCTTGCCCTGGCCGGGCTAATGCACCAACCACCCCCCCTGAGCACTTCTATCAGTCTGACCGGATCTTCTTCACCACCTTGGCCTACCCGACCAGGCCTCATTTCCATATTTGCCCCGGGGAATTGCGGTCTCCCACCTCCATGAAGAGGGTGAACCCAGGTTAGCGGAGTGCTGGCCGTTCTCTCTCCTGCTCTGCCGCTGCCGCTGTTAACGGTGCCGGCCTCGGGAACGGTGGCCGTCCCACTCATCAACATGAGTGACCGACCGGCTGACTGCCTGTGTCTCCCTGGCTGCTTTCCATGGCCCGTGTAAAACAGTGCCATCAAAGCATGAGAAGAGCCCCTAGTCTCTAGTCAGTCCATCTTGATAAACTCAGTTAACTGCATTTGGAACTGAAATGCATTTTGACTTGACCTTGAAAAGAGAATTTTGTGGCAGAGAAATGCTTAACCTATTGGCTTTCAACACTTACTGCTCATGTTTTCAAAAAAGAGATGGGGCGCTTGGGCCACTCAATCAGTTAAGGAGCCAACTCTCGATTTCGGCTCAGGTCATGATCTCAGGGTCGTGAGATCCAGCCCCTCATCAGGCTCCAGGTTGAGCATAGAGCCTGCTTGCGATTCTCTCTCCTTCTCCCTCTTTCTCCCTCCACCCCTTCCCACTTCTCTCTCTCTCTCTTTTTCTCTGTTTCTCAAAAAAAAAAAAAAAAAAGACCGGGAAGCTGGCCCAGGATAGATGGTGTCGCTAGGCGCCGAAGGGCAGCTCTGGTTCACGTGGCTCCCGGGTCACTGCAGTGTGTGCTTGGGGAACACTCTTGGGACCTGCTTCTTGGGCCTGACCATAGACCTTTGACAGATCAAGTGGGTGTGTACAGTTGGACCTGCTAATCTTAGATAAATATTATTTCTCCATTAATGATAGTTGGGTTTAGAAAGAGGTTATCAGTTTGGTTCATATCAACTGGATATACTGGACAGTGAAAGCTGATGGCCTTGGGAAATATTTTTTTTTCCTTTTTAAGATTTTATTTATTTGTCGGAGAGAGAGAGAGCACAAGCAGGGGGAGCAGCCGGCAGAGGGAGACACAGGCTCCGGGCTGAGAAGGGAGCCTGATGCAGGGCTCCATCCCAGGACCCTGGGATCATGACCCAAGCTGAAGGCAGACGTTTAGCTGACTGAGCCACCCAGGTGTCCCTGCCTTGGAAGTCTTGACAGTTCTTTGTCTAATTCTCTTCCCCACTCCCGCGGGTTTCATGTTCTTCCACATTATAAAGACAGGTGCATTGTTAATGTATTCCTTCATTTAACAGATATCAATTAAGCAGCAGTGTTGCTGGACTGAGGGGCATCTGAGATATGAGTATGATGTGGTCCTTTAACTCTGAGAAACACGGGGAGGGAGATGAACATAAGCATATAAATCATAATAAGAGCGTGCCCGCCAGCTGTGTTTGAGGGCCTGCTATGGGCCCAGCCACTATCCAAGTGATGAAGACAAATAACACGTGCTCTGTCCTCATCCGCGGGCTCACGAATGACCGACGCTGAGATTTTTAATGACAGTCCATTGTAGGGACTTCGTAATGGCAGTGGGCACGGTGTTTTAGAGGGAAAGAAGACCAGTGGTCATGAGGGACGGAAGGCAGAGAGGTCTTCACCAACGCTGTGCACTTTCCCAAGCAGGGCTTCCCTGGTGAAGAAGGGTGGGCACGGGCGGGGACCCCAGGCTGCCCTGGCACAGACACAGAGGCGGGAAGGGTGCCTGTCGCACTGAACGTGAGCTCCTTGCACACAGGGACCTTGTGCCCCCAGCTATGAGGACGGTGTCTGGCAGATCGTAGGTGCTAGAATTTGCCTAAGGGAAGGCAGAGCTGTTTGTTTTATGTGAATGAAGCGCCGTGCAGACGGCAAGGAGATGAGTCTAGAAATGTGTAACCATCATTCGTCTCAGGAAATTCTTAGGTATTAGCCCCATAGAGTAATAATAATACCCGGCCGGAAGCGAGAGCTTACCATGTGTCAAGCACCACGTGACGTCGGGTGTGTAACTGACTCGTACTCCGCAGCACGAGGCTGTGGGGTAGATTTCATCCTTGTCCCTATTGCACAAATGAGGAAACTGAGCCCAGAGAATTGGGGGACCTACCCGAGGAGCCAGGGTTACAACCCAGGCAGTCGGCTTGGAAGTCCCTTTTCCTGGGCTAGCAAAGGGAGGTAACTACTCCGTGAAGCTCCACTTAACCCAGATGACGTCTGGGTTACAGACGAATGGCCAGGAACACCAAAGTTAGCGTGCCCTCCCTTTGCCACCGTGGATCACACGGTTTGTCTGTAGGGGTACGCTCAGTTCTCACCCGGCAGCTCAGGAACAGATCTTGGATTCTCTGGCAGGCCTCTCCGGTGCTGGTGGCTGCCCCAGGAAGGGGGCGTGAGTACTGAGTCAGGAGCCACGTGTGGCCAGTGGAGCGGGAAAGGCCGGGGCAGGTGTAGGGGCGGAGCTATCGAGGCAGGGAGTGAATGCCGGGTGCAGGACTGTGCAAGGCAGGCTTTGTCTCTCCACCCCCCTTACTCACCAGGCATCCCCTCCTGTACCACACGCACGCACACACTTTCTTCCCCAAGACCACAGCTGGGACAGTAGATGCTGGTCCAGAAGAGCAGATAGTGGGGAGGTGGCCAGACTCCTGCAGAGACAAGTAGGTAAACCACAGACTCCTAGGGCTCCAGCACCCGTCCAGAACACGAGTCCCCCTCTGTGAGCTCTGGGGACAGTTCACATAGCCTCCTTGGAAGGTTTCTCACCTACACAGTTTTCCTCTCCATTTCACGTCTTACCCTCCTCTCCCTCCTCCTCTAGCCTCCCTGGGTTTAGGAGATTGGTAGTAAGGCCAGGACACAGGGCGGGGAGAGGCTAGCGAGGCGGGGCTCCCTCTTCCTTTCCCGCTCTGTCCTGCCCCTTCCTTTTGGCTTGCCAGGGGCCCTGCCCTAGGGGGACGTGGGGCGGGTTCCCCCGTGGCAGCCGAGGTGGCAGCAGCGAGGCGGAAGCGCACGGAAACCAGTAGCTCAGATCATAGAACAGGGCTCAGAATTCCTGTGATTGAAGACAGGAAGGCAGTTAGTAAGGACGGGGCACCTCTAAATTAGAGACTGCCATAATTGCACCTAACTGACATCATTTTTCCCTAAGAAAGGGACACGCTCTAGCATGCGTTGCCCTAGTTATCAGCCAGAAGCTCTTTTTACTAGGCAGTTACATCCTACCTTAAATTTGGCAGTGAATTTCCATCGCTTTTCTCCCCACAGGCCCTTCTGAAAAGGTATTTTTGTCTCTGCATATTCCCGCGCTCATACACATGCTCTAGAGGTCCCATGCTGCTGTGGGCCGAGGCGGGCTCACCGGTGGGCTCGCTTACCTGACCCCCGGGACCAGAGCAGCCTGAAGGGAGGTGCACCTGCCTGGTCATGGCCAGCCTCTCAGTTCAGAGGGGCAGGGCCCCAGAGCCCTCCTTGGGCTGGGGATGCAGGAGCCTGGGTTGGGGTGGGACTAGACGGGACCACCCTTCAGTGCCGGGAGCAGAGCCATGGGCTTGCCAGAAGGGAAGAGCCGTTGTGCTGGGAAAACCCCCGAGGACATCTGTGCTCCCAGGAGGGTCCGTGGGGACACGTGCAATGGGACGGTCCGAGGCAGTAAGTCCCACAGCAGCAGGCAGAAAATAGAACAGGGATCCAAAGTCAAGGGCCCTCAACAGACGTTAATTAAGAAGGTATAAGTACCATCCGAAGACAAAACCTGGAAATGTTCCTCCAGATGCTGGTGTGCAGAGGGACGTGACCTTGCATCTGTCCCTGTTTGCCTGCTGATGCCCATTGTCCTGGGGTAATTATCTAGAGCGTCCCTTTTTCACTCTCAAGAGTGAAAAGTGTCCCTGATCTGGACAATAAATTATATTGATATCCTAACTCCAAGGCAGTATTCTGAGCCCTCGGTGAGTTCTGACAATAGGCCTGCTGCTTCTGTAGTGCAGAGAGGTTAGGTCATTAGTGAGAAGCTTGCCTGCCTTCCAGCGGCCCTCTGTAGACCATGCAAAATCAGCTGTTGGTAATGCTTTTAGTAAGAATATAGTTCGCTTTTTTTCTGGAAATTTGTGCAGTGGACCCTTTGTAACCCTCTGGGAAATGGAGCCGCCAAGCCAGATATTAATAGACGTTAACTATCCCACGTCTGTCTTCTATTAACCTTTTGATACCCGGACAAAGTACTAAGGGTCAGGCCGAGGCCAGCAAACACTGTCTAGGTCACAATATCCATCTAGATTTCAAGAGGCCAAAAATTCGGCCCTCCTATGACTGCCTCCAGACCTCCAAACAGTTGTTCAGATCAGTGAATTCGGTTGTTCAGCTGAATTTTATTTTTATTTTTTTATTTTTTTGAATTTTATTTTTTTACACTTTTCTTTTTTGCTTTTATTTTTTTTATTTGAGAGAGAAGGAGAGAGAGAACATGAGCAGGGTGAGGGGCAGAGGGAGAAGCAGACTCCCTGCCGATCGGCAAGCCTTGTGCGGTGCTCAATCCCTGGAGCCCGAGATCATGACCTGAGCTGGAGGCAGACGCTTTACCGACTAAGTCACCCAGGCGCCCCTTTATTACACTTTTCAATATGTGATTTTAACAGTGTAGAAGTTCAACTTTTATCTTTCTCAAACCTCCTGTCTGGCTACACTTAACAGTCCATTCAATATGAGTTGTGACCACCTTGAAAGTCTTATTTATCAAGATGGACACAAAACCTTCCTATGGGAAAACCTCACTCAAGTGAACTCCATCAGTTCCAATTTGTGATCATTTGGCCCCATTGGATTGAGACGTGCCTGGGTGCTTGCCATCAAAAAAGGACTTGCCAAGCAAGCTGTTTAATACAGATTAATTGTAGCAGAATATTTGACCTATGTGGATAATTTTATATGGAAGCAGGTATTTGCTACAGAAAACACACAGCCTGACATAAAATCAGAATCAGGGGCCTCAACTTGTAGGAAGTGTATAGGCAGGAGTTTATTAACCTACTCGCCGCAGCGTATGAATTTCAATGTAAAGGAAATGCACTTCTTTCAAAAATTATCCATAAATTCATAAATTTGATTTATTTTTTGTTTATCTCGCCTCGTCTTTTTCCCCATTAGCAAAATAAGTTACATTTGTGCTGTGTTATCTTTTCTCTTCTGCGGAAGGTTTCACAATTTCAGAGTATAATTGTTTTAAATCAGGAAAAGTCAATTTTCTCTAATGTTTTAACATTTAACTCCGCTTTCAAATGCTTGCGTTTTCTGGCATTACCCAAAACATTTGGAAAATGAACTCATCTCATCTCCTTCCTACCCCAGCCCACTCCGCAGCCCCCAACTCATCTCTCGCCCCACTTGCTTGCTTGAGTCAATGCTAACACAGCTCTCCCAGTCGGTGAGAAGCTCAGAGTCACTCGGGTGCCTTCTCATTCCCCCCTTGGATCCTTGCCGTGCCTCATTGGCAGGCAACGAGGTGCCCGTGAGCACCTCTCTCCAAGCTGCCCTTCCCCATCTGCCCCCCCCAGGACCACCCGGTTCGGGACCTTATTTCACCACATCTGGGGCACTGTCAGAGCTTCCAATTGGTTTTCCCACCTCAAGGTTTCCTCCGTTCTCAATCATCTTGAGTTTCTTCCTAGGTTAACCTTCTTGAAGCACAAATGATCATTTCAGTCCTCTGATCAAACACCGCCAGCAGGCCTCCGTCAGCGCCGGGAGATCATTCAAAGCAAGCGTTCTGACCAGACGGCCATGACCCCTCACCTGGGCCCAGCCCCGCCTCCCCACTCTGATGTGCCAACACCGGCCCCCATAGCACTGCCCTCCTCCTGTGCCCTTGCTTCTTTGCTCTCAGTCAGGCAGTTTTCTACACTGGGAATGACTCTCTCTCTCCCAGCGTTCCATGTACTGAAGGTCTCATGGCCCAGCCCGGAAAGCTTTCTCCTCATGAAGCTTCAACCTCTGCCCTGTGCCTTCTCCACCGTCCGCCCTGGGCACTCTTTCTCTAGGAAATCTTGTGGTTCTTGCTCTCATACTGATGTCACACACCTAATCAGTGTACATCCATCGGGGATTCAGTTCTGTAGCTCCCACACCTAGAATAGGGTCTTATACTCCGTAAGTCCATAACCTGTGTTGAGTGGGTGCGTAGTCGAATTTAAACCCAGAAAATTTAAAAAATTAGACAAACTCATGCACATGTCTTGTCTTTTCAGCAAAACCCAAAATCACCTATGTAGAGAACCAGACCGCCATGGAACTGGAGGAACAAGTCACTCTGACCTGCGAAGCCTCGGGAGACCCCATTCCCTCCATCACCTGGAGGACTTCTACCCGGAACATCAGCAGTGAAGAAAAGGTATGACGTCACCACAAGTTCAGGGCCGTGGGGTGCAGGCTCAAAGCAGGGCATGTCTGCCCGGGGCCCCGTTCTCTTCGGGGAGCTGGAAGGTGGGATGCGGGCCCCGGAGGCCACAGCGAGTTGCATGGCCTCCGTCCTCCAGCCTGCCCGGCTGTGGCCTGGTCGGTGTCCCTGCGCTGGGGCAGGGCCACGGCTGCCTGCCTAGATCTGCTGGGCTGTGAAGTTCATGGGCGTGGTCAAGTTAGCCGTTCTGGGGAGGAAGCGGGTAGTGCTTTTCCAACCCAGGGTTACAAAGCTAGGAGGAGTAAGGAGAAACAAGAGCTTGGTGGTCCAAGCTCTTGTCCTCTAAAGAGTCCTGAAGGGAATGTGTCCTGGAAAGAGCAGGGATCGGAATGAGCCCTATGAATTCTCCTTGTGTTTCGTAGCCTCACGCTGTACATGCCCTTTATGCACAAAAGCTTGGTTGCCTTTGTGTCTGCCTGTATTTTCGGTCACATTTGGATATCATTTTGTTCGGAAGGCAAAAATAATTAGCAGTTTCTACATGACGATGATCACACTAGGTTCTCCGATGTAGTTGGAGCTCTCAGCTTCGGCTCTTAGCAGCACAGGGTAGCCGGCTTCCTGGTAATTTGAAATGACTGGGAAGATTTAGCTTTAAAGCATATAAATTTATAGGCCACCAGAAAGCTGTCATTATTATTGACAGTACATACGAACTAAGGTATCCCCACTTCAAGCAGCCCTTTGCTCCTGACTGGGCCACAAGCAGGAGGAAGAAGAGGCTTGGCTTTAAAGCAACTTAAACCCTCTTATGGCACTTCTCCAATCTCATCTCATATACCCTATAGTAATGGGCTTCATTTTAGTTAGCCAAAGCTTTGTCACCTGGCCAGGAGTAATAGCCTTAGCCTTTGAGAACATTTATAATGGATTGCTTATTGACCACGATGTCACAAATGATAGATCTTCACTCTTCTGCCTGCCTAAAGGAAATCCCTACAGAGGGTAAACTCAAATGAAGTCAAAAAGAGATAGGGTGACAAAGCAGAGCCACATTTGGGATTTGCACTTGAGGATCTGATTTCTGCCCCATGAATAAAAAACAAAATGAATTCCAAGGGAACATAAATTGCTGTTCCAAAAAGCCCATTATTTTTTTTTGCAAGTTTTACCTCCGCAGTTGAATTCGACTTAACAAAAACTCAAGGAACTGCTAAGTATTTTTGAAACTCACACATGCTGTTCGATATTGTGGAAACCAACTGGATTAAGAAATGTGGTGTTTACTTGGATACTTTCTTTATCAACATTGGAATTAAACCCTAAGCTCAGATTTCAGCTCCCATCGTGTGTGTTACATGGATTGAATGTACATTTCAGGGCTTACACCACAGGGCTGCGGCTCGGCACATTTTTCTACATCAGGCTTGTGATTTGTCCAGAATGACCCAGTGTATATCGTTGACCTACAGGGAAGGACAGAAATAATATCTTTCCCAGATGAATGATGCTTTTCAATTCGATGGTTTTTGTAGCGAAAGCTCCACAGCTAAACTAGATCAGAAGGGTTATTAAGATTTGTGCCTACCCTAAGTTCCTTCATAGGTGGGCACTTCTGGTCTGTATCTGTGAAGTCATTTTTGCAGAATGAGAACAAATAACCAGGCACCCGTTCACACTCATACTCACTAAGTATTGAGACAGAAGGTGTCCAGGAGAGACCATCTCAGACCAAGTAGGTGTTGCATAATTCAGTTATCAGCATAGATCATTTGTCTCGGTCTGAGATAATTACCTAAGCCGAGCCACACAGGTTGCACTGTGGCTTCTCTTCCTGCGGACTGCCTTCAGGCTGACTCAGAGTGACGTCACAGGAACACGCGTGAATCTGTGCCCGAACAAGTCCTCCAGGCCAGCCAGTGACATGACACTGTGTTAACACATTTGCCGAAGTGGAACCCCATGTAGAAAAGTTGTCATTTCTATTAGTTATATATTAGCGCCAGAGTGGCTTGATGTCCATCCTGCACGGTGGAAAGCTCGTAATTAAGAGAACAAAGGTGGCCCATTCGTGCTGGCTGGACCCTGGGTGATCAATGTCACTTTCATCTGGCAGTGGCCCCTTGTGTTCTCCCCCATCTGAAGGTGCATTGTATATAATCAGGGATCGAGATAATTAGAGGCACAGTGTTGTAGGACTGAAAGAAAACAATGATCTTTTAAAATCGGGATGATAGATGAAGCAGATAAAAACAGATTGTATCGACCTGTTAAGGTCAGGAAGGCTCCTGAGAATTAGACCGCACAAAATCAGGAAGGAAGGTCCCATTTGAGGTTGTCCAGTCTCGTGCACTTTGTCCAGGCACTCACTTTGCAGCTTATCTGCAAAAGGCTTGGTCCCTCCTGGAAGGGTGACAATGTCTGTCCTCTGCAGGCAGCTGGCCAACGCTGGTGATCAGGACGGTCTCCTTCCTTGCCCCTCCCCCTGCTCAGTCTTCCCACCTCTGCTCCTCAGCCCTCTGGGCGAGAACTCTTGGATTTTCCACTAGCTTCCCCTCTCTGTCCCTCAGACACACCCACGGGTCTTCCCCGTTTCCCATGCCATGGGTTCAACCACTTTGTGCTTCCTGGTGGTCCCATCCCAGAGAGCTTCAGTCCCCTGGCGCACCCCTAATGTTTTGTGGAGCCGGTGTAGCTAATGCAGATTTCCACGCAGCAATCTGCGCCCCCGTTCTGGATGCCATCAGGCAGCTAAAGTGTTAGTGCCATAGCCATTTCCTCATTCTCTCGCCTCATATCGAGCTTGTGATCAACTCAAATGCTCAGCTTTTTTTTATATGGACTGCACTGAAGCCACATACCCCCTTATCCTGTTCTTATGCAATTGATTGCTTCACCAAAAATGCAGAATTTTATATTTATTTTTGCTAAAAACTGTGTTTTGTTTGCTGCAACCCGACATTTCTCCGTGGGGTCACTAAGGCAGTTCGGGAAGGCTCTCCTTTCCTGGGACAGTCCCATGCACTGCAGGGCATTTAGCACCACCGGTCCCCTTCCCTCTAAATGCCAGCAGCCATATCTAATCATTTCGATGACCACCAATGTCACGTACACAAACTCTTTCTGGCTTGAGAAACATTTCAGTCCATCTTTCTAACCAGGCAAGTCTGGCTTTCCTCAGAGCTGTCCTTAGAGGTCTCTAGGTCTAGGGCATTTCAAGCTACGTGGACCCTGTTTTGTCTGTGTGCTTTTAGAATAATGAGGTCTAAGAGTAAGTGGTGACCTCACTTCATAAGTCCCGAAGGCAGACAGTTCGGTAGCCTTCCCCCGGCAGCTGTCGTCCAGCATCCGTTCCTTTCAGCCTCGCATGAACACTTCCATGAAACATCTTTGTCCAAGCCTCTGGTAAAAATGTCGACTGGGACGAGGTCAAGTGCAGAGCCCTTAGAATGCTCTCATGGCTTCCCTCTGGGTCACTGGCTCGGGTGGAGCCCGTGATGCCACGGTGCTCCTCGTGATTGTGACGACTTTTGTGGAAGGTTCAGTGATTTTTTTTAATAAAGTTGGTTACAGAATAAGCTAATTAGAGCAGCTTGGTCTTTTGCTTCATTGCTTAGTTAAGTCTAGTATTTGTCTAGTATTACCCTTCTTAGGAGAAGAGGAGAGAAAAGCCTTCCAACCACGGGCACAGAGTTAGTAAACTTTCTAATGGATCATGATGTTCCGCTTCATTAAAAAAAAAGGGGGGCGTGGGAAGCAAGCAAAAGCCAGTCACTGAGCCTGATCGCCACACCCTCCCTCCTCGTGTTTCTAGGTGGGGCTCAGCTGCTCCTTCGATCGATCACGTCGGTCAGCTAAGCTTCAGCTATAGTTGAGTTGGTTTTGCTCAAGAGCCTGTAAGAGCTAAGCTAAATTTGGGTCATGAAGACCGTTAGGGTAGATCATCTGTCTGAAAATTAATCCGTTACTTAGTCTCTATTATGTTGGCCAAAAAGAAAACCATCCATCTATGAACATTGTATTGGGGGTCAGTTTGATCCCTGTGTCTGGAGGTCCTTGTGATAATACAGAGGCAAGGGTTGCCCACCCACATCATTTCTTCACTTGTCCTACCTAGACTCAGTTTAAGTATTGCCAGGTATGTGAGTGGGGCTAACTTCCAGGTGCCATTTACATACTGAGCGAGACCTTTGGAGGCTGATTTGCACAATCTGTCGCTAGCAGAACACATTCGCTGTGTGCTTATTTGAACCTCTTATTTGAACATGCGTTTGAAATGACTGGTAAAGAAACTCACATGAAACCTTAATATTTAAGGAAAGGAAGAGGGGCAAAGACTTGAGATTAGAAGAGATAGAAAAAAAGGGAATTTCGTGAGCCTTGAGTCTTTAGCTGATAGAATATCCCACAAATCCCACAAATAAGAGAGACCTTTGAAATTCTGGATTCACTGGAAACGATCTTTCTGTCACCAGGTAGAATCCCCCTTTGGTACAGCCTAGGTGCCCACATATAAACACTGGAAAAGGTGCCTGCGTTGAGCACTTAGAGTCTGGCGTCTTCCGCGTGCGGCCACAGGTAGAGCAGGTAATACTTGAGGACAGCTGTAGGGATGCATGGCTCCAGTTTATTTACATCTTCCTAAAGACTTGTGCGTGAGATAATGAAGCGTGCATATGAAAAGAACCTGGAACTTAAAATTCCTGGAGCGTGACCAGCCCTGTCCCAATGTGTTTTCTGTGTGTTCGTATCAGATTGTCTTCGAGTGAGCCACACCATCACCAAGTTGTCAGGGCCAAGACGTAGCCCACCATCCCACGAGGCGGGCAGGCCAGAGGTCAGGCTACCGGAAGCGTCCTGTTACTAGCAGCTACTTATTCTAAACGCCACAAAACCGTAGCGATCTGGGAGAGATCCAAGAAGGCGCAGATTTGAGAAACAAATAACTCCATACGATACAGTCCTTGGGAAACGATCTTGATCCACATGGCCCTGGCATGTGACACACACGCTTCTTGGTGATGTGATCTTGGCAGCCACGTTTGACATGTTGGCCTACTGTCACTTTGGTCTCTGCATGTTCGTGCCTCTGTTCTCACTTTTTTCTTCATTCTGACATCATGTGACATCGTCCAACGTTTCCCTCCTCGCTCCTCACAAAAGCTCTTTGCGTTTAGTGGACTTTTTACTAAATGTTTGCTAACTCATTTGCATTTCCTGGGTTGCATTGCTATGTCTCTGGCCTGTCTTCTTTCCTTTCTCCATCGGAACGTCAGGGACAGCCAGGCACTCATGCTTTCTAATACAAAGAACAGTGCAGGTATGATGCCTGTCAATCCCAGTATGGAAACAGAAAAACCGTCAGCATCGTAGATTCCCAAGTGCCAGATAAGTAAAATAATGGAATGTGGGCAGGAAAATACCCGAGCCTCTTTGCTTCTAAGTTAACTCACTCCTTTGTGAATGCCACGCCGGGTGACGGTGGTGCACGCTGCCATCTGGGCATTCCTCTGGAGCCGGTCACAGTAGACTCTGCTGGCCTCCAAGTTTCCTGTCCCACAACTTCAAGGACTTCATGCTTACCATTCCTGATGTACCTCTCTGCTCCTTTCTTAGTTCCTTTTTTTTTTTTTTTAAGATATGAACTTGATTTTTAATAGGATGCATGCAACGAGTTAAAAAAAAAATGCATGAGCACAAAATGGCGTTCGTAGTTTTGCTATCAGCTGTCTTAACAGAATCCAAAGGAGGGAACCTACCCTCTCCGTATCTCTAGATTATGTGGTTCGTGTTAGTGGTGCCCCAAATACGACGAGAAATGCTCGAGACGTTTTAAACCAGGAGCAGTCGAACCCATGTGATGGTGTCTATCTGTATGCCTACCACAGATTAGGAAAGCCTTCTCCTTTGAATGATATGTCATAATGTGCAGGAAGGGGGAAAAGCGGAACATGAGCTAACTCCTAAATGAAAGTGGGTAATAAACACGCCGTGGAAGTGGGCCTTGGACACGGTTCTGAGTTAAAAAGCAGCTGCATGTGCACGGGACGCAGTGTGATACATCAATTCTCTGAAGCAACATGTTGTAAAATTTTACTGCTTTCTTGTTGTGTTTTATATCTTGTTCTCTCCAGGCTTCGTGGACTCGACCAGAGAAGCAAGAGGTATAGCTTACCTGACCGCTAGCCAGTCTTTAGTTTTTGAAAGCATTCTAGCTTAACTCACCATTCCAGTTCAATAACCAGACATGCTAAACTAATTAGTCCTAGAGTTAGATTAAAGAATAGGTCGATAGTGGTAGACGTTACTTAGTGATAGTGGCATTTTAGGGTGAGCAAGCAAGCTGTGTTGGGAGTGGATGAACAAAATCCTTATTACTTCTTAAAATTGGATCTTATTCTCTTGCTGGTGCTGGTAAAAATCACATCCAGGTAATTATACTTACAGAAATAAATCGCTTCAATTCCCAGGCCAGGCGTTTTGAAATGGTGATTTTTTTTTTTTTTTTTTTTTGACTCTCACCTGGTTGATGTGGCTTTGGGTCATAAAGTCACAGAGTTAGTGGTCTAAAAACCCACTCAACCCCTTCCAGCTCAACTCATCTTGTTGCTCGCTTATTTTATAATGATTGGTTTCGGTAAATGATCACATCACATCCCATTTCGTGTCAAAGCAATGCAGACGACATCTCTCCTTGGTTTGCCCAAACTGCTAAACCCACGTATGTCACTTTCACAGAGCACTAAATTGACGAGATTAGCATGATTTGGCACAAGCAGTTGTATGTTTTTTAGAAGTCAGTAGCATTTAGCCTTTGAGATTTCTCTACTTGCTCCAGCTTGGGTAATGTGGGACTTTGTTTGAAAACTAAAGCTAAATCTTAATCTTAAAATTTTAATGTTACCCCCCCCTCAAGACCCTAATTACAATGATGCCTATCGTTTTTTCACTGATTTGTGTGATTAAGTGACAGTAAAATAAAAACCAGTATGCTTCAGATAAGCCTCGAGGATCAAACCCACAAGTATTTTTTTAAAAAGCTAGCTTTTGTCTCTTCTCCAGAGGAAATTCTGATATTGTAGTAGTATAAATGTAGTCTGTGGCAGTCCTATACGTGGTATTCTAATCAGGTAACCCTATCCTCTTAGTCTTCCAGAAATGATAATTATTCGGAACACATAACTCTTGTGTTCAGGTCGTGTCTATAAATATTTAATGCTGTTTAATATTGAAGAGTTGAGTGCCTGTCCCCGGGCGCTGAGCCTAGTTTCTGCACATGAACACACTGTCGTGATCAAACCTAGTGTCTGATAAGCTCTTTGTATCCTACCTTCTTCCTTGTCATGGGGACCGTAGTCAAGTGCGCGTCTTTGCTGAGGTCGCTTAGTGCTGTCCCAGCCTGGTGCTGTATTGCCCCAAAGTCATGGACCCACTGGGACTGGGGAAGGGAGAGAAGAAGGGTTCATTATCAGCCACTTCGGCGCAACTGTAGGTCTCATTCTTCTTGGCCTTCTGCATCTTCCCCTGTCATTCTGATTTAGACCTGGCTGGAGGGGGAGGGGAGATTTATCAGGGAGCATTAAGGGAGAGTAAGAGAATTATTATTATAAGTGGAAGTAATAGGTTTACTCCCAGGAAAGCCGACAACTCACTTCCGTTTTCCAGAAGTATCCTTATCTTGATCTCACTTATCCTTATCTCACTCCGGACATAATTGACTTTCAACTGAGTGCCACCCCTGGGGCTCCGAAGTTCCATTCCTTCCTGTTTGTCTCATTCAGAGACGTAGACCGTTAAGTCCAGATGAGCTCCAGAGAAGGCTTAGGCTGTGGCCAGTTCTATTCTGTAAGTCGGAAAATTAGCACTTTTACCTGGAAGAAGGGATGCAAAAACGTTTTGATGAGAAGGATAATTGTAATTGCCCCCATGCCATTTTTGCAAAGCACGGTCTTCTTGTCCCAGCTGTCCTTCCATTCTTGCCCAGAGATCACCCGCTTCCTCTGCAAGCCTGAACTGTCAGCAGGACCCCTGTCTGGATGGCTCGTAGGCGGCGCTCCCTGCCTTAGTCCTGGTGCCACAGTAAGACGGTTCAGAGGAAGGCCGTCTAATCGCACTGAAGTCTGTGTGCTTTCCCTTGGAGGGAGAACCGGGCATCTGACAAATTCCCACCCTCCGTCCTGTTGTAAGCCACTGCAAAACAAGGATTCTCTGTAGAGGACTGTCTCCTAACCTCTTGACACCATGAAATGAGAGAATTTTCCCCATAGAGAAATTTAGACTACGTAGAAGGGGAGGGAAGCTTGGCTGTCAATGAAACCACTTCCCAAACTTCTCTTCAACCATTTTCCAGAATGTGCTGAGTAGACCGTTAATGCCCTGCTTCGTTGTTACTCGTTACTGTCCTATTCTTACCTACGTGACTCTCTTTGCATCTTTTGCTGCAATATTGCTTCCATTGTGGAAACGTTCTCTTGACTTGCCCAAGATCTGGTCAGTTTTCCATGTTTGTGGGTATTGAGCCGAGGATAAGCTCCGTCTGTATGATACGTGATCATAGTCCAGTCGCTGGCTGGAGTCACTGTCGGCTGACCCTGCGTCCTCACCGAGATAACCAGAAGGGCAGGGGGTAACCTCGAACGCTTTCTGCCTTTGTCCCGTGGTGTTTGGTGCAGACAGGAGTGACGGGTCAGTTCAGCCATTTAGAGATGCTTGCCCGGATGCTCTCGATGCCACTAGTTGAGACTGGTGGGTTGATTTTTGTATGGCTCATGGAAGTTGCCACTGAGATGCATTGGGACAGTCTTGGCAGTCCACAAGAAAAGGCGTCCCAGGATCCAGGGATCCTTGGATGTCTCCCGGCTTTCTAGTCACGTGCCCCACACTTGTCTGTGGTCCTCTCACTAATGCGTGGCATCTTCTCAGCCAGTTGGCCTTGCTACTTACAGGTCAGGTGGGAGTTGAGGGCCGTGGGGCAGCGGGTGCCCCCCTGAGAGTGGAGTGGCCCTTATACCGCGATGCCTCCTCACTCGCAGTGGTGTTCCAGCTTCCAGGTACGAACCTCAGTGGGGCTTAAATGCCTGAGATGAATTAATTCCATTAGTGATGGTCAGAGGGACTTCTCGGGTCCCTTAGGTCTGTGGAGACTGCCCCACAAGACCCCGGGGACCTTGCTTTCAAGCTGCCCAAACCGGCTATGTGTGACATCGCAGGTCTGGGTTTCGGGCTTCCACACCAGCATGTCAGAAGAACCTGAACGAAACAGGCGATCTTTCATTCTTTGAAGGCCCAACCCCCTGGGACGACAGATGCCATATGGACAGCGCTCGCCTGTTCATCTCCACAGAATATCATATGCTGGAGATAAGGATGTGGCCCAGCCTGCAAGGAGCGAGACTCCTTCTTCAGGTTACCAACTTTCTTGAGGATCTGAGCTTGGGCAACATGCCCAGACTCTGCCGAGGCTTGGCAGCCATTTTACTTTGAGTGTCGAGGCAGGAGCCCCTTGGACATATTCCAGGACCCATTGGCTAGGGTCCCCTTTTGACCAAGCACCGGAATTCCACAGAGTCAGGAAGCCGATTATTTTACCAAGGGCTGGAGTCCAGAATCTGGTGGTGACTGCCTGGGACTCTGTGCCCTGGAGAGGGGACCCAGTGACCCTCACTTCCAGCTCCACAACTCCTGATCACCGAGTTGTTGGACTTTCTCTTGAATGAGATTATTTCACTTTTAAGCCTTCAGGAAAGCGAGGCATCTGCAGAAATATAGGTTTCTTGTATAATTTCTTGCATTTGGCACATTCAGGTTTCCCATTATGCATGCATGCACCGTGGAACCGACAGATGGGCAGACTCCTGGAAGGAAAGCGTAGGGCGCAGGTTTCCCAGAATCTCATGAAGCAAAGCTGTTGCTGCTGGAGTATCCACTGGCCAGGGCGTTTGCTTCCATCTTAGACGTGCCAAACTAAGTTGTCTTGGGGGACCTTGGTTGTCCTTGCCTCGAACCGCTCTTGGCACGGAGTCTAGGCTGCTTTATATAAACTGGGTCCCGTTTTCTATTCTGGATACACTCGGGTTCCCGTGGCGCTCTCCAGAGCCTCCCACGCTAGTTGGGACCTTAAGTAAGGAGACATGGGCACAGCTTGGGGAGAGGATGGATGTGAGACTGGTCCTAGACAAGAGATGGCCCGGTCTCCTGCCCCCCGCCCCGCCGTGGGCTCTCACGCCTCCTCTTCCCTCCCGGCAGACTCTGGACGGGCACTTGGTGGTGCATAGCCACGCCCGCTTGTCGTCCCTGACCCTGAAGAGCATCCAGTACACGGACGCCGGAGAATACATCTGCACCGCCAGCAACACCATCGGCCAGGACTCCCAGTCCATGTACCTGGAAGTGCAATGTGAGCTGCAGCTGTGGAAGAACGAGGGGTCGGGCTGAAAGGGGACAATGGCAGCCAGGACCCGAGCTGCATCCCCATGGCTCTGCTCACGCTCTCTGTGGCCCCAAGGCCATTCCAGAGCTCTGTCCCCTGACGCTGTCCCAGGCTCACAAGGCCTTCTGTCTTCCCACCCGGCTCCCAGGACCGCTGAACCAGCCCGACCTTTACTGCATCCCGGTGCTGGCTCTGGGGCATGCCCGCCCTCCCGGGGCGGGGACACGGGGTGTGCGGGGCTCCTGTGCAGTCGCCGTCTTCTTGATGGGCTTTGCGGTTCCTTGCAGATGCGCCCAAGCTGCAGGGCCCCGTGGCCGTGTACACTTGGGAGGGGAACCAGGTGAACATCACATGCGAGGTGTTTGCCTACCCCAGTGCCACCATCTCGTGGTTTCGAGACGGCCAGCTGCTGCCGAGCTCCAACTATAGCAATATCAAGATCTACAACACCCCCTCCGCCAGCTATCTGGAGGTGAGTCGGGGTGGGGGCAGGGGAGGGGGGAGAAGGCACCATCTGACTCCGGATAGGCTCCTGTGTGCAGCTAAAATCTTCTCGCTTGCTTCTCTGGCATCCTGACCAGGGGAGCCATTGGTTACAGAAGAAACTGAGCCTCAGCCCTGCCCCTTCTCTCTCCCTGGTGCCAGGCCGTGGCCCGGGGGACCGAGGGTGCCTCTCTCACTGGCCCCGTGGCAGTTCTCTCCGGCTTCAGGCTGGGCTGGAGCTAATGGTTCATGCTTTCCTGGTTCTTTTCCTTACGATTCGTCCAATAAATAAAGATCTGAGTCGGTGGCCGTCGCATAGGATATTTGTAACCCACGAGTTCCTTCTCTCCAAAGGTGACCCCAGACTCCGAAAACGATTTCGGAAACTACAACTGTACTGCAGTGAACCGCATTGGACAGGAGTCTTTGGAGTTCATCCTTGTCCAAGCAGGTGAGCCCCCTCTTGGCTGCACTACCCTTCCCCTTGCTGGGCTGTTCGATGCCCTTTGGCGACACCGGGAGAGTGAAAGAAGAGAGGGCCAGGGTAGCCCAAGACAGAGGGTCAGGAAGCAGGGAGCCTGTGGAGGCTCGAGGGTGTGGGCACAGGTCCTGTTGGGAGAGGATCCTATGGTGAAGTGGGCTGGGGGACAGGATCTGCGTGACAAGTTTCCCAAAAATGAGCAGAAATGAGAGACATGCCTTGTGGCCCAGAGTCCTGTCCTGGACCTTACTGGGCTCACCGGGGTCTCCGTCTGTGCCCTCCCCACAGACACCCCATCTTCGCCGTCCATCGACCAGGTGGAACCGTACTCTAGCACAGCACAGGTGCAGTTTGATGAGCCAGAGGCCACAGGCGGGGTGCCCATCCTCAAATACAAGGCAGAGTGGAGAGCCGTGGGCGAGGAAGTGTGGCATTTCAAGTGGTATGATGCCAAAGAAGGTAAGCGGGGAAGAGCAGGCATTCCCTTTAGAAGGATGGCTTGCTCTGGGTTAGGCAGATGTTCCCGCAGGTCCTGCACCCAGACAGCCCACGGGGGGTGGGAGAGGGGAGCATGGCACACCGCTCTCAGCTTCCCCATCTGAGAGAGCCAGGGTACGCTCGCGTCTCCTCCAGAATTGTTGGCCTTCCGTACCCTGGTACCTGAGGGCCTGCGTCCCAGGACCCTGCTAAGGTGGACGAGGCCATCTCAGGCACGCTCCGAGCAGAAGCCCTGCTTAGGTGCTGAGCACAACCAGAGGAGTCTGGCCCCCCTACCCTGTACCTGCGGGGGCCCCGGGCTGCGGGTTCTCTGCCATCACCGTGTTCCCCCCGCCCCCATCCCACCACCACCGCCCCCCCCCCCCCCCGTCCTGCCTGGTGGACTCAGAGACTGTCGTATAATTACAGTGTTAACCAAATAACAACTTGCCCGAGAGAGTCTGCTCTTAAATCCCTGCTCCGATATATTTCCAAACCAGAAGTTTAGAAGATAACTCTTGGATGCCTGCGGTTTGAAGATTCTGAGCCCAGACCATTTTGCCCAGAGGACCAAGTATATAACCATGTCCGACTCTCCATTTGGGGTTTAACCAGGATACGTCCGTAAAGCGTGCTTTGTTTCTGTAGGAAGTTTTAATCCCGGTCCTGCCTGTGGTGACAGGGGCAGCCACCTCCTGACCTGGTTTTACTGAGAATTGGTTTCACCGGGAAGCTTCCATCACTTCTTTAGCTTTTGGGATTGGGAGGCAGGACAGGGCGGCCTGGGAGAAATTTCTGTGCAGTCAGGATCGGACCTAGGAGAAGACAAACTCTTTATCTCCCTAACTTCCCTCGGAAAACTCACACCAACTTTATGGCGAGTTGATCCCATGTTACAATCTGTCTGGCTTTGTTTTCCTTTTTGTCATTGCTACAGCTGGACAAATTATAAAACATTTTTTTAAAATTCAAGTATAATTAACTTTCTAATGTGTATATCTTTTTAAGATTTTATTTATTTGAAAGAGAGAGACACAGCAAGAGAGGGAGCACAAGCAGGGGGAAGGAGAGAGGGGGAAGCAGGCTCCCTGTGGAGCAGAGAGCCCGATGCGGGGCTCGATCCCAGGACCCCGAGATCATGACCTGAGCTGAAGGCAGATGCTTCATGACTGAGCCACCCAAGTGCCCCCAGCTTTCTAGTTTTATTTTTGTTGTAGCAAAATATGTAGAATACGAAACTTACCACTTTGACCATTTTTAAGTATACAGTTGTATGGCATTAAGTACATTCACATTATTGTGCAGCCATCACCACCATCCATCTCCAGAACTTTCTCGGGATCCTGAACTCAGCGCCTGTTTAACACTAATGCCCCATCCCACCTCCCTCCTGCCTCAGCAGCCGCCATTCTACTTCCCGTGTCTGGGTAGTTGACTCTCACCAGTATTTCCTACGAGCGGAATCATACAGTCGTTGTCCTTTTGTGTCTGGCTTACTGATTTCACTTAGCTGACATCCCCGGGGTTCATCTACGTCGTAGCCCGTGTCAGAGCTCCTTCCTTGTTAAGGCTGATACTCCCCTGAGTCAACGCCCCATTCTGGGACCCACTCACCCACGGATGGACAGGTCGTTTCCACCCTTTGGAGGCTGTGAGCGATGCTCCAGTAAGCATGGGTACCAGGAACGGGTTCCAGGTTGTATTTTCAAAGCTTTTGTGTCTGTCCCCAGACGTGGAAATGCTGGATCACAGGGTGACTCGGTGTAGGTTTTTGAGGACCCGCTCTGCTGTGTTCCTCAGCGACTGTGCCATTTTACCGAAAGGCTTTCCGTCCTTGGTGATCCTTGTCCTCTTCTCACAACAGCCAACATGGAGGGCATCGTCACCATCGTGGGCCTGAAGCCCGAGACCACGTACGCCGTGCGGCTGGCGGCCCTCAACGGCAAGGGTCTGGGCGAGATCAGCACAGCCTCCGAGTTCAAGACGCAGCCAGTCCGTAAGTCCACACAGCATCCGGCCTCTTCCCCACACCCACCGTCTTCTCCTGGGGAGCAGAGGGGACCCCGGGCTGCCCCGTCCTCTGTTCGGATGACAGCTGTTTGTCTTTCCGATGGCTCCGCTCAGGGAGGGTTCACCTCTCAGCCCCTTGGCCCTCAGTGATGGCTGGTCCCCAGCCCCTTAACGCAGTCTTTCCCAAAGAGCGAGGTGCCGCTGTCGCAGTCGCTGGTCCTGCTTGTTAGCATCACGGCTGGGGAGGAAGACACTGGCACCTCGAGAAAATCCTGGCAGGGACACAGCAGCATGTTGTGGAGGGACTTGGCAGATTTCGATTTTTGATGCAGGTCACAAAGGCCCTAAAGCACCCTGTGACTTGGAAGAAGAGGGAAAAGACAGTGACGATCGTGTAATTAGTCGCGGGGTTTTTGATGCAGCAGAGATATTATGTCAGAGGAGACCGCTATGGGATGTGCGCGCAGTAGTGAGACCCCAATGATGCAAAAGGGGAAGGAGGGCCTCTGCCTCTGCCTCCTGCTTCCCCTCCCTCCCGCCACAAGCACACATCATGGTCTCCCTCCCTGGTGGCCTCTTTTGAGAGAGGTGCTTCTTCCTGATCCACTCAGGATGGCATCTGCTTTCCTCCATCCTTCCCTCTTTCCTTACCCCGGGCCTGCCATGCTTTCCCTCCCATCCCGCCAATAGCTCCGGGGCAGCCCTGCTCCGGGACACCCTCCGCAGACCCAGACTGCTGCCCTGGGAGGCCCAGGCGCCCATCCAGCTGGAGCAGGCGCCGTAGACCCAGACTCCTTGAGCAGGCACAGAGCCCACTGGGTCCTCTCTGATTCCGGGGCTTATCAAGCACGCAGGGCAATCCCTCGCTTCCTTCTCTTTGAAGCTGGAGGCCTGCAAAGCCACCCCCCACCTCTTCCAGAAACAGAAGGCCCGCCTCATCTTCCTTCTACAGGAACGGCTTCTTTCTGGATTTGAAATAACGTGATAATTTGAATTTCCAGCTCCATGTGCTTTGCAGAGCCTATTCATTTCTTTCACATCTTTTTTTTCTCCCCCTTGGGTCTGTCTCTTGTCTTTTCTTTTCGTCTGTGTTCCATCCATGGGAAATGCAGACAGCCCTCTTCCACGTAAGTGCCTCTTCATACCTCCTTAACTGTTCCAATAGTGTTAACCTCCGCTAGTTCTAGTTCTTAATTTAGTTCTGGTCCCCTTTTTGTCCCTAGGCTGAAGTAGATGATGCCGGCCGGGCCCTAACCACACTGACCTTAGTCTAGTCGTACTCTTGTCGATGTCTGTAGGTTCTACTCCAAGAGGCTAACACGCGCCCTGTTCTAGAGCATGCGACTTTTGTGTCCTTTGAAGTTGTGTTTCTTTATTAATTTGTGTGTGTGACGATGACCCCGTGGCAATGGCGGCGTGCGCCCAGCCGCGCACGGTGGGAGTCTGCAGGGGGCTCCGTGACGGCACGTGACGGCACCCCCTCCCCTTTCTGCCTGGATGCTGGGAACGTGACCGCAGCCTCACCGGGGATCCCGAATCCTTGCCGGGGAAAGGCAGCTGAGAGGATTTTCCCATTTGCTTTTAGGAGATGAGAGAATTGAGCTCAGAGCCCCTTCCGTTTTCTGTCTGTGGCGGCCGGAGGGCTCTGGGAGGCCCGAGCAGCAGCTGCAGTCGTACAGAATAGCGTGAGCTGCAGCTCCGAGTCACAGGCACGCCCTGCAGGCAGCTGCTGGGCACTTACGTCCATGCTGCCGGTCGGTTCTGTCCTTCAGCCCTAGGTTCTTGCAACGCGCATGTCCATTTGGGAAAGCCTGACCGGCTGCTCAGAAACCTCCCGTCGGGCGTAGCAAAGGGGATTCTCCACGGGGAGGGTGTGTGAGCTGGGAACAGCAAATGTAAGGAGCCAGGGTTACAGGAGGCTGGTCCGCTGTTCCAGGGGGCCCACCAGGGTCCGAGCGGCCAGCAAGATGCCCCCGAGAGTCACTCCCGCCGAGCCGTGCTCTGGCTCCTGGGCTGAGCTCAGGAGAGTGAAGGGGAGGGTTAACCCGAGAGACTCGGAAGAGAGGGTTTTCCGAAAACTGCACACTCTTCTCAGAAAAAGCTCCTAGCTCCTGAAAGGCACTCAGGGAAGCTTATCTTTTAAAAATTTATTCAGAAATATTGCAGCAACAGCAGAAACTAGGTAGCTTCGTGTAGGCGTTCTGAGATTTGGAGCAAGTACTAAATCCATGATCTCAGCAGACGTGGCTCCTGAATGAACCGGTTCTGGAAGGAGCAGGGTCAGAGGTGGGATTGGCGTTGTCAGGTCAGGACTGACGGCTGCTCTGGGCGGCAGCCGTGCCCCGAGCGAGCGCCGAAGGAGCACCTGTGACCCTGAGAGCACCTTCCTCCTGGATCCGTAATGGGAGCTTCGGTCTCCGTGCTTCTGGACTTGATCAGTAAAGGAACGGTGGCTTAGTTACATGACAGAGAGGCCGAGGTGAGGCTTCCTTTGGAGTTTCTCACCAGTTCCTGGCGCCCGAGTACTAAGTCGGAGAGACTGGTCTCAGATCAATGGTTTTCGTTCATCATCAGCTCAGCCCTTAGAAAGGTGAGGATTTCTTAAGCAGATGCTATGTTTTAAAAGTCAATGTCCAATTAAAAAAAGACCTCCAGCCCTTGTTGTTACTGCACCAAGACTCCAACCCCTCTGGAAAGTGGAGCAGCCAGCCGCCCGTCCCTGGTAGGCCCATGAGTGGCACAGCAGTGTGTGTCGCTGGAGACGTGCCAAGCCACTTTCTCAATCATCTAACAAAGCTTTGGCCTCAAGCATTAAAACAGTCTGACTTCTACGTAAGGAGAGTCACGGCGGAGCCTGGATGTGACCGCCTTTGTCGAGAACTCGAGCGGCTGGAGAGCCAGCACACACACACTCCTACTCTCACGGAAGGCGGTTGCGATGGTCCTTCCTGTACCCTCGCGACCTGCTGGAGGGGCGCAAGTGAGGGCCCAGCCCCGGGGTAGCTAGACCCATCCTCGAGGAGGGTACAGTTGGGAGGACGGCTCCAGCATCTAGCACCGCCGCGCCCACACTCACTGCTGCTAGGAAGGGAGGGCACGTTTTAGGGAGGACTTCTCTGAGTTCACTCCCCTTCCTCAGAAGGCACGAAGGTTGTCCGGAATTAGGTAAATAAAATCAGCCACCCATTTAGCTGCCTGCTTACACCGAGCCCGGGTTGCTGTTGGTCTCTGACACTGGCTCGTCTCACCCGCTGAGCGTGCTTTCGCCTCCTCTGATGTTGGGGTGCTGATGCATAGCCTGACCCCGTGGCACTGGAGTTGGGCCCTAGGGGCACCCTCACCCCAAGGGGGAGAAGGTACAGGCTCAATAAGCTGTCGTAGTGAACAGAGAGGCATTGCTGCCAGGCCCCCGCCCCTGATGCTTCACCCCCCCACTGCCCACCCCCGACCCCGGTTGGGAGGCAGTAGGTACAAGCTGGTGCATTTTGCATTAGCTTATCACTCGGAGTTCCTTGAGGTGTGCCAGTAATGGGGTTGCTTTCTTGGTTCCTTAATAGACTTGCCCACATGCAGGGATACAGCCATGTCAAAGCAGGGATGAGCGGGGAAGCTAGCCAGAGCCGCAAATACCTCAAAGAGTCTGGCTTCTGGGCTGCGGGGTCAGAAAACCAGGCTCACCTGGTTGAAGATGGCTTTGTGTGCAGCTCATAAGTGTGTGTGAAGGTCACACGGGAGCAGTGACTCCAAACAAACAAATAGAACTCCATCCTGGGAAAATGTCCCTGTTTCATGTATTTTTAGGCCGGATGTCTATGTGTTGTCATGCAGCTTTTAGGCGGAAAGCTCACGGACTCTGTTTGCCCCGGGAGGGGCTGCTTTCCCGTCAGAGCCGCCGAGGCCCTGAAGACATGATGTGACCACTGGTTATGCGTCCTCTCTTCCATGACCGAGCCGCACCCCTTCAGAATTGCGTTGCCCGAATGGCACCTTTTAATTTGCTTCTGAACCATGAAGCTACATAGACGATTTCTTGCAGGGGATAAAGATCATGAAGGAGTTGTCTACTTTTTCAAAAGAGGCATCTTGAGATTTTTTTTGTCTTCCCATTTTGCACCCTACGTGGCATGTTGCGAGTATAAATTAAAAGCGTTCTAATTTATTGTGTTTAAAACACATAAACCTCCATCCCTTTGCCAGAATAATATGGACGGTGATGCAAACAATTCGAGCCCAAAAAAGTGCAAGAGAAAGGACCGAGAAAGAGATACACTTTCCCCTGAACTGACCAGCCCATCAAGTCACGACGAGCTCACAGTGAGTTCAGCGAGCACCTTGCTCTGATGCCAGTAACCCTGTGCTCGAGCTGCTTCCTCTGGAAGAGAAGAGGAAGGACCAAGCTATGAGTGCGCCAAGGCGATGGTGGGGATACGGCGACGTTCTTCCAGATCTTCATCTCGCTCTCAGAAGAGACTTGGTTTTGTGATTATTGATGGCACAACCTCTGAATATCTGCCAGTGAAAACTAAAGGTCTGTTCAGTGTCCAGAATGGCTCGGATGCACCATTTCTAACAGTTCTCCAAGTAGAAAGTTGGGGTAGTGTTACTTTATTCAGTCCCCAGTCTCTTCAGCGTCCCCTTCTTCCGAGAGAAAGCGAGACCAACACGCAGTGTTATTTGCAGGGGTCCCCACGCTCACTCTGTAGAGTTTTGGAGGGCAGCCGTGGTTACAGAATCATTCAGATGCCCAGCAATCCTGACCTCCGTCAGCAGGAAACGTCACGTGGGACGGTCATTTCTGTCTCTTTAGGACGTTGAGATTGGAGAGTGAGGCGTATGGGCTTTGCTCTAGGCATGTGCCCGGAGTGTAGACATGTGCCTGTCGACAAGCACATACAGGGCTCTGTCACGTGAGGAGCCAAAGCCTCCTTTTTCCTGCATCCACCTCACCTGGATCCCAGGTTCCCTTTCCTCCTCACATCGGATCCCGTGGAGGCGGCTGGTCCTGCTGGTCGGCTCTTTGTTTCAGGCAGGGGTGGAGGTCTCTGGAGCTGCTCCCGGCCCATCCCTGACCTGAACGTGGGGCTTGGCAGGCACACGGGCTCCGGGTTCGAAGCCAGAGAGCCCAGCTCCCGGCGGGCCCGCTGCCCTCACGCACGGCGTTCTCCCTCCTCACTGTCACCCGCTTCAGCTTCGGCCGCTGGACCCCCCCCACCCCCCCGGGCGACTCTTCTGTTTTTTCAGTGTGTGCTTCAGTGAGCTTTTTTCCCTTTTTTTTTTTTCACTTTCATTTTTCTTTCCTCAGTGGCTCCTGCTAGCTCTTCCACCCCTGTTCCATTGTCTCCTCCAGATAGTGAGTATCATTTTCTTCATCCATCTCTCTGCAGGTTGCTTCCCGCCAGCCACGGTGGGTCTGCGTAACGTTATCTCCTTCACCAGGTGATGATGCGACTGTGTTGGCAGAAAGCAGCGCCGGGTTGTAGAGGGGCAGATGAGAAGGGAAATAGGCACAGGGCCTCCCAGATTCATGGGAGGCCGCGCTCCCCCTGAAGAATAGGCAAGTGACAGGCCCGGCTGTGGACAGAAAACCCTGTAGTCGGGCTTCCCGGGGCTGGCGTGGCCCGACCCTGTCTTCGGGACTGCGTGGGCTGGACCCGAGCTGACATTTGGAGAAACCAAAGGAATTGGCCAAGAAAAATATCTCTTCTGCAGGGTCCTAAGAAATGCTTTGGGGTGTTGTGTTTTCACCCTTCGTTTTAATTGGCACAGTTGGATTCAGACATTGAAATTAGATAGTGAGGCCTGTAGCTCTTGCTTTCTCCATAAATGCATACCCGTCTTGTAAATATTTGCGGGAAATAAACAGTGTCTGCTTACAGATGTGCCTGGCGGTAGGCGCTTCGGCAAATTATTTAACCCTTCGCAAGCGAGCCTTGTCTTTCTCGTCCGTAAAATAGGATGAGTGATTGCCCTCGTCCCCCCGCCCACCCCTGTAAGATAGCATTACAGCGCTTATCAAGCTGCGTCTGCCCAGCAGGACGGCTAAGCCTGGCAGTGACGTCGCCTGGTCGGCCTCCAGCCTCGTCATGTCTCACTGAGCCGCTCTCCTTTATGGTCTTGTTTCATTTGGCCGCCCAGTCCCCCTGCTCCCCTGGGGACTCAGAGTGCTGCGCCTGTGGCAGTTTGGTTGTGAACCCAGCTCTCGGAGAGCGGAGGGGAGCAAAAGGAGACGGCAGCTGCGTGAGACCAGCAGGTGCTCAAGGGGCCGCAGGGTGGCGCCGCCTGCCGACCCAGGGGCCACTGCCCTCTGCCCACAGCCTCGGGAGGGGACTCAGGCCCTGAGCCCAGAAGCCCCCATCACATGTGTTTGGCTTTAGTAACAGGCCCGCCACCCCCGGGTGGTGCTTTCCAGGCCGCTGGATCTAGCAGCAGGCACCCAGGCTTGGGAACCCGAGACAGCCATGAGTTCATGTCCCACGTCCACTCCTTCTGTGGCCAGCTTCGTGGCCAGAGTCCTTACCTCTCCAGTGAAGGAGAGAGTCTTCCTCTCTTGTAGGTATCTGTGAAAACGAAAGACTAAGTATGAAAAACACAAAACACAGTGCCCAGCACGTAGTAGCTGGAATTTGTGTTAAGGATAAACGAGGTTGTGTTATTTCTTGCTGAAAGAGAGTAACTTGTCAGCAGCATCTCTGAGAATTTCCTTAAAATGTCCATATTTCTATTGATAAATCAGGGGAAAGGAGGTGAGAGAGTATCCCCTTCGATATCTCTTTCTTTTCTTTATATCTATATATATGTAATCTATCTCTATGTAAACATATATGTATGCACACATACTCCTATAGAAACACGTTCATGTATTTACTTATGACTATAATTTATATCTCCATTCTCTCCTTCACCTCTCTGTGCCCTGTCTGCCTTTCATGTTTCCATAGCAACCTGGCCTCTTCCTGCCCTCACAACCGCAGACCCGGCCAGTGAGTACAGAGTTATGGCGGCTCTTGGCCAGATTGCTGCTTGTCGCAGAGCTGACTTCTGGGTCCCAGTGCTGCCCGTCGTTGTCCCTTGTATTGAAAGTAACAGTTGTGAATGCATGGAGGCTCTTCTCCTGGTGTGGTTTCCTAAGCATGCTGACTGCGTGGCCAAGAGAATAGACCCAGCACCACCAGAAGGGCTGGGATGATTATTTGAAGAATACACTGCATGAAGAGAATTTTCCAAATTTCCCCTCGTGTGAAAAAACGGAATAGGATTAGAGAAACACTAAAGAGACAAAAGAAAAGCATCTTCTCCCAGCTTTTGTTGTCCCGCCCCTCTGAAGCATGTGCATGCACGTACATACATACATACACGCATAAGCACACACACACAGACACACACACACAGGTAGCCAAGACTGAGGACAAGCGAAGGAATAGAATGCTGCTTGAGGAGAGGTGGAGGGTACAACAGAGAGGGAAGAAGCTGCTCGTTCCTGACAGCTTGCCCTTTCTGGGGCCTCGCAGCAGGGCCGAGGGGGCGCGAGGAGTGCACAGAGCGCCCCAGGGGGGAGAGGCCTCCTCGCAGCCCTCCTCATCAGCGCTAGGAAGATGGCGGCCCCAGGAAGCATAGCCAGGCCTGTCCAAGTCTGTGCTGAGAGTCCAGATCAGAGTTCTGGAATTCATCTGCAGAGGGTAGAGTCGGGGCCAGACTTGTGGGAAACATTACACTTCATCACAACGGTGACCTGCTTCAAGCTAGCCTTTGTGATGCTCTAATGAGGTGAGCTTGTGGGTTAGGCCTGAAGTCCCCGTGTGCACTCACGTGTGTGTGTGTGTGTGTGTGTGTGTGTGTTTATAGCGGTGTCCACAGCCGTGTGGGGGTTTAGGTTTTATAATATTTCTGAGTGCACACACACAGATGACGCGCATCCATTGAGCAGTGGTCGGCGGGAGGAGGCAGAAAGCCGGTATGCGAGTTACGCGAGATACCGTGTGCTCTGCTCCCTGGGCCGAGGCCTCCAATACGTAATTGAACAGAGAAGAAAAAAGTTTCCTGGTTCTGTGTGTTGCATGAGATGGTTCTCTTTTTCTACTGCAGAACACTGCAGTGAGGGTCTGCTTTCTTGGCGTTCTGTGTGTGTGTGTGCGTGCGTATGTGCGCGCGCTGCCGTGAGTTTTACTTCCTGACGCTTTTGCGGTTTCATGTTGTCGTCAGAGCCGAGAGAGTGGCAGTGAGCTGTACCCACATGGGTTTCACTCAGAGGATGGGTTTGTGATTTCGTTTGGTTTTGCTCTGTTTTTTTTGGTTTGGTTTTGCTTTCTGCATTTGGGAAAGGAATGCAATTAACCCTTTCTTCTTCGAACAGCCGCGCTCCCGTCCCTTCTGGCTTGGGGCGGTATGTGTGCGAGACGTAAGAGAAGGTGACGGAACGCGTCTGCACAGCTCGGGTCCTCTTAACATGTCCCACGGTAGACTGCTCTTCCCGGGCATCTAGAATCCAGATCTTTTCCTTAAGGAGGAATTAGGTGTTCCTCCATGATGTATGTTTAATTTTTAAACATCAGACATCTCTGTCCATGGATCGGGTGCTCAGTAGTGGCATCAAAAGAGAAGAAAGTTTGTCTTTTTTTTTTTTTTTTGGCACCACTTGACTACTAACCAAAATTATAGGTCCCAGTGGATCCTGGGATGTGAGGAAAGATGGTCACAGTTGGGCAGCAGCTTGTACTTCGCATGAGCATAACCGTTTAGAAGGCACTGGTCATCAGCCAGTCAATAGAGCTGAAAATAACGTCTCCTAGTTTTGCCAGAGAGTGTGTGTGTTGATCCATTTATAATCATGGATTCCTGAATGAATGAAGGTACCCTAGATAAGACCAAAAGAGAAACTGATCAGTTGTTTATAAGTGTTGGTTGGAATGTTCCAGAGCCTGTGCCGTGTGGGAAAAAATAGGACAGACAGGTTTTATCAGCTCGCAGCGGCAAGGGATGTATAACTGGGCTACGGCATTTCTCCCGCAATATCTTTAAACAGTGGTGTGCCTTGGTTAGAAAGGTACCTCCACCTCCCCTCTTTGCCCTTTTTCTCTCAGCTTCAACCAGCAATAGCCTGAACTTCCCTTGACCTGTGCAAGTTAAGGCGGGAAACCCAAAATGCCTTTTGACGAGGCAAGTCATTCACTAACAAATCAGACTGTAAATACAACATAGAACAAAAAGGAATGTAGATAAAGTCAAACAAGAAAACCATTTTTTTTTTCATTGTCAAGGTCAAGTCCATATCTTATCAGTGCAGCCACAGGTCGAGAGAGAGAACTGTATCCAGATGGTCCAAGCAAATATCCAGGCCCTCATTCAGTGTCAGAGTCTTAGCTCATGAGGCGAAGGGTTCAGTTTCGCTGTTTGGTATCGACAGAGCCATCGTCTCAGCCATCAGAAGGAAACCTGTCCCTTCTGCACTGGCCTCCGCCCTTGCAGGTGTCTCAATTAGGGTAACTCACTGGGGGCTCCGGGGTGATGTGGGTAGATGAACAGGGAAGTGAGAAAGGACCGCCAGAACTGCCTGTTCTGGTCTGCATCCCCCCGACCTTGTTCAGCCCGTGCCCCCTCTCTGCACACACCACAGGAAGCAGGAAATGCCTTTTCTCGATATAATGCAGTATTTTGTTCCTACAGGACACGTAGTCTTGGGACTTGTCCTGCATGACCCATGTTCTCTCTCATCACCTTTGTTTCCCAAGGATGCCGAGACATTTCTGGAATCTGTGAATAATAACTTGCTTTTTTTTCTTTTCCTTCAACAGTCTCCTGGATTGACTTTGACATCTGGGTCCCGACAGAACCACTTCCCTATTTCCAAACAAGTGTCCACCCTCCTTGATGTATTAATATGCAGTGTTGCAGCTGTATCTAATGCTTATTGGTGTCGTTAACCAAATGCTCTTATTGATTTATTATCCTTCTATTTCCGGGCAGTTTGACTGTCCTCCCAGTGTTTCCTATATATGCTGCTAATTTAATTTGATTTCTCCTTTTATTTAGTCTGTGATTTTGTTGTTGATTTTTTCTCCCTGCCCATTGTTTACATCCGTTTTTAATTTTTTTGTATTTTCCATGTGACCTCCTCCACTTTCCTTTCAACCAATCATGTGCGTGCGTATCATGTGACTTTGTCATGTGGCTTGCATGGTGCTGATGATGTCGTCCACGCTGGTGAACAGAAGGTAAAACTCTTTGTTCTGATTAGGGAACTAAACCTGGGACCACAGCCTGGCACCTAGGGCCCACTCATTTCTTTCTGTCTCAGATTTCCCGAGTCAAGCCATTTGAGAGATTGCCTCTCGTTCTCAGTTCACCTCTAGAATTCATCATTCTTTGCAGCCTTGACATGACGACTTGATACTGGGACAGCCTTTGGTTTAACATTTCACTTCGAGAAACTCGGCCCTGCAAACTGCTGTCTATAGTAAAACCACATTCGCCCCGGTGCAGTTGGCCAACTTGAATTTTTACTCGATAGTTCGTAAAAATTATTTCCCAGAAAGCAGTTTTGCAAATTACCTTTGTGACATTGTTGTTTAACGGGTAGTCCTGAAAACCGCAGTTGCTCTAAAAGGAGCCATGTCTGTGAAAATGTGAAATGTATCTGTCGCAGCCCTGGAGGGCTGGCTACAGAGAGCGATAAACCAATGGCAGTGGTTCCGTTTGCTCAGAACCAACGAGAGCGCTTCGTAAAATTCGTGCAGACTGATGCCTTCCTGAAAGGGGAGATTGAAGAATTTGGAATTAAAGCAGTATGGCTCATCGACGTGTCACTGTGTAAGAGTGACCCTCCCCCTGGGCAGTGGGGGTGAGAAATCGAAGCAGAAGTTGGCAGTTACCATGACTGGAGATCTCTTTGTAATCCAGAGGCACAGGATTGACCCTACAGCAAAGGCAAAAAATTATAGCCTAATTAGGCGCAGAGTGGTGACAAAATAATTAGTTAATACTGTGACTGTCACAACCTTGTGAGAACATTTCTCGCTCACCCTCAAGAGAAAAGGAAGCCTCTGCTCATAGCTTCCCTGCTGTTAAATCAAACCCCTATTCAAAACCTGCCCTGGGGTCATCTGCATTCTGTTCTCTTCTCACTGAAAATTGTACGTCAGATCACAACCTAGGACACACACGGGCTGCACTGACCACGAGAGCCAGACTAACACGAATAACCACCCGGTGTGCCCGTGCATGCGAGGGGGGCCCCCGTTTGGCCTCACGTCTCTGAGGAGCCGACTGGGCGACATCCACACGGACAAAACCACCCACAGCTGTCTCGCGTGCATGTTCTCTGTCCCCGGTCTGTCCTTTCGTTTCGTGCCCCCGCTCGTGTGAGCCCTGCGCACTGGCCACCTCCGCGGACCTCAGCTTTCTGGGCGAGGCCACTGTGCTCCTCTGGGGTCCCATTTGCAACCAGAGTCCTGGACGAGGTCTTGGGTCAGAGCCATCTGTCATTTCCAAAAAGATGTTTGGTGTTTACACGGTATGAAGTAAGGGTGTCCCCCAAACAGGGGAGTATCGGATGTGTCGAGAACTTTGACCTGCCTTGAAAGGGCGACCGAATCTGTGACTCTTAGGGCAGACAATACTGGGAGCCTAAGATTTTCTGAACTCCTAAGACTCATCCAAAATACTGTGGTTTCATTATTCCCGAGGGGGACCGTGTTCTTTTAAGACTTAAGGTGACAGCTCCAAGGCTAATATGCTAGGAAAAACCTGGATCTTCCCCGAGATCTGAAGTAGGAGCAGATGAGGAGTTGAAACCATTGTTTTCTTTCTTAAAAATAAGTTTAGTCCTTTCTGTGCAGTGCTTTAATTCAGGATGAAGCAAAGCACCACATGAACGAGGTTGAAACTGACCCACACCTCTGAAGAGAGATCTCTTCGAGAGATTTTAAGCAAAGCAAGAAATGTTTGAAGATGTTTCCTGCAGTTACTCTAGAAACGCACCTTAGCAATGGCCTTGGGTGTCGGTAAAAATGTGGCCAGGACTAAAAAAAAAAATCCCTTAAGTGCCAGTGGAATTTGGAAGCATGATTACCCCTGGAGCAAAGCACATTTCCCTTCTGGGACAGACCCTCTCTGGCCATTTGCAAAGAGACAAGCAGAGGACCCATTATTCAGATGAACAGCAAGCAGTAGGAAATGGCTTTTAATAAAATTGAAGGGAATGGGGAGATCGAAGCAAGTAAAGTTTATGGGGGAGAGAAATGATGCTTAGTTAAGAATGTGATCACCTCCTTCCTCTGGACACAAGTAAGGCTTTAAGGTGAGAGGGGCCTAAGTGAGGAAGGTCTAGTGAGCAGGAGTCTCTCCCAGAGGTGGGCCCAGCCCAGGTGCTCCCGTGCTGACATTTATTTTTAACGTCCTGGCCCCTGGTCACGGCCCAGCCTCTTTCCTCCAGTGACTCCCATCAGCCATGAGGACTCTGTGTAAATGGGCCTCTGCCCTCCCACCCCCTGCATGTGTGCGCTGAGAAGCCCCCTGCACCCCCTGTCGTGCGCTGCATGTCTGAGCATGGCCTCCCCCCACCCCCCACCCCTTTGTAATGATCTTCTTTTCTTTAGCTACTGACACTGCCTCTCCTACTAGGACATGCTGATTCTGACGAACTAAACTCCTTAACACCCACTCTTCCTTCTTAGATTGAAAACATCACTAACCACCCCTTCCACTCCCTCCTTTACTTTTTTTTACAGCTGTGTGTCTGGATTGCCACGGGTCTCTGGCAGGTCGGCCCAGACTTGTCACCAGGGGTTCTGCTCTAATTGCCTTTCTTCCGAAGCATTCCCTGCACTGGTGGTAGAGAGCTAGCGTTGAAGGGTGTGCAGGGGGAGGTAGTGACGCGTATTGGCCCGAATCCCAGGTGCAGAGGTGGGGGGCTCTGGAGAGGGCCCAGTTGTGTAGGGCTTGGCAGTGTGCAGGCCGAAACCTCCCAGGAGCCTCGTACTTCTGAGTAACCAAACGTGTGTGAGACAAGTGTTGTCCCCCTTGCGGCCTTGGAGGCAGGCGCGAGTTAATTGTTGGAGGTTATTTCGGTCCTAACTTCCTCAGCCTGGATCAGCCCCTTAACCACAAGCTACACCTCCGTGGTCCTACTTTCTTTTGAGGATGATGAAACAAAGGTAGTGATCGATTAATCGGGTGGTGTTTTCATGACACCCATGAGGAGGGACTCAGGGCTTCTGCGGTTCAGTCTGTCCAAGTTCATCTGCTGCTGTTGCGTTCTTGCCCCACGCTGCCATCGGTCCCCCAGCTCACACACTCCCATTCGTAATCCCCGAGGAACCAGATTCAAAAGGGGCGTGTAGGCCAGATGCCCCCATGACTGTGGCCTCAGAGCGAAACGTCCTTTGTGTAAGAGCAGTACCCACTCGTCCCCCGGCGTTTCCTGGAACCTGGAACCAGGGTAGCAAAGAGGTTGTGCTAGCACAAGCAAATTCTTAACAAAGAGGAAAGAGCTCAGGAGAAAAGGAACACTTGACTCCCCCAAGGCCTGCTTTGGGGGGCCAGGGCTTAGGACAAACTGAAACCCATGCAGGCATTGTTGGCCCCTCGCTGGGGCTGTCAGCCCCCGGAGCACCCCTAGACTAGCCACGTGGGCCGTCAGAGGGCGCACAACAGGGACTTGGAGGCTCCAAGGCATATCGGATTCCTCTGTTCGGCAAAGAGTTTGGTCTCAGGAAGGACATGACTGCACATCCTGCTTCCCTTAGGTAATTTGCCCGTCGGCCAAGGACCAGTCAAAACTCTCTCCTCTTAATGTAATTTGCAGCGTTCCTGAGTTGGAAAGATCTAATGGGCTTCATATTTGAAGAGCCAAATCATTGTAGGCTCTTCTAAACAAGTAACAAAAAGGCCTCCCTACGCTTCAAATTGGTTTCAAATTGCTTGCAAGAGGTAATTCAGGGAAGGGAACGGGAGTTAGGATGCGCGAAAGTAACAGTATTTGTGATGCCAGAATCCTGTTTGATAGAAAAAGGGAGAGAGTCTAATGCAAGCCCTCCATCCATCTCTGGTTTGTGTGGACCCCCAAGTGAGTGAGGGAAGAGCGTGGGTCAGTCGGGCCTCCCTGAGCACTTCAGTCAGAAGATAGAATTCTCGGTACTTGGGTGTTTTTCAGTGAGAAGTATTGTTTTCCTTCTAAAATTCACAAACGCTGGCCACATGCTCTGGGCTTGCTATAATTTGCGTTGTAGAATTCAGATGCCCAGCAGTAAGATTTCTGACCTCAGGGCTTGTGCTGGCCAGGGGAAGGCCACAAGGCCGACTCCGATTTTAGGGCACAACCGCATGAAAATGACAAAGAACCTACAATCCGCAAGGCCAGAAATACACATTGCAATTACGATTTCTAAGGGGAATGTATAGGACCTGCCTGTAACATTTCTGACCGTATATGTTCTCTGTGGTACCTTCTTCTTTTCTTGCACACGATTTACATTCTTTGAGCAAATACCAGGGCTGCCTAATATTTTATATTTGTTATCGGCAAGGTAAATTTTTAAGGTGCTATTGGGGTTTTTTTTAGTCTTTACATAAAATATTTGGGTGGGGACTTGGAATTTGACTCATGGCTGAAGCTAAATTCAGAAGGTGTAATTAACCCCAGGGGTTTTCTTGGCGCAAACTGCCGATTGCTGCTGAATTGCAAACCAACATTTACAAATAATTACAATATTGGTTTTGCTGAAATTACCCATAATGATTTCAATCAGATCAACCATTTCAGAACAGAGTGCACATTGGGACCCTCTAAATAATTTCCTCTCCTAATGTGTTCAGTAAAGCAGTGAGCCTCCTGAATGCCAAGGCCCCATTTCTCCAGCATCGGCCCCTCGTTGGCCCCCTCAAGGGATCGTCAGGCGTGGCTAGAGCCGCCTTCTTGCCGAGAGCTCGGGAAGCAGTTTCCTTAGCCTATTTGTAATCTTTAGAAAAACTGACAGATGGTGAACATTTGAAGATGGATAAGGCAGTTCATTTGGCAAACAAAACCTTGTCTTGTTTACCTTTGAGATGCCAATGCCTAAGGGTCTGCCTGGTACCTAGAAGGTAGATACTTGGTAAATGTTTGTTGAGTAAGTCGTAGTTAAAGCACTTGAAGTGATACACCTAAATATTACACGATACGCTCTAAATTCTGTGAGAAAGGAAAACGTACGTGTCAGAATGACGTGGTCATCACTCCAATGAAACGATAGCCACAGATAGCATTCCAGCTTTGGTCAGCGTTAGAACTCTGTTCTAACCGCACGGTAGAGTTTTTTTAGTGATTTCTCTGTGATTCCGATTCTGTTTTTTCTGAATGAAACACATCCAAAGATAGGACTTGACTACTTTCATTGGGGCTGTTGGTTTCTGCAGAGGTTTCTTGGCCAGATTTTTATTCAGAGGTCTTTGGAGAGAGTTGGGGCTCTCTTTTTGAAGATGGGACTTTTGGAAGGATAACTTTTTAAATTGGTAAAAAAAAAAAGCGGGGGGGGCGGACAGCCCTGTGCCTTAGAGATGTGGAATTAGTGATCATGGGGTACACTGCCCTGAAATTGGCAGGACATCCTTATTTTGAATCTCTTTCACAGTGTTGTGAAAATGGTCAAGGTCTTCTTGGATAGTTCATTCTAACGCCGTGGCTGGTGTCGGGTCACAGCGCTGGCAGAGGGAGAGGGGGCCTTACTCTGCATCTGTGGATGGTGAGGCAGAGACCTGTGTAAGCGTTCAGTTTTACAGGGACCCCCCCCCCCAAACGTGAAAAGGAGCTCCTCTTCTAAGTAGATACTCCCCCCAAAGCAAAGGCCTTGGGAGAAGGACTGGCTCCTTGCCTGGTGAATGTCAGAAGGGCCCCTGATGCCGCCTCCTTCCCTCGTCCTTGAGGCAGATAGACCATCACTGAGTCAGGGTCGCAATTCCGAATACAGAAGTCGTCATTCGTGCCCATGCCTGTCCAGTCTCAGGCCACCAACCATCCCCGGGTGCCTGTGGCTAAGGGCTGTCCGGAGTGCAGGACTTGCCCAGGCCAGCCAGGATGAGCTGGTCACCCTGCTTCAGAGATTAGGATTGGGAGGTTCCACTGTGCCTCATGATTCCATTCGTCCAGCACTGGAGACCGTCCACAGACCTGCCCCGTTCTGACGTAGCCTCCACTTGGTTTAAGTCTCTTCGCAGCTCTGGATCTTTGTGCCAAGATAAGCCATTACTCCACTTCTAAGATTTAGAACAGTCCCAAAGAATTTGAAAAGTGTACCTGCCTTGACATCATCTAAACCAAATTCCTAAATGTCCCCCACTGAAGGGTTGAGGTCGGTGGCTAGAGAGCAGCACGAAAGCAGGACAAGTCTTTGCCCAAAACCTTGCTCTTGCCTTTTTTTGATTCTTGGATTTCTTTTTCCTCCATCACCGACTGAGGGAAACCAACCACAGGCACAATTTTTCCTAAATCCTTTTTCCCTCAGACATTAAGATGAGGCAGCCTCCCTCACCACGGCTTCTCAGGCATAAATGTCCACACGGATCACCCTGGGATCTTATTAAAACGGAATCTGCATTTCTGACGAGCTCTGGGTGGTTGCACGCTCCAGGCCCAGGCCAGGTAGCAGGGGCTGTCCGCTAGCTCTCCCTCTCTGGTTCCTTCCTGTCTCCGAGGGAGGGGCAGGGCAAGCGGCCGTTGGGGGGAGGCTCCCAAAGCAGCCGAGTGAGGAGGGCAGGCTGAATGGCTCTGTCAGCAGCCTTGTCACAAATGGCCAATGGTACACTTTGGGATGATGAGGTCCGAAACCTAGTGACAGACCCTTCTGGGCTTTTGGTCACATGTCTATGATCCGGTCCCCCAGCAAACAAGCCAGGACAAGCCCCCCGAGGGTGATTACTACATAGGTTCTCCCCCGTTTCTGTCTGAGGCCATGAACTAGACATAGAGTTACATCCTCGGAGGAAGTGCATGATCCCAAGGGCATTAAATCTTCATTTCAACTTAGACGTTCTCCCACCTCCTTGCTTCCAGTATCTACTAACGACATAGTCTGTCTTAAAGTAAGTCAGCGTCTTACCGAAGAGCGATCCCAGCCTGTGTAGCTTGTCCGGTACAAGGCCATCTTCCTTCCCTACCTTGGATTCGCAAGCTGAGCATGTACTGCAAAAATCGACTTTGCTTCTCTTGAGAAACCCTAAAGGTGGTTGTTGCCTCTCTCTCCCCATGAACCAAAAGACTTTAATGATTGTTACTTTAAACAAGGTGCCAAGGAGTGACACCCAGGCGGCTGAGCCCTAAAGGCAGGGTGCTTAAAGGAGGCGTGCCCCTGGCAGCCTGGGCTTTATTTAAGCACAGCTGGAAACTTGTCATGTTTTTTAATGAATCTAAGTAACAGATTTTAATTCATGGAAAGCGGGTCACAAGCATGCAGCATCATTCCACCCCTGCTAGGGATGTGGGGCCCCCGGGCCCCTGGGTGGAATTGTGTATCCAGGGAAGAGACTGGCTGTTTTGAAGAATTATTTTATGGGTGTAAGTTTTCTCCTTAAACACTTACACACATTTTCCCGTATTTCAGGCTGTTCCTCAAAACGTATTAGGCTCATCAAAGTTAAATCTGCAGTTTTAAGAGCAGACAAAAAGGAAATGCAAGCACTAGGGAGAGACATTAAAAGAAAAATCCCGTTTCTAAAATGGTAAAAAAACAAGCAAACAAAAAAAAAACTACTATGCTCTCAGGGATGGGTTCCCAGAACATTCCCAAAAAGCACTCCCAGCTTGGGGCTAAGTGTGACGCATCTTAACTGGAACCTGAAGTTTTGTATTTATTGCTTTTTAACCATTTGAATTTCTGAGAAAGCGAGAAAAAAGCCCAGCCCCACCCCATCACTACATCTCATGCTGATGGACTGGATTTTCCTTCTGTGGGCGAAAATGTCACATGAATTCACTGGCCGTTTCAGGGGAGCCCAGCGCACCTAAGCTCGAAGGGCAGATGGGAGAGGACGGGAACTCCATCAAGGTGAACCTGATCAAGCAGGATGACGGCGGCTCCCCCATCAGGCACTACCTGGTCAGGTACCGAGCGGTGAGTGGCTCTGCGGCCCCGGCCCCTTCACGCCCCACTTCTGCAGCCCCGACACCCACCGTGTTGGGGCAGCCGTCTGTGTCTTACAGATGGCCCAGGGGTCCTGTCAGGGTTTTAAGTCCCAACCAAGCCTGACCTACAGCCATAGGCCATGTCCACACTGGAACCATTCTGAAACCTCTGAAACGACGGAGGTGGCGACAGGCTCTGTCCATGATCGATTTCTCTGCTGCTTGAACGTTTCTGTGAAGTGATTTTGCCATCACCTGGTACTCTCTGCAAATACTGTACTGATACAATCGGTATGGTCGCTGAAGTGTGTCTTACGGGCCGGACACTGCGATCGTGTGCATTGTCTCCCCACAAGGACCCTGCGAAGGTGGCCTTGGGCTTCTCCGCCCTTCACGGAGGAAGAAGCGGACCCCTGTGATCTCTCACAGCTGGGTGAGCAGAGTTGGAAGCCGCTGGGCCCTATGCCCCTGCCTTAGGCTGCCCTACCATCCCACACCGTGGTCGTCCCACCTGCCCCTCGGACCCTCCCTGAGCTGGTCTCATCCTGCTCACGGTGAACTTGGCCCTGAACCCTTTCTGCCCGGTTTGCTCACCATCCAAGATCTCTGTTATCCCACTTTTTGCGTCCAGGCCCCAAAACGAGAATCCCTCTCCCTTTCTTTGGTTTTAGAATGACACTGGGCCACTGCCAGCCCCGCTCAGTTGCTGGGAGGTCTAGAGGCAGCGTCTGAGCACTGGGAATAGCCTCTTGCTAAGGCTTCTTACCAGTAGGAAATAATGAACCAGAGAGCAGTTTCCTTTCCTCAAAGAGAAAAGAAAGGATTTTTCAAGGAAGTCGACTTACTCCTTCTCTTTTGATCGGCGCCTTCTGAAGTGATGTGGGGGCCTTTGCCTGGTTAGGCTTAATGGAGAGTCACTACAGCACAGTGGCCCACCAGCACACTTCCCAGCGGGCGGGCGGGCCTGTCCTTCCCCTCCACCCTTCCCCAGTTAAGAGGGAAGCCAGGCAGGAGGCTGACATCGGAGGAGGAGCCTCTGTGCACTTCCTAAGCCCCAGCCTAGAGGCGCCACTGTGAGAGAGGTCCCCGTGGCTTCCTCACGGTGGAACAGGATACCAGGATTGAATGGTGGCCCCGCCCCGCCCGCGGGACTCCGACAGTGTGGTTGGGTGGGCCATCTCTGGCCCTTGTTAAGCCGATGGGGCCCAGACAGACGTGGGATCCAGTTTCGGCTGTACCACTTTCCAGCATGTGACCTCAGTAGGTCACCCGGTCTTCCAAAAACCTCCATTTCCCCATCCATAAAGTGGGACTAAAATAGCTTACTCAGTTATTATAAAAATCAGTTTTAATATAAGCAAAGCCCCTGGAATGTGCCCAACACCCCCCCGACCCCCAGCCCCGTAACTACAATAATCACTGCTAAGCTGCGGGCTGGGGCTGGAGACACCTCCCAGACGAGGCTCCCAGAGATGTCAGTTTTCCAGAAGGGCCACTGGAAAAGAGCCACTGGGCTGGGCAGGTCTGTCTGAAAAAGGCAGTGGGGACAGGACACTGAGATGGGTGAGATTTCGACAGCCTTACCTGTCTTCTACTTCAAACACTTGGTGTTTGCTAATAAGTATTGTTATTAGTATTTTTTGGTAACGTAATATTCGCTTTATATTCTGGTTGCCTCTTTTATAGAGTTTGCCAAGCAAAGGAGCCTTTCAGAGAAAGAGAAGATGTAGACAGCCGGATTTCTTCAACTTTTTTAAATTAAAACTGGGCCACCAGTGACCTGGGGCCAAGCAAACGTGCAGCCTGGCCAGCCCTTCACAGGCTGTTTGTAGGGGGACCGCGAGAAAACCGTGAGAAAATCATGGAAGGCCTTTAGTAAGATGCTAGGCACATAGGTGTTCCACAAATGGTAGTTTTGATTGTTAACACAATGAACCTAGGCCGTGTCCCCGTGTCGGGAAGGTGAGTCACACAGCTGATTGGGGGCAGCATAGTCACTGCATGGCTCTTCGGGGGTGTCCATGTGCCCATGCCTTCCAGAATGGTCTTGGGTTCCTGGGTGCCCTGCCAGTGATGGGACAAGACCCCCAAGGGTTGGCCCTGTGCCACCCGCCATCGGCTGCCGTGCTTTTGCAAGGCGAGGTTGAGCTCCTGACCTGCATCATCCTTAGGGGTTTTCAGGCTGGTAAAGAAAGAACCCTCTGTCCTCTCATCGGTTTTTATTTGTAATATTTTGTACGGATAGCAGTGATTCCCTGAAGCTCTTCCCGTGAGCAGGTCTCACCAGCATTTTCATCTAAACTGTTTTGGTGTCATGTGTCCTTCCTGCCGGTTTCTCCCAGAAGCTCTCCTCCGAGTGGAAACCAGAGATCCGGCTCCCGTCTGGCAGTGACCACGTCATGCTCAAGTCCCTGGAGTGGAATGCTGAGTATGAGGTCTACGTGGTGGCTGAGAACCAGCAGGGGAAGTCCAAGGCAGCTCATTTTGTGTTCAGGACCTCGGCCCAGCCCACGGCCATTCCAGGTATGGTGGCCTTTGCTTTTCTGTGAGTTTCCCGCTTGGAATTAATGCATAGTGCTTCACCTCCTAACGTGCCTGCACAGCCCCTGACAACTTGCTTGCTGCTGGCCATCCTCATGATTGGTTGCCCATGCAAAGCTTAGTTGTGCTTTGTACCTATCTGTGCAGTGGGTTGAGATGTACTGGCCCCCCGGGAAGGCTGGGCCAAGCATCCCGGGGCCACGGTCCTGGGTCATCCAGCCCTGGAGGACTGATGCTAAGCCAGTCCACGGGACTCCTCAGATGGGAAGAACCCAGCTCCAGCCACACGCTGGCAGCTGGTCGAGGAAGGAGGTTTTCTTTTTTTTTGAGACCTTATCTACTCTGCCATTTCATACAAGGACTCCCTAATTGTTTATAAGCGCTTTTTGATGCTTGCTTATTGCACAATCATGGTCCAGAGCTCTTCTCTGTGGGGACCCCAAGAGAAGGAAGAGACGGTGCCCGGTTAGTTAAAAATCCCATCTTCCAAGGGTTTCTCCACTGCAACAAAGATGAAATTGAATCGCTAGAAACAGAGCAAGTGGTGAAAGGAGATGCTGGCAAACGCCCTCCATGAAAGGCAGTCTGCTGTGCTGGGGCCCGTGATGGGAGCGGTTCTCCTGGGAGACGCAGCCCCGTCTCCAGGGATGGGAACACAGCGAGCGCTCTGCCTGCTGGCCCCGCCCCCTGGCCGCTGATGGTCGGTCTCCTCGTCAGCAGAACTTAGGGGCACAAAGCGGTCTTCACCACCACCCCGTGCTTTGCCACATCAGCCGCGGGCCAGCCCCAGGCAGGAGAGGGGCCCGAGCGCACAGAGCTGGGGACTGGGGCGGGGTACACACTCGGCTGTCCTCGGGCGTGGCGGGAAGCTGTCGCGATCTCCCAGCGGGCCGAGTCCCGGTGCGCCCTGGTGTGGCCCCGCCCTGCCTCTGACGCTCGCCTGGGCGCTCCGCTCAGCTGTCACGGTAGCGCCTGCCGCGAGACGGAGCCCAGAAAGGCGATGGCTGCCCCGGACGCGGGCCTGCGTGGGCGGGAGTCGGGTAGGGAGCCGGCGAAGTGAGACCAGTGTGGGCTTCGCGGTGGTCGAGTGCGCGTGAGTGCGTGTCTGACGGACGTGCGGGGGCCTCCAGGGAGCCGGCGGCTGAGACGTCGATTAGTCCTACCCTCCGCATCGTCGGGGAGGCCCCGAGGGCCGGCGGGTGGCGGCGAAGGCACAGGGGGCTCCAAGAGGTGTTCTCTCTCCGGCTCGGCACTGTGTCCAGAGGTGGCCCCGCCATCCAGTGTCCCTGCTTTCTTTGTGCTCTTTGGTCCGGTTTTCATTGAAATCAGTAGTCTGGAGTGGGTCCGGCTCTGCTCAGCCTTTATGGGACACTTAGGAACTGGGGGAGTGACAGGTTTGAGTCACCCCTTAGCAGCGAGAGAGAGACGGCCGCCGGCACCTGTGGCCCGGCCTCGGCAACACGGGCAGGTGGCTTCGTGGGGCTGCGTTCCCGGGCTGAGTGCTGCCCCCCGCATCAGCCTGCGGGGCTGGAGCAACTGGATCCTGTGAGTCAGGTACAGAAAGAGAAGACCTTGTCCTGCAGGGTCCTGCCGGGCCGCGATGTTTGTTAGGGTCCTTCTTGGCAAGTTCCCAGGTGCCCAGGGAAGCCGGAGAGCGTTGGAGGGACGGCTCCCCTCACCCGCAAGGGCTCGGTGGCTTTGCCGCGTGCGGAGGAGTTGGTTCTGTGCTTGCTTGGACTTTCCCAGCTGCAGTGTTGGGACCTGTGGACACAACCTACAAATCTCAAGGCGTGGTTCACGGTGGGATTTGGCGGTGAGCGGGGTGCCAGGAGGGGAGGCGCGCAGACTAGCTTGTGGGCGCAGCCTGCGGGTGGGGGCCGCACCCGAGGAGGAGGAGTCCCACCTCTCACCGAGATGCTCAAGGTGCATCTCGCCCACTGTGCATAGAAAGCTCTAGAGGCTAGGAGACTGTGGACAGGCTCGTTGACTGTTCCTAAGAGGCCTGACCTTAGTTAAAGGTAACACTCTCCTACTCACACTCTTGGATTTGACTGCAGAGGCTCTGTTCTCTCACTTGAATTTCATTTGCTCGCTGACCCCTAACCCCCCAATTCGCCCTGCTCTGCTGCTTCTGGCCTTGCTGAGCTTCGGAACTGGCCTTACAAGAGTAATGCCGTACTGAACTCTTCTTTAACCTTTGTCAGCATAATTTACTAAGTTGAATTAACCTTTGATTCTTGCGTTTTCTATATTTGACCTAATTTTTTTTCTTTTTATCTATTTTTTTTTTCTCTGTTTCTGTCTCTACCTTCTCTTTCCTTCTCCCCCTCCCCTTCCTGTGTCTGTCGTCACACATCTCACCTTGGACGTCCATCCCTGGGACATCCCCACTGCCACATTTTTTTTAAACAACCGCATTCTCTCTGGGCGCCCACGGCTTGGACCTGCAGCGACCTTGGGCGGCTGCTCTGCGTCCTACACCTTTGTCTCGTTGCTTCTCTCCGCAGTGACTCTGCTTTTGCTCTGTTAGGAACTTGAACACCCGTGCACACACACACACACACACACACTAAGTTTGCTTAAATGCCCAGTTCCTCTGAGAAGGATCAGTGCCCCTTTGGAAGAATCTGTCAGGACCGCCATGGCCACGCCACCAAGCACTGTGTGTGGAAGAGGAAGGTTTGGTGATTGGAAAAAGCTGGACGTCCAGACACTTGACCATTCACAGATCCTCTGTGCCCGCTCCACGAGGATATCTGCCCCTTTCTAATGGCAGAGTATGAAACTATGTGGGAGCGCTTTTCTTTAAACAGTTAAAAAAAAAAAAAGCATTATGCTAGGTTTACAGAGAAGTTTCTGCACATCTGCTACCTGTTGCATTTTTTGTTGTTCTTACCTGAAAATGACGTAGCAGAGGAAAATGTCTAAGTATCCCCTAAAGCTTGCATCAGATGGTTGGAACCACCACGTGCTCCCCCTCTGCCCTTCCAGAAGTAGTTGGCTTCGCTTGCCTTGAAGCGCCCGTGGTGAGACAGCCAGACCCCTGGGACGCGCCCAGTCACCCCGTTACCCCACTAGTGGAAGAAATTGGATGTGTTAGGGATTTTCCGGGGCTGCTCAGAAGTTCTGGTATCACGCCCCGCAGCCTATGCTGGTGCTGCCCACGGGGCCAGCCTGTGACACACCCCGTACCTGTCAGCTCTGCAGGACGGCTGTCCCCCCAGTCGGCGTGATTCGGGCTGACAGAGCCTCGTGTCTCGGGGGTCGTGGTCCGACTGTGTCACATACATGCCCACCGCGAGCCGGGGGTGAGTCACACACTCACCAGCACAGAGGGGTGGGGACCGGTCACTCCCGGACTGCCCAGTCCCGAGCGTCCCCACGCTGCGACTGGGCCAGCCTGTCCTACTGCCCGAATGCCACAACGCCCCGTGGTGGTGGTGGTGGTGGTCAGGGGCTTTAGTGACATTTAAAAAATTCTGGTGACCGCCAGCTAGTCCTCTCTGCGGTTGGGGATGGACCTTCCAGTGGATAAAACCTCCCTCCCTCCATCGTGGTCACATCATTCTACCTATCTCATCTCTGAACATCCCACAGAAGTTGGATTTTTGTTCTTTTTGTCTATTTTTAGTTCTGTTGTTTTTCTTTTTTAATTAATGTTTGAAAACTAGTCTTTCCTTTTGGGAATCCCTGTGATCCCACCTGCGGGGCAGCACTGCTTGTGTCGCTCGGCGCGGGCCCGTGTCCCCCAGCACTCACCATTGGGAGGCTCGTGGTGGACGCTGTAGGCCACACTTTTCCCAGCAGCTCAGGCACGTAGTGCCTGCCAGCCCCGCCTCGACCCTTTCCCCCTGGGGCCCCGGCCCTGCCTCCACACCAGCACAAGAAAGCAGGCGTGGTTCTTAGGCACAAGGCATCGAGAAGAGACACGCGGTGCCTCCGGCCTGGCGTACAAATCCCAGGTCAGTTAGCAAGAGCTCCGGGGGAGGGAAGGAGAGATCTGTCCTCACACGAGTGGAGTGGCCCATTGCTGTCCTCCGGGCACGCTCTTGATAGCATCTTGGGTGGGGCTCTGCCCGAGCCTGGTCCCCCCCCAGGAGCGGGCCAGTGTTAGGCTTCTGAAGGGACTCTTTGGAGATCTAGCCAAAGTGTAGGGAGGCCTGACACGGCCCTGTCCCACCCCGGGCGAGGCAGGACCTCAGCCAAAGCTACTTTGGGGTCAGTGCAGGCAGGCTCTTGGTTTGTTCCGTGTTAGGATACACCCACTCCCACCGGACACCGCTGTCAGTGCCGGCTGCAGCCCCGCCAGCAGTCCCCAAGGTAGCAGCCCTTCAAATCCCCGGGGGGGGGGGGGGCACTTACCACCTCGCGCCGCTGCCCCCGCCGCTGCGCCTTCTCCACCACGCTCTGCACGCCGCGGGGTGCCTCTGCTCACTTCCGAACTATTTATACGGCAGGTTTGGATCACTGATGTTTGTTACTAATAAGAATGCTAACACTGTTGTGTAGATAATCAGCGAGGCCTTGATGAAGTTTACACCTTTGCATTATTAAAGGAAATAACAGTCCACGTGAACTCACCAGCGTGCTCTGAGTTTATTGAATAGTTGGGTGTCCTACAAGATGTCAAAAGCCCCTTTCCCCCTCCCATGTACCTCAATAGCTCTGATTATCCCAAATTGCACCCCAAACTTGGAGCCTGCTGCTTGGAGTTCTAGCACAGGAAATGCCTTCCTTTCCTGAGGAGGAGCTCTGCATTTTGCCCGGCAGCCCTGAGAACCCTTGTGGGTCACTGCCTCCTTGGACGCTCCCTGGCAGCATGGGGAGGGGGTCACTCTGGGGGCCACCAGATCTCCAATGCAGTAGCGCGGGCTCCTCATTTCACTGTTCCCGCTAGAGCCCGTGGGAGAGGCTGCACCGGTGACCCTGAGAGAGGTAGACGGGGAGAGAAGGCTCTCGGCAATTGCTAGTCTGCTTGTAGTCACACTGAGTAGGACGCTTACCGGAAAGCCTTGAGACCGGCTGTCTGCTATCTGTAAACGTGAGACCCGGGTTCCCATCTTGAGGCATTTAAGAAAGATGTATGTAGGTCTCCATCGCGGGGCAGTGAGCTCCCTGTTCGGGGTCAGGGCCAGCCTCTCCCGTGCCCGGAACCGCGGAGGAGGGCCAGCCCCGCATTCGCAGCGTCACTGCTGGGGCGGCTGTGAGCCGGGGGTTCTGGAGGAGCGGCTCCCACACAGACACCTGCTGTGCGTGCAGGCAAGGCCGGCCAGGGCAGGGTCTTCACGTCTCCCTTCTATAAACTCTCACCTGAGGCACAGGGGCCACCCGCTGTTCTTCCGGCGCTCCTGGACTCCAGTCCTGTATCGTCCTCCGAGAGCTCGTGCGTGTTGGCTGGACCTCAATACACTTTCATCCGTTTCCTGGCGTTATCTTCTTTTTTGGTAAAAGCTACGCCCACTCTTCCTCTAGCTCAAGGAGCGCCTTCTTCCCTCTGGAAGTCGAGACTCCCAGTGAACTGGGTGGTCCTTTTTCCTTCGGGGGCCGTCTTTGCGCTCTCTCCGTCCATTCAGTGCTAGGCCAAGGGCACACGCTGAGCCCCCGCGCCCCCCTCAGGCGGGGAGTCGCAGAACAGCTGCTGCTCGTCTGGAGGCGAGAGAGGACCTGGAAGCAGCGCTCCTCGAACTCCCCTCGTGGGAGGGCCACCCCCGCCGCTCCTCCAGGTCCTGGCCCCCAAGCCTCGCCCCCGAGGTTCTGACTGGGTAAATAAAGTTGGGGAGTCCTCAGGCCTACATCTCAATTACCGCAGATACCACGCTAAGAAGTACTTCCCATACAAAAATCAAAAGAACCCGTGAATAAAAACCAACCTAGCGCTGGAGTCCTCCTCCGTACACAGTGAGGGCCTCTGTACTGTGCTCGGGGTGCTGCCGCATGGCGACGGGCCCGCAGGCTCTGGTGCTTGAGGAGGGTGTGGGGACGCCCTCAAGCCAGGGCCCGCATGGGGACCTTTTCCAGAACATGACAGGACTCCAGCCACAGCCGGCCCAAGCAGCTCCCACTCTGTTTGTTAGTTCTTTCTCGAGGGGAGCGGAAACCTACCCCAGATCCTGTAGATTCCATCCAGCAGTGACCGTGGACAAGACTGCTTCGGTTTCACAGCCCACCTGTAAGTCTCTGGAGGTGGCGTTCTCACCTCCAGACTCAAACAGCCACTCGTTTTCAGACAAATATTCTTTGAACATCTCCTGTCAGGTTGTCCTAGATGCTGGGGAGACATAAGACGGAGTCATAAGACAGATAGTAGAACCTTCCAGAAAGGATAGCCAAACGAAAAGCACGTACATGAACAGAAAATGGCAGAGGTAAAAAGGGAAGAAAAAAGGTAACGTGGTAGATAGTGGGCAGAGGCCCCTCCCTAGATGAGATCAGGGCACAGAGGGAGAGGGCTCTCTGACAAGGTGACGTTTGAGCCGAGGCCTGTAGGACAGCAAAGAGCCACCCAGGAGGTTATGGGGCTGGAGTGCGGCGGGCAAGGGATCAGCAAGGCCCTGAGGCAGGAATGGGCTGTGTATGTGCAGCAGGTAGCGTGAAGGCTCTGGCTGGAGCACAGGGAAGGGGGTAGCGGGCCGGTGCCGTGAGTCACAACAGTCAGAAGAGTGGGAGAGTCTACAGCGCATGTAGGGCCTTTAGGTCAAGGGAAGAGTCTGAATTTTACCTCCAGGAGAAGGGAAGACCACTTCCTTCTGTCTCATCACAGGGGTCCTTGTACCCTCTGGCCCTTCCCCTGTGCACGCACGAGCTGGCCCTCGGAGCCCAGGCAGCCCTCCCTCTGGGGCTGATGGGCTCAGAGCTTCAGCTGGACGACCACTGGCGCTCACACATACAGAGCTGCTTGGCAGTCGTCTGTCATCCTCTTTAGGGCTACGATGTGTCCCCTCAGACCGTATTTATGCATAACCCTCAGTTGGTACTGCTGAGCCCGAAAACACAAACACTGTCCCCTCGCACAATTACTTGAGGCTCCTTCTGCGGGAAGCAAGCTCTTAGCACCTAGGGGCCCTGATGCCAGGAGGCAGCAGTGGCTTCTGGCCCAGCATCCCGGGCTAGGGAGAAGCCCAAGGCTGACACTCCCCTCCCCGCCCCGTTCAGGGAAGCAGCTTTGGGACTCTGAAGATCAGGAAGGCTTGCATGCCGCTCTGCTTATTGGGGTGGGATGTGTGAGGACCTGCGAGAAAATAACGGATGCTTTGTTCTGCTTCCGTGAGCTGCTAGGAAAAAGACCGGCTCTAGCGGACCTCGGGGGCCGCCCGGCCAGTGCCTGCCGCCGAAGTCTGGGGATGGTGTGGCCAGAGCTGGGGCCTCTGAGCACAGAGCCCGTGGCCTGTCTTCACGCCGTCCCGGAGAAAGGCTGGGGTTTTCACTATGGGTTGAGTGAGACCAGCCAGCAAGCCCAAGGAGGACAGGCTGGGAAGCAAGACCAAAGTCCCAAAGAAGACAAAAATATGCAAGAATTTGAGAATCTTCTCCAACTAAGGCCCACCTGTGCCGTGGGCACTACGGATTCAGCTGTTGAGTGAGCAGTGTTCTCTGGCGCGCTGGGCTGGTGGTTCATACCCTGAATTAAACTTTGAAGCCAAGACCCGTGGGGTCGGACCACCGCTGAAGAAGCCCCATGTGGCCCGAGCAGGGACCCCAGGGCAGACAGAGGAGTGCCCCCGGGAACACAGACTGTACAGACAAAGAAGAACGTGGCCCGTCTGTAGCCCCTGTCACCTTGGGCTACGGGTTCCTCCCTCATCCGGTGTGACATGTGGCCGGCAGGCCAGCGGGCCTGGCCTGGTGTGCGGCACAGATGGTGTGGGTGTGGGCCACAGTCCCGCCTCCCGCGGGCAGGCCTGGGTGATCCCAGGGGGTCCGGCGGCCCAGGACACCTCAGACGAGGTCGGGGGAGGGGCGGGGGGCTGCCAGTTCTGAACTCGGTCCTTCCAGAAGGAAGCAGACATGCTCAGGCAGACCAGGGTCTCCACACTGGCTTATGGGCAGAGCTCTGCTGGGTTCCGACTTCCCGGAGCGCGAGCACGTGTCTCCCAGACCCTGGGGGGACGCACCGGTCGGGGGGCTGCCTCGGGCAACTCACAGCCGTCACAAGGGGGGCCCTTCTGTGAGACCACCCATCCCCCTGGGCCCTGGGGCTTTGCAGATGGACAGCAGGGGGGCAGGACACAAAGGCCGAGGCAGTCGGAGCGAGCCCAGCCGCAGCGGGCGTGCTGGGTACGGCTCGTCTGTGAGAGTGCAGGCCTGTGGAGGGGGGCACAGAGGGTGTTCGCCCTGAGTGTGAGTGTGCCTGTCCGTGCGGACATGCATCTCTGGGTGAGTCTGCTGGGTTTCCTGAAGCCGGTTCAAGTGTGCCTGAGCTCCCAGACGGTGAGTATGCCCGAACCATCCGCGTTGCTTACCGGGGCTGGGCAGGGCTTCGTGCGGCTCCCTGGGCGCAGTGAAGCATAAAGCAATCCTCTGGAGCTGGTCCTAAAGAGGAGAGGGGGTAGGGGCGTACTCTGGGCATCCCGTTGTGCCTGATGTCAGCACGAGCCCACAGGAGCCCTGGGAACCCCCTGCCGCCCCGGTTGGGACCCTGCCCCTGATGACTCCCAGGGGCCACAGCCCAGCCTGAAACCAGTGACCACTGTCCGCCTGCCTGCTGCTGGGGCTCACGGGGCTCTGCTAAGGATGGGTCAGGGGAGGCTCAGAGACCGAGCACGAGGATGGAGCCACAGCCTCTACTGCCATCCTGACTTGTGGGTGCCTCACGCCCGGCCCCTGGTCTCGGAGAGAAGGCTGCCGGCCCGCCCTCTCGAACATACTGTTGTCTGTTGTCTCAACACGGGGGTATAGAAAGACCCCACGGAAGGTGCCCCTCTTGACACAAATGCCATGACTGGCCTGTAGGCTCTCCCTGACCCCCAGGGGCTGTCACTCTGCAGGGCACAGGAGTCCGCCTGGCACTGTACTAACTGCTGACCCCTCCCCTCTCTCTCTCTCCCCCTCCCTCCCACTCAAGCCAACGGCAGCCCCACATCGGGCCTGAGCACGGGGGCCATTGTGGGCATCCTCATTGTCATCTTCGTCCTGCTGCTGGTGGTTGTGGACATCACGTGCTACTTCCTGAACAAGTGTGGCCTGCTCATGTGCATCGCCGTCAACCTGTGCGGAAAGGCGGGGCCCGGAGCCAAGGGCAAGGACATGGAGGAGGGCAAAGCCGCCTTCTCGTGAGTGCAGAGCCGCCTGCTGCTGCCGGGGTCTGGGCTCCGCCCTGGGCAGTGGGGGGCCAGGCGCAGGACCATCTCCTTGGAGAACTGGTTCTCAGAGCACAGCCTTTGGGGGTGCCTGTTTGCAAAGCCAACTCTTGGGCCCAACCTCACATCTAACATATTAGAATTTCGGAGAAGTCTGAAAATTCCTGCACAGATGAAAATTGAGGGGAATTTTCAGAGCTGAACCTGGAGGGAACCTGCCACAGCACTTCAGAGACCTACTCGCCTTGCGGCACACACATTCACGTAGTCATTCATTCGTACACCTCCCCACCAATACTTAGTAAACCGCAGTATGCCCGGACCCTAGGTTCCACCCACGCACCGAACAGGTAAAACTTGCTGTCCTTTCAGAGCTGAGGCTCCAGGTGCTGTCCCCTCCAGCATCTCTCGAGAGAGAGATCCTGAGCCAACGAGTGGGAGCCTTCACAGACTGAAGGCGAGAAGGGACAGCGCGCACCATGTGTTGGGCTCTGTGCTGAAGAACAGCCTGAGGACTTCTGTGCCACGCACGGCGCTGAGCCCTTCACACTCATGACCTCAGTTAACACGAGACAGCTAGCCACGGTAGCCCCTTACCCCATTTTACAGGGGAGCAGACGGAAGCAAGCGTGAGAGCTCAAGGTCACACGGCTAGCCAGGGGGGAGCCTGGGCCGGGCCCCAGCGCCGTGAGCCGTGGCTGTCCTCTCCAGGAGCCCCCTCACTGCCCCAGCGGCCCGGGACTGAACCAGCCCCTCTCTCCACAGAAAAGACGAGTCCAAGGAGCCCATCGTGGAGGTGCGGACTGAGGAGGAGCGGACCCCAAACCATGACGGAGGGAAACACACGGAGCCCAACGAGACCACACCGCTGACAGAGCCTGAGTACGTGGGCGGGGAGGGGCCGGGCCCGTCAGCAGAGCACCCTGCCCTCCATTCCCAAACAGGCCCGAGATGCCGGACCCCCTCTCTCTAGAGAGAAGGCATTCTGGCTTCTGTTAAGGGACCGTAGGTGCTCTGAACAGGCTCCTGGAATGAGAGGGATCTCTAGACCCTGTCCCCAAGTCCCACACACATCCTGGAACGGCCGAAGGGGGCAAAACTCATTGAGGGGCTGAGCTGTGAGGCTTAGCAGATTCTGTTTGGGATTTTCAAGAACTCGAGCGGTTTCTCTGTTCTTCCGAGAAGGGTGAGAGCAGATGGGACCCAGCGAAGCTCCCCTGCCCTCGTGTCCTGAGGCCTGGGGGACCCTCGGTCAGAAACGATGCCCAGCCGAGTCTGTGATGACTGCTGGCTATCCTGAGGGCTACGGGCTTGAAGGGAGTGGAGTTGAATGGCGGCACGAAATCTCTGGCTGGAGAGCCCATGGCCCCTCGGGCCCATCACTGCCCATGGAGCCTGTAGGGCAGCAGGGCCCAGTTCCTCGGGGGGGCCTGGGACCCTGACAGCAGCCGATGCCAGACCACAGCCTGCCCCTCTGGAGCTGGGGTGCAGGCAGGGCTTGGAAAGGCCCCGACAGGGCTGTAGGCAAGGCAGCCTAGCGCAGAGAGCTGGAGGGGCGTCGGCAGGGAGGAAGGACCAGCAGGTCCCTTCAGACCGCCGCGTGCTCTGTGTCGTCTGTCTCCTCTTCTGCCCGCCTGGGCATGTGCTTCCTCTCGCCATCCTCGTTTCTCTGTGGGCCTGTGTCCGTGCCTGTGCGTCCCTGCAGGGCCTGCCCGCGTCCCCCTCCTTGGCTGCAGCCCTTCCCCTGCTTCTCTGTCTCGTCTGAGCTTCATTGTCTATTCTCTTCTACTTCCTGTCCTCCCCACAGGCTGCCTGCCGACACCACAGCCACTGTCGAGGACATGCTGCCTTCTGTCACCACCGTCACCGCTAACTCTGACACTATCACCGAAACCTTTGCCACTGCTCAGAACAGCCCCACCAGTGAGACCACCACCCTCACCTCCAGTATTGCCCCCCCGGCCACGGCCACACCTGACTCCAACTCTGTGCCCGCCGGCCAGGCCACCCCTTCCAAGGGGCCCGGCGTCGCCCCCTCCTCCCCGCCCCCCGCTTCAGCCCCCAAGGTCGCCCCCCTCGTTGACCTGAGTGACACCCCGGCCTCAGCCCCCTCTGCCAGCAATTTGTCTTCTAGTGTCCTGGCTAACCAGGGGGCTGTGCTCAGCCCAAGTGCCCCGGCCAGCGTGGGGGAGGCCTCCAAGGCCCCTCCAGCGAGCAAGCCGGCCCCCGCGCCAGGCCCCGCCACGGCCGGGGCAGCCAGTCCCCTAGCAGCAGCGGCCGCCCCTGCCGCGGAAGCCCCCCAGGCCAAGCAGGAGGCTCCCAGCACCAAAGGCCCGGACCCTGAGCCCACCCAGCCCGGCGCCGTGAAGAGCCCGACCGAGGCAGCCACGGGCCTCACTAGCCCGAAGAGCGAGGCTGCCTCCGTCAGCGCCACAAACCCTGCCCAGGGCGAGGACTTTAAAATGGACGAAGGGAACTTCAAGACCCCAGATATTGACCTTGCAAAGGATGTTTTTGCAGCCCTGGGCTCTCCTGCTCCCGCCGCTGGGGCCAGTGCTCAAGCCCCCGCGCTTGCTCCTCCCTCTGCAGACAGCTCTGTTCCGCCTGCACCAGCAAAGCCCGAGTACGGCCTGTGTGTGTCTGCGGTGGTCGGGTTGTGTCCCATGGTGGTGTGCCTCTGTGCTGTGTCCTGTCCGTGACAGGTGTCTTCAGCCTGCTCCCGGCTCCTCTGACGCGACTGCCGAGCCAGGGGCTGGGAGGGGGGGAGGGGGGCAGCCGCCTGCTCGCTAATTAGGCCAAGTTAATTATGTCCTAGCCTTATCATCCTAGCAGTGGCTTCGGTTCTCCCTGGATGGGGGGGGGGGGGGGGGCTTGCGGACGGGCTGCTGAAGAGCACAGCTTGGGAAGTGAGCTAAGGAGGCCAAGGTGCCCTTACTGGCCCCCCCGGGGCGCCCAGATGGTCAGTGTGTTAGCCGGGCCAGGCCGGGGCCGCCCGGGACGCACTTTTCCGCGGGAAGAGAAGGGGCAGGCCCAGGTCCGTGTGGAGCCGGAAGGCCCTGCCCCACTCCAGCCCGGGGGCCCACTTCCCCACGACCCCCACTGCTCCTGACGGGCAACGTCTGGGAAGACTCAGGGCTCACAGGCACCGCATGCCTGTTGGGTCTCCAAGTCCTTAAGCTTCCAGACGTCTTAACCGTGATGTCAAAATGCAGCTGGAGCCGGGGTCTGGAGCTGCACTTGCCCTAGTGCGCCCTGAGACCACACCGCCACTCCGGGACCGAGTAAGGCGGAGTCAGACCTAAGTTTTTACAGAGTCCCCTACCCCCCAGACGAGCTGTCGTGCTGACCCCAAGAGCTGAAACGGGACCCTCCCCATGAACCCTGAATCTGAAGAAGTAGGAATCCACTAGTCCTTCGCACTCGGCAGCCCCCCGACCCTCCCCATCCCCACGTGCAGTGTGCCACGGGACGCTGCCTCAGTGACAGCGTCTGCTCACCCGAACCACAGAGCACAGGGCGTGCTGGGCTGAGGACAGGCAAGAGCAAGGTGGTCTGCAGAGGGCCCCCTGGACTTGGTCCTGGGGAACCGAACACAGCACGCATCAATTACACTGAGCGGAGTGGTCTGCAGCCGGTCGGTCAGGGTGAGGAGCATGCCGCCTCCGCTGCTCCAGGGAAGGTCTGGGTCCCCAGGCCCGGGCATTACATGGGCTGGAGCGAGGAAGGGCTCATTCCTCTGATTCGACAGCTCTCCACTTTGGCTCTGTTTCAGAGTCACCTGGGTGCTTTTAAAAGTCACCGTGCCCCACCCGATTAAATCAGGATTCCTGGGGGGCTGGCCCAGGGGTCGGCGATGTTTAGAGCTCCCAGGTGATTCCAGCATGCAGCCAAGGATAGGGACCACTGCTGTATGCTGGAGCCCGGCTAACGGGTGACTTACTGTGGCTTGTGGTCTCAGTGCTCTTTTCTCAATTCTCTGCAGGAAGGGCCCGGTAGAAGCAAAGTCGGAGTGCCAGGAGACAGAAACGAAGCCAGCGCCAGCCGAAGTCAAGACGGTCCCCAATGACGCTACACAAACAAAGGAGAATGAGAGCAAAGCATGATGGGTGACAAGAAATGAGCAGATCGAAGTAAAAAATGACACCACAGCTTCACCAGAACATTCCCAATATCGCACACATGCACACACACACACACCCCTCTCATTCCTCTAGTGTCTTTTGCCTTTAAAAAAAAAAAAACTAAACAGATAAACTTGGGATCTCCTTTTTGTAGGTTTATAGGAAGGGTTCTTTGCTGCGCGCACTCACTTGTAAGAAAACGAGACAAAAAGGTTAAACCCACAGCCAAACTAGGACACTCTGTTCCCTGAAACCATTTAAGAATCAAACAAAAGGACCCCAAATTAAGAATCTAGGAAGCTCAGAAAAAAAAAAAAATCTAGGTTCAGGAAGACCGCACTTGGCGTTGCCCAATTGGCACAGACCAGTTTCAGAGAAATATTTCCAGGCACTAAGACTAACGAATGAACAAAGTCCAAGTTTATTTTTATACTTTGAGTCGAGTTTGAACTCTGTAAAGCCCCGTAAATAAGTTATAATTTCTGTTCACTTTGTATTTGTTCTGTATGCAAAGTGTGTCCCCCTTGCTAGCTGAATTCAGTTCCCACGTAGACTCCTGTTTTGTAGGAAGAATGCCAAATTGCAGCTTCTGGGGGTAGATCTCAGTTTGCAATATTCTGCTTTCTTTTTCTCTCCTTTTCTTTCTCTTTTTTTTTCTTTCCTCCTTTCTGCCAACTTTGTTTTCCAATGTTTACAAGTTGACAAATGTTTGACTTTGGTTGTCTTTCAATGTCCATGTAAAATAGCTGCCTTTTTTTTTTTTTTAAAGTTACAAATACTGCCTAGAGGCGGGTAGGGTCATCACAGGCTTGCTTTCGCACGGACAACTTTACAAAATATGATTGTTTACAGTGGCTCTTCCCCCCCACACACCCCCTCCACTTTCTGATTTGAAATTTTTGCCTGTGTGCAACTCAGGTGAAAATCCATCTCGTTCTGGAGTGGTTTTGCCTTTTTTTTTTTTTGGTTCTTGGTTCTTTTTGTATTTCCTTGGGGGTTAGAGACCACTTTCTGATTAGCCACCACCTGCCTGTACCGTGGAAAAGGTCTGTCCCCCCAACCCCCCAGGCGTCCGCGTCCTTCCTTTTGAAGGACTCCTTAGGCTTTGTTGAATGAAGCAGAGAAGATTGTATAGTTGGGGCTGGTCTCGGTGAACACACATTTTTACCCCAAACATCCCCTTTTTGTAGAAAGCCAAATAAAATATATACATACAATTTCCTTTTGAGCCCAGAATCTAGATTTGAGCGGAAGAGCATTTGTGCTTCAGGGAATTAGTGTCTTTTTTTGGAAATCTGTTGAAGTAAAGTAACATCGGCCTTCTGTTCACTTAGGCAGCATTTATAGAAACAAAAGAGAGAAGAAAAAAAAACCCTGCTGTCTGGAGTCATAAACACAACTTTCCTGGATTGGAAACCAAGTGGGGGGAAAAATACAGAAACTTAAAGGGGGATGGGAGGGGGGAGAAGGGAAAAGCCAGCCCTTTGTATAGAAATTTTGCTTTCTTTTATCATTCTACTTTAGAAACTGCAAGCTTGTGCACTGTGGATGCGTGAATATTTTAGTGTGAAACGTGTTTTTGTCATAGTATTGAAATAAAACTTCAACATAGTTTGGTTGTGGAAGGTATAGCAGATAGTTCAGAAAAAAAATATTCAGGAAACAAAAATAACTCTTAAAAGGAATTGAAGCCTTTCAACAAAGAAAATGAAACAAAAGCAATGATGACGATGCCGATAATGCTAAGGAAACAGCAGCCCGGCCCTCCGGCCCGCGTTGCTTTCCCAAGGTACAAAACAGCAAGAGGTTAGGGTGGCAAGACTGCCCGGGTCAGTTCCGTGGGCCACACTCCCCCGTATTCTGACATTTCTGCAGTCCGATCAGTGGCGATCCGCTAATTATAATTTCAAACTGTGAAAAATAATGGTCTTGTCATTTGCTAAATGTGGGGTTATTTTGCATTTTCTCAGCTCCTGGGGATGGAAATGGAGGAGCCAGTGTACCCAGCTCTGGCCCCCTTGATTCTCGGGCCTTTGCACAAATCTCTGGCTCCAATGCACAGGCCCTCGGGCACAATTAACACGCAGACAGTTCTCTGAGCACACAGCAGAATGGGAGCTCCTGGGAGCATCCAGCAGGGCGTGGGGGGCCCTTCCCACGGCTGGGCTGTCCGTGGACTCAGCTGCTCATCTCCTGATGCTAATGGCAGTAACTACCTAAGCCAAGTCCACACTGTCCCTCATCGAGACTGCGTATCTCACACCGAGCGTTTGTGGCCGGGCGCAACGACTTGGGTTTTGATGGTTCGGAAGACACGCAGGTACAGCCGCCCCTCAAGTAACCCGGCCCAGGGCAGCTGACGCCCGCCCCCCCCCCCCCGAACCCTGGCTCCGCCATCAACTGGCACCAAGACTGCCCACCTTTTGGTCTGCCTCTCTCTCATTATACATAGATTTGTCTCCGCACGCATGAGCTTTCCTTTCTTTAAAAAAAACAAAACAAAACAAACTTTAAAAATTAAAAAAAAAAGCAAAAACAAAACAAAAACAAAAAAAAAACAGAGCAAAGCTTTCTCTAAAATCAAAGAGAGAGTCACTTTATTTTCAAGATGTTCTATCTTTTATGTTAAGAGATAAAAGCTTATAGTTTTCCTTTTTTAATTTTTTGAAGGCGGGATCAACTCTACCAGTTTGCAGTGTGTGTCTATATGTGTATGTGCCATACATATGTATTCACGTAACTGGCGGCGTGGCCATGGTCTGCGGGAGGGGGCGCGCCCCGTGCGGGTCTCTGAGTCCTGGGGGGCTGTAGTGTACGTAGTGCAGCTTCTGAAGTGGGACTCTTTTCACACTTTACTATGGAGCCCTTCCGCGTCCCGGGCTGTCACTCGAGGCTGTCTGTCTGGATGGTGGTTTTCAGACCTCCGTGAACATCCCTACCCAGCATTCCGTACTTCGGGGGCCTTCTCTCTTGTTACAAAGTTTTTACCGAGTGAAACATCAATACCACCTTTGTTTCCATTCTCACTGGTGTAAATACTGAGTACTAACTGAGAATTTTGACTTTGCATTCTGTCAGAATACTTGTGTTCAATAAAAATTGAAAGAAAAAAACCATTATGGTCCAACTGGGCTTTATTTCGGTTCAGTGTGAGTCTGCCACGTGAATCATACGTGGAAATGCCAATGGTTTTGCCTTTTTTTTTTTTGACCTTGTGAACAAGGTCAGTTACACCCTGTGTCTTGAGTTCCTGTGGCCTGAAGGATCGTGTCCAATTTTTTCCCTCGGGTTGATAGACGAATCCTCATTTCAGAATGCCCAGCCATCAGATTTGGAAAGGTTTCATTCAAATCCTGGCTCGACCACTTCCTTGTTCACTTTGGAGGAGTGCCTTAATCTCCCCAAGACTCAGTTTCCCCTTTTGACAAACAAGGGAGTGCAAGCTCGTAGAGCTGATGGCTAATGAGGGAAGGGATGTATATGAAAGCAGAGTGGAGTCGGAAAAACAATCTGAACTTGAGCTCCAAGGTCCCAACAGGGAGGTAGACGCATGAGGCTTATTCCGGAATACATGGTTCCTCTCCTTCTGTCTTTGCCGGCCTGCTCAGCCCTTGGGGTTTATTAAAGTCTCTAAGCTAGACAGAGTGAAGAAAACTTCACCCAACTCAGAATTCTCTTGCCTGTGCTGCTGCCCAGCTGCGCTCGGAAGAGCAGAGAGTCGGAAATACCTATTAGACTGGAATTGGAAGTCGCTGGAGCAAAGCAGGCCCCGGGGCCAGCACTAGGGTGAGGCAGGTGAGGGAGATTTTTAGGGAGCAAGACGTCAGGAGGCCCTTTCTCAGGGCCAGTCCTGCACCAGCACCGGTCAGAGCACCTCCTTCCTCTGTGTCCTACGTGCCGGTCTCTAGCCCCAGCTCAAGCAGTGTCTTCCTGTGAGTGGCGTCTGCCTCCATTCCCCAGAGTTGGCCCTTCACTGGCCCGAGAGCCTGTTTAAGGACCCAGAGCCACATGTATCTATGTGATTTCCTGGGCCACCAACGTCCAGCTGCATAAGGCAAGGTAAGGGGCGATCAACAAAAACACCATGAAATGATGACCCTCTAACGATCCATGGGGCTTACTTCCAGAGCCTCCCTCCTTCAGGGTAGTAGTCTCCTCCAAGATTCGCCCAGTAAGTATTCACTGAGTGTCTCCAAGATGCTCAGGACACAGCAGTGGGCCGTTAGCTGACGTGTGGGGCACGGCAGGGAAGCACATCACCTGCCTTCCAGTTCTCCCTTCCCTCCTTCCAGGCACTTGATAGGTTTGTACTTCTCTGGTCACATAGAGGAGGCGTGGCTGTGTCAGTGGAATATGAGAGCAGGGCAGTACGTTTCACTTCTTAGCAGAGCCTTGATGGCCCTCTTCCCTAGTCATGGCAATCGGCAAAGCTGCAGGTGGTGGAAGGGCCACCACCTGGGCTCAGAGTGAGGGGTGTGCACAGATGACCCATGATGGACACGGAGAATGTGTGAGGGGTAACCCCAGTGGCGATCTCTGGTGAATGTTTAATAACCGGCCCTCCAAGGGAGGAAGACGAGGAGATGCATATACATATGGTGTATGTTTACTGTAAGCCGAACTGGGACAAAGAATGCAACTTACAAATGATATACCATACTCTATGTTGAAATCCCATGTAGCCGTATGATACAGAATGCTTTGATACATGTTTGTTGCACTCTTGTCTAGAATCAACCTGCAGTTACAATTAGCGAGGAGAGTTCCAGCAAGAACATCGGGTGATTACATTTGTGGGTCAGATGGAAGTCGAGCACCGGGAGATCTGTGTGTTGGACCTTCACTTGCACATTGGTGGCGTGAGTGACCCCCGCTGAATTGGGCATGAGTTTTGAATACCAGAATAAGGCCTCGATGTTTTGTGCTAGCCACAGCGGGATGGCTGTGCACAGGGCACATGCATAAGCTTAATCTACATCAGAAATATTTCCCCATCACTCTCAAGTCTACATAAACACCAAAAACAAACAAAAACCTATTTGTGGCATTGACTGCTCTCAGTGGTGTGTAAATATTCCCAGCATGGCTGGTTTGAGCACATCCTCGCTGACGAAGGACTCATGGAGAGATGCACTTCGTCATAGAGCCCATTCCCCCTATAAGGGGGAGACCGAAAGACGTTCAAGCTCAGAGAAAATAACAATATCAAGCAATAATAACAATAAGCTATCGATATACATTCGTAACAGCAGAATGTAGTAAAATAATTGAGAAATGATACATTTTGGGTACTTATTGCCCTCACTTTAAACACAATTTTGTCGATTGTAGGTTTATGAAATTGAACTTTTAATAACAACTGGCTCATATTTACGAAAACATAACGATTCTCTCAAGCCAGTAAAGGCCGGCTCCCACAGATGCCTGGATAGCCCTTATGTTATAAGCCACGTAGCCTCAGTTAGGATCTGTTACAACAGCGTGACTTAGTCTGTCATGGGTAAACGGGGTGGTAAGTGCCACAGATTGCAAATCGAGGTCAGAAGGTGATCAGGGTACTCCTCTCTGAAAAGGGGACATTTGAGCAGTGACCTGGAAAAAGGGGCTGAAACACGGGACTATCGGAACAAAGATATCTCGGGTAGAGGGAACAGCTAGTGCAAAGGTCCTAAGTAGAGACTGCTCGGTGTGTTTGAGGAACAGCAAGGAAGCCAGTGTGGCTGGAGCAGGGAACAGTGGAGGGGATGGGGCACAAGTACCCATGAGCTAGATCACATGGGGTCTGCGGACAACTGCAAGAATTTTGGCTTTTTCCTTCAAGTGAGATGGAAAGCCAAGGGGAAATTTGGAGCAGAAGCCTGACATGACTTGATTTTTGAAATGACCGTTTTGGCTGCTGGATGGAGAACGGACTACAGGAGGGCAAGAGAGGAAGTGAGGAGACCCATTAGGAGGCCAAAATCTAGATGGGACAAGACGGGGTCTTGGAGCAAGCTGGTTCCAGCTGAGTGTGGGCAATGGCCAGCTCTGGCAAGCTCCCAGAGGGGAAGCCAGCAAGACTGGATAATGGATTGGATGTTGGGGTTTGAAGAAGGCATCAAGGGTGTCTTCCAGATTTGGGGCCTAAATGATTAAAAGGATGGAGAAGCCATTTACTTCCCAAAAAGAGTAAAGGAGAAGCAGATGCATGGGGGGCATGCAGAGTTTGGTTCTGGACACTTTAAGCCTGAGATGCCTGTGAATACCCTAGTGGAGACTGGGAAGAGGCCAAAGTCCAAGAGAGCCTGTCTGCAGACACAGAGAGGAGTGTCGGCATGGAGCTCGTATCTCAAATTCTGGCACTTGGTGAGATGACCAAGGAAAGGAAGATGGAGTAAAAGGAGAGAACCAAGCAAGGAACCCCGAAAAGAAATTTGCAGGTTCTGCCAAGGAGAATCACGGGAAAATCCCACTATGCCATTTGCACCCTCACCTCTGGGGATCAGGGTGGGAGAGGCAGGGACACCCTAAAAGAATTCGCCTCCACCCATCCTGCCTGGCACACAGGGTTACCGCTCAAGAGTCCAGAGAACAGATTCTGACCTGTAGCTACAAAAAGATGACCTAGGACACTTGCCAGCCTGGTGTTCGCCTGCTCACTGCCACCCCTGGGAGTGCCCACCATGGCCGGGCAGACTCTCCATCCCCACTTCCGCCCACGGGGTACTCAGAAACACTCCAGTGAGGCTGCCGCGAGGACGCCCCATGTGACTGGAGCCCCAGCCTCACCCCTAGGGCTAGGCAGCAGGCAGGGTAGGGTGCCTCTGGGTGACGAGAGTGGCTCCCAACACGGTCACATGAATCTCACACATAAATCTCTACCCCAGCAGCTCTGGTCTCACAGAGGCCGAGCTCGGGCGGCTGCCGCTGGGTCGTGCAGGCTGGGTCACCGGCTTTTATCCGGTGGTTTGGTGGCCCCCAATTCACTGGTCCCCACTCTGCACAGAAGGAGTGGGATGGAAGGTGAATTTCATGCCAACCCCCTCTTTCCCTTCATCTTCCCAAGACGATCTTCAGGAACTCCCAACTGCACTCAGGATCAAATGCGGAGTCCCTAATGAGGCTCCCCAAAGCCATCGTGGCCACTGTCCCACTCCTCGCTTACTGTTCTGGCTCATTCTTGGCACTCCTCCAAATCACCCTCGGCTCCAGCCCCTGCTACTCCACCGCCTGAAGTCATCTGCCTTCCCCCCTACGTCCCAGAACTCACACAGACCCTATTTCTTCCTCCTGCAGCCTTTCCAATCCCTGCCTGGGCTGTGAAACCATTTTCACCTATTTTATGAAAGTGAATACACAGCTTCTGGTGGCTTTAACAGAGATTCATATGAGTAGCTCATTTGCAGGGTTTACATGTGGCAGGAGAGGGTCTCCCTGCTGGGGACCCGCAGCTGATGCCTGCCCCAGCCCCTGATCATGGGCCACTGCACCCCTCTCCCTCCTCTAGGCTGGGATGGTGTCTGGCCAGTGAGTAGCAGCTCTGTGATGGAGGCAGGCTGGAACCACTCGGATTAGGGGACCCTGAAAGGCAGAAACAGGATGCCCCATGCCTGCTGCTCAAAACCAGTCATCGGGCAGACAAAGCTGACCCAGCAAAACCAGGGACACTCCTTCCTTGGCGTTTTCTCTACGGGGCAAATCTATGGGTTGGGAGGCTGGGAAGAGCAGACAAAAGGCAGGAGAATGGGGCATTATGATCTGCGAAGGGTCTGCTGTCCCCAGGTCTAGGCATCAGGGGACAATGCTGTGCTGTGTCCTCTTGAGCAGGCGAGCCCAGGGCTGACTGTGAACTCCAGCTCAGAACAAGATGACCCACAAGGGACTGTGTGTTTAGAGCACCTCCCACCATGATGGCTGCAAACAGCCTGTTGGAAAAACAGCAGCAAGCGAGAAGAACAAAACCGCAAAGACCTCTCGGGCTGATGGGATGAAACTTCCCCAGGGAGCCGCGATCGGGAGCCAAGGACCCCACCTGCAAGTCCTGTCACGCTCCTGCTGAGGGAGGAAAGAGAGGTCTATAGCCAAGGACGAGAAGGTCACTCTGGGCAGCCACCAGCCCACCCTGCGGCCTAGGCTGGGAAGTCAGCGGTAGCCTTGCGCCTCGGCCCCGCTAAGCCAAGCCCCTCCAGCAACCCCTTCTGCAGGCCTCTGCATCTCCAGGGGCACAGGAGGGACTGCACGTTCTGGAACACAGCCCCTGGACCCCAGGTGCAGGTCTGGGGCATGAGGTTCCACCGTAGGTGGTCCTCAGCCAGCACCTGGAGACGCACAGGCAGGCAGGCTCAGCTGAGGGCTGCGGCAGTGCTCCGTCCCCTCTGGGAGACAGACAGGAAGTGCCGCAGACACAGTGGAGGGTCGGCATGTCCGCAAGACACTGCCCAAGGCTCAGCACAGCTCACCACATACACCCAGGGCAGACAAGCACCCAGATCAGCCCAGCCGGCCGAGGAGATGAGTAGCCCAGATGAGGTCCCGCCAGTGGGACCAATGTAAACTGTGCTCTTTGCAAATCCAACTGCTGAAGTAGATGCTGACAGGGGTGGGCTTAGAGGAGAGCCTTTGAGAGAGAGAGAGAGAGAGAGAGAGAAGAGGAAGAAGGAGGAGGAGGAGGAGGAGGAGAAGAAAGAAGAGAAAGAAAGAAAGAAAGAGAGAGAGAGAAAGAAAGAAAGGAGGGAGGAAGGAGAGAAGAGGGAGGGAGGAAGAAAGAAATAGAGACAGAGAAAGAGGGAGAGAGAGAGAAAGAGAGAGGAGAGGAGCAAGATGGCGGGGGAGTATGAGACCTAAATATCATTGGGTCCCAGGAACTCAACTAGATAGTTATCAAACCATTCTGAACACCTATAAACTCAGCAGGAGATCAAAGAGAAGAGCAGTAATTCTACGAACAGAAAATCAATTACTTTCTGGAAGGAAGGATGTGCAGAGAAGTGAATCCAAGGCAACATACGGGAAGAGAGACCATGGGGGGAGGGACCAACTCTCAGCAGCCACAGAGCAGCAGGGCACAAAATTGGAACTTGTAGAGTCTGCTCCACTGAGGGACGTTGCTCCAGAGGCTAAGCGGGGGGTTGGAACCCTCACGGGGACAGTGTGGTCTCAGGATCCGTGGGGATCACAGAGAGACCGGTGGTATCTGAGTGCGGCAGAGCTTCCAAGTATCAGAGCAGGGAGGCCAATGGCAGAGTCGGAACCGAGCAGTGAGCTCTCAGCTTGGGGCTACCTTGGAACGTGATCCAAGACATAGTCGGGGCACTGCTCTTCAAGCAGGGACCCACAAGGGGCAGATCCGGGGAGACCCCTTCCTTCTCCTCCGGGAGGAGCGGCACTGGAGTGCGCGGCAGGAATCGGCGGGGTTTGGAAACTCCAGACGGGGCAGCGCGCCAGAGACAGAAACTCTCAGTCACAGGCCAGGTGAGCTCAGAGCACGGCTGGAGACCAGGGCGACGGGAGGGACTGACGGCTTTTCTCGGAGTGCGCACTGAGGAGCGGGGCCCCAAGCTCACAGCTCCCACAGGCTGGAGACTGGGAGGCCGCCATCTTCATTCCTGGCCTCCAAAACTGTACGGAAAGTCGTCAGGGAACAAAAACTCCTGAACACAAACCCGAGCACATTACTCAGCCCGGCCCCTGGCAAGGGCGGTGCAATTCCGACTCGGGCAAAGACATTTGAGAATCACCATGACAGGCCCCTCCTGCAGATCAGCAAAAACATCCAGCTAAGACCAAGGTCACCGATGAATGAGAACTGCAAATCTTCAGAGCTATAGGAATACGGCACATAGAATTCGTGGCTTTTTCCACATCATTCTTCAGTCTTTCAAAGTTAAATTTTTTTTATTTAATTTTTTTTGCTATTTTTAAAATTTTTCCTCTTTCCTGTTTTAACCTTTTTTAACTATTTTACTTTATCAATACCTTTTTAAAAATCTTTTTAAATTTTCATTGTTATAGTCATATTCTATAACTTCATTGTATTTAAACTTATTTTTTGTATACATATAGAAGTTTTTCTTTCTTTAAAATTTGGGATACACTTTCTTCTAATAGATCAAAATATACCCAAAATCTACCATATGGCTTTGTTCTAGTCTCAATCCTGATCACATTCTTTCCTCTTTTTTTTTTTTCAACAAACTTATAGATTCCTTTTCTACAATCTTTTTAAATTTTTATCTTTACACTCATATTCCATCTCTTCATTGTGTTTATTCTTATTTTGTGTGTGTGTGTGTATATATATATATATATATATATATATATATATATATATATGTTTTTCTTTCTTTAAAATTTTGGGAGGCACTTTCTTCTAAGAGACCAAAATACAGCCAAAATCAAGTGTGTGGCTCTGTTCTATTCACCACTCTTATACTTGTTTAATATATCTATCTATCTATAAAAATCTATCTAATATACACAGAGACCTGAAATATACAGACCCTAATATACACAAGAGTCCAGAAACTGGGGGGGAAGAAAGGAGGAAAGAAGGACAAAAAAATATATGTATATATATATACATATATATGTGTATATATATATATGTATGAATGTATGTATGTATATGTATATATATATTATACACACACACACACACAAAGATATATCTACATACCTAATATACATGTATATATAGATATGGCTATATATCTAATATACGTGTACGTGTGTGTGTGTGTGTGTATATATATATATTTTCCTTCTTTCTTCTCCCCCTGGTTACAGGTCCCTTTTGATTTGGTTAGTGTATATTTTTCTGGGGTCGTTCCTACCCTTTTAGTATTTTGTTCTCTCATTTATCTATCCTTATATGGATAAAATGACAAGGTGGGAAACCTCACCACAAAAACAAAAGAACAAGAGGCAGTACTGACAGCTAGGGACCTAATCAATATGGACATCAGTAATATTTCAGAACTAAGAGTTCAGAATGACGATTATCAAGGTGCCTGCTGGGCTCAATGAAAGCATGGAAGGTACTAGAGAATATCTTTCTGGAGAAATAAAATCCCTTTCTGGAGAAATAAAACAACTAAAATCTAACCAAGTTGCAATAAAAAAAGCTATTAATGAGGTGCAATCAAAAATGGAGGCTCTTGGGTGCCTGGGTGGCTCAGTTGGTTGAGCAACTGCCTTCGGCTCAGGTCATGATCCCAGAGTCCCGGGATCGAGTCCCATATCGGACTCCTGGATCTGCGGGAGGTCTGCTTCTCCCTCTGACTTTCTCCCCTCTCATTCTCAGTCTCTCGCTCTCTAATAAATAAAAAAAAAAAAATTAAAAAAAAAAAACGGAGGCTCTTAAGCACAGGGAGAAGGCCAAGATGGAGGAGAAGCAAGAGACCCTGTTTCAATCTGTCCCCTAAAGTGAGCTAAATATCTACCAGAACACTCTGAACACCCATGAAATCTGAGATGTCAGACTATACACTTCTGGATCTCTACGGGGACAGAAGACAGCAGTGGAGAGGTAACGTGGAGTGGGAATGCTCGGACTGATACTGGAGGATAAACAGAAGGGGGAGGGAGCCACCAGAAGCAACCCAAGGAAAGTAATACCTCAATGCGAAGTGCCCTGTGACTGGGGAAGAGCATTAACTTGGGAGTCTGGTTAAAAACACTCAAAAAGAGCAAAAGATCTTAAGGGGCAACTGGTGGAAGTGGGTGGTCACAGGCAGAGGCCTAAATCCACATTCCCTGGACCGTCACCATGGGTGACCTCCCATGTCAGGGACCATCAGGGATCCAGTCCACGGTCCATGAGCCTGCAGCTTTCTGCTGCTTGCACTGCCACTTGGGCTGGGGACACTCCTGCAAGCGCCTAAGAGAGCCTGGTGTGGGCACCAGCCAGTGGTCTCTAGGACCCCCCATGTCCCACCGTGGTCTGAGTGCTCCCAGCCCGCACCTGAGAGAACACGGAGCAATCTCAGGACAGGATCCCTCCATGGCCTGCATGACCCGTGTAGCCTGAGCACACCCGGCATAGGCCTGGACCCTGGAGAGCAGTCCGCAATGGCAGTGACTGCAGTTTTAGTGGCACAGGGGTGGGGAAACGAGTGGGGGCCTTGGGTGACCCCTGGGATGGTGGCTGGGGGTGTGCAACGCCTGTGGCAGGCTGCGGTGTGCAGCAGAGTTTGCAGAGAGGGAGACTGTGTGTTCTGGACCACCCAGAGGGGAGCAGACTGAGGCTTCTCTCTGAGACAGAGGTCTGGGTGCAGGCAGATTCTTTACTCTGACCCTCCCCAAAGCCACAAAAAGCCGCCAAAGAACAAAAACCTCTAGAGAGCAAAAGCCTGAAAAATTGGTTTCCACAGAGCCCAGCCCCTTGATAGCCAGCAGGGCAACCCAACCCAAGCAAGATTGACTGGAAAACAACGAGGCAGGCCCCTCTGCCAGAAGACAAACCAAAAGCAAGAGGGCAATAACCACAGGGTTCCCATAAAACTGTAAAACCCCAACATCAGGGGAAAACAATATATTAAGCTCCCGGTACTGCCCTAAAGCCTGTATATTTCATAGATACAAGGTTGATTTTTTTTTAAAGTTGTTCTCACAATTCTTGTTCTTTTAATTTTTTAAACTACTTAACATTACAACTAGAGGGTTTTTTTTTTTTTACAACTAGAGGTTTAATACAACATATCCCATAATAACTTTTTAACTTGAACTTTTTTCATACATATACCTGTGTCTCTTTTTCTTTTTCTTTCTTTTTTTTTTAACATACATATAGATATAAGCTTCAAGGTAATCCTTTTTCCCTATTCAATACTACCCCTATATATAAACCAGTTTTAATTTCCCTGTATCTCTGGTAAGTTGAGTCCTTTAACAAAGATAACAAGATACACGCAGGAAGATCTGAAATAACCTTCCTCGTCCACTTCAAGGATTGATAACCACCCTCCCATCTTATTCTTCTGTCAGGGTTTCTGTGTATTTGTTTTTGTTCTGGTATTATATAAACCTTATTCTTGGGGTTCATTTTGGCTGGGTTCTTTTTTTTTCTTGTCATTTACCTATGTTGTTCTTTTTGTTTGTGTTTGTTTATATACCTTATAAATCTTACTTTTGGCTGGCTCATTTTGGCTGGGATTTCTCTTTTGTTTTCCTTTCTCTCTCTCTCTTTCTTTTTTCTTTCTTTTTGTTGGAGAATTCCAATTGCTCCAAAACTTTCCAGGGCGCACCCTGCCTGGATCGTGGTTGATATATTCAGCTATACATCCCCTCAACCACCTCTCATCAGAATGACTAGGAGGAGGAACACCCAACAGAGGAAAACCCAGAGACTGCGCCCTCTCCCTCAGAACTATTGGATATGGACATAAACAGTATGTTGAAAAGGAAATTCACGGTAACACTTATCCAGACAATGGTTAGGTTAGAGAAAAACATTAGTGACAACATAGAATCTCTATGGGCGAAAGTGAGAGCTGATCGAGAAGAAGTTAAAAATGTTATCAATGAGATCCAATCTAATCTAAATACTATAACAGCTAGAGTAACCAAGGCAGAAAATAGAACTAGTGTCAGCTGACAAAGAAGAAAGGTCAGGAGGAGGGCTGGAACAAACAGCTTAGAAGCCATGAAGGCAGAATTAGAGAACTAAATGACTCCAAACATTCAAAGTCAGAATTACTGGAATTCCTGAGGAGGTGGAGAAAGAAGACTAGAAGATATAGCTGAACAAATTCTGGATGAAAAATTTCCCAATCTGGGGAACAGAACAAGTGTTTGTGTCCTACAGGCAGAAAGGACATCTCCCAAGATCAACGAGTCTAGAAAGACATCAACACACTTGAGTGTAAGATTCATGAATTATAATTTTAGACAAGAGTTCCCAAAGGTAGCTGGGGTAAAAGATTGCTTACATACAGAGGAAGGTCCATCAGAATAACATCAGACCTGTCCACAGAAACCTGGCTAGCCAGAAAGGCTGGCAAGACACATTCAGCGCACTAAACGAGAAGAATATGCAGCCAAGAATATTTTATCCAGTAAGGCTGACATTCAAAATGGATGGAGAGATGAAGAGCTTCCAAGACTGGCAAGGTTTAAAATAGTATGTGATCACCAAGTCGGCACTACAAGAAATATTAAAGGGGATTCTATAAAAGAAGAAAGAACCCAAGAGTGACACAACAGAAACTTACAGAGTCAATCTATAGAAACAAGGACTTATCAGGCAAAATGATGTCAATAAAAACTTATCTTTCAATAATCACTCTCAACATGAATGGCCTAAATGCTCCCATAAAATGGCACAGTGTCACACACTGGATAAAACGACAGAATCTGTCCATATGCTGTCCACAAGAGACACATTTGGAACCTAAAGATACATCCGGACTGAAAGTGAAGGGATAGGAAACCACCTTTCATGCCAACAGGCCACAAAAGAAAGCTGGGGTAGCGATTCTCATATGAGATAAGTTAGATTTTAAACTAAAGACTGTAGTAGCGATTCTCATATCAGATAAATTAGATTTTAAGCTAAAGACTGTAATCAGTGAAACAGAAAGACACTACATCATTCTTAAAGGATCTATCCACCAAGAAGATCTAACAATTGTAAATATTTATGCCCCCAATATAGGAGCAGCCAACTAAATAAGCCAACTATTAATCAAAATAAAGAGTCATATTGGGGCGCCTGGGTGGCTCAGTGGGTTAAAGCCTCTGCCTTCGGCTCGGGTCATGATCTCGGAGTCCCGGGATCAAGCCCCGCATCGGACTCTCTGCTCAGTGGGGAGCCTGCTTCCCTCTCTCTCTGCCTGCCTCTCTGCCTGCTTGTGATCTGTCAAATAAATAAATAAATAAATCTTTAAAAAAAAAATAAAGAGTCATATTGACATGAATACATTAATTGTAGGGGATCTTAACACACCACTCGCAGTAACAGACAGATCATCCAAAAAGAAAATCATTAAAGAAACAAAAACTTTGAATGACACATTGGACCAGATGGACCTCATAGATATATACAGAACATTCCACCTAAAACAACAGAATACTCATTCTTCTCAAGCACACATGGAACTTTCTCCAGAATACACCACATACTAGGTTACAAATGAGGACTCAACCCATACCAAAAGATTGACATGATTCCCTGCATTTTCTCAGACCACAACGCTTAGAAACTGGAACTCAACAGCAAGAAAAAGTTTGGAAGGAATTCAAACACTTGGAGGCTAAAGACCAACCTGCTCAAGAATGCTGGGATCAACCAGGAAATCAAAGAACTTAATTCACAGAAACCAATGAGAATGAAGACACATTGGTCAAAAACTTATGGGATACGGCAAAGGCAATCCTAAAAGGGGAAATACATAGCCATCCAAGCCTCACTCAAAAAAATTGAAAAATCCCGAATACACCAGGTCTCTTTACACCTTAAAGAACTGGAAAATTAACAACAAATTAAGCCAAGCCCATGCACAAGAAGGGAAATAATCAAGATTAGAGCAGAGATCAAGAAGTTAGAAACTAGAGATAGAGTAGAACTTATCAATGAAACTAGAAGTTGGTTTTTTGAAAGAATCAATAAGATTGATAAGCCACTGGCCAAACTCATCCAAAAGAAAAGAGAGAGGACCCAAATTAATAAAATTATGAATGAAAGGGGAGAGATCACAACTAACACCAAGGAAACAGAAACAATCATCAGAACTTATTACCAACAGCTACATGCCAATAAGTTAAGCAACCTAGAAGAAATGGATTCATTCCTGGAAACCCATAATCTTCCAAGACTGAAACAGGAAGACATTGACAACCTGAATAGACCAATATCTAGTAACGAGATTGAAGCAGTGATCAAAAACCTCCCAAAAAAAACAAGAGCCCAGAACCTGACGAATTCCCTGGGGAATTCTACCAAACATTCAAAGAAGAAATAATACCTATTCTACCGAAGCTGTTTCAAAAATCAGAAACAGAAGGAAAACTTCCAGACTCTTTCTATGAAGCAACCATTACCCTGATCCCCAAACCAGGCAAAGACCCCATCAAAAAGGAGAATTTCAGACCAATATCCCTGATGAATATGGATACCAAGATTCTCAACAAGATCCTAGCTAATAGGATCCAACAGCACATTAAAAAGATTATCCACCATGACAAGGTGGGATTTATCCCTGTGATGCAAGGGTGGTTCAACATTCACAAATCAATCAATGTGATAGAACAAAGCAACAAGAGAAGAGAGAAGAATAACATGGGTCTCTCAGTTGATGCGGAAAAAGCATCTGACAGAATACAGCATCCATTACTGATTAAAACTCTTCAAAGTATAGGGAATGAGGGAACATTCCTCAGCTTCATAAAATCTATCTATGAAAAAGCCCACAGTGAATATCATTGATCTCAATGGGGAAAAGCTGAGAGCCTTCCCTTTGAGATCAGGAACACAACAAGGATGCCCACTCTCACCACTCTTGTTCAACATAGTACTAGAAGTCCTAGCAACAGCAATCAGACAACAAAAAGAAATAAAAGGTATTCAAATTGTCAAAGAATTCAAACTCTCTCTCTTTGCAGATGACAGAATACATTATATGGAAAACCCAAAATACTCCACTCCCAAACTACTAGAACTCATACAGCAATTTGGTAATGTGGCAGGATACAAAATCAATGCACAGAAATCAGTTTCTTTCCTATACACTAACAATGAAAATATGGAAAGGGAAATTAAAGAATCAATTCCATTCACTGTAGCACCAAGAACCATAAGATACTGGTAATAAATTTAACCAAAGTAAAGGATCTGACTCGAAGAACTACAACACTCATGAAAGAAATTGAAGAAGACACAAAAAAGTGGAAAAGCATTCCATGCTCATGGATCGGAAGAATAAACATTGTTCAAATGTCTACACTGCCCAGAGCAATCTATACTTTCAATGCCATCCTGATTAAAATTCCATCAGCATTTTTCAAAGTGCTAGAACAAACAATCCTAAAATTTGTATGGAACCAGAAAAAAAACCCCAATTGCTAAGGAAATATTGAAAAAGAAAAACAAAGCTGGGGGCATCACGTTGCCTGATTTCAAGCTTTACTACAAAGCGGTGATCACCAAGACAGCATGGTACTGGCACAAAAACAGACACATAAACCAGTGGAACAGAGTAGAGAGCCCAGATATGGATGGGCAACTCTATGGTCAAATAATCTTTGACAAAGCAGGAAAAACTATCCAGTGGAAAAATGTTTCTTCAATAAATGACGCTGGGAAAATTGGATAGCTGTATATAGAAGAATGAAATGTAACCATTCTCTTATACCATACACAAAGATAAACTCACAATGGATAAAAGATCTCAATGTGAGGCAGGAATCTATCAAAATCCTAGAGGAGAACATAAGCAGTAACCTCTTCGACATAGGCCACGGCAACTTCTTTCAAGATGTATCTCCAAAGGCAAAGAAAACAAAAGTGAAAATGAACTTTTGGGCCTTCATCAAGATAAAAAGCTTCTGCACAGCAAAGGAAACAGTCAACAAAACAGGCAACCCACGGAATGGAAGAAGATATTCACAAATGACACTACAAAGGTCTGATATCTAAGATCTATAAAGAACTCCTCAAAGTCAACACTCAAAAAACAGATAATCATGTCAAAAAATGGGCAGAAGACATGAATAGCCATTTCTTCAAAGAAGACATAAAAATGGCTAACAGACACATGAAAAAATGTTCATCATTATTAGCCATTAGGGAGATTCAAATCAAAACCTCACTGAGATACCACCTTACACCAGTTAGAAGGGGAAAATCAACAAGACAATAAACAACTGTTGGAGAGGATGTGGAGAAAGGGGAACACTCTTCCACTGTTGGTGGGAATGCAAGCTGGTGCAGCCACTTTGGAAAACAGTGTGGAGATTCCTCAAGAAATTAAAAATAGAGCACCCTATGACCCTGCCATTGCACTACTGGGTATTTACCCACAAGGACACAGATAGAGTGAAAAGAAGGGCCATATGGTACCCCAATGTTCACAGCAGCAATGGCCACAATTGCCAAACTGTGGAAAGAGCCACGATGCCCTTCAACAGAATGGATAAAGAAGATATGGTCCATATATACAATGGAATATTATGCCTCCATCAGAAAGGATGAATACCCAACTTTTGTATCAACATGGACGGGACTACAAGAGATTATGCTGAGTGAAATAAGTCAAGAAGAGAGAGTCAGTTATATGTTTTCACTTATGTGTGGTGCATAAGGAAAA
>CM052815.1:84379828-84428627 GCA_028533885.1 Nasua narica | reverse complement strand
GAAACTGGAACATTTCCTTACACCACATACAAAAATAGACTCCAAATGCATGAAAGACCTCAATGTGAGGCAGGAATCCATCAAAATCCTTGAGGAGAACACAGGCAGCAACCCCTTCGACCTCAGCCACAGCAGCTTCTTCCTAGAAACATCTCAAAGGCAAGGGAAGCAAAGGCAAAAATGAACTATTGGGACTTCATCAAGATCAAAAGCTTTTGCACAGCAAAGGAAACAGTCAATAAAACCAAGAGGCAACCGACGGAATGGGAGAAGATATTTGCAAATGACATATCAGATAAAGGGCTAGTATCCAAAATCTGTAAAGAACTTCTCAGACTCAATACCCAAAGAACAAATAATCCAATCAATAAGGTAGAACATTTTTATCTTGATGAAGTCTGATATCTAAGATCTATAAAGAACTCCTCAAACTCAACACTCAAAAAACTGATAATCATGTCAAAAAAATGGACAGAAGACATGAACAGACACTTCTCCAAAGAAGACATTTCTGCAAAGAAAGAAGGACACTTCTGCAAAGACAACACCCAAATGGCCAACAGACACATGAAAAAGTGCTGAACATCACTCAGCATCGGGGAAATACAAATCAAAGCCGGAGTGAGATATCACCCCATACCAGTCAGAATAGCTAAAATTATTAACCTGTCAGGAAATGACAGGTGTTGGCAAGGATGCAAAGCAAGGGGAACCTCGTACACTGTTGGTGGGAATGCAAGCTGGTGCAGCCACTCTGGAAAATAGTATGTAGGTTCCTCAAAAAGTTGAAAATAGAGCTACCCTATGACCCAGCAATTACACTACTGGGTATTTACCCTAAGGAAACAAATGTAGGGATCTGAAGGGGCACATGCACCCAAATGTTTATAGCAGCAATGGCCAAACTATGGAAAGAACCTAGATGTCCATCAACAGATGAATGGATAAAGAAAATGTACACATTTGTACATGATACACAATGGAATACTATGCAGCCATCAAAAAATGAAATCTTGCCATTTGCAATGACATGGATGGAACTAGAGGGTATTATGCTAATCGAAATAAGTCAATCAGAGAAATACAATTATCATATGATCTGATATGAGGAATTTGAGAGGGGTCATCGGGGGTAAGGAGTGAGAAAATGAGAGAAGAAGTGACTGGAGAGGGAGACACACCATAAGAGACTCTTTTTTTTTTTTTTAAGAGACTCTTAATTTCAGGAAACAAACAGGGTTACTGGGGGGTGGGGGGCAAGGAATAGGGTGGCTGGCTGATGGACATTGGGAAGAGTATATGCTATGGAGAGAGCTGTGAATTGTGTAAGACTGATGATTCATAGGCCTGTACCCCTGAAGCAAATAATACATTATATGTTAATAAAAATAAATAAATAAATAAATAAATAAATAAATATTAAAAAAATAAAGACTCTGGTAAAGAGCCTGGGACATCATGGGTGCTCAGAATGGATAATCTATTATCATTACGATGATACTGTGCTGTACAATAAAGTAAAACAAAAAATCATATATAAGCACAGTTACATCACTGCAAAAAAATGCCGAAAAAAAGCTGAGAGGAAATACATCAAAATATCAATAGCAATAGTGTCTGGGTAAAGAGGTCAGGCATAATTTTCTGTCTCTCTCTTTTCTATGTTTCTAGGATTTTATTTTTTTATTTTTTGACACGGGTTCAGGATTAGTAATGCCAAGAATGGGCAAAAGGAGGAATTTTTTATGCTGATCTAGAACATTCATGATTTTTAAAGTACTCTATCAAGCTTTTGATCCACCAGTGGGAATTTTTCCATTTGACTAAACATCCCTGCAGAACAATGATAGCAAGAAACGCTTTTTAAGTAAATCCAACACACAAACACACACCCACACAGGTAAACACTCATGTCAGCAGACATTTCATTTAAAACAATAAGAAAATCCAAGTGAAGTTCATATTTCATCAGAATAGAGCCACACCCACAAGTCCCCAGGCCACTTGCAGTTATGACTCCTCACAGATTTTCTTCTGAGACTGTAGTTCTGCCCCATTATAGTGTCAGAATAGGACTGGTTTTTAATACACTACCTACCTGTTAATACAAAGAGAAGCAAAGGCATGTGCTAGAAATACACATCCCTCCTCTTTCCTAACAATTGAGACGGAGCCCCTATCAGGACAATAAGTAACTCCAAGTCTTACATTTCTCTATGTGCCCTCTCGTCCCCTACCTTGGAGGCAAAGGAAATTCCGCTTTCCAAAGCTGACGTCTCTTTATAATTTTCGAGGGGCGCGAATCACCGCTAAGTGGAAGTGCCCCAAATAAATGATGAATAAATGCAAACGCTCACTAAAGCCTGCACCATTGCCATAATTTAATTCACTACCCACAGAAGCAAATTCAGCAGCAGCAGTAGCAGCATCAACAGAAGGAGTCTAGCCAAGCCCGCAACACACAGTAGGCGCTCAACAAACATTAAATAAATGCATGAACTCCGGTTAAGTGGTTGCCTCGGTGGCTGTCCCAGCAGAGCCAGTCTGTCCACAGGGTGGCAGTGCAGGTCCACACTAGGCGGAGTGGGTTCCACCAGGTGCTGAATGCCCGCCATCCCTTCCCTTTCCAGGCAGAGGAGCCCGGAGACCCACAGGAAGCCTCCAAAGGAGGACATGGCTGGAATAGGAGACAGGGCCCTCGGGCTGGAGGAGAGAGGCACCCCTCCCGTTCGGACGGCTGGACCAGCCGGTGCAGCAGACAGAGCGCCCTGGAGAGAGGTGTGAATGTCCAGGAGGCAGGGCTAGGAGGGCCGCTGCCCTCAGGAGTTGGAGACAGAGCCCTCCGTGAAGGGCGATACTGGGGGCAGTGTGCTGAGACGCACAGAATGGGCTGGGGGCACACTCAGACCGTATTCACATCTTGGCTTCCCTTCTGGCGAGTCCCATCACCTCCCTGACTGCATCTCCTTATCTGTGAAATGGGAGCGGGACCTTGCCAGGCCGTCAAGAGACTCAAGTTCACTAACGCAAGGAGAGGATTGAGCGCGGCGCCTGGCACGCAGCCCCTCTGCCAGGCTGGTCACCGACACACGGCTGTTGATCATTGTTAATAACTCGGGTGTTGGTGATTACACACAGACATCCCGAGGAAGACTTACCCTTTGGGGGCACACAAGACGAAAGCTGTGACTAGATCTTGAAACCATTTCTTCATCCACCATGAGGCAGGAACTAAAAGAGAAAAGGGTAAGACCAAGAAGTAAGAACATTAGCTACTCTTTTCTTTTTAAGGAAAGGACTTATGTTTCGGGGGAACTATCAAATGTGCTTTCTGAATTCCCTTCAGGGAGGGAAGAAACAGTGCTGAATTCCCTCCGCTTCCTCCCCTGCTAAATCCCGAGGCCAAAGCTACCAAAAGAACTGTGGTCCCAGCATCTACATGAGGGGTTTTGTCCAACAGGACTCCTTCACGGTGCAGCTCCTCGCTGACCTTGTCTGCACTGTCTACTGCCAGCAGGAAAATGCACGATCCCTTTACTCTGCATGTGGCTGTCCTGGGGTTTGGGGGGGGGGGTCTCTTATCTCTCCTAAGCTTATAAAGTATGATGGATGAGAAAAAGCCAAGAGCTAGAATCATTTACACAAAAAGAAACCAGAGAAAAGAGACAACTTGTAATAATCTCCAAGTCTCCGATATACTATACAGTGGAAGGTGCCCAAATATTCTCCAGTTTTTATGAGGACATAAAGAAAGAGTAAAACTTGCATACCACACAAGGAACCTAGGTTGGGTGGGAGCAGCAATTGGGAAAGTATGATTCATGAAGGTTCTCTAGGAGGAATAAACTCAAAATGTGAGGCACACACGGTTTAAGTGTCTCTTTTCCTCTACATGTTTGAATGTGTATGAAAATGCAGGCACTGACACTTAAAATGTAAGTCACAACGATCATAATCTATGCACACTCGTGCACACGGTCTCTAGATTTTGTCACTGTACCAAGTGAACTTCAAGAGTCTGAGTGCTTGTATGCAACATAAAAGGCTGTGTCATGCTACATAACAAATAAGTCCAAAATGTTTGTGGATTAAAACTAAAAAAGGTCTATTGCTCACTCATGCTATATGTCCATTGGACCTAGACATGTCCCCTCACTCAGAGACTCACACAGACACAGCCTCCACTACCTCGCTGCTGGGGCAGGGTTGACTGTATATTGCGAGTCACGCATTGGCTCCTAAAGGCTTCCGCCCCCTTCACTTCTTCCCAACCAGCACCGAACAAGGCGAATTACCAGCTCACAGAGAAGTGAGAGCCTACTGTGTGTGCCTAGGAATACTGGCATCTTTGCAGACAGCCCCGTGACTACCCAGGGCTTAACAAGACCTCTGACATTTTCATCAATCTGTCAAGTAGATTTACCCTAAAACATATTTTGTGACTGTAACAATGTTTGTCCTTCAAAATGGACCTCTCTGAGAAGGTGACACAGAGAAACTGTAAACATCCTTATTCCTTCTCCTAGAAGGATCTAGAATAACTTAGATTGGAGCCTTCCTCTAATCTCCCTCCATACAGAGCAAGAAATTAACTCACTTATTCGGCAAATCTAAATTTAGCTCCAACTAAGTGCCAGGTGCTAAGAACACTAAGGCAAAATAAAACAAAATTCCTATTCCCAAGAGATCCACAGTCTAGTTACTGCGGATAACTATTGGATCAGGGGGCTGGGGCCTGGAGCAATATCTTGGCTCCATGGAGATCCATGTGGCACTCGCCCTCTCCTTGACATCCCTCCTGCCCAGGTATTTTGCCCAGCTCTTGCCTGGGCTCCTCCTTGCTTCTGCTCTTCCTATCCTTCCCTCTTTGAGACGCTGTGCCATACCCATTTCTCTGGCTCATCTCTCACCACTCTTGCCTTAAACGTGTCTGTTTTCTCACCCGTGACATAATGCTTCCTGCCTCTAAATGTCTGCTCTGCCTAGAGCATTGCACACAGGCTCGGCTTCCACATGAACCATGTACATTCCTGCTCCTACAGGGCTTTTTTTTTTTTTAAGATTTTATTTATTTATTTGACAGAGAGAAAGAGATCATAAGTAGGCAGAGAGATGGGGGGAAGCAGGCTCCCTGCTGAGCAGAAAGCCTGATGCGGGGCTCGATCCCAGGACCCTGAGATCATGACCTGAGCCGAAGGCAGAGGGTTTAACCCACTGAGCCACCCAGGCGCCCCCCTCCAGGGCTTTCATTTCCCTTTTCTCCTCCTCCCTTCTCCTGTAAGCACTAGACCTTCACTGTGCCTATCACACCATGCTGTAATAATCTGTTTAAGCATCTACCTTCCTCACTGGACTGTGAATTCACTGAGGACAGGGGCTGTGTCCCCAACTTATAGTTAGAGCAAACACTCCAACAATGCTTGTTGATATTTCTGTGGCAGAGAATTAGGATGGGGTGATCAAAAAAAAGACATTCAACCATAAAAATATCCTGTATTAGGGTAGTATTTTGAGTATGGGGGGGTAGGTGTCAAACAGAAATAGGACTTCAAGGAGAAAAAAAATAACTTCTAACTTTAAAAATACTTCTAACATAAAGAAAAGATTATTCATGTGCTAATCAGTGTGTGGCCCACGGTCCACAATGAGGCATCACTGCAGAAATCTCAGAACCCAGTCCCTCTGAATTCAAATTTGCAACTTAACAAGACCCTTAGGTAATTCTTATGCACGGTCCAGGTTCTGAAGCTCTGGTCTAATGCATACTAATCATAGCGGTAGTAAAAACAGTTCATAACATTTCCTGATGCTCCATGCATTATCTAGACACTCCTGTATTAACTCATGTGCCTCTCACAGCAGTCCTGGAAGATCGATACTACTTAACATCCTCATTTTTTCAGGCAAGGGAACTAAGACATGGAGAGATTAAGTACCTTGACAAGGTCACACAGCTAGTAATAGAAATAGGGAAGAGAGCAAGCTCTCTGGCACCTAGCTCAGGAAAGGTGCACAGGGATGCTTAACGATATTTTAATAGATGCTAAGAAGTGGAGAGCTGAGTTTTGAAGCCATGCTAACGGGTTCTGGAGTCCCTGATCACTCAGCACATGATAAGTATTTGTCACCGGTCAAGTGCACCCGGGGGGGCGTTCCACAACACCTGGCACGCTGTACCCCACCCACAAGCGACACATGAATGTGTGAATGAATGGTGGTGGGCAGGCCCCTCTGGAGTCCAGGACAGGAGTGTGGTGAAGAGCAGCGGAATAGGAAGTAAGTGGTTTGGAATTAAGACTGTCAGCCACAAAGTGACAAAAGGAGTCTGAGGTTGGAGACTGTGCCTGTGAGCGCTCGAGAGCTCTCAGCCCGAGGCGAAAACAGGGTGATACTAATAGCGGTAACCTGTCACTGGCTCTTGTCTCCATCGGTCCCCACAGGTCCCTGTAAAGTAACCCGTGTCTTTCTGAGAATTTCCAGGCTGGGGCTGGCACAGGCAAACCTCCTCTGCCAGACACCTCCACTCTGCTACTTCTCAGGAGCGATCTCTGTCCCCGGGGACAGCTGCTGTGCCTCTCCTGCTGGGTGCCCCAGGTCCCACTGCCTCCTGCTGCAGCTGACGGATATGCTGAAAGACTCCACTGCAGCTGTACCCACTCTGAGGCCAAGAGAACGCCCGGCCCCTTTGTGCTCCACTCCACTCCAGGTGTTTCCAAGCAGGAGTGATGCGTACCAACGCCTTCTGGAGATTTCAGTCAAGCAGCCCCCTGTTCTCCAGCTCTAGCCCAGCACTGAACAGTGTCCACAGACTGTACTCAACCAATTTTGGACCTAGCTGGCCATGCCTGAACTCCTCTCCCCGCCTGGTAAGTTTTAACCCCAGGGGATCCTCAGCCCCAACCAAACAGGTTTCTGAAATAACAGTAAATTGGCCAATTAGTCCCAGGTGTTTCTGAACATCATCTTAAGCTCAAGATGGAGCTTCCCCGCAAACCTGCTTTTTTCCCCCTTTTAACCCAACACATAACACTGAACTTTTGTTTAAAAACAAAACAGACCAAAATCTCTTTAAAACTGTGCGCATGTATTCAAACTGTGCAGGTGTCCACCGTCTCATTCTGCTCCAATTTCTTTGATTCCCTGGGTAGTAACTACCACATATTCCTACTGACTAGATGCCTGGCACTTTAACCATAAAACTTATGGGCCATTTCTCCAGTTTATAAACGAGGAAACTGAAGTTCAGAGAGTTACATAACTCTCTGAAGTTTCTCACATTTACCAGTAAGCAAAACCGAATTCACACCCAAGCTTGTTTCTCCCAAGTACACTGAAGTTTGTCCCCTTTTTGGGCCAGGGATAGCTGACTGTAGTAAGTAAGCTTACTTACTACAGTCAGCTATCCCTGGCCCAAAAAGTAAGATAGTAAGAAAGAAAGACGAAGACCTGGCTTTAACTCAGAGACCAGCGCGCTCACCCCACGCTCCGGCTTCCCGCGGCGGCCATGGTCCCACTCAGCGAAGACGCGGCTTCGCAGAACGTGAGCGTCGGGGCCCCGCCCACTCTCAGCCCTAGCTCCGCCCCGGGATTTGACCACGCCCCCGGTCAGTCACCGCCCGCCCACAGCCGTCATTTCCTGTCCGGCCCTGGGCGTTTCAGGTTAGTGCGGCGGGGTGGCCCGGGTCTACCCTGGGATATGGTCCTGATCTGGCCGTCAGCCTCTGATCTGGTCGACCAGAGGACGCTGGTGTGGGCCCCAACAGATGGGACGGTATCGGCGGCGGGCTGGGTCCTCCGCTTTGCGCAAGGGAGCTGGTGGACGCTACGGAGTGGTTGCCGGGCAACGGTGCCGTCGGCCCTGCCCCTTGCGCCGGGCGGGGCGGGGCGTCCAGGCGAGCCGGTCGCAGGGCTCCCGCGTGCGCACCGCGGGTCCGGTGCTTGAGTGCATCTAATGGCCTACGGTGGTCTCTGCATGGGTCGCGCATCCTCACACCTCAGCGCCTGCCGGGCAAGTGCTGAGCCTTCCTTATGCCCCTGCAATTTTGGGCAAGTCAACTCGCTTCACTAGGCTTTAGTTCTGTGGGAGCCCTAATATGTTAGAGCTGGAAGGAACCCTATCGCTCATTTAGTTAAGCCACACGTCCACCACCCCCGTTTTGTAGGTATGGGGAGGGCCTCGCTTTTACCATCCATTGCGTGCCTGGTGCTTCAATGAACCCGCAGGGGAGTCCTCTCGGATCGTATTACCGTTTCCATAGAATGAGTTAGGCTCAAAGAGGTTGGGACTTTAGCTGAGGTCACACAGCTTGTAACTGGTAGAGTCTCAGATTCAAGTAACTCCCACCTTGTTCGTGGCAGAGTTCAAATTTCCAGTTAGAGGTGCTTACACGACTGCACTACTACTAAACCTAGCTGTAAATCAGAATCACCCCTGAGAGTCTTAAAACTATCCATTCCCAGGTTCCCTGGCAAGTTGACTGACTGAGAAGCTTTGGCGCTAAAGCTGAGGAGTCTGTATATTTAACAAGTTTGAGAAATAATAAACCTGAAGAACCTGGACAGGAGAAGAGACATTGGTGCACAGTGCCATCAAGGTCTGATCCCTTCAGTCCTTTTTTAGGTTCTTTTCACTCCTCAGAAACAAGCCAGAGGCTTATAGTTTAAACGAGTTTGGACGGTTACCTGCAAATTCTCCAGCTCCTGGCCACCAGTAACACAGCCCGGTCCAGGCTTCTGGCTGGGGGGTCTGTCATGATCAAAGTCAAGTGTTCATGTCCTCTCCATTCCTGCCAGCCTGTCAGCCTCTGTCCCCCTGGCCTCCTTCACGCCAGGTCCCTGAATCACAACAGTGGATGTTGGCTTTGAAGGAACATTTTGTAGAGCAGTTCTCCCAGTGGAGGGAGGGAGGGCTGACAGCTTTCCAGAAGTATCAGCACAAATAATGAGTATCCCTTGGCCTTAATAGCGGTTGGAGTGAAATATATCACCCTGCTGTTACTCGTGACATTTATGAACACAAATCCATCTTAAAAATAATCACTTGGCTCTTAGTTTTAGGAGGCTAATGAGCTCGACAAATTCCGCTTAGTGTTTTATTATTAATTTTCATCACTTATGCTGCCTCCCCCAGGTACTCTGGTTGACAATGGCTGACGATCACGAGAAAGATTTGCAGAAATTTCTTAAAAATGTGGATGAAATCAGTGAGTACCAGTAAATCATAAACAAATTAAATTCTGTGCTACCAGGGTGGAGTGACTGGAGAGAAATGATGACTCTTAAGTTAGTTCCTGGGCTGCCTGATAGGTTTATGACTCTAAGAGAAAACATAACTGAAATTAAACAGAAAGGGTGTTGAGAAGCAAGTAATATTAGAACCTGGGGTGGTATTTTGTGGCTGTTAATTGGTATCAGAGAAGCCATTAACATTCTGGTTGGAATTGAGGCTGACAGATCTCCTCCATATTTTGACCCCTTCCATGTAGAATTCACATCAAAGGAGCCTAGCTCTTCCCTCCGAGATCACCAGGAACCTCGGTCAGTGTGGAATCCCTTCTGTTTTAGGGCAGAGCCATTTCTGATTTTCTTGATTTTGAGCTGCAGAGGCAAAATCAAATGGCTTTCCCTCAGGGTCAGTCTAATTACATGAATGGTTCATGGTCGTCATGATCCTGTCTCTGCCTCAAGTCAGGAAGAGCCCTCCTTCCCCAGAAGGGATCTCAAAGGACATCCTCTGATCCCACAAATCCCGTTCAAGAGATTTCAAGGCAGCTGGTTTCCCATTCAGACTTCATGATGGAAACAAGCAAACCAACAATCAAACCAACCTTACATATCGAATAGAAATATTTTGAAACTGCTCCTTCCAGCAGGCTGTATGGGTCCAAAGAATTAAAATGGTTTCAAAAATAGTTGGGGTAACTTGATAAAAGACACATCCACCTTGTGTTCTGTGTTCATCCACGGGCCCATCCCATCCTCCGCCCATCCCTGAACGTTGTTCTGTGGACTTCCGGCCTTGGCTGGCCTGCTGCTCACCTTTCTCTTTAGGTGGTCTAATTCAGGTCCGTGATTTTTCCTACAGCCTGTTCCTCACCAACTCTGTGTCCCTTTGGCCACCCAGCCTTCTTCGCTGAGCTGTAGACTCTGTGCCAGTTGTCATATCCATTGTACCCCACAGACCCCACAAACTCCCTGTGTCCAAAAGCCTGTTGATCATCGCTCTACCCCCTCTGTCCTCCTCCCAAATAAAACCCGCTTCTACTTCCCCTTCATTCTCGTCTCCGTGGGTGGTACCACTGGTTGGAAGTTTACAAGTCACCTTGGACTCCTGCCAGCTCTCACCCTCCATTCAATTGGCCATCAAGTTTGGCTTCTTTCTCCCACTCCGTCCTCCCTGCCCCCTCCTTTTGTTCTGGTTATCTGACCCAGACTATTTCAACAACCCCCTGATTGTTGTTCCTGCCTCCAGGCTTACACTCCCCACAGAGTAATGTATCTAAAATGCAAATCTGACCCAGACACTTCTCTGCTTGGATTCTCTCCGCAGCCACAATAAACTTCAAGCTCTCCTCCAGACTTAAGTCCTTCTGTGACCTCGTCCTTACCTCTCGCCTCTCCCCAGGGCAGCAGACTGTTTCTGGTTTCCCACATGTCCCCTGATGGTCCATGCTCTGCTTGTTGCCTTTGTTGTTCCCTCTGCCTCCCCATCCTTCTTTACCTGGTTTGCTTTCATTCAGGCTCAAAGTTCCTTCGGGTACGGTTTATACCCGTACTGGCCCATAGAACTCTCTCTGGTGATGGAAATGTGTTACCGTCTACACTGTCCACTATGGCCACTAGTAACTGCATGCAGCTGTGAGCCTTTGAAAGGTAGCTGGTGCTACCCAGGAACCGAGTTTCTAATTATATTTCATTTAGAGTTAGTTTAAATTTGCGTAGCCACATGTATAGGTTCTATGCACTCATTTCCTGGGCTCTTGCATTTGTTTCAAGCATTGCTAGGCCCTGGAGACTACAGTAACGCTAACCAAGAATTAGCTTCCCTCCTGGTGTCTGCAGCCCAGTGGGGAGAACACATATGAAACAAGTAATCTCCAGGATGACATGTGATACGAAGAGAGATTTGCAAAGCACAAGAGACACTAACTCAGCTTACAAGCTGTATTAGTCTGGTTGGGCAGCTGTAACAAAATACCACTTAAGCAGTAGAAATTTCCTTTCCACGGTTCTGGAAGTGTGAGATCAAGGCATGGGCAGGTTTGGTTTCTCCTGAGGTCTCTCTTCTTGGCTTGGAGATGACCGCCTTCTCACTGCGTCCTCATGGGGTCTTTTCTCTGTGTGTACACATCCCTGGTGTCTCTTCCTCTCTCATAATAAGGACACCAGTCCATTTGGCTTAGGGCCCCATCCTGATGACCTCATTTAATTATGCCTTGAATGGCTCTCTGCCAGAACAGTCACACGGGGGCACTAGGGCGTCACCCTGTGAATGGGGTGAGGGCCACACTACAGTCCTATACAGGAGTTGTATAAGGCTTCTCTGAAGTGTGAATAGGAGCTAGGCACTGGGGAGAGGGCAAGAGAAGATTCTAAGTGGGGAGAAAGTAGGTCGGAAAGCTGGGAGTTAGAGAACATGGTGATTTTTAGAACCTGCAAGCATGAAAAGCTCTGTATGGTTGGAGAGACGAGATCACAGAGAGAAGGGTCCCATCTGAGTCAAGAAAGGCCGGATCAGGGAAGACCTTGGAAGCCACAGTGGGGAATTCACGTCTACCCTGGGAGCAGCTGGACAGCTGAGTCGGCACAGGGACGTGATCAGATTTATACCTTAGAAAGGTCGTTCTGGCCACGGCATGGATGTGGAGAGGAGGACATGGAGGGGACAGGAGAACAGATGCTAGGGGCCCCCATCAAGAGGCTGTCCCAGCACTTCAGGGAAGAGAGACCGGCTGACTTCCGAGCTGGAGCAACAGGAACGGGCACGAGTAAATGGACTTGAGATATATTTAGGATTTACTTGGCAAGCTTTCGAGTTTGATGGCTGCGAGGGCAAAGGGAGAACGAAGACTCAAGAATGAGTCCCTAAAGTTTGAGGTCGAATGCCCAAACTTGGCTATGGTTTGGCCATCTGCTGAGAGAGGGAGCATTTGGGGGAGGAACAGTCTCGGGGGAAAGAGGACAGGCAGGCCAGGATTGGTGAGCAAGACATCGCAGTGAAGATGTTCAGAGGGCAGCTGGCTTTGCGAGTCCGAGCCCACGAGAGGATAGAGCTGGGGATGTCCCTGTCGGAGGCCCTGGCATATAAATGGTATTCAGAACCATGGGAGAGAACGGGAGCACTTGGGGGAAATGGTCCAGAAAAAGAGTAGACGGCCCAGGCAGAACCTTGAGGCTCACACATTCGAGAAGGGAGCTAGGACAGGGAGAGCAGGAGCAAGCAAACGAGACCAAAAAGCAATGGTCAGTGAGGCAGGAGGGCGACCACCAGTTTGTCCTGTGTCCTTGAGAGTCTGGTTCTTTTGTTTGTCTCTTTTTGCCTTTGTTTATTCATTGTGTTTCTTAAATTCCACATGAGTGAAGTCATTCCGTATCTGTCTTTCTCTGACTGGTTTCGCTCAGCATTATACTCTCTAGGTCCACCCATGCTTTTGCAAATGGCAAGATCTCATTCTCTTTTTATGGCTGAGTGATATTCCAATCCGGCTATTGTAAATAATGCTGCAAGAAACACAAGGCTGCATATATCGTCTCAAATTAGAGTTTTTGTTTTCTCCCATCCAAGTACTAACCAGGCCCGACCCTGCTTAGCTTCTGAGATCAGACGAGATCGGGCGCGTTCAGGGTGGTATGGCCGTAGACAGAGTTTTTGTTTTCTTTGGGGGAATACCCAGTAGTAGAATTACTGTTTTAATTTTTTTAGGTAATTCTAGTTTTAATTTTTTGAAGAATCTCCAAACTGTTTTTCCACAGTGGCTGTCCCAATTTGCATTCCCACCGACAGTGCAGGAGGGTTCCCTTGGTTGGAGGCAGTATTTTTAAAATCCGAGGGAGAAGGATAGGATGACTTCTTTGTGTGTGATACTGGGCTTTATAATAAGAAATACGTATTTGTTCTTTGTCCCTGTGCCTGGCAAAGAGCTCCCCAAATCCTTGGAACTTCTAAGTGATCAGACAGATAAACGCATCTTTATATTCATAACAAGCCCTTTTCAGTCACACCTGAGCTTATGTTAATGAGTGACTTTTGGAACCTGAAGATGGGGGCTGGTTGCCAGGGAACCAACCCTGTGATAAAGTCTCAACCCCGAGAAGGAGAGAGGGGCCTGAAGTTGAATTGGTCGCCAATGGCCAATAATCTTTCTTATCAGACCTATGTAATGATGCTTCCCTAAAACCCCAAAAGGACCAGGATCAGAAAGCTTCCAGGTTGGTGAGTGGAGATTTGGGGAGAGGGGTGCGCTCAGAGGGCCTGGAAGCTCCGCACCCCCTTCCCACATACCATGCCCTATACATCCCTTCCCTTTGGCTCTTCCAGGGTGATAGCCTTTTACAATAAACTGATGACCTAGGAAGTAAAATGTTTCTCTGAATTCTGTGAGCCACTCTAGCAAGTTAATCAAACCGGAGGAGGAGACGGTTGTAGGACCCTCTGATCCAGCGCCGGGGTCAGAAGTGCAGGTGACAGCCTGGACTGGCATGTCAGGTGGGGGGTGGAGAGTAGGCAGTCTCAGAGGGCGGAGCCATTAACTTGTGGGATCTGACACTATCTCAGGTCGATGCAGCCAGAATTGAGTTGACTTGTAGGGTGCCCAAGGGGTGTCCGAATTGCGTGGTGGTGTGGGGGGAAAACACGCCTTGAAATTGGGCTGTCCCAATCATACGAGGCTAACTGTGGGATTACTGGGGACCATTGACCAGCCAGTTGGGTTAGGATGGGTTCTCCCTGGTGTCCATCTGTCTTTGTCAGTCCTCCACATTGGTTATAAAGGCCTAGACCAGTGGGGAGTTGAGTTTGGAGTTGGAGTTTTGTCTGTCACATGGGGTGGGAGGGCAAAGGGGTTCAGAGTGAAGACAGAATGGATCACGGGATCTAAGCTGAGCGGGCAGTGAACTGAAGACTGGGAAAGATAGCTTCAAAGACCGTTTTGTAATCTCAGGGCCACCTAAATGTACTGGTTTGTCTCCCACACAACATTAGAAGCTCTTAAAAAAATCAGTATCTTTTTTATTCATCCTTGTTATCTATAGCATTCTGGACAGTATCTAACTCATAATAAGCTCTCCATAAATTGTTGTTGGATTAAATATGTAGCTTGAAACTGATTTGAAGGCCACAGTAAAATTCTCCAGCAGTTTCCTCCAGGCAAAACAAATCCTGTTTTTAATTTTTTTTTCTCATTGGTTCTAATTGCTTTAATTTTTGCTTTCCATTCAGAACCTTCTTTAAGAATAGGGAAGCGAGGGACGCCTGGGTGGCGCAGTTGGTTGGGCAACTGCCTTTGGCTCGGGTCGTGATCCCGGCGTCTTGGGATCGAGTCCCGCATCGGGCTCCTTGCTCCGCGGGGAGCCTGCTCCTCTCTCTGCTTCTGCCTGCCTCTCTGCCTGCTTGTGTTCTCTCTCTGTTAAACGAATAAATAAAAATCTTTAAAAAAAAAAGAATAGGGAAGCGAGGGGCCCCTGGGTGGCTCAGTCGGTTGACTGAGCCTTCAGCTGGGGTCAGTCATGATCCCAAAGTCCTGGGATCAACTCCCATGTTGGGCTCCCTGCTCAGTGGGGAGTCTGCTTCTCCCTTGGCCCCTCACCCCACTCTCATGCTCTCTCTCTCTCTTTCAAATAAATAAATAAAACCTTAAAAAAAAAAGAATAGGGAAGAGATAACCTAAGGAATGAGAAAAACTATTTGCAAACTGTGTATGTGACAAGGGGTTAATATCCAAAATATATGAAGAACTCATACAACCCAATACAAAGAAACAAAACAAAACAAAAACAAAAACACCAGGTTACCTGATTAAAAGTGGGCAAAGGACCGAAATAGATCTCCAAAGAAAATAATATGGAAAACTCACAGTATATGACAAGATGTTCAACATCGCTAGTCATTAGGGAAATGCAAATTAAAACCACACTGAGACATCACTGGTGCCTTTCAGCCTGGCCATCATCAGAAAGACAAGAGACAACAGATGCTGGCAAGGGTATAGAGGAAAGTGCACAATGGGGGGAACGCGAATGGGTGCAGCCACACTGGAAAACTACATGGAGGTTCCTCAAAAAATTAAAAATAGAGCTACCGTACAACCAGTAATTCCACTTTTAAGAGTATATCCAAAGGACATAGAAACACTATCTGGAAAAGGCTCTCTGCACCCCCAGGACCATAGCGGCATTATTTATAGTAGCCAGGATGTGGAAACCTAAGTGTCCATCTATGAATGAACACGTAATGAAGTTGTGGTGCATGTAAACAATGGGATATCACTCATTCATAAAAAATGGGGAAATCCTACCATTCGTGACAACATGGGTGGACCTTGAAAGCATTGCACTAAGTGAAATAAGTCAGAGGAGACAAATACTTATCTCACATACATGTGGAATCTAAAAAAACTTGTAAAGAGATCAGACTGGTGTGGTTACCAGAGGCTGCGGGCGGGACGGGGGGAATTGGAGGGAGGTGGCCAGGAGCCCTAAAGGTCATTATAAGTAGGTCCCGGGGATGTGCTGCACAACCCAGTGACTGCAGCTGATGCTGCTATACGACAGACAGTTGTCAAAAGTAAATCCTGAGAGTTCTCATCACAAGGGGAAAACTTTTCCTTTTCTTTCCCTTTTAATCCTATCCATAAGAGAAGATAGATGTTAGCTGAACCTATTGTAATCATTTCATAACGCATGCAAATCAGACCACCACGCGGTACACCTAAAACTTACACGGTGATGTGTGTCAGTTACCTCTCAATGAAACTGGAGGGAAAACAAAGAAATGGGGAGATATTGGTCAAAGCGTACGGACTTCAGTTATAAAATGAGTAAGTTCAGGGGATCTAATGTACAAGATGGTGACTATAGTTAATACTATATTTTATACTGGGGCACCTGGGTGGCGCATTCAGCTAAGTGTCCGGCTCTTGGTTTGGGTCAGGTCGCGTTCCCAGGGTCATGAGATAGAGCCCTGCATCAGGCTCCACACTCAGCGGGGAGTCTGCTGAAGATTCTGTCTCTCCCTCTCCCCCTGTACTCACTCACTGCCTAAAATAAATAAGTAAATATTTAAAAAATACTGTACTTTGGGGCGCCTGGGTGGCTCAGTTGGTTAAGCGACTGCCTTCGGCTCGGGTCATGATCCCGGAGTCCCGGGATCGAGTCCCATGTCGGACTCCCGGCTCTGTGGGAAGTCTGCTTCTCCCTCTGACCTTCTCTCCTCTCATTCTCAGTCTCTCTCTCTAATAAATAAATAAAAAATCTTAAAAAAAAAAATACTGTACTTTATACTTGAAAGTAAGAGAATAGATCTTAAATGTTCTCAGCACACACATAAATATTATAATTACACGAGATGGATATGCTAAGTAACCTTATTGTGAGATACTTCAAATAGGTGCATGAATCAAATCATCACACTTGTACACTTTCCACTTACATGATGTTGTATGTCAGTCACATCTCAACAACGCCAGAGAAACAAACGTTCTTCTCTGTGAATGTTCTACACCCTCCTTTCTGGTGAACGGAGCCTTTCCTTTTGAAAACCTCATTTGGATGATTCTCCTCTGGTTTCTCCTCTGGTTTCTTCTCCAGCCAGTTTAATCCAGGAGATGAATTCTGATGACCCGCTTGTCCAGCAGAAAGCTATCCTGGAGACAGAAAAGAGACTGCTGTTCAGAGAGGAAGTCCAAGAGGAGGATGGATGCCGGACCACTCTGAACAAGACCACGATCAGTCCTCCGCGAGCTCTTACGGAGGTTTCTTTTTCTATTATGGAGTTATATAAGCACATACAGAGAAGAGGTCTGCCTTGAAGCAGAGGAAGCCACAGTTTAATCTCAGACTCTCTGGGGAGGCTGGATAGTCTTTTGTTTTTTAGATTCACTAGATTTATCTTCCTTGATGAAGTATAAACTGACTTTTTTTCTTCGTCTTTCTGAGTCATTTTTAAACAATGGGTTTATTTTAATGAAAATTTGCCCTCCCCACCCCCTGAGCTTGTGACCAATATTTCAGCTGTACCATAAAGGTAGTATGTTCTGGCTCAGATTTCCAACTCCTACAGCCATAGTGGGGGTCTCTTGACCTGCTCACCCTGTAACAACTGTACCCATAATCATATCTCCTGATTTAAAGCAAGCCCTGTGAATTTGGGGCCCTTCAGTATTGATGGTTAGAGGAAATGACCCTACTCCCGACTCGTAATGGATCTGCCTTTTGGGATTGTACACTTATAAATCAGAGAGTAGTTTTTGAAATTTGGTTGTTTTTGTTTTTGTTTTCATGATAACCTGTGCCTGGCAGAATGCAGATGGGTTAAGCTCAGGTAAGGACAGCATCTCTCCTCCTAACGTGTATTATTTATTTAGGGTCAGTGTTTATTGCTTGTAGCTTCTAGACCCTTAAATGATAGTCTCTGGGCTTACAAAGAACCCATGAACAAAAACCTACGGATCCGCCAATTCTCTTACTAGTCAGAGGAGACAGCGCTCAGAGGCTTTTCTCTATTTTGTCCCGGCCAGTCTTTTGTAAATTCAGTTCAGTTATTCTGTATCATCCAATTTACTCTTAGCTGCTCTAGGGATCTAGGTAGCTTCTCTGTGGCCCTGCTCAGAAGCTCATTATGCTAAACGGAACAAAAAAGTCTGCCTTTAAAGAAAAACTCTTTTAAAAGACATAATTCAAACTTGAAGCACAGACATAGCCATCATGTATAATAATACATCACACAGATTACCGTTTACTGTCAAATTAAGAAAATGTCATTTAGTTGCTTCAGAATGTGTGTGCGCTTGTGTGCGTGTGTGTGCCTATGTGTGTATGCATGAGGTGTGTGGCTTCAAAGAAGCTTTCTTCTGAATTTGAGCTAAAGAACTGATTATAGTATTTGGATTTTTCTCTTTAATACTTGAAATTACTCTGCTGTCAGAAGCCTTCTTGGCATCTATGGAGTTGGATGCAAAAGAACGTGCCAGGAGAAGAAGGGAAAACAAAGTCTTAGCAGATGGTAATTGTCAGTCTTCACTTTTCGAGAGCTGGGATGATTTGTGCCAGAAAGATTGTGAGTGTGCCTGCTGATCTTTGGGGACAGCAAGATTCCCAGTGAGGGCTTCGCAACGGGCTCGAGGCAGTGGGACTGGCCAGGCAGAAACGAGTCGTGTCTTGCCCCGTCCGGGCTACAGCAGGCAGGGAGCAGGACCCAGCCCTCATCAGCCGGCCCCTCCAGACCTCTTTCCAAAGCATCTGGATGGACTTAGCAGAGCAGGCCGAGCATCCGGAGCAATCCTGGGACAGTAGGGAGGGACAGAATGGGGAGGTACCCTGGGCTGGCCTGAAGCATGGATGAAAAAGTGAAAGCGAAAAACAAAAGAGGAAAATAAAGGTGTGAGAAGGGAGAGGGGAGACGGAGGGAGGAGGGAAGGACAGGGTTGGAGGGGGCGCCACATGCATAGGATGCCTCCGGCCCTTATTGCGTGCCCCCCAGCAGTGTGCGTGCTGCAGGTCTGAACACTTCCACGTGTGCCAGCAAGTGACTCGTTTGGCCCTCTTTATGAGGCGTGCACTGTGTAGACTTGGTCTTTGTGGCGCGTATGTAGAGGTTCCAAGTTTTGTGCCAGAAACATTTACTTTTTCTGAGAAGCTCTTTGGGCGACTCGGGATGGGTTTGGAGAAAAAGAGCCCTCAGGAAGGCTGATCCTAAAATGTCTGCTGAGAAGCAAGTGACAGATGTCCTTTAAACTGAGAAGCTGTGACCTCCAAAGTAAAATTACGAAGTCAGGGGAATAAAGTAGGAGAGAATTTTCCATTGTGTGGGGAGAGCTCACCAGTGTGACTTCTGTTCTCCCAGCCCTGAAAGAAAAGGGGAATGAAGCCTTTGCCAGAGGGGACTACGAAGCAGCCATCATGTGCTACAGTGAGGGTCTGGACAAGCTGAAGGACATGAAGGTCCTCTACACCAACCGGGCCCAGGTCAGTGAGCCAACACTGTGTCCCTGGCATTTTGTCAGCGGACAGTAGCCACGGAACTTGTGAAACCAAACATGAGACCAGATGGGAGCAGTGGCGTGCCCGTCAGCGTTTAGCCCCGACCCTGGTTGGGGGGTGGCGGAAGCTGATCCGTAGGAACCATTTGTTGCTGTCTGTGGTGTCCATGCTTTCACCACGGTCCAATTCCAAGCCACCAACTGGTGATGGTAGGAGGAGGACTTGGGAAGAGCTGCACAGAACCAGTCCTCTGCGTGGTCTAGGGCAGCTCCCACACATCACCGAGGGCAACGTGAGCGAGTGAAACAACCTGAGAACTGACCCTGCCCTCGCTGGGTTTGGCCACGCCCCTCTTGCTGGCAGCCTGACCGCCTCGGGGTTACCGTCTTAGCGCGGGGGTCCCTGTGGGGCTAAGGTTCTGGGCCCCAGGTCGGCTGGATAGCTGATGGACCTAGACCCAGTTTCTCAGAAATGCCGAGTTCCTGAACTCCCTCGTGCCTCCATTTTATATCACAGGTGAGCGCAGTTTCATGCGACACCAGGTAAAAACCAGCACTCGGCTGTTTATCATCTGCTTCTTAATGAAGGGACGAGGTTGGTAGTTCTCAGTTGAAACCAAACATCACGTGTGGCCTTATCTCTAAAAGCACTTGAGCCTGTGTGTGGCAGGGCTCCCTGTTGCTTAGACCTGCAACAGTGGCGGATCCGTGGGCATGATTATCCGGTGGCCAGCAGATGTCAGCAGGACCTGTGCGAGCTGCACTTGACGCCGCCGTGTCGTTGATGGGAGCAGGCCTCATCAGCTCCAATTTCTGTAGCTCAGGATCAAGGACGTCCTGCTGTGGGAGGTTGAGGAAGAATGTCAAAAGCAAGAAACAGGACGTTTGGAGGCCAAAAAGTCTGAGGAATGATGGTAATTTAATGATAAATAAATCCACACAGTGTAACCTCAACAGTTCAGCAGTTTGGGTAAATCAGACTAGAGCTGAGGCGCCACTTACTTGGCCCCATTTCTGGAGAAAAAATTGATACAGGGGACAGAATTTGGTAAATAAAATGGCCAGAGGTTGGCCTAGCGGTGTGCACTTCATCACCCTAACGAGATTATAAGGTTTTCCATATACCCCCCAATGCTTTATTTAGAATAGATGTTTAATAAATCCTTGTTAAGTTACATAACACTGGAGGAACAATAAGTCTATTTAAGGGAATTAAGTTTCTGTTGACACTTTGAAAGCATTCAAATGCAAGCAATTAATATAATAATTATAATTCCTTTTTACTTCTCACCAGATTTGGTCTCCAAAACATTTACCTACTGATGCTTTTTCAGTTGTGTTACTTTGAAGTTATTTGAAAGCGATAAAATTGAATTGCTTTTAAAATGTTATGTAATTTAGACTTACATCTAATTCAGTTGGTCTGTACCCCGATCTGTCTAAATTAGTTTTACATTTTTACTGTACTCAAGTTTCAGTGGCACTTTGATTAGGTTCTGGAGAGTCACATTAAGAATGCGTTTTGATAGGGACAACTGGGTGGCTCTGTCGGTTAAGTATCTATCTGCCTTTGGTTCAGGTTGTGATCCAAGAGTCCTGGGATCGAGTCCCACATCAGGCCCCTTGCTCAGCAGGAAGCCTGCTTCTCCCTCTGCCCGCTACTCTACCTGCTTGTGTGCTTACGCTCTCTCTCTGATAAATAAAATAAAATCTTAAAAAAAAGAAAAAGATTGGGTGTGGATAAAAATAAACTAAATGTAATGAAAAGCTTTGGGGAAGTAATTCTTCCCAGCTTTCCTGAAGAGAAAGCTTATTCAGAGACAAATAAATACAAAATGTGCTGCCTGGTGTTACGAACCACCAAATCACCATGGACTGTTTTTAAAATGCCTCCCCTGTTTGCATGCAGTGTTAGAAAACACTTAATAAGGACCCTGTGAATTGAGTGTTGCTGCTTGCTAGAGGAAAAAACCTACCCTTTCATCACTCTGTTTTTCTCCTGGAGTTAATGTTATGATCAATAGATTACTGGTGTAATTTAGAAAAATCAGGAGTTTAATTGCCATTTGGAAAACTAGTTCTTTTTAAAATGTGGAAAAGCAAAAGAGAACAGGAAATTTATAGGGTGTTGAATCCAAGCCTTAAAAGGGGGGAAAAAAAAAAAACCAAAAGGAAGAAAAAAAAGAGTAAGTAAAGGCTGGGTAGAGAAACTGTTGAAGCCCACATATGCATTTCAGTCTGTCTGTCTCCTGAATAACAATGTCACGGAATTATGGCTTCGTTTGTCTAAAAGGATGCTAGTCTCCTCCTCACATCCTCTGACTTTCAAATGAAACCCCAAACTCTGGGGGAAAGAATGGTGCTTTATGGAACAGACGGTTCAAAGCATCGTCCTCTTCAATTAGTGCAGAATCTGAATTAATGAAAGCACCACAAGGCAGCTTCCTTTCTTGGAAGGACGTGGACTTGGTTAGCCCCCTAATGCCTGCTCCCTCCTCGCTTGGGATGAATGCTTAGATCCGGCATGAGTTACCACAGCGACCCCATGATTGGCTTGACCATGTAAATATCTCAGCAGAGTTACTGATAAGAATGTCACCATGCCCTGGGACAGTTTTGATCAGGGGCAAACCTACACATGAATTGGCTCTAGTTACGGTGACTGGTGGGGACTCAGGGAAAACCTCTTATCCTCCATTTGCCTGATTTATCCTTTTTTACACCAGGAGTGATCACTGCTGCTTCCCAGGAACTTTCCTGGGAGTGCTTAATGCCTGTTTAGTTCAACTTGATAAGTTATTGACTGCCTGTTGTGACCAGTAATTCATTCGGAGGTGGAGTGGCCACTGTGTTTGCTGGGCCACAGCCCTCCCTTACTCCCCATGCCATCGGTTCTTCAGTGTAGCTCCGGTGGATCCCAGCACTCGGAGTCAAGTCTTGATTTTCAACATTTGCCCCAACTCTAGGGGATCCCAAAAGAGGCCGCCAGGGCTTTTGCCTGGATCAGAGTGACGGTCAGACTCTTCAGTGTCAGCCCATCACCCATGGCTTTCTTCTTGCTGCACTTATGAGGAAAGAAGGAGAACTTTATCTTTTTTGAGTAACTACTTCACTGAGATATAATTGACATAAGATGCAGTTTGCCCATTTATAGAGTGGGTTTATATGCATTTGGTTTTTGTATATATATGCATATGCAAACCATATGCAGTGGTTTTTGTATATATAGATATGTATATATACAGTGGCTTTTAGTGTATTCACAGAGCTGTGCAAACATCACTATAACCAATTCTAGAACATTTTCATGATCCCAAAAAGAAACCCCATGCCCTTTAAGTGGTGCCCCCACCTCAGTCCTCCTGTCCACCCCTACCCTCAGCCTTAGGCAACCACGAATCAACTTGGACATTTCATATAAATTGAAGTCATGCCATATTTTTCCTTTTGTGTCTGGTTTCTTTCTTGTAACATGCTTTCAAGGCTCGTCCATGTTGTAGGGTGTATCCGTGCTTCGTTCCTTTTTATGGCCAAATAATACACCATTGTATGGATGGACCACATTTTATTTATCCATTCATCAGTTGATGGACATTTGAACTGTTTCTGCTCTTTGGCTATTATGAGTAGAGCTGCTGTGAGCATTTGCATGCAAGTTTTTATGTGCACATATGTGTACACTGAGGAGGGCTGGATCGTAGAGCAGCTCCGTGTTTAACCCTTCGAAGAACCGCCGGACTGTCTACCAAAGTGGCCTCACCACTCTACATTCCCACCAGCTGTGTCTGCGGGTTCTGATTTTTCTACCCTCTCACCAACCCTTACGATTATCTTTTTGGTTCCCTTTTGTCATTTGATTTCCTTCTGGAACATCCGCAGTGGGGTAGACTCTAGAAGCCAGCTCTTCCTTTGTAGAGGGGTTTAGGGTGCTAGGTATTTTCTTTTGCCTTTCCAGACCCTTCTCTGCCCTGCCTTCTGTCCCTGGGGGACTGACCTCCATGGACCCGTCCCCTGACTTCCCAGCTCCCTAACTTGCACTTGGGCTCAACCAGTGAGATCAGAGGGAAGGAAGAGCGTCAGAGTGAGGGTATTCATTCTCCCACCTGCAGCTCTCCTCAAGGCCTCACCTCTGGCTCGGCTGTGCCGTTCACCAAGCTGTCCTCTCCCGTTGGCCCGTGGCTCGTCCTGCCCCTGTGGGCCTGACAGCGGTACCGGCCGTCCATGGTCACTAGCCCTGGGCTTCGGGAACATTCCTGACGGTTGCCCTGTTGACTGAAGACCGCGTGCCGCAGAATTGCGTATGACTACGGCCCTTCATGTCATTACAGGCTTATCTAAAACTCGGGGACTACGAGAAGGCGGTCGTGGATTGCGAGTGGGCTCTGAAGGTAAGAAGAGAGATCCTCTTCCACGTGATGGCGTTGGGCTCCCCGGGCCGGGCGTCTGGGTCCTGAAGTGAACGCTGGAGAGCGGCAGGCGCTTCGAGGCGGGCCGAGGTCCGAGCTCTGCTGTCAGGGCCGGACCTTCCTTATCTCTGACGCGGGGCCCGTGGCGTAGTTGTAAGGGTCACGGCGATGCGTGTGAAGCCGCGCTCATAGTAAGTACCCCAGAGAAGCGCAGTTCACGCTGCGTTTTCAGGGTTTGCCCTGCGAGGGCTCACGCTTCATAGCGTACTGACCGCTTATTTCTTACTGAGAGGGTAAGCAAGGGAAACTGGGCTAAACTGGGAACTCACCTTTACTAACAATAGTTTATAAAACACTCCAAAACGGACATGTGGGGCGCGTGATTTCTTTATCCCTCAGAAGATAAAGAATGTCCGCGAATCCTGTCCCATCGCATCCTGACGGTCTTAAAGTTACAAGAACTGCCAAAGCTGATGGGATCAGCCCCAGCATAGGTCCCCACCTGCTTTGTCACTTCATGTGATCGTGCTATCTTCTCTGCCACCGTCTGTAAGAGAACAGAGAGGCGAGGACGTTTTCCAACAATTGCGGCACGAGCTGTGGTTTGCCGCGTGCGGGCCGTGAGCCTTACAACACTCTATTCTCTTCAGTCCCACTATCATTCTTATTTTTCTGGCAAGGAAACCAAGCCTCAGAGATTAAGCTGTGCAGGATCACATGGCTAATGTTGGTCGAACCATAAGCCAGTGCTCCGAATCACCTCCTCTGCTCAGCTTCTCCACTGGAAACTGAAACCCCTCAGTCCCTGGGCGTGGATCTCGTTCCTTCTGTGGGGAAAACGAGATCTCCGGGGAGGGGGGGGCATCCAGGAATATCTGTTCTGATCTGATCTGAAAAGGACCCAAGAGGTGCTCATGCCATCCTCACGCTGGTTCAGGGTAATGCGCCGGCCTATTCCCACAGGGTCAATGAAACACAACGTAATAATTAACAGGGAAACCAAAGCAAAGCAGGCGTGACAGAGCTGACGTTAAAGGGCTCTGACACTCAGCAGCCAGTCTCGTGATATGCCCGGCGAGGCTCCTGTTGAAGAGGCTGCGCTAACGAGCTGGAGGGATGGGGAAAACGTAGAAGGGGCTCTCGAAACGAACGATGCCTGGCTCTGTGTCAAAGCTGTGAATGTACAGTTCCACTCTCTTTAAAAGTAATACATCAGTAATGCACGTCAGTGGTATTCGTTATTAATCGTCTTCGTACTTTCATGGCAATTTAATATTTTTGATACTTCTGAATGAGTAGAGACAAGCTCACATGATGGTATTTCAAGACTGATGTTCCTCATCAGGGAAGCTAAGGCAGCGAAGCTGGTTTCAATTTGGATCAGAGTCTTTCTTTGCTGGCAGAACTCTTTTTGCACGACAAAATCCGTCTTTCTCTGAAAACAGGACTCCTTTTAAGGGGTTCTGGGGCTCACCTGAGAAAATCCTGGTGAGTGTTGGCACATGATCAAAGGAGGGGCAGTGAGACACCCATCTGAGGCCGCCAACTTGTTCTGCCCCCTGGTGTAACCCCGATGCTCGGCCAGCCAAGGGCCAGTGGGCATTTGGCTTTCATGGGCCTCTGCACTGGCCTTTCCTTTCCCCTGGACCTGCCCCCTCGACCTCATTGTTTGCAGATTCTCCAGGGCTCACTCCCCGGCTCCCTGCCTTTCTTCCCCCTGCAGCTTCTGCCTCAGAGCTCCCGTCTCCTCTCCGGGGTCCAGCTGGTCCTCAGACCCCCTTCCTTGTCTCCACCTCCCAGGGCTGCAGGGGTGCACATCAGTGCCTCCCGCAGGCCTCCATTTGACTGTGCGTCTAGGAGCAAACTTCATCCTCCCTCCACCTTCCCCACTCCCTGCCCTGACTTACCTCTGTTAATGACATGCTGTCTTCTGGGCACTGAACCCAAACCTGTAACCTGGCCTCCTCCTCCTCCTCCTCTACTGATTGTCTGTGACGTAGCTGTGCTTGCCTCCCACTGCCACCGGGACTGAGGCTTGCCCCTCGTTCTGCTTCGCTTCCCTCACTTGTCCCCCTGCCTTTCCCGCTTCTAGTCGCTTCTGGGCGCTGCCTTCAGAGCAACTTTCCTGCGCGCCCTGCTGCTCACTCACCTTCCCCGGCCTGGCATCCAAGGCCTCCGCGTGGAACCACTGTCCCGCTCGCCCCTTCGAGCCTGACCTGCCCCTGCCTCACTCCTGCCCCTGGGCCTGGCCAGAAGTCCCCGTCCTCTCCCACCCCCAGACCTTGCTCCACCCATTCTCCTTCCTCCTCTCTCTCTTCCACCTCTCCGTGCCCTTGGAGACCCAAATGCCTAGTCTGGCCACGCTTTGTTAAGCCCTGCTGCTTCACCGTGGATTTTCCTCTCCTCGACTGCTAGAGCACTTTTCTGAGGGACAGTCACTGTAGTGTGAAGCCTCTGGGGCCCGGAGTCAGATTTTAGGTCCCAGCTCTGGCACTCCAGCCCCTAGTTTCCTCACCTGTACAATGGGGATAATAACTGCATCGACTTCACAGAGTTGTTAGAGGGTGTATCCGAGATGATCCGTACGCACCGCATGGCAATAGGGTGCTCTCGTCATCACTGCCGCTCCCTTCGCAGCAGTCAGGAAGTGATGCTCACGAGGATGCACCTGTGAAGGCCTCTCCACATAGGACAGTCCCCTCTGCCTCTTCTGTCCCCGTCTGTCGTTTCTCTCACTCATCCGCTTTACTCTGAAATGGACAGCCGCTGTTCTGGCCAACGTCGCGCTGCTGGGGAGAAGCAAGCCAGGAATTCACCCAGGGCTTTTCAGACTCTTCAGCTTGCACTCGAGGCCCTTGGAGGGCATCCCTGGCACACACTTAAATGAGTTAATGCCTCACACTTAATGCCCCCACTTAAAAGGGTTCAGTTAATTAACTGGATGCTAGAAGATACAGTTGGCATCTTAGTGCCAAGTCAGTCAGTCCCTCTGCAGTTGTGACAATCAGGGACAGGCAGGTGCAGGGCCCCCTGTGCAAAGGCTGTGGCCTCATGTAGGTTTCGATCCTGCCTTCTGATAGGGGCATCACTCCTCATCTTAAGTGACAAGAACATAAGTTCCCGGGGCATATGGTTTGGTTTATTTCAGGGGAGGAACTTGCCAGGCCCACAGAGATGTCCCAGTCACCTCAGGTGTTGACCCAGAGTAGACGTCCCTCTCTTCTAATAAACCAATGGTCCTCAAGCTTGGCTGCGCGCCTACATCTCCTGGGGAGCTCACAAGATTGCTGCTGCCGGCGCCCTACCCCCAGAATATAATCTCTAATTGGTATGGGGTTCAGCGTGGCCTTACAGGTTCTGATAAGCATCCCTGGTGATTCTGATGTTTGGGTGAGGTCAAGAGCTCTTTTAAACTAAGGGTTTCTGGTTTGTCTCCTGATTGAGTCTCATTAAATGGAAATGAAGACGGGCGGGTATCATTAATTAATTTGATAGAGAGCTTCCTTGTGCATCCAGGCTCCTCACAGGCATCAATTAGTTTGGCTGCAGATGCACAGAAAAGTTCTAACCGTCAACCCTAGTAGCTGTCCTACGAGCCCAAGTTCCGCCTTCCCTCTATTAGCTGGGCAGTTAGGGGAGTGGCTAATGGCTTCGAACCTTCTGAAACATCTGATCAGTCATTCTCTTTCATGCAGTGTGATGAAAAATGCACAAAAGCCTATTTCCACATGGGAAAAGCCCACCTGGCCATGAAGAACTACAGCGTGGTAAGTTCTGAGAGGAGCGGAAGGCAAATGTGCGATCACAGAGCGATGCTTCAGATCGCCCCAGAGAAGCACCGGGTTCCTCCAAAGTTGATTAGCTCCTAAGCCACCTTCTAGTATTTTCTGAGGTAACGCTCAAGAGCTTTGAGTTGGGAGGGACGTTGGGTGTCCTCCAGGGCAGCCCCACCTGCTCCAAGAATCCCCTTCTGCGGTATCTTCTGCCCGAGTTCTGTCGGCCCTGGAGGAGCATCTCTGCAGAGAGAAGCACAAAATTCACTTACGATCTCATCACCGCAAAGGAACCGTGCAGCTAGCTGTGTGTACACACTGAGCTATTACAGATGGTTAACAGCGGCTTTTCTGAGATCCCCTTCATACAGCAGCCCGTCCGTGGGAAGTGTGCAGTTCAGTGGGTTTGCATGTATTCACAGATACACTCAGCTTAGGGGCATTTTTCTCACCTCCCCCCAAAGCCCTGTACCCATCAATAGTACTCCCCTTCCCTCCGCCCCACCTCAACCTGAGACATCCGCTAACCTACTTCTGTCTCTATGCATTTGCATGTTCTAGACTCTTCCTATAAAGACAATTATACAAGATACAGTCGTTTGTGGCTGGCCTCTTTCATTTAGCATAATGTTTTAGGGGTCATCCCTGTTGACATAGCATTCCTTTTATTGCTGAATAATAGTCCATTGTATCGGTAATCTACATTTTACTATTCCTTCCTCTGTTGATGACCATTAGGGCTATTACGAATATCCACATACAAGATTTCTTGTGGAAATGTGTGTACAATCCTCTTGAGTATATACGCAGGAGTGGGGGGGCTGCTGAGTCCTATGGTAAGTGTGTGTTTAACCTTTGGAGGACCTGCCAGAGCGTCTTCCCAAGTGGCTGCACCATTCCGCGTGCCCACCAGCCCTATGTGTTTCCAGTTTCTCCACGTCCTGAGCGATACTTCTTACTATCTCTTCCTGGTTACAGCCATCCTAGTGGGCATAAGAGGTAACTCTTTGTTTCGATTTGCATTTCCTTGATGGCTAATGATATGGAGTCTGTATTCTTGTGGCTTGTTGGCCGTTTATATATCCTCTTTAGAGAAATGTCTCTTCAGATCCTTTGCCTATTTTTTATTAGGTTATTTGCATTTTTATATGAAGTAAACAGTACTTTATATGTTTGGGATACAGGTCACTTATCAGACAAATGACTTTCAGATATTTTCTTTCACACTCTATGCTGCCCTTTCACTTTCTTGACTGTGTCCTTTGTAACACAGAAAAATTTTTTAGGGCCCCTGGGTGGCTCAGTCGGTTAAAGCCTCTGCCTTCGGCTCAGGTCATGATCTCGGGGTCCTGGGATCGAGCCCCGCATCAGGCTCTCTGCTCAGCGAGGAGCCTGCTTCCCCCTCTCCCTCTGCCTGACTCTCTGCCTACTTGTCATCTCTCTCTGTGTCAAATAAATAAATAAAATCTTTAAAAAAAAGAAAAAAAAACGAAATTAAAAAAATTTTAATTTTGATGAAGCCTAAATTATTTATTTTTTTCCTTTGATTATTTATATTTTTGGTGTCATATTTAGAAATCATTGCCTAATCTAAGATTTACTTCTGTGTTTTATTCTGTTGTATGGTTTTAGCTCTTATATTTAGATCTCTGAACCACTTTGAGTTAATTTTGGCATATGGTGTGAGAAAGGGATATAATTTCATTCTTCTGTATGTGGATATTCGGTGTTCCCAGCACCATTTGTTAAAATGACTATTCTGTCTCCCACTGAATAATTTTGGCACCTTTATCAAAAATCAATCAATCATAAATGCATACATTTATTCCTGGACTCTCAAGTTTTATTCCATCGATCTGTATGTCTGTTTTTATGCCTCTACCACATTGTCCTAATTCCTATAGCTTTGTAGTAAATTTTGAAATTGGGAAGTGTGAGTCTTCTAACTTTGCTCTACCTTTTCAAGATTGTTTTAGTTATCCTAGGTCCCTTGAATTACCATACAAATTTTAGGATCAGCTTGTCAATTTCTGCAAAGAAGCCAGAAGGAATTTCTATGGGGATTATATTAAATCTGTAGGTCAATTTGGGGAATATTGCCATCTTAATAATATTAAGCTTTCTAATCCATGAACATGGACTATCTTTCCACTTATGAGACACTATATTAAAAAAAATTGCCTCCTATTATACATTCAAAAAATTTTTTTGTTGGATATTAATTCTAAAAATTCTATTATACTAAGGTCAAATAATAGAAAAGTGAAAAAAGAAAATGTTAATCCTCCCCTCTCCACCAAATTCTATTCACTCATTCATTCATTCAGGTAATTAATTCACTCAGCAAATACGAATGCATACTTTCTACATTTCTGGCACTGCCCTAGACACTAAGAATACATCAGCAAACAAGACAAAATCCTTGACTTAATGGAAGTTACATTCTTGGAATAGCGGTGGCCAGGAGACAAGAACCACATAAGTAGATGTGTAGTGTGTTGGTTAGTGATAAGTGTTATTGAGAAAACAGAATCAGGAAGCAGTGAAGGTTGAGATTAGTTTTATACAGAGCAATCAGGGAAGGCCTGTCTACAGAAAGGAGGGAGTGAAGTGAGCAAGCCACGTCACTGTGCATTGGAGGAGGGGTCCAGTCAGAGGGTCAGCTAGAAAGGAGTGATAGGGGATGAAGCCAGGCAGACGATGGGGGTATGGTGAGGGACTGATTCCCTACAGCCTTACAGGATTTTGGAAGTACTTTGGCTTTTACTCTGAGTGAGCTGGGAGCCATTGGAGGGTTTTGAGTGAGGAGTGAAATGATGGGACTCATATTTTAAATGGTCACTGCTGCATTGAGAATATATCTTGACATAGCAGGCAAAGAACAGAGAACTAGTTAGAAGTATTGCAACCGGCTTTCCAAATGAGATGTAATGATGGCTTGAACCAGGTTGGTGTTGAGGGAGGTGGTGAGAAATGGTGGGATTCCGGATATATACTGACAGGGAAGCCAACAGGAATTGCCGGTAGACCAGATCCTGGGATTCCAAAGAAGCTGGATACAGGTTCATTGCCCTCGTCCTTTTGGGGCGCTCTAGGAACTACCAGAGACCAGGTGGCTTAAACAGCAAACATTTAGTTCTCACAGTTCTGGAGGCTGGAAAGTCCAGGATCAAGACACCAGCAGATTGGTGTGTGGTGAGAACTGCTTCCGGTTCACAGACAGCCAGAAGGGGTAAGAGGTCTTAAGGGGTCTCTTCGAAACAGACACAAATCTCACTCACGAGGCTGCACCCCAATGACCTAATCACCTCCCAGAAGCCCCACCTCCAAGTACATCACATTGGGGGTTTCAACATAGGCATTTGGGAGGGAGACACGGTCTGTAACAGTTACTGTTTGTTGTGTGTACCTCTATCCTGTGACACTAATCTGTCTTATGTCATGTTTTTTCTTCCGCTCATTTCTTAATCCTAATCTTCTGGATGAGCCTTGAGCTTTCAAAAAAGCTCAGAGCCCGTTTTTTTCTGTGCTTGTTTTCTGTACTCCCCAAAACCCACTAACATGCCCCACGAGTTATAATCTTCGGTTTTTTTTCCCCAGAAACTTTCCAGCAATTTCCTCATGGAGAGGCCCTCACTCTCACTCTCATATTTTCTTGCAAATCTTCTATGGCCAGTGAATGGATCCCTTACAGGCTCTCTTTCCAGCCCCGTGTGTTTAAGTAGGCACTTCTCCTTTCCTGTTCCCCAAAGTCTCTATCAACAGTGTCTCCGGCTTCATTTATTTCCCTGCTCCTTATGGGCATATCTGACAAGTAGCCTCCTGTTCTCTCTCAGTGCAAGTATCATATCTAAATTTTGCAAGCACCTTATGATTATGCCTATACCAGCCAGGCACGATCCGTGAAATTCAGGACTGTTTATTTTTCCATCACAGTCTGGATCTGACAACACTATTTTTTTTTCCCTAAGTTCTGAAAGAATGCCTCTTGCCCCACAGAACCAGAGAAGGCTAAACGAAATGCCGAACGCATACTGTATCCCCCATGCCTGCCTCCGGCGCCGGGAGTGGGAGGAGGCCAGGAGGAAATAATGAAGGCCAGCCCTGTGGCGCCTGGTGTCTTTCCTATAATCACCTTCACCCCCTGACCACTCTTTAAGGTCTTGTTTCTTTTTTCCAGGCTAGAGAGTGTTATCAGAAGATCTTAGAAATAAACCCCCAGCTGCAGATCCAGGTGAAAGGTGAGGATGTTCCTGCTGGTGTCCTTGGATTCCACTTTCGCTCTGTGCTCCGGCCCGAAGGTGCCTCCCATACCTTCTCTGCACTTGGCCTCAAAGCCACATGAAACCTTCTCTGTTAGCTCCTCTTCCCTCTCTGTTCTCCCACTCAGACCTTTGCCTTCCTCCTTTCTACGCCATCTTTCCTTAGAGCCTTCTAGGCAGGGCATAATGTTGTCCTTGAATCCCAAAGATGGCTTAAAATTCTGGGTATAGATTGGATATCTTTCCTAAAATTTCCCGGCTGAAGCCAAGTTTGAATGATCGTCAAGATTCATGCCTCTCAACCTCCCATCCTCCACAAAGGTTGCTCTCTGGGTCGTGATGTTAACCGTTAGGGTTCTGTTTGTTTCTCTTCTTTTCTTTCCCTTCTTGTTTCATAGATTACCTGAATCAAGTAAATCTCCGGGAGAAAGCAGACCTTCAAGAGAAGGAAGCCCACAGATCGCTGGATGCGGGAAAGAACACGGCTGTGACAGTCAAGAATCTCCTAGAGACTCTGTGCAAGGCCGATCAGACCCCCTTGTTCTATGCAGGGGGGATTGAAATCCTGACTGAAATGATGAAGGAGTGTAAGCCAGAGATGTGTATGACCTCGTGAATATAGTCAGCGTAAAAGGACAGTGTAGAGGTCCGCCTGTGGAGGCAGAGAATCCCCGAGTCCCTTCCTTCCACAAATACTGAAAGTCTGCTATCACGTCAGGACTGCACAGGCCACGTGAGAAACACACCCCCGCCCCGGCGCCATCCCCCCTCGGAGCCTGCGTGCGCGCAGCACATAGGCGGTCGGCGCTCCACATACACTGCAACACAAAACACACACACACTCCCCGCACCCTCTCTAGAGCCTAGAAGCAGCTTCAAAATAAATATTTAAGACCAGATGGATATGCTAGTTCTTCCCGGAGGTTAAGCAGCTCCTGGAGACTCTCTAAAGATGAGAGAGTGACGTGTTGTTAGATCGCCAACAGGGCCACCCGGGCCCCGCTCCCTTCTCAGAAGAGGAGGTCCCTCTCCCTGGGGCTACAAGTGGTCGATGACAGCTGTAGGTTTCAGAATGTAAAGTTATTTGTTTCTGCCCAATCTGGTAATTTGGTGACCCTGACACTCCATTGTGGGTTTCTCGTTATCAGCTGGCTCTTTGGGCTAGACATCAGCCGGACAGTCCAGAAGTCTGACGCGGTTTTTTTATGAATTCATTCCAGGCACGGAACGAACTTTATTCAGAACACACAACGGATTCAACATCATCAGCGAGAATGCGGTCCTAAGAAGGTAGGGGTGTTTGTAAAGACAGCCAGCAGGAAACGAGGAAGGACAACCAATTCCCCATGAAATGTCCCTGATCACACAGGCAGGGCCTTCACTGGCTAGTCCCTCGGTCTGTGTTCATGGCCCTGGCAGGGGGCGGGGCCTAGTTTGAGTTTGGCCACAGTTAACCTCGGAGGGAGAAGAGGTCAGCCGCACTTCCCTGGGCTTCCTCGAGGCACTGCAGAGTCAGAGAAGTGACCGCTTTTTCTGGCTTCCCACCAGTTGAGGCAAGATTGCCATTTGTTCTCCTCTCTTGGAATTTGCTGTTCACATCAAGAAATGAGATCTGCTGGGTCCTGGCTGATCCCATTTGTAATTTTATCTGAAGAAAGACCCGTATGGAAGGAGGTGGTTTGCTACATGTAGTTTTATTTTATTTCGTATTTCAGTGGTTTGGGTGCAGCTCCTCAGGCTGGGAAGACACTGACGTGGGTTGGGGTCACCAGGACACGTCCGGGTGCGTGCAGAGGCCCGTGAGCCCTCAGTAGGCTGCTGGCCCGCCGCAGTTCCTGGGTCACCACACGGCCATCGCCCATGCAGCCCCGACTCCTCGGCCTGCGCCCCGTCCCGGAGCTCTCGGCCCAGCGCTGCCCAGCCCACGGGTCCTGGAGGCCTGCGGCTCTGCGCCAGAACACTGTTCTTCCACCCGCGTTGCAGGAGTCAGGAGGTGGACTAAAGCCAGCCAAAAGGACCAGGGCGATTTGCCAGTTTTACTGCTGCCATCCTTTGTCCGTTCTAGGTGCTTCTCCGCGGCACGGAAGGACGCAGGGGAAGAGATGGTGTGCGCGTCTGTCGTCCGGCTCTGGCAGGCGGTGTGCACGGAGAACGGTACGCCCGGGCCGTCGCCGTGAGTCCGCGTTCGCGCTCCGCAGGGCCCTGTGCGTGGGCAGGACCGGCTCCCCCCAGGCCAGGCCGTCGCCCTTCCCCCAGGGACAGCCTCGGGATAAGGAGCGCGGCCTGCGCTGCGGCCACGTCCCTGTCCCTTACAGCTGCCTCGATGGTGGACTAAGTCCCCTTCAGCCGAACGAGCGGTTTCCTCACCCGGGCGCTTTGCAGACGCCTGATGTCTGCAGCGCAGTGGACAAAGCTCTTCCTGTCCTGCCCCCCAAAAAATGCTGTTGCTTTCCACTGACGGCAGTACCCGTCTCAGCCTCGGGACACTCACCGTATTCCCTGCTGACACCTTACTTATGACACCGATCAGAGTCATGCTGGGACAGTAAATGCTTCACGACGTTCATCGACCTTGTTCACATTTATTTGCCTTTCTATATACCAGCATTTTCTGGGGTTCACTAAGTTTTTGCACAAGCTCTCTTACCCCCTTTTGTAAAATAGTAAATGTAAATAAAAATTGTAAGTATTGCCTTCATTTTAAAAGAGGCACATTTGCACAGGGAAAGGCCCGACCTTGGGCGGAAAACACTGAAAATGGGAGTCATGACAGCTGGGTCTCCTTTCCGTAGGGCTCCTGTGGGGGGCCGGCCATAGAGCTGGTGGAGACAATTTGGAAACTATAACAGGCCGAATATGAGATGATACGACTTTCCCCCTTGATTTAGTAGAGTGAGGGGATCATCTGAAGTTCCAGAGGACTAGAGAATGAGGGGGACCCTTTCCTGAAGGGAATTAGGCTCAGACGAACGCCGCCATCAAGGCACCCTGCTGCCCTGTGGGACTCTGCGCCGGCCTGGGGTGGTGCTCCTGCACCCCCCACACGAGGTGGAGGCAGGGCGTGGTGACCCAGTGTTTCCCTGGGGTGAGCCAGACCTAGCCCTCCCTTCCCGCAGCCCTGGTTTCCTCAGCCTGCGCCCACTTCAGTTTCTGTGAACCTCGGGGTCACGTTTTCCTTTAACATCAGAACAAATGGGGTCAGACACCCATTTGCGTGCGCTTTGTCAGATCCGTGAAAGCCGGGTGTATCCAACTTGGTGAATACAAAGAAGCTTTTCAAAAGGACCCGGGATGCTTCTAAAGCTCTGGACAGGGAACTGTATCCCTGCAACGCTGTTGAGTGGGAGAGGGAAGCGGAGACAGGGAAGTGTGGCTCCTATCTCTAACCGTATTCACAGGAGAGGTGGGGGGTGGCTCCTTTAAGGAATGAGCTTACCCAGAGGGGCCGAGAGAGGAGGGGACTTTCACGGTCAGCTTTATACTCCTGGGTTACTTGGATTATTTACGATGAGCTCCTTTTCCAGCGGCAGCAGAAAATGTATCAGCTGCACAAACTCTGCTCTCTTCCATGGCTGGGTGTCCTCCTCCAGCCCATCCCCCTGTGTCCTCTCAAGCACATTCAGGTCCCTGCTTAGACAAGGAACCAGGGGGAGCGGCCAGAGCCAGTGCCACCACCCTGAAAGCAGCTGACATCTAGGAAGGGGGGCACGCTCTCTTCATGAGTGTTCTCACGTGATCTCTGTCTTCTAGAAAAAACTCAAGGCTTGCTCTGGCGGGTGTAGGAAAATTGAGGGTCTAAAGGCGTCCACAGTCAGGCTGATCTTCCTCACATTCCAGACCCCGCACACCGAGGATAATGCCACGTGGCCCCCGCAAGTGAGCCAGCGCCCGTTGTAAGCACTGGCTCATGGTCACTCCCGGAGGCCCGCTAACACCTCGGCCACGCCGGCCGTCTTCCTGGGTTCACTCGGGGGCATGGGAGTTCACGACTCGGCCACGATCATGCTCCTGGTCGCCGGGACCCAGCAGCCTGGTTCTAGAGCTCTTGCTCTGACACTTTGTGACCCCGCCTCTCACGTTGGCGGGGGGGGGGGGGAGCTGGATTTCCCAGCGGGGTGGTGGGAGGGACGAGTGGCTTAACCGCTGTCGTGTGCGTGAGGCGCTCGTCCCTTGTCTTGCAGAGGAAAACCAGCGCCTGCTGCTGCAGAGCCCGGACCTGGGCCGCCTGCTGCCCTCCTTGCTGGCCGCCAGGGCTCGGACCATCCGCCAGCAGAGCCTGGCGCTGCTCCTGCAGCTCGCCCAGACGGGCCACGGACGGGGCCTCATCATCAGCCACCTTGACCTCACTCGGTAGGACTCTGCTGGCAAGAGCTGCCCTGGGGCTTCTCAGACGGTCACCTGCCAAGTTAACACTTGCCGGTACCCCTTCCCACACCTCCGACACAAGAGGTGCCGTCAGACTTCATTAAGGGTCAAAGCCAGAAAGAGCCTTGGGAAGGAGCACTCCCTCGGGAGGACCTCTGCAGCGAGCTCCTGTCTGAACTTAGCGCCCGTGGGCGTCTCACCTCTCTGACCGGTTTCCCTCGCACAGATGTCACGGACGGTGTAAGTGGCAGCCTTTCCAAGCCCAGGTGGAGAATCCGGCTCTAAACTGGGTCATTCGCTCCCACCCCTTCGGCCTCCGTCCGGTTCTGCCCTCTTGCTGTCCGTGCTTTTCTTCTTTCATTCCTGTTTGAGGTGACACTCTCTGAGCTGGCATGTTCTTGAAGCCCTTCTGGAGCAAGGCAGAGTATAAATAAACAAAAGGCACCTGGAACATCTCACACCTCGGTCTTTCCGAGGCGTACAGCCGTGGAAACAGGGCCTCTCCCCTGGGTAGACTTTATAAAAAATTTACTGAGCACCAGTGATTCCTTCCAGTGCTTTTCAGTCGAAATATTATTAGTTTCTATGTGTGAAATTATCATTTTTTATATCAAAAGAATTTCATGTGGGCAATTTCGTGGGGCTCAACCTGGCGGAAGTAGTAGCAAGGATCACTACAGGCTTTATATATGCTTCATACACAGTCTAAAAACAGAAGTTGGCTCCTGATTCTCTTCATTCTTATACCTCCTCTGAGCCTGGGAAGGAGACAAGATATGTGTTATGAGCCCATTTCACAGACGGGGCAGGAGAAGCTGTAGCACATCACCGGGAAATCTCAGCCCGCTCTCTCCCAGGCCCTGAAGGCCGGCTCCTGCTTCTGTTCCCAGTAAGAGAAGCAGCCCAATTTGAAATCCGGGCAGATCTTTCCTGCACCAAGCGGAGACCTCTGGCGCCCAGAGCTGGGAGGTCCGTCGTGCTCAGGTCAGGGTGTTTGCTGAGCCTCGGCTGCAGCCCTCCCGCTCTCAGCCCCGCTGTGGCCCCCGTGGCTCGCGAGCAGAGGCTTGGCCACCCCGCAAAGCTCAGGCCCCATGAGCAGAGAGATTGCTAGAGTTCGATCCTCAGAAGCACATTTCACGCTCCCAATGACCGCAGTCACTTTCTCGATGCCTTCCTCACGGTTTTTCATTTGGTTTGGGCCTCTCTGAGTAAATAGAGCTGTGGTTGTCCTAAGCTTCCTCCCTGCCTCCCTCCCCCGCCCCCCTCTGCCTGTGTTTGAATTGCTTGAGTTTTCATTTGAATTTTTCCCGTGTTTTGGAGATTGGCATTTCTGAGCATCTCCCGCAGTCCCTCCTTGCCTCCAGACTGTCAGAGACACCTCCTCTGAGTACCTTCGTGCCCACTGTTCTCATTAATGTTCATCTCAGGTTAAACCAGAAAGAGGTGGAATGTGCTCTCCAAAACAAAGGGCGATGGCTTGGCGCAGGACGAGACTGCACGCAGGTCCCATGACCTCCCGGAGAAGCATGCATCTCCCTTCCCTCTTAAAATGCTTTTCCCTGTGTGAGAAGTCGAAGGGACAAATGAGTACTGACAGGAATGCAGTGAGGGCCGGCGCCACTTTGTGGAAAGCCCTGGATTTTTCAATGCAAGCAGTCATGAGCTCATATCCCCTGCTTGCCTCCTTCTGCGTATGTGGCTCAGGAAAGCTGCTTAACCCTGACAAGCTCCAGTGTCTCATCTGTATCACAGACTCCTGGGGAAGCTTCAGAGCAGTGATAACGTGCGTGCCAGTCCGTGATTTCTGCTGCATTTTACGGAATACTTAATCAGGAGAAGCTGGCCTTGTTTGTCTCACATAACAGAAAAGACTACAGATGGCCACAGCCAGTTCAGTGGCTTAGAGATAGCAGGGTCAAGGTCTCTGACCTCCTCTTGATCTCTCCCTCATGGTCCCACGAGGCTGCTGCAGCTCCAAGTATCATATCCCTCATTAAGACCTGTTACCGGCAGCTGGATCTGTCCCTTTTATCAAGAGAAGCTACTGCTTGTTTCTGTTCGCTCAGGATTGTGTCCCATGCCACCCCTGGTGGGGACAGTGGTTCCAGCTTCTGTAGCCGAGTCAGGCAGGATAGAGGGGGGGATAGCAGAGTCTCTGTGGGATTAGCCCGCAAACAGCGCCTGCCATAGTAAAGAAACAGCTAGGATGTGTGTTTCTTCACATGGAGAGGAAGCCTGGTTGTTCATGTCCCCTAAGACAAAAACCAAGATGACCTAAGATTGCCAGCTCCTCTTCCGAACATTTCAGGTTCATTAGCGCTCAACCTCAAGACTGAAGAAAACAGATTTAATTGGTGAAGGTATTTTGCTGAACTAACAGCAAAATACATGATTTCGGAGAGCAGGAACACTAGAGTACCCCTGGGAGGAAGTGGGGGTTTGCAGGAGCTTGGAGTCACCCGGGGCCACAGAAACAGTCCAGTCCTGCCCCACCCAGTGCCCATGTCCCTGTGGGGTACCCCACTCTGGCCTGTGCATGATGCCCTCCAAGGAAGATTCCAGCATTACCGTTATACTTTTCTCCATTTGATTAGGATGGGCGCTGTAGCACCTAATGACTCGGAGTCTTTCCCCAGCCAGTGAAAGGATGCAGAGCTCACCTCCCAGAGCACCTCATCCTGTTCCAAGGAAGTTCTGACTGATATAAAGTTAGGTCCTTGCACCAGACACAAATTGCCTGCCCCATTCCATGCTCCCTGCGTGGAGGCCTTGGTTTAGTCTGTTGAAGGCCTTACAGAATGCATCAAAGCTCCCACTCTCTGGTGCTTTATCATCTGAAGACACTGATCTTTTCCAGATCAAGCATCCTGGTTTCCTTGACCATTCTTCAGACGATTTGACGTCCAGACCCCTCCTAGACATCGTGCCTGCTTCATATGCATCCGCTTTAACACACCACCTAACACACGCGGGTCACTGTAGGCTGCCAGGAGCCCAGGACTGCGCCCCTGTACTAAGCACAGCACTCAGCACACTGTAGGTGCTTGGGTATGTTACCAGTCAGTCTGGTAGGGCGGCTGAAGACTGCCTTCACTTTTGTGGGCAGCTGCACCAGACCGTTGGCTCATGCTAAGTTTGCAATTGGCTGAAAGCCCTCAAATCTTTTTTGTATGAACCAGGCATATACTGGTCTCCCGATTTTATCACTTATATAGAATTTCTAGCTCTAAGTGGAGGACTTTGAATTTAACTCTATTAAATTTCATCTGACACATTCAGCAGCCTGTCAAAATCTTGTTGAATCCTTACTGCATCCCCCACCTCATTAGGGGGCCCTCCCCCCCACTTCAGTCTTCAGCAGATTAGTAAGCATGCCACTGAGATGTCACTCCCGTGACTGAACTTGGCTGAGCCAGAGTCACATGGCAGAGGCGCTAGAGATTCCTCCCCAGTTGACATCTGATAGTCAATGAACTTAGGTTAAAGCTGTTCAACCCTCTGGGAATTAACATTAAGTGGCAGGGCCATTCCCGTAGGAGATCGTCTGTGTCTGTGGGGTGGGCAGGGATGTGAGCTTCCTAGGAGCACATAGCGAGGCCACCCTTTCAGCTTCTTTGACCCAGACGCAGACCCTTTCCTGGTCTCTTTGCAAGGTCCGCTTGTTGGGATGCTCTCAGTTGGAGGACAGCCCGCTCTAAAGTTGTTATGGATTTTTTGCAGATTGTTGGAAGGCCTGGTGTCATTTCTTGATTTCTCAGATAAGGAGGCCAACTTGGCTATGGGACTGCTCACAGACTTGGCTCTGGAAGAAAGGTAATTTTTATTTCCAGAAATTGACATTTCTTCTGCAACCTTTGTTAAACTGTCTGATCTTTGAAAATGTGCAGTACGTAGGGAGGCTTGGCCAACTGAGCATCACAAGATTCACTGAGTAGGAGGGCTGACGCCTTCCAAGCAGGGGCTGGAGTTGGCCACTCCTGTCCCTCCGTGTGCAGGGGGCCCCAGTTCTCGAAGGGTTTGGAAGCACCAGCATACTTAAAACGGTACCTCTCACAGTAACCAAGCCTCTATGTAGTGGAGACGCTTCTTTCCCTTCATCAGTGCCGAACGGGACCTGCCCAGCAACTGTGTTGAATGAATGTGAGAGAAGGCGCAGTAGAAGGTAGCCTTCTCTTGGGTTACCAGTGGCATTGTGGGCAACCCCCATCGCCATCTAACTGCTGGGGAAGGCAGAAAACGTCTCAGATTTTCATAATTCTTGAGGGTTTTTTTTAAGTGCATCTCTGGTCTATTCTTTAAGTTTCCTCACAAACGTTAGGGTGTCTTGCTTAGAAAAGGCCATACAATGAGAGAGAGCTGTTTGCGCTCCTAGGCCACTGGCACGGGCTGGGAACAGTAAGAGCCACTCTCGCATGTGCACACGTGTGCATCTGGGCCTTTCCCACGACTTTGTTCCAAAAACATGCTTGGACTGTGTTTCCGGTTTGCAGGGCACACAGGTTCAGAGCATGGGGAGAACAGGGATGGTGTTAAGTCAGCTTGGCAGAAATCTAGGGCTTCTGGCAACTTCTGCATTGAGAAAGCTGCCATCTGAGGTCTGTTGTTTAACATCAAAGGCAATTCTCCAGACTTAGAAAAATTAAAGCCACATCCCCATACCCCGTGACATTTGGGGGGGGGGGCGTCCAGAATAAATCCTCGGTGCACACTGCTGGTCCACGGGCCCAGAGTTTGTGACAGCCTGCTCCATTATCCAAGGCTCTGTTTATGTTACAGCTTGTGCAGTGTAGAAATAAATCTAGGGTGTTTTCTCAACAGATTCCACGTCTGGTTCCAGGCCAACCTTCCAGGTGTGCTCCTGGCGCTCACAGGTGTTCTGGTGAGCAAGCCCCTCACGTTTACCACCCGTGACAGGCGTTCTCAGGCGCGGGAGCAGAGCCATTTAAACACGGTTTACACTCCAGGGCTCCTGTCGTAGCTCAGGTTGATTAATCGTTTACTCACAGCTGGAATTTACACAATTCTCAGTTGTTAAAACAACTGCAGCCGGGACAGGTGGAGATGCCGTATGGATGGGGCCGGTGTGGGGGAGCCAAAGGTGGATGTGGATGCGCGTCTTCGGTGAAGGCAGAGAGAGGGGGTCAGTCCCTGTCCATCCCCTTCTAACCCTAATACCCATCATAAGGTATGCCCTGTCCCCTCAATGGCAGTCATCCCCACCAGGAGGGTAAGCGGGAATTTGAGCCGATGAAGCAGGACATAGCAGGCTGGGGTTGTCCTAGGAGAGCTTGCTGTGACGGGGACCTGTCCTGGTGGGGGGGGGGGAGAGAGACAAAGAAGTCCCAGGGGACCTGAGAGCATATCTGCACCCCCGTATTCCACGCATGTGGAAATGGGAGCTCAGAGAAGAGACAAGACTTGCCCAAGTTCTCCAGCTGACTGGTGGCATCCCCAGGAGGAAGCCCTAGGGCCCCCATCCCAGGCTAAGGCGCTGGGTCTCCCCCTCCATGTGCCTCCATCCTGGTGCCAGTGTGAGCCCACTGATGCTGGGTGACATTACACTTTCTGGCTCCCAGGCATTTTTGTGAGGGACGCCCCTTGAGATGGCTCCGGCATCATTTGCCTGCTCTCTGCAGACTTTCTTTCTCTTGACTCCTTTTAGAAGAGAGACCCCATGGTAACCAACCCCTCAGCCCTCTGCCGGTGCATTGCCCTCATGGGGAACCTCAGTGCTGAGGCCGCCATCCGAAGACAGATGTTTGCCTCTGAAAAATTCCGGGAGGCCTGTTTGGGCCTCATGGTACTGTAACTTTTCTAGTCAGAATCAGTCTTTTCGCTGCTTGGGGAACATTAGCTTCTTGTTGATTATCTGGCTTTTCCAAAAAATCTGTTTGTGGGTACTGGAGCCAGTGGCTTATCCCTCTTATAAGCGTAGATTTTGTGGTTTTGTGGTTTTGTGGAGGCCTCACAGAGCCCTCCAGGTCAAGCCGCAGTGCCCCCACCCCCCGAGAGGTTTGAAGGATTTTCTGGTAGAAGTTGACTTGACTACCCACGTCAGCCCCTCACTCTCCAGTTTAAACCCAGGACCAGGCCAAGCCAGACTCACATGACATAGACATCGGGGACTCTATGCAAGTCTCCTGCACTAACACTAATCCACGGAACTGGTCTCTCTGATCTTCCAACATCCCCTAGGTTCACGACATTGACAATTTAGGGCTTGTAAGTAATGCTGGGGCCATTGCCAAGGGGGTGAGATGGCCACGAAAAGCTGTAGGGCAGAAAGGTTACTGACTGCTCTGCTTTGTTTCCAAAGGCCCGGTGTGAGGAGGATGTGGACCTGTTCAGAGAGGTCTTGTACACACTCCTGGGACTCGTGATGAACTTGGGTCTTCAGGCCCCCATCACCTATGAGGTGTGGCATTCTTCCCTCCCTGCTGGGAGGCCGGGGACACCCCAAGCCCGTGCCATTGCTAGAACTGCTCTCATTTTCACAAAGAGAACAGCACGGGGACTCACACCCTGGCGGCGGGAATGGGGAATGCTGGACAGATGCCCTGTCACTTTGTTCCTCCGAGACATAGATGAGTCACTCGGGTGTTCACCAGCACATGGACGCATTGAGTGTGATGCTCGGTTCTACATTCACCAGATCAAACAGCACGGGCTCTCTGATCTCAAGATACTGCCCTGTCCTTAGGGAGACAGCTGTGGGAAGAAGTAAGATGACAGAAGAGGGGGTTGTGAGGGAACTATGGACACAGCATGGCCGTGCTGAGGAGTGAGGGGTCAGTTCTGTCTGCTCAGAGGAAGCTCCGTGGAGGATCCAGGTAGGAGGCTGTTCAGACGTTCTCCTCTCTCGCTGTCGTGGCAGGTTTGGGCCTCGGAGGTGAGCAAGAGGTGCCTGTTCCTACTCAACAGCCAAGACGGCGGGATCCTGACAGTAAGTGTCTCCCAGGGAAACCCAGAAACAGCTTCCTTTGTTGTTCCTGGGGATTGGGTGATGCCCCCTCCACCCCAGGGCCCATCTGTGGACGCCCTAGAGTCCATGGACCCAAGTTAAGAATCCCTTTTCTGTGTAGTGTGCAACTCAACAACTTACGCAGTATAATTGATCTGATTCGTCCTAGTCTGAGATATCCTGGTGCAAATTGGAGAGACCACAAGATTTTGTTTAGATTCTCTTTTTCCATAGTCAGGACAGCCAGGCCTGTATTTTGAAGCCCATGACGCTGGAGGTTATTTATGCATAATGATTTTAGCCCTCTTAGGGATATATGCTGGGATAGCCTTCTCATTTCTGTTTCTGACACTTGGGTAAGAACACCAAGAAGGGCCTATGGTTGACACAGAGTATCGGGAGAACATCAGTATGACTGAGCAGACCATTTACTGCCACCGGTAGGATGGGTTCTGTACTCGCGTAAGTAATCACCCCAACTTCCCCACCCATTAGATAAGACCCTAGTGCTTCGAGCAACAACTAGGGCACATCCAGCAGCTCTGGGAAACTAGCCCTTCAAGGAGCACAGACTGGGGACTGGGTCCAGGATCATAATAAAGGTTCTGAGCAGATCCAACAAATCCTGTTTGGGGCTAGTGTGCCTACAACTTCCCTGAAGTCAAATCAGACATGACAGGATGGAGATTTTTAATGTGAACTCTGGCAATGTGTGGTGGGTCTCCAGGCTCCCCAGAAACTCCTGATATTGTATAGACATTTTTGAGAATATATGCATTTTCATGGGAAAGGCATCCTTGCACATCCCTGGCTTTCATCAGATCCTCAAAAAAGGTCCATGACCCCAAAAGTGGTGAGCACCACCATTCTCAGGTGCTTGGGTTTTTCTGAATGGTTTAGACCAGATCGAGGCCTCAGGTAGTTCTGAGCTAACCCTCCAAGTACTGTCCTGCCCAGAATTTCCCAGGACTCTGCCTGTCCCTCAGTCCGGTGCTTACCTGCTCGTGGAACACAGCAGCCCTTCACCAGGGAGTCTGGGCCTTCGGTAGAGGGCTCTCCCCACCGCCCCGGGCCTAAAAAGAGATCCACAGTGTCAACTATAGCAATATTCTAGCACCTGCAGGGGGCAGCTGAGGGAAACAAGACTGATAATGTGATAACACACACATTTATCCTCTCTCCCTAGGGAGAGCCTCATTAAAATCAGACTGCAAGCATTAGGGAACAACAACAACAAAGTTAGAAACACACATTGACCAAACGAACAGGCAAGAGGTCACCAATTGGTTCTTTAATCATTTTAACCCGTTTCTGGAAGACGGAGAATAGCTGCAAAAGGCATAATTCATGAGGCAGGGCCAAAGAAACCATGCATACTACAGATGCAGGGGACCCAGGTCTGCCCTGTAGGACCTCAGGAAATATGGAGACTCCAGAACACCAGGTACGACACAGGGCATGAGTAAGAGATGGGGACCATGTGTGGCTGCCCGGCAGCTATCCCTCCAGTGGAAAATTCGAGCTTGCTTTCTCTTGTGGAATTGAAAGACCAGAGAAAAATGTTTTGCTTTCTAGGATTTGGAAGTGCCTCCTTTCCACCTGTCAGTCAACAAACTCCCCATGAACACGGCATGCCCAAATATATTTGTACTGCTTTTTCACAAATGTGCCCAGAAATGGGCATAGGATCACTGGACATTTCAGGAAACCCACACACAGAAATTGAAAAACCAAGATTAATAGAAAAATCAACTCAAAAGAAATAGAGATGATACAGGAAACAGAAGAAAAAAATAACTATAGTTTGTGTCTTCGGAAAGATTCAAGATAGTGTTCTATCTAGAAGACCGTAACAGCTACTAGCTATTTGAAAAAGAAAAGAAAAGGAAAGGAAATTTGAACTGGAAAATCATAAATGGAATCTCCCAGAAAGTAGAACAAAGATTCAGACAAGATGAAGGAAAAGCCCCAAGACCCTGAGGGTCAATCCAAGAAGTCTCCCACCTGGTAGAGGGCCGGCAGAGTGCTGCTGGGTGTCCAGAACTTTCTTTGCCAGAGCTGAACTGGTTGGTTCTGTGTCGAGCTGAAGTGAGCCGGGCCTCTGTGTGCCAGGGGACCCTGTTTCCAGCCCTTGGAGTCCCCTGCCCTGCAGCTATGAAATGAGCGCTACTTACGTGTGGGCCCCCATATTTGTAAAACCAAAGTGTGGGGTTGCTCCCTGTACTAATGATTGTTTTTGCCTCCCCAAGCTACTTGCTGACTTTTCAAGGTCATCAGCATTTCTGAGCGGTTAATCATCTCTCCTTTCCGCTTCACCCAGAGAGCTGCGGGTGTCCTCAGCCGCACCCTCTCTTCCTCCCAGAAGATCGTGGAGGAGGCCCTGAGAGCCGGAGTGGTGAAGAAGATGATTAAATTCCTAAAGGTAGAGTGAGCTCCTCGGGGACACACACTTGAATTCCCAGGAGTGTCACAGATCGCACGGGGGGCGGGATTAAGGAGCACTGTGCTCAGCTGGGGCCCACATTGTTCCCCTGCCTGCTGTTACGCCTCTTGACTGAGGATTCCTTCCCTGTCACCCACACAGCACTCTGAATGTCACCGTAAGATTCCTGAACACAAAATTAACTTGTTCACAGAGAAGCCGTAAAAACTACCTACCAGGCAAGCCTCACTTAAAAGTGTATGGCCTCTTGCCCTGAAAAAAGGCCGTCGGGGTGGCTTTCCACAAGCTCCCGTGGGCCCCTTACTCTGCTCCCGTCCTGCTCACCACGCTTTCTGCTGCTGCCTGGAGAGACTGCAGCTCCCTTTGTGGGATAGGGAGGGCGCAGCCTCACCTCACCACGGCACAAAGGATGCTCGTGGTCTGAGCAAGTCAGTGGCACCGTCGAGCAGACTCGTGGAGGGGACAGGTGTGTGACTGCGCTGCCGGCTGTGGTCCCTGCCCATGCTGCCCATGCCCGGCGAGCTTCACCCACCCGTGTTAGTGTGACGACCTTCTCGTCGCAGGCCAGGAAGCGAGCGCCATCGGGAGGGCCGCTGCTGGGGCGCGGCAGCACTGAGGGGCTGGGACGGCGGGCCAGACTTCAGGCTACGCGTGGATGATGACCGTCACTCACTCCTGTGGCTCTTCCAAACCCGCTGGGGCCTCCTGATCGCAGACATGCGTGTGCATCTTAAAGACTCCGCCCTGGATGATTTTGAGGCTTACGATTTGACAGTTGTCCCCTCTTAAAATGATCTAGATTTGTGATGTTCTCCATGCAGGCCTGTCAGCTGGACAGCCTTTCCCCAGTGGTGAAATGACATGGGGTTGGGGCGGTGCGGCTCTCCCTCTCTTTTCGGTAGGTCTGCCAGCCGACAGCATCGCCCCCTCCTTAGCCACCCACTTGTGAAGCCTTCTGTGGGCAATTACTCAGGTGCCCGTGACAGCCCTGCAGCCCTGTCGGAATTCCTCCCGGGCTGGGGGCTGTGCTCCCGGGGACGTGAATGACACCAGCCTGACAGGGACCTGGCCTGCTCCCCAGAAGTGCGGGCCCTTCTCAGGAGAGCAGTGTTTCCGAAGTTCCGGAAGCCGCACAAACACAGGCACAGCTGCTTGCTGCTTTCTGGCCCAGAACAGTCCCAGTCCCGGGATTGACTTTCTTTTTCTCGCTTCATTCTGAAACCCAGACAGGGGGCCAGACGGCGACGCGATACGCCATAAAGACACTGGCTGTCTGCACGAATAGCTCTCACAAAGCGCGAGAAGAAGTGACGCGGCTGGATCAAAGTAAGTGATGGCCCCCTTCAGCTGAGCCTGCACCCCAGGGGCTCAGCCAGCCGGGAAGCTGCGAAGGGAGCAGGGACGAGGAGCGGGGAGAGACTGACACAGCCCTGGACCCCCGCAGCGCTGACCGAGTAAGATGGCTGCCTCTCCCCATTCTGGAAATACTTCAGGAGCCTTCGGCTGCGCCCCATAGCATGCGCTGCTGTGACCGGGCCCGGAGAGAACGGGGTCGATGCGGGGAGCCACCCCCCACAAGTAAACAGAAATTGCTTCTGAAGTATTCTGCTGAGGCTGGTCTAACACCAGTTCTCACCCATCAGCCTTCAGTGAACGGGGGAGACGGCCGAGTCGGAGCCAGCGTCCGTCAGTAACTAAAAGTGGGCGTCTGTAGGGGGGGTTCCCAGCGAGCCAGCCCGCTGATGTCCGCCCTCACACCCGCTCTGGAGTGCACGGGAAGCGGACGGAGTGGGCCCTTCTGGGTCCTGCTTCTTGCCCGGCAGCCACAGGGAGCAGGCCTGTGACCTCCCCACTGGGGCTCTCGGCTGGAGTATAGGGGACAAGAATGGTGACTTTTGGGAAGATAGACCTGTCCGACACACAGCATTCATTCATGCCACAGCCGTGTCACCCCGGGCTGCTCTGGGCACCTGAGGAACATCGGAGACACGGCAAGACCTGAGGAGGTTCATAGTGCTCAGCAAATCCTTGCTCAGTGACGACCCGTCGCCAGAGCTTCTGGGGACGCTCAGTGTCCATGGACACTCCCGGGGCCCCTTGCGTCGTTGCTAGCCTCCTGTTTGGGATCCGGAGGGACAGATACTTGTTCTCTTCCCTCCCCCTAGAGTTTGGCATTCTGATGAAGCTGCTCAGCTCCGAGGATGAGGTCGTGGTGGGCAATGCCGCCCTCTGCCTGGGGAACTGCATGGAGGTGCCCTGCGCGGCGCCCTCCCTGTTGAAGACGGACATCGTGCAGGTGTTGCTGAGACACGCGGGGGGCGATGCGCAGAAGACGGCCGTGCAGCTGAACGCGGGGATCGCTCTGGGGAAGCTGTGCACGGCGGAGCCCAGGTACGCAGCGGCTCCTGGCCGGGTGGCTCGTGTGGGCCATGTCCCAGAAGGCGCGGGGCCAGCCAAGGTGCCGTATGGTGGCTGGGCCTCTGTGCCACCCAGGACTCCGGGGGGAGTCCCGGGAGCCCTGGTGCTCCCTGAACACGTAGCTGCGGGCACAGTCGCTGCTTCCCTGAGGGAACAGGGGAGCTCCCGGCTCCGGTCCAAGCGGGCAGATGCTTCTCTGAAGGGATCTGTTCCGCACGCTCCCGGCCTCTGTCTTCCCTCCATTCCACTCCCTCCTGCTCCGCCAGCTTCTCGCCCCTCTTCCCACACAGCCTTCCTGCTTCACATTTTTGCCTGGGGCCTGAGCGTATGGGAGAATGTCCAGGGAGGGTGACGTTCTCATGCTGGAGAAAGCCGGAGCGAGAGGCGGGATGGCGTGTTGCAGACCACCTGGCAAGCCGGGGCAGGAGATCTGGGCTCTAGCTGTGCATCGCTTCTCTTTTAGCTTCTGTTCTGCCCTGGCCGGGTCCTGACATGCTAAAACTGCTAGTCATTCATGCTCCCAGAAGGAGCCCCCCCCCCGTGTCTGAGGGATGGAGCCCCAGCATGGAAGGGGGGGCCTTCCCCAGACAGCAGCGCGGGCCTGCCTGGCTCCTTCGCTTACAGGCGAACCCCTTTGATTCCTCTTCTGGAGAATGAGAGGGTTGGCTTAGATGACATCTGAGGCCCTTTCACAGTCTGATTGTCCTAATGGAAGGCCTGGGTAAAATCTTGCTCCTCCAGAAAGCAAGGCGCATTAGCTAGGCTGAGCTCCGAGTGGCAGGCTACTGGGGAGTCCCTGAGAGCAAGGTCCCATCGGGTCAGCCTGTCCATCTGCCACTCACGGACAGCGTGCTGGTGTTTCCTGGATCCGCTTTGATCACCAGAGCCCCCAGGGCAGCAGCTACTCCCCTCCCGCCTTGCCACCTTGCCAGCCAGCTTCTCCCTGCCGGGGGCGGCGGGGGGGGGGGGGGGGGGGCC
>CM052815.1:84279577-84379728 GCA_028533885.1 Nasua narica | reverse complement strand
GCTCAGCTGCGGGAGCTGCACGGGCTGGAGATTCTCAACTCCACGATGAAGCACGTGGCTGATTAAGACACACGGCGTCTGTGCACATTGTCACAAACACAGACCCGGGTGCTGTGGGCGGTCCCGGTGCTAATAAAGACCTTATGAATGTCCGCTCCAGAGATGAATATTGTTTCAGGTGCTTGCCTTCTGGTTTTCACTGGTAACAGGAAAATGGGCATCAGGCTGTCCACGGTGTTGGAAAACCGCTCGGAGCCCACAAGCTTTCTTCTACAGCCCCTTCCTGCCCTGCATGGGCTGGAAGCCAGCCGACGGAAAGCCACATTTCCCAGAGTCCCTTGTAAGCAGTGGTTCTAGAAAGGAGCTAGATTCTGCCGGCCGAACGCCCTTCCTGCCCCCATGGATGGTCTCTGCTGGCAACGTGCTAGAAACATCCAGTGTTTTGACAGTGAGATCTCAGTGTCTGAGTTCCAGCCCAGGGACTGTGGTGGCAGCTGCTCGGGCCCGGCCCGCCGCCACGCCATGTGCTCTTGAATTCGGTGGGTTGAGTGGTTAAGTGTCAGCTCCTCTGGCAGGGAGCTCTCGACCACCCGGGGACTAGTCTCGGGAAGCCCCTCCTGGTGCCTTCGGCCAGCCCATCCAAGGATTTACAAACACCTGTTCCACAGGTTATGCACTTTTCTGCTTGAAGCACCAAAGCAGGGGCACCTGTCTCCACCCTGACCTCACATAAACATTGTCCTATTCATTCCCCAAACCCACCCTGCGCTCTCCCCCATCCCCAAACACACTGCTCCTTCACCACTGCCACCGCTGGACCCCACATCCCTAAGTGACAAGTCCAACAAGTGACACTGCTCCCACGGCTCAGCACAGTCACGTGACCGTCTTAGGGTGGACGGCAGGACCCTCATGCCAAAGTGAACGCCAAGAGTGTCGGACCAGAGTCCCAAAGACTTATGGTCCTGGCCCACTACCTGGCAGCCGTGTGACTCCAGGCAAGTTGCTTAACCTCTCTGAGCTTTGATTGCTGCTTCTGGAAAAGCTAGAAGAATGCTTGTCTGCCCAGCCACTGACACCACTGTGGGGCCTCCATGAACTTCACGGCACTCAGGGAACTCTGAAGTGCTACACAGAGTTTACCAGGCCCCATCTTGAGGTCGAAGGGGTTGACTGTGACATTGGTCGGGTTAAATCTGAGGGGCCTGAGCAAGGGTAAAGCCCATGTCCCTTCAGGAATCAGGGATGGACATTTCCTGGACCGTGTAGGAAAGGAAACTCTCCCCCTCCCCAGAGTTTCTGTTCAGTACACCCAAAGAAATGGTTCTTCACGAGTGCGGTAGCCCTCAGGTGAATTAAGAACTCTGCTTCTGAAACTGAGGTAAATAATTGGCACTTTGAGGGCCCGAAAGGGAACCAGCAGCCCTGCGCCCTGGTGCTGGGACCGGTGTGCCGTGCGGGGCTGGAGCGAGCTCCCTGGAGAACTTGGAGATGGTGCTTCGCACGGTCCCTGGGGGGCCGGCAGGTGACGGCCGCAGCACAGCCCGGCAGGTGACGGGCCGACCCGACAGAGGTCGGGACCTGCCCACTCAACGCCCAGCAGGCCAACAAACACACTTCGAGAGGCTACCAAATGGCAAAGGGAGTTAGCTTGATGTGAAACAGAACACAGAGAAGAAAATGAGAGGCCACAAAATGGGCCGTTTCCAGAGAGAATTCAGTGGAGCTTTAAAAATGGAAAAGGCTGCCTGTGTGCGTGACCAGCAGGCTCGGCTCCTCTGGCTTGAAGTTCGGGCCCCTCCTCCTCCCACTCTTGGGCTGCACCCCTCCTCCCTGGCTCTTGAAAATGGCTATTATACGTGTAATCTCTTCCCCAAAGAGTGGGGAATGTCAAGTGACATTATTATCTCTGCTTCAGAGTGCCTGCCTGGAGCAGAAATCTTCCCCGCTGTAGAGGAGGGCCCGGCTGCCCCGAGCAGCTCCCTCCTCGGGGAGGGGAGGTGTGCACACCGGCCTTGTCCCCAGCGCGCGCCCACCCTCCCCGGTCTCGTCCCGCCTGCCGCACGCTGCCCTCCAGGGCTCCCAGGCGATGGGAGAGCCGGTGCCCGAGCAGGGGTTCATCCTGAGCTGGGAGCCGCCAGTACCGTCCTTCCCACTCTCCACGCCACGGCTTCGTCTGGGAAAGCCATCGGCTGGTTCCACGGGCACTAGAGTTGGAGTTGTCTCTCCTGAAGAGAGTGGAACCAACGTGGAACTTCATGAGCACCCCGCAGCCACCACAAAGCTGTCAGGGGACAGATGGGAAACAGCCGTCCGGGATGACGCGCCGCCTATGGTTCCAGAGGTCGGCGAGGCAGGACTGAAGTTAATGTTGGGAGGACATAAGAGGAAGGGGCAGGACATGGCTTTGTGCGCACTTTCCTGAGGATCTGTTACCAAGAACTTCTTGGCTCCGAGAGCCAGATGACGTTCAGCCTATTTTCTAAATGCCTTCAAAATAGGGGCTCTTCAGAGGGCTCAGTAAGAGGAGAGAGGCTTTGGAGGTGAGGAAAACATTTACAATCCACCTGCTTCCCCCACACGAGAGGCTGTCGGTCCTCAGAGGCCAGGGACCTGCATGCCCTCGGAGGGAGAGTGACGCCCCGTGCTGAGCGCTCTCGATACCACAGGCGCTGGACCAGCTGTCTCTCGGCCCGGCCCCAGGGAAGCCTCGCAAACACCCTGCAATGCATAAAGAAACGAAGTAGAAAGATGCTAAGTGATTCTTTCCTAGGATCACAGAGCTGGTCAGGAGAGGAGCCAGAATTTCACTCCAGTAAACGTTCCTCTGCTTGGGGTCATGACTTGGGGGAAAGTCTTCTAGTTTCTCCGAGCCTCCGTTTCCTCTCTATAAGGTGGGAGCCACCGTCCCTACTTGTGGAGTTCTTGGAGTCGAATATAACACACACGAAGTGCTTGGCCGCCTGCGGTGACTGGAAGACAGAAGGCATGTCCTTCATGGTGGCTGCTATTTCTAGGCTGGAAATTACCGTGAACTCACTATCTGCCTCCTCCCACCCTCACCAAAATCTGCTCATCTCCTCGGTACCCCCAAATCAGTGAAGGCGAGCAGTTACCCGGCTGTTATGTTTCCTGCCCCTCTCTCCTGTGCCCAGTGGCAAACACGAGGGTCCCACGGGACCTGCCTTCCACCACCTCTGAAGCATCAAGGTCTGACGGCCTGGGCCAGGTGGGCTCCTGAGCAGCGCTCACGGGGGGTGTGACAGTGCCGACTGCCAGGAGCTTGTGACCAGGCCATGCATGAGCCCGGGGCCCAGCACGCGGTGGGCTGAGAGCCCTGACACAGGACGGGTCCCCGAGCCCCCTTGCCACACAGATGCTCCCTGTCACTTGCAGTTTGTCCTCAGTTTAGAACCAGGAAAACCTGTTGATTCCAAAGACGTGCTCATTCATCAAGATGCCGGCAGGCGCTGCAGCCCCCTCCCTGAGTGCCCTGGAAAGGGAGCCTGAGTGACAGCTGACTGCCACCAGCTCGATGACCTTTTCTTCTTTTAGCGAGACCTCTAATTTGATCTCAAATTCCAAACAACAAAATGAAGAGGTCAGGATCGGATTTCCCCCGCAGGGGCAGAGAGGGGCCCCTGGGCGCCAGCGACCGCCCACATGCTCCAGGCCACCCCAGCCTCCAGTGCGCCCAGTTCCGGGCTGAGCTCCGGAGGCGGCCGGCTTGAGAGGTGCTGCCCTGAGTGAGCGTGGCCGTCTGCCAGATGTGCCAGTGCCGCTCAGCCTGAGCACCGCTGCCCTGTCACATGGCCGCCCCCAACTTCCCATTTGCGCTTTTAATCTCCAGCCTCTCCATCTGCTGGTGGAGGCCCCTCCCTCCCCCTGGAGCCACAGGTCCGCCCCCGCGCGTGTGTGCCTGTGCTCACACCGCAGTCCCGTCTCTCTGCCGCAGAGAAATGAGTCTCCACACAAAATGGGTTGGTTCGCACGCAGGGGGGACTTAGCCAGATCAAAGGCCCGCAAGATAGAAATACTGAGACGGGTGATGAGGACAAAGGTTTCTAGAATGTTCAAGCTGAAAATAGCTCAGGGACTATCAAGTCTGGCATCTGCTTTATTGGAATCCATCTGAATTCACTAGCTAAATACAATCAGGTATCTAGCCCACGCCACATCATTTACAAATAAGGACATCAAGACTCGCAGAGGCCGGTGCAGAGAAGGGCAGGGGCTCAGGAGGCACGGGAAAGAAGGCATGGTGCCCGGAGTGCCCTCTCCGGGTCTGGATGCCCGGGCCCAGGGCCCAGCTCCACCTGTTCTACCTTCACACCCTCCGCGTGTTGCTGAGCCCCTCCGCCGCCTTGTCTGAAGGAGGGGGGGGTGGGTTTGAGGTCAGGATTGGAGGAGATGATTTCTGGAAGGCTCCCAGCATGGGGCTGGGCCCACAGCAAGCCCGCAGCGAACGGTAGCCACCGTTTCAGCCGCTATAGTGAGTCGACTGCTTCCACAGGCGCCCCTTGCCTTGCCAGCCATCCATGCTCTTTTCTAGAGTTCTTAAATATGAGGATTCTGATCAGGGTCAGTGGGCTTGGTACGTGACTCTGCCCAAAGGAGAAGGAGGGAGAAGCGTCACCCAGGGTGCAGACTGGCCTCCGGAAGTGGAGGGCCAGGCCGATGAGGATGGCGGGTGGGGATGGAGGAGGGTGGAGGCAGGCACGGGAGAGCCCCGGGGCTGGAGATGAGCGTTTGCTGGGAACTCTGCACCGTATCCTCAGTTTCCGGGGGAAGGGGCTCGGAAATACGCACGCTGTAACAGTCTCCTTGCTGAGTCCCTGGTCCCCGCTGTCTTCGGAGCCCCGTGCACAACGCAGCCCAGCTAACTCTCTGAAACACCACTTCGGTTGTGATGCGTCTCCCCTGGGCCACCTCCACACTACTGCACGCAGGATCAAGGGCAAACCCCCGCTGGTGAGTGTGTTCGTGTGGGGGGCTATGTGTCAGGGGGTGCATGTAGGTGTGGGGAGGGTAAGAACGTAGCACTTTTTTTACTTTTCTGAAGTTTTGCCGATAAAGCGCTCCTACTATTTTACTTAAACTCTACTATAAGATTGATATGCACTCCTTACACTGCATATAAGTAAGAGCTATGATTCATAGGTTTTAGGTATAATTTGAAATAAGCATACCTATTAATACCCCCCAGTGTATTTTTTCCTGTAAATAATATTGATAGGGGCACCTAGGAGGCTCAGTTGGTTAAGCGTCTGCCTTTGGTTCAGGTCATGATCACAGGGTCCTGGGATCGAGCCCACATTGGGCTCCCTGCTCTGCGGGAAACCTGATTCTCCTTTTTCCTGCTACTCCCCCTGCTTGTGCACGCTTGCTCGCTCTCTCTCTCTCTCTCTCTCTGACAAATAAAATCTTAAAAAAAAAGATAAAATCACGCATGGCCTGTGTGGTATGATCTCGCTGAGCCTTAAAGCCAGCCTAGGTTTAGGGTCAAATTCTGGCCTCACGTCAGCTAGCTGATCCTGGGGTTCGCAGTGGGGCTCAGCATCTCACGGAGCCCGAGGCACACCTGTTGATGGTGGCGCCTCACCACGGGCTCTGTTGCTTTGGGCCAGCTCCCCGGTGCTAGCCTGCACACACTCTACTCATTCCCATCCCCTTGTTTTCGCCCCCTCCTCGCTGAAAACACCTTCCCCTCCCCTCTCTTGAAATCCTACCCATCTTCCAAGCCCCGAAATCATAAAAATGGCAGGTGATTTTACAGAGTACTCAGTGGGTTTCAGACCCTCCCTCACAAGGTGAGTGCTCATATGATTCTCCCTTTACTGAGGGGAACACTTAGGGACGACGCGGCTGGCCCAGGATTGCATGGCGTCCCTCCAGGCACACAGCAGCCCTACTGGGCACACGCGGCCTACGCCACCCGCCTTTCTCTCAGTCTTGTGGGGCTGTACTGCACTTTTAAATACTTCATTCCTGCGGAATTGTTTTCTGTGTCTTCCTGGGTTTTGCCTCTACCGCTAAAATTTAAATTCTAGTTGGAAGGCCTGGAAGATAGCTGTGAGAAGTTTTGTGGACAAACAAAAGAGAATTTAAGTGTATACAGAAGGTGTTTATTAACCTTCCTCTAAAGAGGGTACACTCTGGAGTTTGTGCTTGGCCTTGTCACCACACGACAGTGGCTTCCCTTCAAGCGTGGCTTTCCCTTGTCGGGCTCCCAAGCCCGTGGGTCCCCTGGTCTTCAGAGAAGAACTTGCAGTGACAGTTGTCCTTCATAGCAGCCCTAGGATATGGAACACGACAGTCCTCTTGGCACTTTCTCTGAGCAAATGTAGGCCAAAGGCCTCATTCGAGGTCCCACCCAGACAGTTCTGGGGTTTCCAGCAGCGCCCTCAGCCTGAGGTCTGTCCCCTGCACATGTCCCCTTGCATATGTCCTCCCTCAAAAGAGCTTCCATGCCTCTGCTCTCATGCCAATGACACCCCCATCAGGCAGCCATTATTTCCCCTCTGAGGCCAAGGAAAGAGAAGCTCAGAGATTCCATGTCTTGTCCAGAATTTCCCAGGGAAATCTGACTGAGCCAGGCCCCGAATCCAGCCTTCGCATAGAACCTTGCTGCCCACTACCCAGGCCTGTGTCTCCTCTGGTTAAGTTTCTGGCCCAGGCTGCAGCCCAGGGAGGCGGCCAGTCCTCACTCGCTCCCTGAGCATGAAGTGGAAAGCGAAACCCTAACCCCTTTAAGGTTTTATCTGAAAGCCCCGCTAATCCATCAGCGGTCAGTTAGATAACAGCTTAAGTCTCCCCACTGCAAAGGATTATCTGGAGCCACACATCACCGGAGGCGTGGGATGGTGGCGGGGGCAGGCCAGGGCACCTTCTCTGGGACGGTGCCTACATTTCCAGAGGCTGCTGTTCACCCTCAGACTGGGGGGCCCAGAGCCTGTCCTTCCAATAAGGGGCACCTCAGGCAAGGTCATTTAAATGGCATCTTGATCCTGAAAAGCTCCTCATTCATTCAATAAATATTTTTCAAGCACCTACTATGTGCCAAGCAGTGTGCAAGATAGTATCAAATGCCTTTGAGTGAACTAGATAAATCTTTTCACAATTTCTATTATAATTAGAGCAGAGCAACATCAGGGTGAAAAAAAAAATCAGACCCAGCAGAAAGCTCCTCTTGGTGCTAATGTGGTCTTGGCCCCGGATCCATGCACCCGGAATGCATCAGGAATTAGAGAAACATCCGCTGAGGGCAGAGGTTCTCCAAGCCTCAGCCCTTGGATTATAGGGATTATCACTCTAAAGTCGAGGTATGGGGGTGGGGGGTGCCTGGTGTCCTTCAAGCACAGGGAAGCATTTAGAAGAGTACTTCAAGCGGAGAGAGTCAATTATCTTATGGTCTCACTTACGTGTGGAGTATAAAGAAAATCATGGAGGGCATTGTGGGAAGGAAGGGAAGGGTGAATGGGGGGAAATCAGAGGGGGCGATGAACCAGGAGAGACTGTGGACTCTGAGCAGTAAACTGAGGGTTTTGGAGGGAAGGGGGTGGGGGGTTGGGCGAGCCTGGTGGTGGGTATTGAGAAGGGCACGTACTGCATGGAGCACTGGGTGTGGTGCATGAACAATCAATCTTGTAACACTGAAAAAATAATATAAACATATTTGGGGGGAAAAAAAAGAAGTCTTCAGACTTCCACTGGTCTGGGATCAGTGCTAGAACAGTTTATAAAGGGAGGGATCGTTTCTGATGAAGCAGCCCCTCTCCGACGTGGTCTGTGTTTCTAGGTCTCTTTCTACCTGACTCAGCCCTGACTTTTACCCCCCAGGGCAGTTTGATATGCGCTACTCACCCAATCAGCAGAAGGGGATGACCCCTTCCCCCCAGCCCGATCCTGCTCCCTGAGCACCAATGAATAATGTCTGACAACTGCAGCTAGACCTGTTCTCGTCTTTTCCCTGGATGTCTGCTGGGGAAGTTTGCTCCTCCCTTAAAGTGCTCTCAGTCTCGGGTCCTGCTTGGGCCACACAGCCAAGGCTCTGGATCATTAAAAAAGCAATAAAGGAGTATGTGCCCTTTTTTTTCTCCCCCAGTTTCTCAGAACTAGTAGAATCATATGAAATTCAGGTCAGGAATTGAAGTAGAAATAGTATTTTTGGAATAAGGACTTTCTAAATAGCTGGGCTATGTGCTGCTATCACCGCAGTCATTGAGAAAAGAAAATCACTGTCTGCAGGGCCGGCTGGGAAATGTCCCTCATTCAGCAGTAAGAGGCTCGGAAAGGTGACCCCCATTGGCTTCTTTCTGAAGGCACTCTGAAACCAGCATGGACCAAGAGCTGGCTTTCCAGCCCTACCCTAGCCAGGTTTACGACTTTGGAGTCATCAGCTGACCTCGCTGGGTCCCAGCCTCTGACTTGCCATCACTTTGAAGACTGGACAATTGGTATTTGCTTGCCCGGTACCCATTCCGTCTGTTGTGGTAACGACTTCTCGATTTTTCCTGGGGAACCACACCTCTGCCACGCTGAAGCACAGGATTCGGGTGGAGCTTGATTCTAACCCTAGTTCCAGAGAACACAGAATCCAGGACCTGCCAATCACAGCACTGTCCATCCCCTTCATCGTACTAATTGGTTCAGAGATGGTCATGTGACCCGAGGAGCGCGAACCAGGGCTCAGCCCACACTTGTGCCGGAAGCTCTTCCTTCACTGATGCTGCGCAGGGGAACAGGAGATGACGTCGAGCTGTGCCGGTGACTTTACCGTCCTTGGCTTCTCAGAGAATGGAGTCAACAGAAGAAAGCAGAACCACGAGTTGAGAGCCCTGACGTCATTATTTGAGCCCCCAGATCCTGCTGTATCCAAGGCTATCACTGGCTTCCCAGATATGGGAGACAGTAAATCCCCCTTTCTGCTTCAGCCGATTTGAGTCGTCACTGTTACCGAAGGAGCCCTTGTTTGTCCCCTGATCCCTTTCATCCTGCCCAAGTTCTACTTACCCCGAAAGCATCAGTTTAAATGTTGGGTGGTCCTGCCCTATTTCTCCTAGCTCCTTTCTTACCGCAATTTAACACAGGCACGTATTATCCTAACATGCTCTATCATTTGCTTAAGGACATACTGTTTACTGCTTGCACTCCACCTCTCTTTCCACCAAAGTGTGAACTCCATGGTTTTTGTTAGTTGCCAGCCCTGATGTGACTAAGAACCTAGAAAAGTGGCAACACGGGACAAGTGCTCAATAAATACTTGTTTGAAGGCTAACATTTAGCAGGGGAAGGCATTAGGGGCCTTGCACAAAGGCCAGCTTGGTGTGTGAAGTCTGGTTTTAAACTCTCCATGCCGCCCCCCCCCCCCCCGCCGCCTCCCACTGGTGTTGATGTTTTGGGCTAAAATACTATAGTGAACAGCAGCTTCCACTGCCAACTGCCCACCACATGCCAGGCGCTGGGATAAGTGCTGGGCACACACAGAAGACAGACACACAGTTTCTCCTCTCAAGGAGGGTCTGTTCAAGAGAAAGGGGGTGGACACACACAAAATCACATACCACTGGGGCTAGTGTGATGTTTGCAAAACAGAGCTATGACTCTGTTTTGTCCAGCAAAGGCCCCAGGGGTCAGAGACTCCTCCCTGGAAGGGGTGCTATCTGAGCTGCCGCTTCCTAAGCCGGAAGGAGGACGTGGCGGAGATGGGAAAGGCTGAGCAGGGAGAGGAGACGGGGAGGAAAGAAGGACACTCAGACTACACCGAAGGCTGGGGCAGGAAAATGTGCTCTGATTCCCTCCTTCCCTTGTCCAGCTGTCCTGCAGACAGCTCCATCAGGCCCTTATCTAGTCTCTGCTTCCCAACCACGTCCTCCCTCACAAGGCCAGGTAGTTGGGAGTCTTTTACCCGTGTGTTTTAAGGCATAAAAGATCCAACCTCTGTTGGCCACCTGCTCCCACATCATTGTCATCCAGGGTCACCATTGGCAAATATCCATAGGCCGTTGTCTAAACCAGTCTGTTTCTACGAAAAACCAGCCCTGGCACTCCACACCACCACCACCGCTGGATGCCTGGAAAGGGGACATCCTCCATTCCAAATTGCTCCTGAGTGCTCCCAGAAGCACCCATCACTCTTTCTCTCCTGGAACATCTCTGGGTAACTCTTCCAGGAGAGAGAGGCTAGCTCAGGGCTGGATGAAAGCCAAAAGACTCGCCTTTCCTGGCCTGAGATCCCATCTGTGACACCCTATGTGCCAAGTTTCCATACTCAGATGCAAATTTGCCAGCACGTGTGTAGTCTGCTCTTACTGGTGGAAAAGTCTTTCAACAGTCCTAGGGACACATTGCCTTACTTCTTGCCAAAAAAAGCAGAGAAAAAGATTCATTTCCACCGTGACTAAATAACTCATAAGTTTCTCCAGAAGCGGAAATTGTTAGAGTTAATGCAGACCTTTCTACTAGCACAGCTTCCAAAGCTATCTTTCAGCCTCAGGCAAAGTCCTGCCGGTGTGATGTTAGTCAAAGCTGTCTTCAGTGCCAGCCCACCCACACTCATGCTCGCCTGAGGGGTTGATGGAGGGTGGGAGTGTCACAGGATACCCACTACTCACTTCCCCTGCAGGGGTTCCTGGCCTCGGGGTCCATGACCCCAACACTGCACCCCGATGAGCCTCAAGTCTGAGGGCCCATGTTTGATTTTATCAAAGCTCGTAAGGCCCTCTTATCAGTGTTAAGAGACTTGGCCTTGGCCAGGGGCAAGCCAGATTCAAGTCCTGGGCATCTGATTACCAACCGCATGGCCACAGCCAAGTTACTTAGCTCCTCTAAGCCTGTAAAAATAGGAACAATAATAGTACTTAGCTCAGGGGATTGATTAAATGAGATAATGCCGGCTGATCTCTGTGGATAGAGTGAGCACAAAGTGAAGACTCAGTAAATGACAAGTCTGAGCCTCATCCCTGGTCCCTGGTAACAAGCCACCCCAGTAACTGGGCTAAGGAGTCCACCTCCCCCATGGCCAACCCCGAATCGGGTGCCGGTCCCTCTGAGGGTGGGACAGAGAGCAATGCCAGGAAGGGGGGCTCTCCGCAGACAGGCACCCAACCTCTCACCCCAATGTTCCCGCCGACCCCTTCTTGGGGACCTTCGACACACCAAGACTGGTTGACAGAGACAAAGCAAAAACCCCAACAATAAAGGCAACATTAAGCCAGTCAAGCCAAAAGATCCAGACCCGAAAATCCCTGTTGGAACTTTTTGACTCCATTCCTCAGTGGAGGGGGAGGGCTGGCTTCCAGGTCCCCACACCCAGCAGCAGAGACCCCTAGCACAGTCCTCTATCTTTCAGAAACCCTTGGTACATGTGAGCAAGAATAAATGAACTTCCCAACTTACGGCTGGGTGGAAACGGGGCGGGGGGAGGCTTCTCCATTCAGGACACCTTCCTCTCCAGGCACCTCCCCCAGCCCGAAGGGTGACAGCCGGGGTACCGCGGAAGGCTCAGACTGAGGAAGGGAGCCAGGGTGGGGAGGGACGGACCCTCCTCCCAGGTCCAGACCGCAGGGCTCGGGTTTGGGCGTCCCCGCCCCACAGGGCAGGCTCGGCCCTTCCTCGCGGCGGGTGGGAGAGTGGGCGGGCGCTTGCCCGTGCCCACCTCCAGGCCCGAGCTGAGGGGCGGGAAGGCCGAAGCCGCGCCGGCAGCCCAGCCTCGGGCCTCGGCTGCAGCCCGGTGCCCGGTGCCCGGTGCCAGGAGCGGACGGAGCGCGCGGGCCCGGAGGGGCCGGGCCGCTGCCGACCCCATGGCCCCAGGCCTGGAGCAGCGGCTGGACTGCCTCGCCGTCTCCAGACCCGCGACGACTCGGAGGGCGCCTGGCCCGCGGCGGCCTAGGCCCGGTGTTCCAGGTGCGGCACGGGCGCTGGGGGACCGAGTCCGCCGTGGAGCGCCCCCGTGCTACAGCCGGAGGCCGCAGGTACCGGCCCGCGCTGCCCTGGGAGCTCCCCTGGGAGGGGTGCGGGGCTTGCCGCAGGCACAGCCGGCACTTTGTCTCCCCGCCTGAAACGCACTGGGCCCGCCATACCCTCTGCGGGATGCACGAGGGCCACGCGGAGGGAGCACGGCCCTCCAAAAGCCCTTTGGGCCCACCTGACCTCCCAGACCAGTGGCCTCCTTCCTCCGGGGTGCCAGGGGGGCCATGACTGCCCTCGACGGCCCTCTGCCTCGCCTGGACCTGCCCCGGCTCTCAGGGCGGGCCGACCGGGCCCGCGGGGAGTCTGTGGCACTTGGCCCAGCGGCGCGCACTGACCTGTGGAGAAGCACACGCTCGCTCGCGCGCCGGTGGCCGGGGGGTGGCCCCTGCCCTGCGGGTGCAGGCGGGGGGAGGCGTGGGGACTGGAGACTGCCCAGCCTGCTGGCCCAAGAGCCTGTCCAGGCCGCGGGCGGGCGTTCCGCGGGCCCGGAGGGCAAGTCAGGCTGGGGTTGTGTGGCTCCGTCCTAGCTTCTGTTTCCGGCTCCTCCCCCACCGGCCAGGTGCAGCTCGTCCGCCCGCCCCGCCCCACGTGCCTCCTTCCTCTCGTGGCTGCCTGTTTCTCGCGCGTGCGCTCGGCTCTGCCTTCCGGCTGAGATGGGCTCCAGTGTCCTTCCCATCGGATTTGTTTGGAGTGGCCGTGTGCTTACCCCCTGTGCAGCCATGAAGGAGACACCTAGGACGTGAAGGCCGAGTGTGAGAATTGTGTCGTCCTCCCAAGACTCCCGGGCCATTAATTTAAGGGCCTGGCCAGGGGCGGCTCCTATTGGCATCTTCTGTGGATGTCGTGTTCTTTTCGGTCACCATGCAAGCCCCCAAGACAAGGCCTCGGGTCCCACACGCTGGAGACCGCCCCTTCTCTAATTTCTGGGCCCTCCACCTGCTTCGCCAATGCGGGTCACACGAGACAGCCCACAGCTCGACCCTCTTCCTCCTTCAACACCCACATGCTGGCTTTGGGGTACAGTCAGGTTTTTCTAGGGTTTGTCCACATCATTCAGACTTTGAAGTGAGGGATGGAAGGAAACAGATGGCATTGATGAGACTGTATTGTTAGGCATTGACGACTTTCCCATCTCGAGTTCCGGGAACCCTCTGGGGGATAAGGGCCAAGGGATTTAATGATGGTAAATGTGTGCTGAGAGGGGAGTAACTACACTGGGAGCTTTATGCGTGTTCACTGGATACTCTACACCTCTTCATTCGTTCCTTCACTTGCCGAATGCTGTGTGGCGGCCCCCATGCTGGCCCCCGAGATATAATGAGTACAAACAGACATAGCCCTGCTCTCCTGGGGGGCTAACTCCCTAGGGAGATGTAAATGCTGCTGTAAGAAGAGCAACAAAGGAGACTGATGTTTCTGCGAGAGCTTATTAATAGAGTTTGACGGGAAGAGAGAAGGATGAGTGTGAGTTGTGTTGTGGAAGGGGAGAAAACTTTCCAGGAAGAGGCAGCAGAAAGTGCAAAGGGCCTGTGGCAGGGGGGCATAGTAAGTGAAGCGGTGAGAAGAGGCTGTTGGGGCTGGAGTTGAGAGAGGGGGAGCAGGGGAAAGCCACTCAAGAGTTTGCAGCCAGGTTAGGGGTGTGTGACAAAAAGAAGTTGATCAAATTTGCAGGATGGAAGATGGACTGGAAGGGTAGAGTGGCTGCTGGTCCAGTTAAGGGCTGTCATTATTCAGGCGAGAGATGATCGCCATCCAGCTTCTATGTAGTGATAGAGGGAAAGGAATGGATTATGCTGTGTTTTGGAGGTAAACATCCACTTGACTTGGTGCTAGTGGTCTGTGGGGGTATGATGGGGAAGAGGAGTGCCAAGGTTAACATGATGGCTGGCTGGCCCAGAGGAACAAAGGCTTGCTGGAATGTTCCACCAGAGCTGAGTCCGGGTCCGTTCGCAGCTCCGTCCCCGGGCCCCGGCACGTAGTCGGTGTCTGTTGAGTGATGCTGACAATTAATAAAGGGAACGTGAAAGGATGCACAGGTTAGGAGAAGAAATTCATGAGCTTAGTTTTGTACAGGTTGAGTGTAAGGTGCCTAGAAACAGCCAAAGAAATTGTCAAATAGATTTCAGAGGACGATCTGAGCTAACAATCTGAAAATTTGTGAGTCATTTGTTCTAAGTCCTAATTGCAGCTAGGGCATGGATGGCACATTCACTGTAAGCACTAAGTAAGTGAAACAAAGTCCCGACCTCATGCAGTTTTACAGTCGAAGGAAGGAATGTAGAGGAAGACAGAAAGTAAGTAAATAATACAGAAATAAATCATTTTTATCTATAGCACTTACAACCACCTGATATGTTCTTGATTAAAATACCTAAAGAGAGTTCAATAATCTGACCTTCTAAGAAAACAATTGATCTAGAAATATTAACTGTGTGTCTAGGACCACGACAGCTACTGAGGTTGTAAGACATGGTAATGAGTGAGAAGGCAAGGGCTGGCTGGGGACCGGCGGATGAACCGAGACCTGAAAACTGTCATAGGCTGTAGCTCCATGGGGGGCTTTGCACACCTTAGCAGCAGCTGCTCAGAGAAGCATCGAGACCAGACACCGGTTGACGGGGGCTGGTGGGGAGGGATGAGAAGCAGACACAGGACATGGGGCAAGAAGTCTGGGTGCCCAGTGCAAGCTACTGGTGTTCCCATCTTACAGTGAAGAAACCGAGGCCCAGAGAGTTTACTGGCCCAGGGTCATGCAGAGCATACATAATCAAACTGGGATTTGAAATCGGGGAAGATCCCTGGCTTTTTCTCTCCGTGCCAGGTGTCTCAGTTCCTGGGAACTTAAAAGGACAAGAGGAGTCAGATAAAAAGTACTGCAGAGGAGGAGGGGAGGTCTCTGGAACAGTGGGGAGGTAGAGGCGAGAGAGCAGGGGGAGCCTGGAACCACCCTGTCCTGATTCGGGGGACAGCAGGTGCTTTCTCTGGAGGTCAGCAGTCTCTGGCTGGTTTCTGGGGTGCCTCGCGCGCGCATTCCCGGCCTCCGGCTGCAGGGCCCACGCAGCTTTGCAAATGCTGTGCTTTTAAAAATGTCATTTCTCCCTAATCCCCATCCCCGCAATCCCCAAACAATCTCAACAATTTGCATATCTACTGTTCTGTGGGCACAAACAGGGAAGGAACCGAGGGAGAGTCAGCAAATGCTTATTCTGTAAGGCCTTCCCTTAAGTCTTGACTTCTGTTCCTTTCAACAAAGATGTATTGTGCTGTGTGTGCGACGCGCTGGGGCGGGAAGCGGGGGCAATAATTGCAGTCCGCCCATAAAACGGAGTCCCGTGCAGTCACTGCAGACCTTGCTTCAGGAGAACAGCCGTGTGAGCCAGCCCCGTGCCACTCACACTGCAGTTGGCAGAGCAGCCCACACCGGGCGACGGCAAGGCAGAGGGGGAGGGGAGGAAGGAGCGAAAAGGAGAGAGCAAAGGAGAGGGATCCCTTGCACGTGTATATATAAAGGAATACCCTGAAATGTGAACAGAGGCCAACTCGGGAAGGTTGGATTGCTGATGATTTAATTGTCTTCTTTTTTTTTTTTAAGATTTTTTTTATTTATTTGACAGAGAGAGAGAGAGCTCACAAGTAGGCAGAGAGGCAGGCAGAGAGAGAGGGGGAAGCAGGCTCCCTGCTGAGCAGAGAGCCCGATGTGGGACTCGATCCTAGGACCCTGAGATCATGACCTGAGCCGAAGGCAGAGGCTTTACCCCACTGAGCCACTCAGGCGCCCCTAATTTTCATCTTTATAGCTCCCCATACTCCCTTGATTTTCTACAAGGATCTCTATTACTTTCGTAATCCAAATGGCAATAGGTGAGCCTTTAAAACAGAAGCGTGAGGCGTGATGTTGGTCCCCCCGGGGTGTGTGATCTCCTGGGGGAGACAACCATGCCGACAAGTGGCAGAATACACAGGAGGCTTTTCGTGGCCGCCTCTGTAGAATGGACTTGGTCCTGAGCCGCCAGACTCCTTCCCTTGCTGCCAGCCCCCTGGGCCCCAGTCTGGGCCTCTGGCCGGGCCTCCTTCCTCCTGCACTGCCTTGCCAGCCCCCGAGGCTTTCCAGGGTCTCCAGAGCCTGGCACTAAGCCTGGTTTGTTGCTCTGCCACTTGCTCTTGGAATTAACTGGCCACATCCTTCCACCCTCAGCGCCCTGCCGTGCCACAGCTACGGTGTGGAGTGCCTCACTGAAGAAGCAGCCAAAATGGAGAACATCAAATTTCCGCACACCGTGTCCATCTACAGGGTGTGCGGGCAGCCCCTGCGTATGGTGATGGAGTTCATGGCCACCGGCTCCCCGGAGAAGATGCTGCCCACTCACAGCCTCTCCTGGCAGCTCAAGTTCCGCATTACCCAGGAGCCCAGCCTGGCCGTGAACTTTCTCCACAGCATCAAGCCACCCCTGCTCCACCTGGACCTCAAGCCAGGCAACATCCTCCTGGATAGCAACATGCATGTCAAGGTAAAGGCCCATTGACCACCCTGCCCCCTTTCCACGCCAGACTCTCCGGCAGGTGAGCCTGCCTGCCTGGCCTGCTGAGAGTTTCAAGTAGCTCCCTTCATGGACAAATACTGAAGGCCAGGAGACAGATGGGCAGTGGAGTTCGATGCATGAATCTGGGTATCAGGATGCCTGCAGTGACTCTCTTTGGACCTCAGGCTTCTGTTTCTAGAATAGGGTAGAATATTCCCTATCCCTCCCCCTGTTTGCTTTGCATGGGGATGTGTAAATGAGATGATTCCTAAGAAGGGTTATGATGGCCTTCAGTTCCTAAAAGGGGCCACCGTCTTTTGCCCCAGGACCTTTGCACATTCTAGCCCGAATGCCGGGAACAGTGTTCCCTTACTGCCTTCTTTGTCTAGCAAGTCGTGCTCATCTTTCAATACTCTGCTTAACCATTACCCTCTTGGGGAGGTTTCCCTGGTCTACCCCGACAGCCCCCCATTGTATACCCTCACGGTACCTCTATCTGTTCGGATTGCTAACCCCCATCATAAGTCTACAGTCGCTTGTGAAACTATTTCATTAGTGACCGTACCCCCTATTTGAGTAAGCACTTGGGAGAGGAATGGGTCTTGGGGTCTCATCTTTCTTAATCTACTGCCTGATCCGTAGCAGCCAGCCCAGCTGGCCCATGAGTGAGTCCGTGGGTAGAAGCAAAGTGGGGGATAGATACACACGGTGTACACACCTGGGCGCCCTTGGAAGTGGACGAACAGGAGCTCATCAAATACAGCGACCTTGTCCACAGCCCCTCTGGCTAATGGCAACACCTCTTCAGTACTTACTGTGTGCTAGGCACTGTTCTAGATGCTTTTTGCATATTTCCCCATTTCATGCTTATACTAGCACTATGAGTTAAGCGTTCCTATTATTCCCAGTTTATAGATGTGGAAGCTGAGGGTCTGAGAAGAGCAGTAACATGTCTGAGATCATGCCAAGGTCGCCTGCGGCAGAGCTGGGAGAGGCCCGAGCCCTGAACCACTACACTGTCCTGAAGGGGGGCTGTGGGACGGGGAGGGATCAAGGCAGGTTTCTGGAGGGAAGACTATTGCTCCCCTACCCCTGCTCACGGCTTCCACCCAGATTTGGACTTTGGCCTGTCCAAGTGGGTGGAACAGTTGACCCGATGCAATATGTCGAGAGGTCAGCTCTGCGGGGCACCCTCAGCTCCGTCCCCCCTGAGATGTTCTTGAAAAGTAACAAGGCCCCAGGACCCGAGTACGATGTGTACAGGTGAGAGGCGGCTGGGCTCCATGCCGCATCCCCGGGGTGGGGGGCTGGTTATCACCACCTGGCCTGACCCCCCGCCCAGTCCCAAGGGCATGACGGGACAGGGAGGATGCAGGGGCACTCAGGCTGGAGAGGCTTTGCCCGGGAGGGTGTGGTCCATGGGGCCTCCTGGGTGGGGTGACCATGGGTATCTGAGAAAGATACTCTGTCCTGTCTGCAGCTTCGGGGTCGTCGTCTGGGAGCTCCTCACTCAGAAGAGACCGTGTTCTGGCAGCAGACGGTGGGGCAGTGTCGGGTGGGGTCCTAGAAGGGGCTGAGAGAGACTGAGGGCTCGTAGGGGCGGGACAAGTGGCAACTTGGGGTTGGGGAGCGGCATATGCTTTAGGGATTGCCATCCCCCCTCCCTCCCTCCCCTGCTGGAATCTCAGCCTGTGACCTAGCTGTTTATTCACCGTGCATTTATGTTGCCCCTGCTGTGTGCACCCCTGTGGGGATCCTCAGAGCCGCCCACCACCCTGCCCAGCCCGTGGCTCTGGCCCTGCCTCTCGGCACGCACACGTAACCCACACCGGCAGGGCAGCGTGGCGCAGGTGAGGCTGCTGCCGGCGCACGAGGTCCACGTGCGCAGCCAGAGCGCCCGCGGCTACCACCCCTCCTCACCCCGCGCAGGGCCGGCAGCCCGACCTCTGCGGCCTGCTCCTGCAGCACGGCGGGCACCAAGCTGGCCGAGGAGGACGGCTGGGCCCCGCTGCCCTCTGCAGCCCAGAACAGCGGTGACCACCCTGCCCGCCCGCTCCTGGGCCACGGGGCCTGTGTGGGTGCCCAGGAGCACGAGGGGCGGACCCCACCCCACGTGGCCGCACAGAACAGCTCTGAGAGTGTGGCACGGCTTCTGGCCTCCCGTCAAGCTGACCTCAACCTGCGTGAGGCCGAGGGCAAGACCCCACTGCACGTGGCCACCTACTTTGGCCGCATCAGCCTGGTCAAGCTGCCGACGGGCCAGGGGGCGGAGCTGGAAGCTCAGCCCTCCAGGACACCCCTGCCCCTGGCGGTGGAGCGAGGCAAAGTGAGGGCCATCCAGCACCTGCAGAAGAGTGGGGCGGCTCCCGATGCCCTTGACCGGAGCACACGGCGGCCACAGGGGTCTGCACCTGGTCTGCACGGAGCTGCTCAGGTAAGGGGCCGGCCTCAAGCAGCCGAGCCGGCAGGGCTGGACCCCCCTCTACCTGGCTGTCCAGAGGGGCGCCTTCCTGAGCGTCCTCAGCCTCCTGGAGCACCACGCAGACGTCCACGCCCACAGCAAGGTGGGCTGACACCCGCCCACCTGGCCGCCCTCAAGGGCAACGTGGCCATCCTCAAAGTGCTGCTCAGAGCTGCTGCCCGGCTGGACATCCGGGATGGGGCGGGCTGTGCACCCCTGCAGCTGCGCACCCCTGCAGCTCTGAGCCAGGAGCAGAGCACGGTCGCCTTCCTGGAGGGCAAGGAGCCCTCCCCGCTGGCCCTTCTGGGTGATGGTGCGCCAGGAGCCCAGACAGGAATGTAGACAACGGGAGGAAGAGGGGCTGGGGGAAGTGACGCTGGGCTCCTGGCGGGGCCCCTTCCCTGTCCTTGCCACCTGCCCCTGGGACCTTGAGAGGAAACTGAAATGCGGTCTCCCCCTGGAGAGAAGGGGGATGGGGCGCTGAGGTGGGCGCTGGGTGGGAGCGGGGGCTGCCTCTTCCTCCTCCTGCACCGGGACCCAAGCCCCCAAAGTGAATTCCTTCTTCCTCCCAAGACTCCTGCCCCCTTCTGCCCTTGGCCCTGAGCTCATGGGGGCCCTCGAACCATGGGAGCCACAGAGAAGAGGGCGGTGCTCCCTCCCAGCTGGTCCCTGAGTGATGTGTTCCCCATCTCCAGCTGGGCCCGGACAGCCAGGTACGTGCCTTTCAAAAGGGGCAGGAGCTAAAATTTGGGAGGAAATTTCTGCCTACTGTCGAAAGCCCCAGCCAGCCCCCTGTTGCCACACAGGCCACACCTTCCTGGTGGCCCTGGGCCCGGTCTCGGGGCGGGGACAGGGGGGGTGGTTGGGGGGGGGAAGGAAGGGCGTGCTCCTGCTGCCCACGAGCCGCCCTCCGTGGGGCGCTCCATCCCTGGTCCCCTGCTGCCCCTTCACTGTGTCTGGTTACACGGCCAAGTTTCCGGCCCTGAAGTCAGTAACACGGTGGATCTGAGCCTCCGCTTTGGAGATGGGCCGATCTCGATCTCTGGGGCCCACAGCATGACCGTGGGACGTGGTGGGTGTGCGAGTTCACGCAGCAGGAGGGGGCAGAGGCAGCTGTGGAGAGTGGGGCGGCTGGTGACGGTGAGGGATGACTTCTCGGGGCTCGGTGTGGAGCTCGCGGGGCAGGGACTTCCCTCCCGGCAGCTGCAGCTCCGGGCGCTCTCCCCTGGGCCTCCCAGCTGGGCCTCCCCTGGGCCACTCTCTGGCCTCCCAGCTGCCGACCTGGCCGGTCCCCCAGGCTGTGGGGCGGGCTGCGGCGGGGCTGGGCTGCCTACACTAACCACTTCGGCTTCCGCCCTGGCTCTGCTGGCAATGGCCGACCTCAGGTGGGGGGGCAGGGCAGGGCGGGGGTTCGAGTGGGGGCGGAATGTCCTAAAGTCCTATCCGTCCCCTCCGGCTCTCCGCCCTGCTGGAGCAGCCCCTCCCACTCTTTAGTTGTCAGAGAAAAGGAATCCTCTGCCCCAGCTACCGCCAGTTCCCCCCCAAGCCACGCGGCGGTGCCCACCTCTGCATGTGGCCCCACGGGGCTGGGTCGAGGCCTGCTGTCCCCCTGGGGTGAGAGGCAGAGTGGAGAATTGCCCTGGTGGAGCCAGGGGAGCCGCCAGGGCTGAGGACAACCACCAGGGGGTGTCTCGTCGCTTCTCCCTGCTCCCTGCCTTAGCACCACCATGATGGCAGTCATGGGGGGGCGGCTTTTCCTCTCCTGCCTGGATGAGCGGGGACTCGTGAGGAGCCCCGCAGGCGCCACTCAGCAGACAGTTGCTCCTCCTGCTCCCTGCTAGCCGCGGTCCGTTCTCGTCCTTCCTGAGACTGGGCCTCAGGCAAGACTTGCAGCTGAAAATTCCCCTGGGAGTTCTGTTTTTCCCCAGAACAGGCTCGAGCAGGAAGGGGGAAGGGGAGAGGGCGCCATGCCGCTCGTGGTCCTTGTACACTGGCTCCCCGTCTAGGATTCTTCCACAAGAGCCAGAGGGGGTTGTGGGGCTATGAATTCAAAGCTGAGTGAGCTCAGATCCAGCCATGGGAAGGGCCGGGAGTGAGGCACCGGGGACTATCCTCTTGGAGAGGACTTGAGGAAGGACCTTGCCGAAAGGAGCTGGAAAGGATAAATGATTCTTTTGCACGTGTTGTCCTGTAGGGGCAAGGATCCCATAGAATGGGGTCAGGACTATCCCTGGGAAGCATTTCAGCTCACCAACCTCATGGTCCCGGGGTCCAGGCTGAGATCCCCAGACTGCCGCTTTGTCTACCACCTTCTTCCAAGAGGGAACAGAGGTAACGCTTCAGGCCAGCTCTGGCCAACAGCCCTTGCGTTGCCTACCAGCACCTTCTCCCTTTTCATGCCAGCCCGAGCCAGACACAGACACACGGCGTCTACCCTGAGTCCCACTGCAACACGGCCGCCTTCTAGAGATTTCTGATCTCTAGAAGGGATGTTCAACATCGGATTTCACAGAGGCCCTTGAAATTCCCAAGGAGAGGGGTCTCCAGTTGGATTTCAGACCCTGTTTAGGGGAATTTGGGGAGATGGAGGATAGGAGCTCCCTATTCCTACTGGGCATCTCTACTTGGAGGCCTTACAGGCCCCTTAAACTCCAAGGTCCCAAACTGAACATTCGCTCCCCCTCCACGAGTCTGTTCATCACCCTCTCTCCCTCACTGTAGTCGAAGGCGCCCACACGGCTTACCCCAGAGTCATTCCAGACCAGCGCTGTCCAACAAGGCGTCCTGGGCACATGGAAGTCGGCTTTATCCGTGGCTGTTCAGGAGGCTAGCCGCTGGCCCCGCGTGTTACTGAGCCCCTGACATGTGGCCAGCGCTGCCGAGGGACCAAATGTTTGATTTCAAGAAGCTTAAGTAGCCATGTGCGCTGGTAGACCACACGAGTCTAGGCTCCCTGAGCTGTCCCTCGTCCTGTCAGGTCCCAGGCACAGTGGGTCCAACAGGAGGGGCTTTCTGGAAGATGCATGCATGGAAGGACAAGAACCCAGCGGCAGGGGGCAGGGCCTGGACTAGATGGAGGGGGCCGGGGACACCAGAGGCCGGGGAATGGGGACGAACAAACAGGCTGGGGGTACAGGCAGCTGGAGAGCCAATGGGGGGGAGACCCTGGTGCCCGTCCTGCTTCCGGAGCTTGGACCTTGGACTCACTGGAAGGGGCAGTGGGGAGTTGCTTTCTGAGCACTTTCTGAGCAGAGTAAAATCAGAATGAACTGTGTGCGCCCCAAAGACCCTTCAGCTGGGTGCAAGGTGAGGAAAGGGAAGCTCTGGTGAGGGACGACCCTACTCTCACGTGGCCAGGCAGCGTCTGTGGTTGGGCCTGTTCGGGAAACCCCAGGTGTACCTGTCGTAACTTTGCCCGCAAATTGCCCTGCCCCTCCCCCCGCCCCCTCCCCTGGCACCAGGGAGGCTACCTCCCTCCCTCCGGCCTCTACACATGCTCAGGTCTCAGGAAGGAGCCAGGGGCGGAGGTAGGTGGGAGAAAGCCACAAGCATGGACTTGGAGCTGCCATCGTTCCAGCCGGGAGGAAAAGGCCTCCCCGGATGCCTTCCCCCTGGGGCTTCTCCCCAGCAGGGCTCACCCTGCCTTCTTTGCCTGGTCGCAGAGCTGGGATGAGGCCGAGGGGACCAGGTACCCTCTCCTCCCTGTGCCTTGGGGGCCCCCAAAGCCAGGGTGGAAGCTGTCCCTTCCAGAGACGCTGTGCTCTCTTGGCCCGCCCCCCGACTCTCAGAAGCAGAGTCGGGCGTCTGGTTGGCAGGAGGGTATGCCCAGACTCTGACTCGGCTACTAAAGCCCCTCTGAAAGCCCCTCCCCCCACTCGTTTGCTCTGCAGCCCAAATGGCTCTCAGGCTATTCACAGGTACTTGAGGGGCCCAAAGACTGGTTCCAGATGCTTTCTCTTTCTCCCCACCTTAGTAGAAATCTGCTGACCACACTAGCCTCCTCCAGCCATGCTCAGTGCTGGTCAGGAGACAGAGGGGACCGTGCAAGAGGTACATTTGGAACCCTGGGTTCAGAGGCCAGCCTGCCATCCAGGCCGTCAGCCTCCCCGTGAGAGACGCTTCCTCGGTAACAGGGGACCCTGTGGACAATGCCGGGGTGACGTGGAGGACAGGATCACGGGGAAGCGTCCTGGAGCCCGAGGGCGGTGAGGCAGGGGGACACCAGGCTGGGTCACGCAGTCCCTGGGACAGGAATGGGGTGGGAAGGGATCCCAGATAGGCAGACACACTGTCCCCCAAGGCAGGCCAGTCCTCTCGTCACTGCTTGCAGATGACTGACCGTCCCTGCTCTCAGACCCCGGGGCAAGTAGGACCGGCAGTCACTTCTTTCAGGGGCCTCCAGTCCTGCCACTCAGGCCATCCTCTGTGCCTCAGCCTCTTGCCCTCACCAATTCCAGGCCCAAGCGTGCCACATCATTGTCGTCACCGACGTGACCGGTGCCCCCGCACCCAGCCAGGGCTCTGCCGTGGGGAATGTGCAGCTTGTGCGGCTCTCATGTGACTGTTGGGTTAATGCCTGTCACCCACCAGGCCGGGAACTCTGCAAATACAGCGTTCTCGTCTGCCCTGTTTCTGTTTCGCTCCTAGCACCTTGCTCAAGGCCTGGAGCACAAGGTTTGCTCAAGGAATTGCCACTGAGGCCCCCAGTGGTGGGTGGTGCAGTGTCTCTGGCATCACCGGGCTGCTCGGTGCCCAGTCCAGCTGGCCGCCCGCCGGGACTCCTACAGAAGGCACTAGGGGAAGGGCAATGGCCTGAAGCTCTGAAGCCTTGCAGTCACACAGGGACCTGTGAGAGGACGTACACAAAGTGCCCCGCCATGCCTGACCCGGTGCTGGGGGGCAGTGGGGAGGGACACGGCTTTAGACCCACCGGCTGTGAAGGCAGATCATTTACCAATTAAAGGTCATTCTTGGGAGAAAGATGGGCTCCGAGGCAAAAGCACGGGGAAGGGGGGAAGGCGGGGAGGGAAACCAGGGCCCCATCAGGGGGCCTTGTGGGAGAGAGCAGAGCCTGGGCCGCCCCCTCCCGCCGCAGAGTTCCCGGGGGCCCCCACCCATCTCTCTGCCCCTGAAGAGTTGAGGGGGGAGGGGGTGGAGCCGGCCCTCCCCCTGCCCCCACTAGCTGTCACTCTGCTGTCTGGCAGAAAGCCTTGAAGCTTCGTGACAGCTGTGGGCAACCTTCCCCTGCCCCGCCTCCCGCCCCTGCCTGCCCTCTTCCCCTCTCCTCCCCTCAACGCCTTCCCAAAGTCAGCGCCCTTCCCAAACTGCTCCAGGCCTGCCCCCCTCCCTCTGCCTGCCTGCCATCAGCCCTCCCTCTCTTCCTTCTTGCCCCCATCCTTCCTCCCTCCCTCCCTCCCACCTTCCCTCCCTGCTTCTTTCCTTTCCTTCTCTTCCCTCCCTCCTTCCTTCTTTCCCCTTCTTTCACTTCCTCCTTTATTCCTTCATCCTTCCTACCCTTCCTTCCTTCCTCTCTCCTTGCTTCACTCTCTTCTTTCTTCCTTTTCTTCCTTCCTTCTTTTCCTTCCCTCCTTCCATCCTCTTTCTCTCTCCTCTCTTTGTATATCTTCCAATTTCCACTGCTGAGAAAACTGTGTGACCTCGTAAGATTTCTAACGATGAGATGAGTGTTTAAGCTTCCGTCCAAGGCGAGATCTTCCGTAGGCGGAGTGTGTGGCGGCGTCTGTGTGCACACACCTGTGTGTGCGTCGGCTATGGGGTGGGCACTGGCAGCCAAGAAGTCCCTGGGGTTTCTTGGCCCCCCGAGGGTCTGCCACTTCCCCCAGGAGGCGATCTCTGGGTTGTACGGATGCCCCGAGCTGGACCAGGGGCCTGTCTTGCCGGCCTCCAGGATCTGGGTGCTCCTGGGGACAGGGGCCTCTCCCGGGCCTTAGCGCTACGTGCAGGTTCGGGGAGAAGATCAAAGTCCATGATTAAGTGTTCAGGGCAAGTTAAGTGCTCCAAACTTTGGAGCTAAAAATATTGTATTTAGCATGCAAATTATGCCCTGACAGCTCCCCAAAGCCTGAGCCCGTGGGTGCCGGCACCTTGTTTGTCATCAGCGCTGTTATTCTCAAGGTAGTGAGAATATTCCTCTTTCACCGGCTTGACTTATATTTCATTTTTCAAAGCCAAATTTCTGTTTTCAGGGCAGTGCCAATTTGTGGCTCTGGAAAGCTTGGAGATATGACCGTGATGGAGGCCGAGGGAAGGGAGGACCCCCTGGGCTGTGTCGCCCAAGGCCTCTGTGCCTCCCCCGCCTGCTCCAGAGGAAGGGGGTCCTCCTGTGCGACAGAAGTCAGGGCAAGGGGCAGACACAGACACAGCCGCCACCTGGAAGTCTACCTTTCTTGGGGAGCCTTCGCTGCCCTGGTGGGCCACAGGGGCTGAGGATCCTCAGAGGACGGGAGAGGGTGGGACGTAGGGACCACCTGGTTTCCCCACCAGAGCAATCAGGGGAGCCCTGGGTGTGCGGGATTCCCACGGGGAATGTTTTCTCCTCCCATCTTGGTTGGCAGTTGAGGATCAGGACCACCCGGGGGGGCTGGGCTGAGGGCATTCTTGTCTACTCAGGAGGTGAGGACAGGCCGAGGGGGGAACACAGGCACCCACATCTTCCTGTGGTCCTTCCTTCCTTGGTCCTCCTCAGAGCAGCTCCTTTCCTCCTTTCCCCCGGTGTCCAGCCTGGTGGCTGCGGTCAGGGTCACCCTTTTCTGGAGGGGGCTGCAGAAGGCCTCCCCGACTCCGACCCCAGCCCAGACACGGGGGCTTCGGCTACACCTGCCGCGGAGGACGAAGGCTGGCGGGGGGCCTTGCATGTGACTCTCGTCAGAGTTTTATTAGTTTGGAGCATGTGTAGTGATGTTACAGAGTCTGGGGCCCAGGGCTCCCCAAGCTGCAGCCTTCCCTCCTCCCGGCCCAGGCCAAGTGGCACTCCGCAGTCCCCTCGCCACCGGCTTCTCTAAGGTGGAGACAGCAGAAGGGCAAGGCAATGGGAGAGAGAAGAGGCCAAGGTAAAGGCGAGGGCGTTTGTGGCAGAGTGTGGCAGGAGGCAGCCCCCCAAAGACCTCCAGCACCTCAACCCAGGCCCCAGATATGTGGTCACAAGCCCACCTTCCCTGCCTGCTCGCAGGCCAGCCCCACAGTCTGTCAGGAGGCGGCAGAGTGAGCTTGGGGGACGCTCCTCTCCGCACAGATGTTCCTGGGGCCCTTCAAGACCCGGGCTCCTGCCCTCAGCAGGCACAGAAACCACATGGGTGCCGGGCCAGGACAGGGCGGGATCCACTACTAGGGAAATGGACGCTCCCGTGGGGCAGGACGGGGAGCGATTGAGGAATTTTGGCTTGGGCTCCTTCTGGGGCTCACCCTGTGGTCTGGTATTTACATGGGGCCCCCAGGCTGCCAGGTGCCTGGGGCCTCGGCAGGAGCTCTGGCTTCCCGGGCATGGCCCTGTGGGGTGGGACCTGTCCATCCCTCCACACGGCCCGCCCCAGCATCGGCCTGTGAAGACCAAGCCACACCCAACAGAAAGCACAGTCTCTGAGCCCTACCTCCAGCCCTGGCGACCCAGGACCGCAGAGAAAGGTCAGAGAAGGCGGCTGCGTCTTTGGTGCCAAGGAGAGGGGGCCTCGAGGTGGGAGGGGGTGCTCTGTGAGCTGCCCCCGAGCCAGGGGTCCAGCCCACGGGCCGGCGCGGCACCTGGCTCCCGAGCACTGGCTCGGCAGAGTGTGGGTGTGCGGGCACAGTGCGGGGGGGCGGGGCCTGGCGCCAACTAACGCTGCAGGGCCTGCCAGGGCGAAGACAAGGCCCCCTTGCCAGGCCCCCCCCTCGCCCGCGGCTCCCCAGAACCGAGACCCGGCCGGCCCGGGCGGGGAGGTGGGAAGCAGGCTGCCGTGCAGGTGGGCCGTAGGTCAGCAGTGCAGGATCTTCAGGAAGGCCTTGCGGAACTCGACGTTGAAGGTGGTGTAGATGATGGGGTTCACGGCGCTGTTGACGTAGCCCAGCCACGTGAAGGCGCTGTACAGGACGGGCGGGATGCTGCAGTCACAGTGGATGTTCAGGATGTGGGTGATGAAGAAGGGCAGCCAGCAGATGATGAACACGCCTGTGGGAGAGCATGGTGGTCAGGCTGGCCCCCGGGCCCGGGGGAGGCTGGGCGGGGCCGCACTCCGTGGGCGCCCGGATTGGGAGGAAGAGTCCCGGCCTCAGATCCTAGGGCTGTCACTCACGCCCGTCGGCAGTGAAGGTCACTTTACTTCCCTCAGCCTTACCTTCCTCATCTGTCAAGTGGGTGTAATAAGACCTACGCCACAGAGAAGGAGAATGCGCTTGAAAACAAATCCACGAGGTTAACATTCAGACCCAAGTCAGTAGAAATGGAAATATTAACTCTACTTTCTGGTCATCTTTGAGAACAAGTCTTCCTCAGCAACTGGAAGAGTAGAGCATTTGGTCATTGCAGTGGGGGACGAACACTTTGCGCCCGAGGGACAAAAGGGAGAATTAAATATCCATGCCACTTAGGCTCCTGCCATCCCTGCAGGGTAGACAGGGAACTGAGGCTCCCAAAGGCTCCGTGGCGTACGCAAGGCCACCCCCTCCCGAGTGATGAAGCTGAGACCTGGACTCCAGTCCATCGAGGTCCCCTGTGGCCAGGCTCCTGCTGCGCCGTCCCCCAGCCCTTGGGGGACGCCCCTTGCTACTTCCTGCTTGGGGATGCTCCCACCCCGACCGACGTCCCACCTGCCGGCCTTGTCTGGCTCCGGACCTGCGGCTCCGGCAGCGGCCTCGGGGTGGACGCTTCGCGAGCGCGCCACGTCCTGCGGGCCCGCTGGGAGTCACCAGCGTGGCAGCGAGACCCCATGGACTCCAACCTTCCTGTCACCCCCTGCCATGCGATCCAGGGGTCCGTCCCTTCACCTGCTATGACCCTGTGCCCACATTCGTGAAAGCCGGGCAGTAACCGCTGGCCCGCTCGTGCCGCGGGACTATGTGGAGGTCCAGGGGAAGGGTGGAAGGGGGTCCCGAGCTGCCCTGCGTGCTACGGGGAAGGCAGAGTCACAGCAGCCCTCCTGTGCCCAACTACCCACGTCACTCCAGCCTTGTGTTTGGACTGGTTTTCTAGGAGACTCGTTCCAGAGCCTTGCCAGGCCGACAGAGCCACGCCCTCGCTCAGACCGGCACCCTACCTCGCCCCCTTTCTCAGTTCACAGCTCTGGCCCGGCCGGGTCTTGGGTGAGCTGAGGTGAACGGAATTTCCCAATTTCTCAACAATACCGACAGTATCAAAACCGTACTGCTAACCCCTAACCTGCGTGCCCTGCCTTGCGCTTTACAAAACGCTTCCGCCTTTGGACACCGTGTGACCACCACCACAACCCTGAGAGGTGATCTCTTGCTGAGGGGACTCCAGAGAGAGAAAGGGATTTGCCTAGGATCTCGAGGTTCTGGGGGTCACTATGGTAGACTGGTCAAGCTCACAGACTCTCAAGTCAGACTCCCTAAGTTTAAATCGTAGGTCTTCCTTGGTCATGTTATATACCCACTCCCAACCTCAGTCTTCCCATCTGTAAAATAAGCAGAATTATAGAATCTACTTAATGGGGTACGTCACTGGGTGTGGACTGCACCGAGCAAGGGCCAGTCCCGTGGGCCACCAGCCATGTCAGGAAGGGGATGGCAGGTAACGGGACCCACCGTGACGGGTCCTTTCCTCAGTAACGGCTGGACAGAGCCGGGCTGGCCTGACTCACCGAGAACAATGGCGAGCATCTGGGTGGCTTTCTTCTCCTTCTGCTGGGAGAGCTTCCTGCGGCTCATGGTCTTGAGAGAGGTCCGGGTTTTGCCATTGGGCATGGACTGGATCTCAAAGATCTTGGCAATCCTGGGGTGGTCCTTGGCGTGCCCGTTCTTCTCTGGTTTGGCGGGGCTGTTGCCAGTGCCGCGGAGGCCCTGGCGGGACGGGTCGGGCAGGGTCAGCTGGTGGTGGCTGGGCGGGATGGGGCTGTACCGGGTCCTCTCGGGGGGGCTGGTGCTGGACAGCATCTCCATCTCCAGTTCCTGCGCTCGGCGGGCAGCCTCCTGCGCAGAGGCAGAGACCTCCAGGTAAAGGCAGGCAAGTTCTCAGGCATCAGCACCCAGACTCACCTGGTCCCCCCTGGCCCTTCCCTATCCTCCTTTAGAGACTCCTGCCAACACCCCAGGGTCACTCTGCTGGAGAGGCAGTGAGGATAAGCACTGGGAGGCAGGAAGGGTCTGGGTCTAGGACCCAGGACCCACAGCAGTCCCTGCCTGCAGGGTCATCCCCAGGCCCTGTCCCAGAGCAATCCTTAGGGGCCTCAATAACCCACCATTTGTGGGAGCCTACTACCCCAACACTTCTTACTGAGCCCCATGCACTGAGTGCCAAGGGCCAGGCACCGAGCTGGCTGCAGGGAACACGTTCCTGCTTGACGCTCAGCGCCTACCTCTGGGAGCTCGTGCTCTAAGTGCAGAGATGGCCGCCCTGCCCTTCCTGCTGGGGGTCCCGAGGCACCTGCACCGGCACGCAACACGCGGGCTCCACACGTTCTTCGTAGACGGATCCAGATACCAAAGGGCTCACCCCTGGGCCCCCCACATCTTTCCCACCGGGCTGACCTGGAGGCCCTGCTGGACGTCCACTCCTGGCTTTCCAGGCTCCTCCCTGCCTTGGGGTCTCAGTCTGAACCTCTGAAGTGTCGCCTCACCCTGCACCTGGCTGGTTTGTCTTTGCTGCTGTCCCAGCCCCGGTCCTGAGTCCCTGTTGGGCAGCCGTCTCATCCAGACTCCCTGGCGTCCCGCCCTTGCCCTGCAGATGAACGCTGGGGGCCCTGCTTCCTGAAGATGCCTGCCCTGGGCTTCACGTGTGGCCCTGTGTGGGTTCCGTGGCCCAGCTGGGGAGGGGACACCTGCCGCTTGGACCCTGGTGCCGCCGTCATCACTGGGCAGAGCCTGGGGTCTGCTCTGAGTCTCTGGGCTCCGCACACAGGCTGCACGTCCCCACCAGCCCCACCCCCAACCCCCGCCTCCAGCCCCAGAACATGCCCGCAGGAAGGCAGCACAGGCAAGTGGGAAGAACGGCAGAGGGGCGTGTGGATTTCAGAGTCCCGTAGGCCTGGGCTCAAATATGCACGATTTCACTAACTAAATGCTTTGCCTTGGGTGAGATACCTCCCCTCTGTGAGCCTCTGTTTCCTCTTCTGTAAAATTAAAATCAGTAAGCCTAATAAGACCTACCTCTCAGGGTCGCTGTGAGGATTTGATGAGCTACTAGGAACACGGTGGGTGTTCAATGAATGGTAAGAGCCATGCTTCTTATTTTCATTATGTTATGGCCAAGTCTTCTCTCCCAACCGTCTTCTTGGCCAGGGGTGCCTACCTGTGCCTACCCAGCCGTCTCGCTGCTTGCCGGCTCGGGAGGTGTGCGTGGGGAGTCTGGCCCTTGCAGAAGCAACGTGGGGAGCCTGGGAGGTACTCCTCCCTTTGAGCAGCTGCTGAGGTCTCCGAGAATCATGGCAGGTGGGTTTCCCTCGGGGCGGAAAGACCTGGCTCTGGGTCCCTGACCTGAGCACTTACCACTCTCCGCCTGTTCACTGGGAAACTGCCATTGGACTTCATGACAACGGCGCAGAGTTTCATGTCCTCGGGGTGGGTGTAGTTGCCCTGTGGAGTGAGCCAGCACACTGGTCATGATGGGCAGGGGCTGTGGGGACAGTCACCCAGTGTGGGCTAGTCAGGCTGGGCACAGGGGCTCCCAGAGGGGCACAGTGGGAGGGTGTAGGCCTGAGAAGGTAAGAGTGACTGGTCCTGCAAGGAGAGACGGTGGGCCGGACGAGGGACAAACAGGTCCTGACTTTAGGGGCACGTGCTAGCCATAATCGTATTCCTCTCACACTGAATCCTCAAGACCACACTGAGAGGTTGGCGTTATGATTCCCATTTAACAGATGGGAAAACCGAGGCTCAGAGAAGTTAAGCAGCTTGCCCAAGGTCACTCAGCAAAAGGTAGGAGTGCCAGGCCTTGAACCTGATATGTCTAACCCCTAAACTCTGGCTCCTTCCATGCCCCCACTCTGTCTTCCTCAGGGAGGGCCGAGCAGAGGGGAGAACTCATGAGACAGAAGGGGTGGGGAGGGAATGAAAGAAAGGTGGAAGGGAGGAGGGGGAAAAAGCCGAGGAGGAGGAAGGAGGTGTGCATGGAGGGGCGGACGGGGAGCGTGGAAGGTACAGGAGGAGGGAAGCACAGATTGAGGACAGGAAGAGAAGGGCCAGAGCGAAGAAAGGACAAAGGATGGGAAAAGAAGGAGAAGACCTGAGGAAGGTGCCTTCAGACCCAGATCTTGAAGCAAAGACTTCTCCTCCCAGGCAGCTCCTGGAGGTCCCAGCCTTCGGACTTAGCCCTGCCCAGGTGCTGGGAGCCCCTCCAGCCTAGACTGCGGCCCAGCCGTGGTGACCCCATGTCACCAGCCCCCGACTGAGCACGGGCCAGCCCCCTAGGTGATGGTGAGGGGTGGGCTCTGGACGGGAGGGGGGATCCGGGGACCTTGAGCGGGGCCCTCAGGTTGGCCCTGAAAGCCCGGCTGCTCCGCTTCGTGTTGACCCGCTTGCGACGCCTGCGGAGGACGATGTAGATCTTGATGTAGACCAGCAGCGTGACGATGAAGGGCACGTAGAAGGACACGATGGAGGAGTACACCACGAACGCGGGGTTGGCGATTATGCACTCGTTCTGGTCTGGGGGGAAGAGAGCCGGAGGAGGGGGCATCAGTAGCCCCGGGGGCCATGGCGCTGCCACCAGAGACCTTTCTGCCCTCCGCGGGCAGGACTGAGCACAGCAAGGGGACAGAGAGTGCGCCTGCGTGTCTGGGGGCGCCTGAAAATGCTAGATGGTCACCAACACGCGGTGTAGACCATAGACTGAAAACCTTGAGCAAAAAGCTAAGCAGCTTCCAAGCTTTTCCATTAATACTCCCTCCTTACTTCATTATTCCTTTTGCCATCCATGAACACCCACGTGGAGCAGGAGTGTTGGGAAAAAATAACAGAAGGAAATTCTTTTAAAAGAGTAAGACCTTCTTTGAGGCCCTCCTATGATTTTGGGGAAGGTCTGCCACCTTCCAGTTCTCGGAACAGGATAACTTGGTCTTGTTTGCTGAACCCACCTGGGCTCCAGTGTGCTTCCAAATTCCCTTCCTGGTCTAGCCGACGTCATCCTCTAACGTCCAGGGCCCTTCCAGATTGCGCTGAGCATATCAAGCCCTATTCCAGCTTCTTGGAATTCCAAGACTTGGATGGCAAGGCTTCACTGTGTCCTGCCCCATGATGGTCTGCAGAGGTGCTCCTGCACCCCTGGGGCCTCCCCAGTGAGAGAAAGGGCTACGCCCAGGCAGGCAGCCCAAGACCCCCTCAGCATCAGACGCGTGGGTCAGGCACAATGTGCTAGCTCCTACTCGTTCCTACTCTCCCTGCTCCAGGGGCCTCAGGTCGTGCTGGGCTTGGGCAGGCCGTGGGCTGCAGCCTCCTTACACAGATACCATTGCTGGGGGTGGGGGGGCCCACTAGTTGCCCCCAGACGTGCACACACACACACACACACACACACACTTGCATACACACGCGGTTTGTTGTGGCTGTCTGGCTTGCTTCAATTTAATAAACAAAGCTGAAAATGGCCAGACAGCCCCCGAATCGTTACCCCTACTCCACAGCCAACCCCATCGTGCCCCAAGCTCCGGCTCCTCCCTGGCCCATCCAGGTACAATTCAGAGTCAGCCTCGGCCCGGGAGACCCAGCCTGGACTCCGTCCCTGTGTCTGTGCCAGGGGCTCAGCTCCCTGGGGGTCCTGCGTGCCGGGGGCCAGCGGAGCCCCAGGCAGACCGAGGCAGGCCTCACCTGTGTTGTTGAGTCCGAAGAGCAGCGGGCAGGAGATGGTGAAGGACAGGACCCAGACGATGGCGATCATGACGGTGACGCGGCGTTTGGAGCTGTAGCGAGTGTTGTAGAGCATGGGCATGGCCACGGCTGTGTACCTGCGAGGGTGTGGGCCAGGGGACCCTGAGTCTGGGCTGCAGGCACACATCAGAGACGCCCCGCACCGTGGGGACTGACTATTGTCACCTCCATGAAGCCCACCTTCCTTTCTCCTGCCCCCGCTCGTTCAGCCAGGGTTGGTGACATCCCATCAGGAGCCTCTTGGGTGACCGGCTACCGTTTACTCCTGGGCCCTCTTATCTATCGCTCCAGTCTCCCTGCTTGCCTTGTAGGGTGTCTGAGGGGCCAGGCTCTGGGTCTGTGCACCTTCGAAACCGCACCTGGGCTGGGCTCCCAGAAGGAGGGAGTGTGTGCTGATGGATTGGGAGCCTGGCGCCTCAGAGCAAGAGTGAAGCCCATTTGGTAGAAAAGCAGCAGCGTGGTAATTGTTTACAATTGCTCGCACTTCTCCACCCACAGAGTAGCTCATCTCATCTTCTGAGAACCCAGCGAGGGGAGCAGAGCCAGGGCCTCTGGGAGCCCACGTGGCCTGTGTGTGCAAATCAGTGAAAGGCTCCAAGGGTACAGCTTGGCAAGGTGAGCACAGCCTGGGCCCCCTCGGCCCCGTGTCCCGTGCAGCCCCGCCGGGACAGGTGTCAGCATCCTTGATTTCTGGACAAAGCAGCGTTGTGAGAACTTGCAGTCTGCCCGAGGTCACGTCCATAGGAAGTGATAGAGCTAGGGCTGCGGTCAGAACTAAGAGCTTCCTCCTCTTTACCAGTCGTTGCCTGGGTATCGTTGGTAGCCGGTAGCCTTGCCGTCTGTGGGACAGCGGCCTGTACTCCCCCAGCCACAGACACGGGCACCTGCACACGTGGGCGTACACATGTGCACACACACACACGCATGTATGCACGCACAAACACGTGGACCCACAGGCACATGCCAGCCAGACAACCTCACAACCAGAGCCTGCCCCAGCAGGAGAGCTGGGGAAGCGCGACATGTGACCGGCCTGGGTCCCCCTCCAGCCCCAGCTGGCTCACCTGTCAATGCTGATGGCACACAGGTTCAGGATGCTTGCCGTGCACATCATGACGTCCAGAGTGACAAAGATGTCACAGTGAATCCTGCTGAATTTCCACTCGCCCACCACCTGGAGACAAAGCACCAGAGGGGGTGGGCAGCTGAGGGGGAGGTGAGCTTCGCCCCATAGCTTGGCTCTCCTGGGGCAGATCGGGCCGCAGGCTCAGAGGGTGGCTGGGGTCTGGGGGAGAAGCAGGGCAGCAATGGGGAGCCTGGGCCCTTGCCTCTGGTCCCCTCTCCTCCTAGATACATAAGGCCCCTTGGTGCCAAGAACAGGGCTAGTGCCTCCACTTCGAGCCTTCATCTCTAAAACAGCCGTGCGATCAGCTTGCAATCCTGTTCCACAGATGGGGAAACTGAGCCTCAGAAATGGGCAGTCACTTGCCCAAGGCTGGTTGGCTCAGCTTCTGATCCTGCCCAGGCCCGTGTTCCTGGCGCAGGGGGGAGTGGGGAGGGGGGCGGTAGTGCCTTCGGAGCCAGCACGGTGCAGGGCACGGAATCAGGGAGCAGAGTGTCTGTGAAGGACAGTGGTGAGGACGATGACTCCGAAGGGAAGACAGCAGTGCTCTTTGTCAGAGCTGGAGAATGCAGGACGGAAAACCGGGGCTTGGGCTGTGGGAACACCGGGCGGGGGCAGGGAGGGGAGCCGTACCCACATGTCCTTGTAGGACGGGAATGCGGACGCCTGCTCCTGGCAGGAGCATCCTGCACGCCACCCCCACGCACACTCGTACCCCCTCACACATGCACGCACTCCCGCACCTCCCGTTTACACACACAGGCACACTCACTCAGCAGGCGGGCCCTGAGCACAGAGGCAGGACAGGGAGAGCCAGCCTGGGCCCCACCAACAGGAGGAAAAGGAGCCGGAAAGCTGCCCTAGGGCCTGGGGCAGGGCAGGACCCACTCTCCCAGCTCGGCTCGGCTTGGCCGCAGGGCTACTGATGACGTGCTCAGTCTCCACACTGCCCTTTCTCTCCTGCTCGCAGGCATAAAAGCAAAGGTTGGCACTTCAGCTCTCTGTGACAGGAGCTGTGGCCGCTGTGGTCAGACACGAAAACACAGCAGCTTGGCCCAGAAGTCAGGGAGACGGCGTCTCTGGGCTCATGTGCCCCACGCCAGGGCCCCTCCCCCACGCAGGCCCACCTGGTCCCCCTCCACTGGAGGCCCCCCTAGATTTGTACTTCAGAGCTGCTTCCATGTCCCCGGGGGTCTAAGTCTGAGATCCCAGGGCCCTCTTCGTCCTCCTCTTCCCTCCTTCCCTTTTGCCAGCCTTCCTTCTTTCCCAGCGGATCTTGTGAGAACTTACTACATGCCAGGCTCTGGTCCAGACTCTGGGGTACAGTGGTGGACGGTGCTGGCATAGTCCTGCCTTTAGGGAGCGCCCAATCCCCACCCCCCAAGGCCTTTCTGGAGCACAGACGACGGGAGGGCTTTCCTCCTCTGTCCAGGGGGTAGCTGACTCAAAGACTCAAGAGAAATTGCTGGTGGCCTCCTCCACCCACCGTGGGCCTGTGGGCACCTCACACTCGCACAAGACAGGGCTGCTGTGCCCGCTCACGGGGGAGGGGACTGACGCTCACACTCGGCAGGTGTGCAGCAGGCCTGCAGCTGCGGCCAGTTCTTCGGGGAGCACGTCCTATGCTCTCTCGTAAACTGCCTTGGGAAGGGCCATCTAGCTTGTCACAAGAAGAGGAATTACATACAAATGACTAAATGCACATAAAGCATGAAAGCACAGGTTATCGTTGCAGGGGGGCGGGGGACAGGCTTGGCGTCAGAGAGGAACATAGACTTGCCCGAGGTCACTGGTGATTTAGTGGCAGAGGAAGGGCCAGCCCCAGGTCTGCTAGTACAGAGCCAGGGCTGGGTCTCGGTGCCTCTGGACACCGCTTATCGACCTCGTTGTCCACATGAAGCTGAGCCATGAGCGGCTCGGCAAAATCCTCATGATAACCAGTCCGTGTTAAGCAGGGACTATGTGTCAGGCACTGAGATGCGTCATCTCTATTGACGGTGACAGCAAACCTCTGAGGCTAGTGATAGGGCCACTGCCCCTCCAAACTCGCAGCCAGTGACACCCTCCCTGCTCTGCAGCTTTGCCGACTTTTTTTTTTTCAGCTCAGAGTGCAAGTGCCTTGCTCCCTCCCCTGGATAATTCCTCCAGAAGCATCTCTTCTTCCTGCAAGATTTCCTTGTCCCCATATGCCCACCCCCATCTTGTTCGCTCTCTGTGGGGACTGCTCCATTGTTGCCACCATCAGACTATACTCCAGTGGTCCTATTGGGTCTTCGCTGATGGCAGGCAATGCCCCGAGGATGCTGTAGGACAGGGCAGGGCTCAGTATTGCTGGATGAATGAATGAAGGCAACCTGGGCCTGTTCCCGTCTCAATCTCATCCGCTCACCTGGAAAATGCACCCAGTAAGCCCTCACCTTGCAGGGTGATGAGACTAAAATGCAGACAAGTGACCCTGGCTCCCTTCTCCCAGGACTGTCTCCAGATGGAAAGTGCTAGAGTTGGGAAACGACCCCAGTCCTCTCACTGCAAACCAGCGTGCTTCCCATGTGCCGAGCAGAGTGACCAACGCACTCCCGGTCTCCCGCTGGACATGCCCTGCTGTGGCAGGTCATCAGAGGAACTAATATTGCTGGAAAGGGGACCAAGTGGAAAATTCTGCACAGTAAGAGTGTCTCCCAGAGAGAATAGAGTTCTCTCTGGGAACTCTACGTGGGTTGCAAGGGTACTCTGGTGGGACACTGGGATAGGCTGACACTCCTCTAGGGGCCATAAGTGGTTGAGACGACATCCTGCAGGACTCAGGATCCAGCTTTTGTTTTGCAGGGGGACAATGGGAAAGTCAGAGCACTCCCTGTGAGACAGCGCTCTCCACCCAGCCCCCTGCAAAACACTGAGCTTCCCCTCCAAAATAATGGTGAACAGCTATGTTGGAAATACCTGTTCAAAGGACTTACAGATGCCTAGGACATCCAGGACAGCCCATGCACAGATCTGGCCCTAAATCAGAGTGTCTGGGGAGGGCTTCCCGATCTGGAAGCCCAGAAGCCACGCACGGAGCTGCGGGCAGAGCGCGCTTCCCTCTGGGTAGAGGGGGCCTGGTTGCCTGGGCACAGGGAGGGCCCCTCTAGGAGCACAGGTGCTGCATACCAACTACCACCGTCTTCAGCTTCATCGCCATCGTCACTCGGACTTTTGCACACTGCCAGTCTAAGCACTTCACGGACATTAACTCTTTAGACTCTCCAGCGATGCCACGAGGCAGGGGCTGGGGTCATCTCCTTTGTATAGACGAGGAAAGTGAGTCACAGAGAGGTTGTTCACCCTGCTGTTCACCCCTCATTTTTCTCTGATGGTCTGAGGCCTGGAACCCTCCTCTGGGAGCGAGCCAGAGGAGAACCAGCCTCAAGATTAAGAAGGGCTCCTCAGGGAGAGGCCATCGGACAGAATGTGAATGGACAGAGTCTGGAGGCCCTCACCGACGTGAGAGTCACAGAGGAAGTGGATGCCCGGCCTGTGACATCTGTAGATTTTATGTCTGTTTGTTTCCTTTGGGTTCTTCCTTAACACCCATTTTTAATGTTCCAGCCCGTTTGGGAGACAGGGAGAGGGGCCACTCAGGACCAGCCTCCCATCCTCACTCAGCTGCTTCTCCTAGATGTCTCCTCTGCTCAGGCCTACCAAATCTCGTGTTTTCCTTTAAAAACAGAAAAACCTTCCCTCTCCACCAGGGACTTGCCTCCGTGGCCCAGGTAAGTCCCTCTCTCGCCCAGGCAGGAGGGTACCTGTCAGGTGATCTGAGTGACCTTAGGGTTGGCTCTTTCCCAAAGGGCCACTCAGTTCCCAGACTCCAGCCCAGAGCCCTTGGTGGAGAAAGGGGCGGGATCCAGGACCCAATGCCCCCAGGCCCTCCCATGTCTACCTGTTAGCTCTCAGAAGTGCCCACCACCCTGAGGGACTCCTCCCTTAGTGGTTTCTCCCCTTGCTGTGCAATCTGCGTGAGGGTGGGAATTTCTCAAAGCTTCTGTCTCCTCTTCTGTAAACTGAGAAGAGGAGTATCAATTCCCAGGATTAGCAGGAGGGCAGAGCCTGTGTCTGTGACAGGCCTGCATGGTGCCTGGCCCACAGCAGGGGTGCCAGCCCTCTGTTTGGACGTGCAGAGCTGGGCTCTGTCCTAGCCAAGCCCTCGGTGACTTTCCCAAGCAAAGGGACAGTGGCACAGCGTACAGACACCCTGCCTTGGGGTCCCCCACACGGGCACTAGATCACACTGGGGGAGAGGGGAGGGATAAGGAGCACACAGAGCAGCAGCCCTGGCTTTGGAAGTGGGAAGCGAGAGCCAAAAGCTTCCAGCCTGGAAGCATGAACATCCCCCTTCCTTGAGGACCCTCCTCAATGACTCCCTTGGCCGGCATGATCTAATGAGCCAACCTGGGGCCCGACAGAGCTCCAACTGGGACCCGTCAGTCGCGTGATTTCTCCGACCGCCTGGCTCACCACCTGTGAACCGGTGTCCGTGGTGCGGTGACCTTGCCGGGCTGCTCTGAGGGCCACACGGGGAGATGCGGCGCACAGAGGACAGGACAAGAGGCATGGCCCGTACTCAGCACTCTCAAACGGGGAGTTGGGATGGCTAAGGAACAAGCAGCCCATTTCATCAGGAGAAAAACTGAGCCCAGAGTGGAGGGAGAGTCCAGGCCGGTGGCAAAGGCACCCAGCAACTTGCTGGTGGGAACCAGGAAGGAGGCACACCTCCGAGGCTGGGGTGCAGACCTACCTCCAGGTAGACGACCCAGGGCATGACGAGCGTGGCCACCAGGAGGTCGGCCACCGCGAGGCTGACGATCAGGTAGTTGGTGGTGGTCTGCAGCGCCTTCTCGCGCGACACGGCCATGCACACCAGCACGTTGCCGAAGACGATGACAAAGATGAGCAGGGTGAGCAGCATGGCGTAGTAGTTGTAGTGGGGCTTGCCAGCCTTGCCTTCGGACCCGTTGAAGGGCCGGCTCCAGTTCCGGCTCTCTGCATCATCATCGTACCAGGACACGTTCAGGGGATCCATCGGGGCAGCAGGTGGCCCAGCTCTGGCCGGGAAAGACGGACACAGGGACTGAGCAGGAGGACCTCCCCAAGCATGCCGCCTCCCCCGGAAGGCTCTGGAGCCAAAGCCAACCCCAGGCAGTTAGCAGCAGTCTCCGGCCTTAGGATTGTCAGCTCTGTATCTAACAATTTTCTTACAACGTTGGGGCCCGCTGCTACTACACTGCTGGCAAGTCGTTGCAGATGGCAAAACAAATGAGCAAGTGGGATTTTTTAAAGTATAATAGAATAAATGAGCTCGAAAAGAGCTGATCATTCATTCATCTATTTATTCCACAAACAGTAAGCACGTTTCAGGCACCCCACACTTGAGACAAGGTAGTGAGGAGGTCCAGCTTCTAGAGGCAGGAAGAGGAATGTGCGTTCATTCATTCTTGATTCTATAAATACGTAGTGAGCACTGTTCCATGGAGTGCTAGGAACATGGGCAGGAACAAAATATACGTAGTTCTCTGGCTCACATTCTAAAAGAAACAACAGCCAATGAATCAGTTTAATCTCTAAGCAGTGGGCACTAGGAAACTGAGTCGAAACCTAACCTGGTTTAAGGATGGAAAGAAGACTTTCCAGAGTAAGTGACGTTCGACAGACACCCAAAGGTGTGTGGGAATTAGAAGAATTAGTGGGAGCCTAGGAAAGGGTCTCAACACAAGCAGCAGCATAAACAAGTGACATAGTGAGAGGGCAGGTGCGCAGTGGAAGGCCAGAGGAGGTTCATTCAGGACAACTGAAGCCCAGAGGGATTCAGCAGGAGCTAACTAGGGAGGCTGCCACAGCAAGACCCTAGAGGGCTTTACAAGCGATGGTAGACTTGACTCTGAGGGCAGTGGGAACCATGTGATTGGGGATGGCTCCCAGAGAGAAGGTTCCTAACATCTGTAGAGAGGATGGATAGGTGTGCCAAGCAGGTGGCAGGACAGCAGCTGGGAGGCTGTAGGAACCCAAGGAAGAGACGATGAGTTTCTGCAAAAGAACCCTGAGGACTTCCTGAAGGAGGTGTCATGTGAGATGCAGTAAAAGGAGGAATTAGCCAGGCAACAGAGTTTGGGAGACATTGGTGCTAGAAAGAATGCAACACAGTACCAGACAGCAAGCAATTCTGTTTGGTTAAAAATGTAGGGCATGGGGATGGGGCGGGGAATGAAACTGGAGGGCCGTTCACGGGCCAGATTGGGTCTCGCAAGCTTGGGAGCCCCTGAGAGGCTGGATACGGAGGAAGGACTGTTGGGCTGGTGTTTTGGAGAAGTGGCTGCTCAGTGTAGGGCGGCCGCTGGAGGGGGCCTGGCTGTGGCTATAACTCAGGTTAAAAGATGCTGGTTGTCTGAAGGAAGGTGGCAGCAATGAGAATGGAGAGGGTTTAGAATTGGTAGCTAACTTGTAAGTCAATTTCCTGGAATTTGCTCATCCCGTAGATGTAGGGTGGGAGAGGGGCCGGGGCACACACGGAGAGCAGGTGTAGAGGAAAACGGCATTTCTGCCTCGGGCTCTGGAAGGCAGGAGGTGCTGCTCACTGAGAAGAGGAAGCAGAGAGCCTGAGCGGTAGACCTGAGCTGCATCGGGCACTGCTGAGCCTGACAGCCTGTGTTCGGGTTGTGATTGGAATGTAATCCACATACAAGACAGCTGGCTTTCCTGCTAACGAAAGTGCCCTTGGTTTCCATGATGGGATGCAGCTTAGCAGGATTTCAAGGCATTCCACACAAAGCACCATGATTTCCGGGGGCTTTGCTACCCCACGGAATTGGAAATCCACTAGTTTATGCCATTTGGGATGAACGTGGTTCCAGGTCCAAATCAGGGAGGGGAGTGCACCAGCTACAAGAGGTCAGAGGGGACTCTGGAGAAGGGTCTGCCCACCTTCCCCCTTCCACCCTCATCCTCGTCTAACTCACCTGCTCTGCGGGCTCTCAGCAGGAGCGTGGATGGTGTCCCATCCAGCACCGCCAGTCTGGAGTCTCTGGGGAGGGCACAACGCCTAACTCCACATGGGGTGGCATGAAATCACCCCTGTGCAATAGATCTTCCAGCTCTAAGGTGGAGAAGCACAGCGTCGCAGCGGTGCTACCCTCTGCAAACGCGCGGCCCCTCTTCCCACTCGGAGCACACAGCGGGAGAGCCACACGCACCTTCGGATCAGGCAGCAGGGACTGCTCCTGCTCGCCCATGTTCTCAGTCAGCGTCTCCTGAGCCCACTTGACATAGAGCAAGGTGCCAGGCACTGTCAGGGGGCTGGAGACACGGAGGCTCCTGAACGTCTTCTCTGCCTCTCCTCACACTTCCTCAGTCCCTGCCCGCGGGGCCAGTGGCCTCTGATGGAGACTCTGATGGAGACCCCTGTCCCGCCCTCGTCACCCTCTCGACACCCGACCAGACTCATGCTTCTGTATACAGTCCTGAGCCGGCCTCTGATGTGGCTTCATACAACTGCAGAGGATCTGATAGTGGGCTCCAATACATACAGACCATATATGCATTATCTCATTTACCCTCAAAATAACCTCCAAGGCTTGTAATTATTACCCCCACTCTACGAATGAGAAAAGTCTTTGGAAAACATCCCTTCCCTTCCCCGTGCTCGCCTAGCCCCTACTTGTCCTTCAAAGCAAGGCTTGCACGGAAGCCTCCTTCCCTGGAACCTATCTCAAGTGCTCTCAGCTGGACCATCTCCCTTCCTTCTTGGGGGTCCCAGAGCATCGTCCCTGAGTTCTGTTCTGGAACACACCCCCTCTGTGTATCTGGTTTTTTCCCCCACACTGGATTGTAAGCCTCTTAAGGGTTGCACTGCGCCTTGCTCATGCCTCCTCCTCTTCACAGAATAAAAAAATTAAAGGGCATACTCTCTTGTTTCCTGGGATCTATAGGTAGAAAGCTGTTTGCCGAACTGAATCAGAGGTTCTGTGAGTCCAACTGGGAAGAAAAACCCTCTGTCCTTGAAATGTAGGTATAAAGCTAGGTCACCCGATGAACGACAGACAGAAGAGAAAGGCAGCCCAAAAGAACCACAGGCGTTGCATGTTGGATCCCCAGAAATAAGACTCCGAGGAAGAAGCTAGCGTGCAGGGAATTTACTGGGGAACATTCTCAGGATGGAGGCTTGCAGAGAAGGGCAGGAAGCAGGAGAAGCTGGGCTGCTTTCCAGTCCCATCAACGGCCTCAGGTGAGCCCCTCAGGGAACCTACAGAGGTGTCCCCACTTGTAAAGTCACAGGGTGTGGGTTGTCCCAGGGAAAGGGTGTGACCTTAAGAGAGTTCTCTCTCTTCAGGTGGGCACCTGCCAAGAGGATAGACCCAGCCCCAACAGTCAGCTGTTGGCAGGTTCAGTAGTTGGGGAGGGAGTGTGTTGGTCCTTCAGGGGCCCAGAGCCCACTCCGCCACTGGGCTGCTACAATGGGTGCTCAGAGATCAGAGAGGATATGCACAGGGGCACAACTGGGGTGCTCACGGAGGGCTTCCTGGAGGGGGAGGAGCTTCAACCAGTATTTAAAATCACGGGTCCAAGTGAGATAGCAAATGTGAGCTTTGCTGGTCAGGGCAAGGCAGGGGGTGAGCCCTTATTCTTCTGCATGCTGGCCTCCCTGCAGGCCAAGAGTGAGTCCCTTCACTCACGGCTAGGAAGGCCTCATGCGTTTAATTTTCTAATTCAGTATTTATTCTAGATATATATTTTTTCCTGATACAAATGTCATAGATTAACATTACAGAAAGAATGAGAAAACCTGAGAAATCCTAAATGCCTGTAGACCCTATTAATATCTTGGTGCAGGATTTTCTTCCGACCCCCAGAGCCAGCCCCAGTCCCTAGCGTGTCTGCAGCACCCTTCCTACCTGGGGCCAACATGGCTCACAAGCAGGGGCTGTCTCGCTAACTCTCAAGGAACACCAAGCAGAGTGGGAATTTAGATCTCAGCAGATCCAGCCCCACAGAGGAGGTCCTCTAGCATGAGAGATACTAGTGGAAGATAGGACTGAGGACCAAGAAACCTGGGCTCCAATCCCAACTCCACCTTTACTAGCTCCAGGGTCTCAGCCAGACTTCTTGGCTTCCCGAGCCTCAGTTTTCCCACCTGCAAATGGGGATAGCAATTACTGTCATGGGGAGAAAGTAAGATGGGGCATGTGTGACCGGCCCAGGTAAGCTCTCAAGGACCGAGAACTTTATAAATCAAACCAAGCAAAAGAATGAAAAGAAACAAGCACCCAGACCACAAGCCTGAGGTTCCTGGAGGTGAAGTGACTGGACTGTCCAAATGCGGTCCCCTGGAGTCAGCGGTTGCCCTGGGGACCCGCTGTTATACCATGCTGCCTCCTACGGCTCAGCTTTGGAAAGTGGGGGTCTAGATGAGGGGAGAAGGGGTCCAAGATGCAGCAAACCACCCCTGGGAGGGAGGAAAGGAGAATAAAGGAAAGTCTATGCCTGAACTGTGTAATACCAATTGCCATGTTTCCTAGGCTCTAAGAGAGAGTTGAATGTGAGATTGCTTAATGCACCACTAGGAAAGAAAAAAATGCTATCAAACTGCAATATAGCTCTAAGAGGGGTCCACTGTAAAATGCATTCTGATTTCAGAGACATTAAATTGTGCATATGTGGAGGTGGGGGAGATGTGCATCTTAGAATGGTTAAAATACACTGGCTTTCTGGCAATTTCTCTGCTGGTTATTTCTCGGAACACCTGAGAAAACCCATTAGTCCCCACTTGGCCCCTGCCCCACTCCAGCCCCGTCTCTTCCTCTTTTCCTCCAGCACAGGGCTCCAGGGGGTGTCCCAGAAGAAGGCACAAAGGAAGGGCCCGGCTGTGGTCTTTCTCACTCCAGGGACTCCTGGAGGGCCCCTCAGATGCCTGCCCTTGCCCGGCCCCTCAAGCCTCTCCATCCCTGTCAGAGCTTCTGCTGGGAGTTGGGGGCGGGAAGGGGGGTGCCTCTAGGTTATTCTGGCCTGGTCCAAGCCCCAGAGAAGCCATGTGAGGTCAGGGCCCCCTCTGTGCCTCCTGGAGCTGGCAACGGCCAAGCTCGAGAGCAGTTTGCACCCTGCGTGTGCCAGGATGGTCCAAATTTCTTGTTCCTTTTCGAAAAAGAGATGGCTACATGGCTGACCCAAGGTGAATTACCCTTATAGAAAATTTCAGATAAATAAATCTCATATTATTTTTAAAACTATCTGTCATCAGAACAAGAATCCTAATTTGGGGTTATGAATATAGGGTCACCTTGCTCACCAACCTCCAGACATCACCTCCATTCTCCTCCAGGTGGCTATTGTCCCACATGTAAAACTCCTAATTAGTCCCAATCAACAAGCATTTAGTGAGCGCCAAGTACATACATGGTCATCGCCATTGCTTAGCTACTTAGTCCTGGCTCCTGGAAGCAGGATGGACGAGCTAACCCTGTGGCTAAAGATTGAAATGTGTGCCTCTCACTGTGTGCCTTGGGGCAGTCATCACCCCCAAGGGGACAACGGAGCTGAGGTCTGGATGACTTGAGGACAGGGTCAAGAGAAGGCGGCCCTCTGCAAGCCGGGAAGGAGTGCTCACCAGAACCCAAGCACGCTGGCCCCTTGATCTCAGACTCCCAGCCTCCAGGACTGTGAGGAAGTTAATTTCTGGGGTTGAAGCCCCCCCATCTAGGGTATTTTGTTAAGGCAGCCTGAGCTGACAGACACACCAGCGGGAAGAGCAGCTGTCACTCCCCCAAAATATCACCCTCCTCTTCCCTGTGCAGAGAAGTGGGGCTTCTGCTGCTGCCCCCGCCAGCCTCCCCAGCAGACTGGCAGAGGAGGTCCCCGTGCACTCCGGGGCCTCCTAGACTCTTCTTTCTCAGTGGCCCTGGTGTATGGCAAAGAGCTTTGGGAGCTCCGTGGTGTACCGCTCACCCCCAGTCCTCAGGCCATCTAAGTGCCAGAGATCCCCTGACCCTCATCTGTCTCCAGTACTCAGCTCAGAAGGGCAACCAACGACTGAAAGACCTTCTGGAATCATCCCCTCGGTGGTCCGTTCCCCTTCCATCCAGCTCTCCTTCACGTCCAGCCTTGCTCCGGCCCACTCTGCAGTGCCCTCAGAGCCCACACTGCAGTGCTCCCAACAAGGTCTGGGTGTCTGGAGGGAACGCAGGTGTGCGGGCTATCCGTGCAGGTGGAGGTGGAGTGGGCTTTTCCAGCCCTGGGACCCCACCACTTACCCTGTGGGCTTTCCCGTGTGTGACCATTGCCTGTCTGTGCCCTCATTTGAAAATGAGCCAGCTGTCCAGGGGAGGAAGGCAGTGAGAGCCCAGACGGAGAGCTGTGGCCGAGCTGGCCCATGGAGGCCGGCCCTGCAGTGCACCTCTCACACCACCGGCCAGAGCTGGGGGAGGGGAGGGGAGGCGGGGAAGGTGGAGGCTGGTGAAAGAAGGCAGGCAGCTCTCATCGCACCCCAGCAGCCAGCAGTCTCCCCAGCCTGCAAACACAAACAGCCTCTCACAAGTATGTTGGAAGAAAAAAAAACTCCTTCAAAATTCCACAGTTTGAGGCTGACACCCCAAACCTGGAGGCTACAGTGCCCCTTTGTCCCCAGCCTGGTGGGGTAGGGTGCCAGAAGGGTCAATCCGTTAGGACAACCTGGGACCCTGGAGGAAAGCTGGCTGGAAGGCGGGGTGGGGCACTGAGGAAAGGGTTAGTTTGATTCCATCCACCAGCAAAACTTGGGGGCGCAGGGCCCGGAGGTGGGGCGGGAGGAACCTTTGGCACAGTAGAAACTCCAGCAGCCTGCTTCCCGCAGCGCTGCCTCCCCAGAAAGTTTGGCATTTGAAGGAATCAAATTGTCTAATTAAAATTTAACAATCTCTTATCAGGCTCCATGGCTGGTAAGACACTGCTGTCTTAAACACATCATTTTCCCTCTTTTCTGAAACTTGAAGCATTTCAATGAAAAAGGAGAGGAGGGGCGGGGAGTGCTTGACATTTGCATCTCAAAAGCAGCTTGCAGTCACTCGGTAACTGGAGGGGTCTGGGGAGGGAGTGGGTAAGGGGCTCCTCCTCGAAGCCCAGCAATTCAAGCCACCCCCTGCTCCTCTACAGGGGGGTCTGGACTTGGGGGTGGGCACCTCTTCTGGGCCTTCTGCAGCTCCAGCAAGAGTGGGATCAGAAGAGAGAGAGGAAGGGGCCTCCAGTCCTTCCTACAACAAAGGGAAACCAGAAGTCTTTGCTTCCTGGGCCCAGGAGGGCAGTCTCAGCAGGCCAGCAGGGGAACTAGGGCCTCAGCTTCCCAGAGCCCTATGCCAGGCAAGGGGAGCCTTCCTGGCCCAGAACTCAGGAAGGCCAGTGTGGTGGGTGATGGCCAGGCAAGGGGAAGGAGGGATGGGTGCTGTCCAGGCGGACCCTCTCCTCACCCCTGAATCTTCCCTGGCCTCCCAGGCCCAGATGTGAAGCCGGAGCTGGATGGTGAGGCCGTGACCCTGAGTCTGGCTCGGGTGCCAGCAGTCATTCTTAGGGGAAGAAACACTGACTGCTTTTGCCCAGTGGTGGTGGAGGGCCCAAGTAAGGTCCAGGACCTATAAATTCCTAGGGTTCAGGCATGGGGTGGGGTACCTATTCCCTGGGCTCCCTCCATTGCTCCTGTTTTTCTCTACCCAGAGCCTCCAGGCAACTGTGGGGGATCAGGTTTGGGCTACTTAAAGAGCCCTAGACTAGTGGGGAAACCAGGGGCCCAGGGGCGCGGCTAGTGGGGAAAGAGGGGGTGCGGTCCTAAGAAGCATCAATGGCCCACCCTCGGGCCGGTATCCCAGGCACCTGCTCCAAGCCTCCTCACTGCTCTCTGGAGCCAAACCTGACCAGGCCGCCCCTTGCCTCCTGCCTCGCAGCAGAGAGAAGCTGCCCTCGGACGCTCACGCAACTTCCTGTCTCCAGAGCCACAAAGCCACCAGCATAAGTACCACCTGCTCTGCCCTCCCGGGTTCCTACGTCCCAACCCCTAACCAGGCCCAGTCCTTGCATGAGTCTCGCGTCCCCATTGTCCCGGCTGGCCTCGTCCTCCTGGCCACCCTCCAGGACAAGCCCTTCTCCAGGGAAGCCTCCCTGAGGCTCCAGCCCAGACCATCGTCTGGCGGACAGACTAGGCTCAGAGCACCTGTGCTCCTCGGTGACACTCATTACAGGTGTAATTAAGTCACTTGTCTAATTATCTGTTTCGTGTCTATTCTTCTTGCCAACCTGGGAGCTACACCAGTTAAGGATCACACTTATCTTCTCTTCTTTTTCTCTGGCTTTCTCAGTTCCCAGCGTGGTGGTGGCCACGGTGAGTAAATGTCTAGGAGGCCTTCATGGGTGCCGTTATCTCACTCAGGTGGGAGGAGCCAGGCCCGGGGTCATTTTTCTGCCTTGGTTGTTGTTCCTCCCCCGGATCCTTCTCCAGAGATACCAGTAGCCTCCCCCAAGATCCCTCTCTGGCCCCCTGGGTCTGGGTCACAGGGTTGGATACCCGGCTGGTTGGGATCCATTCAGGGAATCTTCCAGTGGGGCCCGCAGGGTTGCAAGCCACTGAGAGAACGCACCTACGTGAAGGTGAGTGAGAGTAGGCATGTGGGGAGGTGGGGAGACAAGGTCAGTTCTGTGGGAAGGGGTGCAGAGAGCCAAGGGGACGGCTTCTGGGCTCCCAGAAGGCCTGGGGGATGCCCGAGAGTTCAGTGTCTGGCTGAGCACCCCACGGTGGGAGTGACGTCCCAGCAAGCCAAGGCAGCTAACCATCTCTCACACCGCACCAACGAGCGGCCACAGAGCACCCACGGGGAGCCCCGAGTGTCGCCGAGACCCAGCAGGTCCCAGGCAGAGGCTGGAGTGCACACACAGCTCCTCTGCTGTGAAAGGGGCCCCTGCGTGGGAATCTCTCCAGCAGCAGAAAGAGATCAGAACGGAACGTGACTGGGGCCTCCCCACCCCTCATGCTGTCATGGGTTCTCCCTCTTCCCAACATGGCCGGGTGCCTGGGCTCAGTCCAAGGGTCCCTGGGAGTGTGAAGTGTCCCAAGAGGCTGGGACGGAGGAGGACTGCAGGGCCTTGAGACCTCTCCCAGGCTGGCTTAGGGCTGCCCCCCTCCCCAAGATCTACGGTAGGGTGAGGCAGGGTCTGGAGACCCAGGAAATGCAAGAAGGCCGTCTGCCTGACAGCCCTATCCCTGTGCATTTTGAAGGCTCCGTAAAAATGTCTCCTCACAAACTGTCAAAGTGTCACAAATTAATTAACTGTTATCTGGGAGTGACTCAGTGGGGGGAGGGGGTGGGGCGCGAACACTCCGGTAATGCTAAGCGGGGTGGCGGCACTGTTCTCTGCGTGCGTGCGCTGCCTTCTGATGAAAACTCCTCGCAGCTCAACCCCGCGCCAGGGACCGGGCACATCACCGGGGCAGCTCACGTGCCGAGCAGAAAATTGACAGGTGGGAAGCAGGGTGGAGGGCGTGGGGCCCAGGGCCCCCTCCCCGAAGAAGGGAACACAGTGGGGAGAAGGAGGCCTCTAGAAATTGCTCAGATCTAAATTCAGAAAGGAGCCCACAGGCTGGCACTGGTTTCCCCCCCCCCCCCTTTCTTTCCCTTTTTCCCCCTTTGCAATTCCTCCCATTCCCCTAGGATGACAAGAATTGGGAAGTTGAGCTGGGTTTGCCCTGAGGGCCGGGTCTTGAGCCCAGGAGGCAGGTACACTTAGCCACACTCACCAGCAGGAACCGGGAGTGGAGGGAGGGCAGGTCTCAGACCAGCCTCCTTGACCTTTACTTTAATTTCAGGAAAGAATTGAGAAAACATGCTCTTGAAAGCCAAGAGGGAGACAAATCCTGAACCTTATTGCTCTGGAAGGAGGAAAAACAGTCCTTGCTATTTAGGAGAAAATTGCTTCGCTTTATGAAAAGACACCCGTTTGTGAAAACAAAGGGTGGGCGAGTCCAAATAACAGCCCACACCTACCATCCTGCTGCTGGGAACCCTGGGGTCCCTAGCCCGCCCCCCACCACTCCTTTACTGCGCAGGCTGGCACTGGGGACTGTGGGGACATTACTTTCCGAGGAAGGAGAAAGAAGCCCTTTCCCAAATGTGGGGTGAGGGAGCGGGGGGGGAGCGGGCAGCAAGATCTAACTTTATGACTCTTGCCCAAAGACCAATTGACGGTAAAACTTCACAGCGATGCAGTCAGCAAGATCCGGATTGTGGAAAAACATAATAAAAGAAACTTGAAAGCCTAATCGGCGGATTATAATGTGGGAAACTTACTAGAATCCCGATTCAGAGAAACCAACTTTTTAAAGACCCCTGACGTTTCACCAGACAGTTGACAATCCGAAGAGTGGATTCCGATGCAAGGAAGGAATCACTGGGAAGGGTTTTTAGGTGTGGCAGCCGCGTTCCGTCTCATTATTGGAGGGCCCAATACACAGTGAAGTATTTCCAGATCGAACTGTATGACGTCTGCGATCTCTTTGAAATGAACCTAAGGGGATTATGGATGACTCAAAATGGGCCACCCGCTGCTCGTGGTGGAAGCTGGGTGACGGGCTAGGCTTGGGGCTCCCTTTCCCAGAGGGCGGGGCTCAGCTGGCAGGACCTGAGGTGGTAAGGGACGAAGGGAACAGCTGCCAAGCTCCTATTCCGAGCGCATCACTGCATGAAGCGCTGTGCATAGAACATTTCCCTTTGTTTGCACCACAGCCTTGTGGGATGCGACATGGTTTCTGGTTCTCAGATGAAGAAATAGGAACAGAGGGGAGTAACTGGCCCTAGTTCACCCAAGTAGGTTAGGGACATGGATCCCTCTGCCTGCAGGACCTGCAGACATGGTTCCTTCAAGGGCATGTCTGGGCTTCCCACCCCAGCAAGCTGTTGGGTCTGAGTCTGCAGGGCCCCCGAGGAACGGCTCAGAGGCTTACAAAGAGGGATGTGGCAGTCCGGGCCTCATGCAACTTTACTCAGGGTCCTGGATGCCCTCAGATCACCGAGGTTTTTCAGAAAACAACACTTCGGGAGTCTCCAGGGCATCAGGCGTCTCAGCCCAAGTGAGCTCCGAGGAGGACAGGATGGGCTGGATTTCAGGTAAGAGCGGCAGAGAGTGTGGCTGAGAACGGGGGTCAGCCCAGGGGCTGCCTCTGGGCTCATCCCTTCAGGCCAGTCCAGGACAGGCTGGGCGCACCGACAGAGCCCCTGACTTCCTCTCCCATGCAAGGGAAGTTGGTAGGAAGGCAGCCACAGTGACGGGCCGAGAGTCCTGGCAGCCTGCTCTGTGCCCAGCAGCACCACACGCCCTTTCCCCATCCCATCCCTGCCCCCAGCACTGGAGGCTTTTCCCAGCAGCAATGACCAGAATATAAAGAGGAATAGCCTCCTTCCAACCCGGGATTGAAGAAGAGTCAATGCAGCCTGTTTTTTGTGTTTTTTTTTAACCAGACAGACAGATCTGGCTATCTCACCCCCAACGCTTGCTATCGGTATGGCCTTGACAATGCAATCACTCTGGGCCTCAGTCTTCTCATCTGTAAAATGGAGACACAACTCCCTCCTTGCTGGAGTGGCTGGGAAATTAGCTCAGAAAATGCATATGAAGGGGCCAGTAAGTGGCAGCTTATACGCTGAAGGTGGATGCTGGGGCTGCCAGGGAGGTGGGGCTGGGCCATGGGATGGGGTCCAGACAACACACCAGGGCTGCGATGAGGGGCGCTGGGGGAAAGAGACCCCAATTCCTCTGTGGCTGCCTAACCCTCTGAACAATCCAGAGACACTATACCACATGAAGTTCCCACCAACCAGCCCCGAGACGTTGGGGATGCCTGGCAGGCGACTTTGGGTAGTCTTCTCAGCCTGTGCCGTGCGGATTTACCACAGTCTCAACCCTTCCCTCTGACTCTTTGAGAAAGAAAAGCCCTACTTGGCCTGTAGCCTTCCTGGTCAACTCTGAGTCTGCCCCAGCCACGCAGTGAGACTTGGCCGACTCCGTGAGGGGTCGAGCAGCCATCAGCCCTGGATCATCTCGTCTGACCGTGCAGATGTCTGGCCTGCAGAAGGATAATCTAGCTCCCTCGGCCGAGTCACTTCTCCAATCCTCAATTTAATAATTAACAATAATTTAATAATGAGCGCAGACATACCTAATTTCAGCAAGAGGTAGAAGAACCAAATAAAATGGTGTGTTTCAAAGTGTCTTGCAAACTCCGAAGTCCTATGAAAATGTTAGTGTGTTATGATCACCTCCATGGAGACCGTTCTCTGGCCATCTGGAAACTGATCACGCCTACATTCTCAAAGCCTTGGTGCTTGCTACCATCCAATTGCTGTTTGCATGTGTTCTTTGGTACCTGTTTTGCTCTGTGTCTGCCCCATCTCTCCGAGTGTCCACGAGGCCCGACAGGCGGAATCCCGCGTACATCCTCAGCACCTCCTGGGAAGCCTACCAGTTTCGCTGGAGTTAATGAGTGGCTGCGGTGCGGGTGGGCATTGATACAGCTGTGCTGCTGGGAACAGCTCTAAACAGGGTGAGACTACTCTCCCCCTGGGGTTATTTTGAAGGTTAAATGAGGTACATCAAGCTCTCAGCATCATCTCTGGGCCAGAGATAGCTATTCTCTTGATAGCTGACCTGCAAAAATGTAGAAAATTGAATTCCACTTCTGGAAGAAACCTTCAATCTAATCTTTTCACTTCACAGAATAAAAAACTAAGATGCAGAAAAGTGAAAGGAACCACCCAAGTTCCCAGAGCCAGTTGCTCTCAAGGTGGCAGTCAAGGTCCCTAGACAGCAGGCCCCTACCTCTGTGGTTTACCCAGCTATCCGAGCTCTCCCCTGGCTGGTGGAGCCAGCCCAATGAGGGCAGGTAACAGCTTCCCCCGGGGTCACTATCATGTCATCAGTAGCCTCATCTTCAAAGATATGAAGTCAGCTCAAGGAGGACGATTCTGGGGGCTCTGTGGGCGTCTCCCCCACGGAATGTCATCCAACTTTTTGTGTATGCACATCTCTCACACCGCTATCCTGCTCAGAGATGTACACGTGCCATCGGTCCTTACAAGGGCTGCCTTCCAAGACTGACACTTGCACTCCTCTGGACATCAGTGAGGCCGGGCACACCTCGGGTTACAAGCTTCTGGATGGTCGCCACGTGTAGGGAGCAGCCTGGCACTTGCTAGGTTTCTTTATGGGCGGCTGCTTCCCAAAACCATGTTTCTGGAAGGCGTCCCATTCCCTTCTTCTCCAGGAACTTGGGGAAAGGGGAAAGGACGAAGCGTCTGGCTGGATGATGAGTGGCTCTGTGGCCTGACGGAGGCAGCGATGGAGACAAGAGCAGAGGCCAGTAACCCACACCCAGGATGGCCCCATTCCACGCCAGGATGGCAGGATTGCTGCTCGGCCAGAGGAGCACAGAGGGGCCCCGGGACCTGCTCACCCCAAACCGTCTCTGGATACCTCTGACCCAGAGACCGCCCTGTGGGTGGGGGGAGCAGGGAGGGGAGGAAAGGAGAGACCCCTGGAGAAGGTGGCTGTTGGGAGCGTCACTAAGGAAACGCCTCTGGCTGGAGCTGTCAGCCTGGCTTCCAATCCAGAGAACTTCTGAGGCAGAACATAAATACTTCAGTCTTTTCCTGGGACTCCTGGGACACAGATGAGCTAAGTTTTCGGAGCCCGTCATGGCAAACAACATAATGTCGCTAATCAAACTTCCTGTGCGCCCACCCAATTTGATAAATCAGCCTTTTGATGCACTAAGTGAAGATGAATTAGGAGTAATGAGGCTGTGACAGCTCCCTGAGGCACAGGCTGACGGGGAGCTGTGATGGCTGAGGCAGGAGGGCGGGGGGAGCTCCTCCCAAGGATCCGCTCAGCTCTAGCTGCCAGGTTTGTGCAAATAAGCCGCGATTCCAGGGCACCTTGGCGCCCCCCCCCCCCCGCAATCCTGTGCCCCTCACACACAGTCACTATCTGAGAAGTCGGTGTGTCTCTGAGAAACAGCGTTGGCTACCGTCCTACAATGAGTGACACACCGTAAGCCCCCAAGCCAGTAGCAACTCGGGGCAGGTCAGAACACAGAACTGATTCATTTTGTTGCACGGGAGAAATGGAGGCTGACAAGGGCCGGACGGAGAGGTCTTCACTGGCAAGGCCGCCTGCCGCTGAAGTCCCCACCAGCCCAGCCGCAGAGACACGGCACTAGTTAGCTAACTCCTTTCCTACCAGAAGTTGCGAACCGGCAGCCTATCAGCTACATGGAACTTGCAGATTCGTTTCACTGGGCTCATATAGAGAACATTGTTTAAAAATTGCAGCTTATTGCCAATATTTAAAATTTGGAGATTTTATATTAAAACAGATCTCTAGCTTCTCTTATAAAAAGAATCACAAGATTGTGGAAATACTGGGTTAGCATTCTCACGAGCCAACAGCAGCCTCGGGTCAAGTAGAGGCAGCCCCCTTTACACGGGACATACACTGAGTGAAGAAGGCCGAGGCCCTCCCCAATCAGAGGAGGGCCCAGCTTAAGAGGAATGGGCTGTGTCTGTACTCCAAGAATGGAAGAAAAGGAAGGAGAAGGAGCTACACCTCCACCCTGGGCTTCCCACCCACTACATTCTCCCCAGGTGCCCCAGCACACAAGGGGCAAAACCCCAAGGCTTTGGCAGAAGCCCCTTCCCCCTCTCGCTATGTCCAGCCTCAGCAAGCTGGGGCACAGTGTCCTCAAGTTTGCTATAGTCCCCACTAATCCTTATAGCCCCTCGCTCAGCTGGTTTCACTCAATTTATATTTACTGCCAGGCCTCAGAATATATTTAAGTTTGAGTCCCCTGTTTTATAACAGCATCAAGGGAAGCAGAGCTGCTAATACATTGCTGAACCACAAAGGCTGTGTCTGAGCGGTGCTCTAGTATCCTCTTACTTGATGCTCACCATCAAGGCTGGTGGTGGCAGGAAAATAGGCACTCAGAGGTTGGGGAGGCTTCTGGAAGCACAGATCAACTTATGAGAAAAGCAGAATTTTTTCTAACCCTCCGCAGCCATGCCTGGAAACTTCAACCCTCTCTCCTGAGGCTGCTGTCCTACTGTTTCTGAAGCACAGCCTCCCTTGGGAGCCTTTCTGCCAGCTGATGTTCAAAGTGACACAGTAAAAACAAATATCTCTCCCCAAAGGCTGCCTTCGCTCTAGCCTTTCTATGATTGATCCTGTAATTATATTTGTGACCCAGAAAGTACTAATCTCTTCAACAACCACAGTGTTCACTACAGGTGGAAACGAAACATCCCATCTTCCTGGCATGAGATAAAGCGAGGTCTAGAATTTTTTGCATGCACCAGCCTAAGAGGCAGCACTGCTGGGGACCTGGGAGAGGCGGTCTGCTGGTCTTGGCTGCCTTCCTTACTCTGAGAGATGCCGGACTCCCTGGGGGAAGACCAGCTCCCCACCCTCCTTCCTTATCTATTATTCTCACAAATATTCCAGGGTTGACTTGATGGAGGCGAGGCCCAAGGATCCTGTCCCCTCCAGAATGGATGGTGGTGACAATAAATAGGTGAACCACACTGCAGCTGGTCCCTTCAGCTTCCATTTCAGAGAACAGCATCTTGAGTCCTTCGAGAGGATGATGCTCAGTGGTCTCTGCCTCTTCCAAATCCCCTTCTCACTTACCATCTCATTTGGCCACCTCCTCCAAGAAGTCTTCCAAGATCTCCTCCTAATTTGTTTTTTCCTCTTCAGTCTCGGGGCCCACAGTTTGTTCTTCCTGGTGCTTCTGGTATGTCTGTCTCTTCCCCATCCCTGGGGAAGTGCTCTTTTATGGCAAGGTCTCCGTCTTATTCCTCTTTTGCTCCTCCAGCAGCTAATACTCGCCAGGTGTTGTGTGGGAACTTAACAAACGACTACTAGGGGGAGATGAAAGATCATGCACTTGGAAAGCTCTCCAGTGGCCTCCGCTGTGCTTGCACATAGAATGAACCATCACTCTCCAATCCTCTTCTCAGGAAGGGCCCCCATGGTGGCCGTAGCACACAGCATGCTTGCTCCACGAAGCCAGGCTCCACCTTCTCTGCCGGCTCACGCGGAGGGCCATGTGCCCACCATGGGCCGGGCCTGCTCGGGCTAGCTGTTCTTTTAATTGCCATTCATCTCGTCCACCGTTTCATAAACAATGAAATATTAATACCAAATCAACGGGGCACCTGGGTGACTCAGTCGATTGGGTGGCTGCCTTTGGCTCAGGTCATGATCCCGACGTCCTAAGATCAAGCCCCATGTCCTGCTCCCTGCTCAGGGGGGAGTCTGCCTCCCTCTCCTGCTCCTCCTGCTTGTGCTCACTTTCTCCCCCCAACAAATAAATAAAATCTTACAAAGAAACTGAAATCAAAATAGTGATTGCATAATTACTGAGTGGAATGCATTGGAGAAATTTTTTTATAAAGAAAAATCACTAAAAAAAAATCCTGCCTAGTTCTATGTAAATGAGATCTCTAAAAATTCTGAAAATCTGAAAACTTATGAAACAAGTTTCCATCTCTGCTCTGCTTTATAAAGTAAAAGTGAAAGCACCGGAGGTCGAATGGCAAGATTGACGCAAATAAATGGGGCCAGACTCCCATCAGTGGGCTCTACTCAAAGAAAAGACCCAAGATATACACAAAAGTTCAGTAAATGGATGCACGTGAACATTCTATGCAAATTAAATGCCTGAAATATCATTTTTTAATGAATCCTTTCTTTAATGAGTTATTCAACTGGTCCCTCAACTGTGCCAGACAAGAGAGCCTCCGACGTACGGTCTGGCCAGTGTGTTAGCTTTGCGTGTCTCTTTTTAGCCTCCCTACATGGCCCCTGAGAAAATGATGCACCTTGGACTTCCATAACCTGTGTGGCTGCCCTTAGGCACTCCATGGGCCACCTATTAGCGATGGGGACTGCCGCGTCGTTCAGCATGCTCGCTGGGCCCCTTGCAGATACAGTGCTGATCGGGAGCTGGGGCACGGCATTGAACAAGGGGCACCCCCTTGTTCTCGGGCAGTCTACCCGCTAGATGGAACAACTGGTCCCACAGCTGAGGCTCACACATGAGCACAAGCTGGACAGTGTGAGACAGAAAGAGGACACACTTCTGCAGAGGCGCGGTGACATGGCTAATGTGACCCACTAAACACATGAGCTGCCTGCCACTTTTGTAGCTGAATGCGATCTTCCATCCCACTGGGCTGAATTTGGGGTGGAAGCAAAGGCTCTGGCCATCTAGAGAAATGTAACGAAGTAGAAACATTTGAAAGCAAGGCTGTACAACCCGGTGCTGCCCAGTCCACTACGAATGTTGAAAACAGGTGCCCCATGTTCTACAAATACCTGACTAGAGGTCTTCCAAAGTCTCCAGGTCTTGAAAGACAAGCAAACACTGAGGAAGTGTCCCAGGTCGGAGGGGAATAAGGACAGAGGACAACTAAACACAACACAGGATCCTAGATCCTGCACCTAAAAAAAGGACATTTGCAGAAGAATTGGCAAAACGCCACTCCTCTTATTTCGTTACAGTCCTGGAGCAATGCTACCTGCCGAGTTTTGAGAGTTGTGCTCTGGTTAGCTAAGCAGTTAGCCTCAGGGGAAGCTCGTGAAGGGCAGACAGGACTCTCTGAACTACTCCAGCACATCTTCTTCAAGTCTAAAATTGTCTCCTACGAACACGGGCGTCTAAGTGAAGGGGCTGGGCCATGGCTCCTGTCGGCGGGCGAGGACACCGGAACTCCTCCTCCCAGGCAAAGGGGAGGCTCCCCTGGCCGCGCATCCAGGGTGGAGCACAGGCCGGGCCTCAGGTGCGCGTCGAACTCCCGCAGCAAGGGGCAGGAGGCGCAGAAGGAAAGGCAGATTCATATCCGCCCAGCGATTTCGTGTTTAGTGCTGGTCATTTTGGTCACCCGCTGTGTCCCGAGCACGGTGACACTCCTCATGTAGGGTCCTCTTTCATTCTCATAGCATCCCCATTTCTCTGGGGGCTAGAGAGGGGCCCAGCTCGTAGGTGGCAGAAGCAGGACTCCAGCCAAGCGCTGCCAGTCCCCAGAGCCAGTGCTGGGTACAGAGGCCCCGGAAGAGAGGCCACGGACACATTAATAGCCATGGCTCTGGTGCATTTCCAGGGGCAGAGCCTGTGAGTTCCAGGGAGCCGCCCACACTCCGGGGCCAGCAAGTGTCCTTGCCGTCTCCTCTCCTCCTCCTGCGGCTGCCTGGTAGTCCGTGGGGGTCTGCATCAGTCCAGCCGGGACACACGGACCCCGCTCCCCGCACAGACAGTGAGTGCAAGGTCTTGGGCTCCACCTGCCTATCACCCACTCACTATTAAGGGTCCTTGCTGATGGATCTGACTACGGTCCCCAGAGCTGCTCCCTGAGCCTGCCGTCCACAGGTCCCAGATACCCTCGCCATCCAGGTCGTTCTCACAGTCATTTCTGCTGAGAAACCAGTCCCTATCCGCCGGCACGGAGGGTCAGACACAGGGCGTCTGCCGGTGCTAGCAAAAACTGCTCTTATTTACAGCCCCAGCAACAACAAAAACAGTAATAGTCGTAGTAGCTACTGCGGACTGACCATTCACTGCATACTGGACGCTGTTGTACACTTCACACAGCTCTCTGCTAATCCTGAGCACAGCCATAAAAAGTGAGGATTACTAAGTGAGCCCTCACTGCAGATGGAGCAGGCGAGGCTGAGGGCAGTTCCTATCTTAGTGGGGCTGCAGACACAGGGACCACGAAGCCGAGCTGTGTCCACTCGCAGAGTCACTCCCTCCCATGGGGCTTCGAGGCCCCCACACGCACGACAGCCTTAGACTTTCTCCCCCCACCACTGCCAAGCCTCACGGCATATAGTAGCCCCATTGTGCAATGCAGGTCGTCGTAAGGAGTTGTGAAAATAGGAAGAACTCATCATATGTATCATGCTAATGTGTGCGGACATCGTGCTGCCTGTCCTCGAACGAAGGGCCGCCCATTCCCACCTGTAGCTCTGCTGCAAATCTCCGAGACCACACAGCTAGTCGACGGCACAGGCCTCTCCGGCCTTCCACAGTCCTTGGCCCTTCTGCCACCTCCAAAGGCAGGCGCTGCTGGCCTCCCCTGCTGGTAATGCCCCATCATTCCGGAAGGAGCCCTGCCGAGATGTGGAGTTGTGCACAGACCGTTTAGGAACCTGGTGTTTGGGGCAATGACAGTGACTCTGCCCCCTGAGGCCATGTGCTCTGTTTCCAAAGTGGAAGGAGTCTGCAGGAACCATGCACACGTCCCCGTCTGCCTGCCCTGCCTGCTCCACGCGGATAGGCTGGTGTCACAGACGCCTAACCAGACCCTCTGCTCGCCACTGCTAGCTGTGACTTGAGCGGGGCTGGGGCTGGCCCAGGAAGCCGAGGCTCACATGCTAAGCGAACACAGGAGCCCTCAGGGCACGTGCAAATGGATCCTGCAGCATTTCCCAGCCCCTGGAGGTCCAAACCCATAGCAGTCCTGCTCCATCCTCCAAAGATACAAAGATAGCAGCCGCCACAAACTCTGGGCCTGGGCCGCAGCATGAGCTGAGAGCGGGGGGACCCACTGTCTCACTCAGCCGCGTTTTGCTCCTCACTATCCCCCCCGTCCCCACCGCTGTCACACTGGCACCCACCCAGGCTGCGGGATGCTGTTTTTAAAACCATAAAATCCCCTCCCACTCCTGCACCTTTCTGGGGCCTGCACCCTCAGGTTGCCTATGGCATTCATGATTCCTGGCCCATCCCTGTCACACAGAATGCCTGCCATGGGGGGAGGGACATGGCTGGGAGAACAAGAGAAAGCAAACTTCAGCATGTTGCCATGCTTCCATTTCACCTTCTGAGAAACAAGGCCAAGAAACAATGGTATGCCTCATCCCAGCACTCAGAGCGCACGGGGCCGGGCAGCCAGCAAAGCTGTCCCCGCTAGCCTTGCCTCCAAGCGAGGGCACACGGGCTCCGTGGGCGACGGGGATGCAGGCAGAGCTCTGGGGTTGAGCGTGACCCCACGACAAGATGCACAGATGCAGGGGCATGCAGGGAAAGCGCTCTGGCCCAGCTCTGCCCCACATTCACGGCTGAGTGACATCCCAACAGGTTACTTCCCACCTCTGGACCTTGGTTTCCTTTTTCTAATGAATACGCGTGGCTGCAATAGGGGAGAACCAAGTCTTCGCCCCACCCCCCGCCCAGCTGCCCCCACTGAGGGGCCAGGGGCGGAAGGAGGGTGCTCTGCTCGTGCTGCTCAGGGAACCCTCCCCAGTCAGGCTGGGGACAACTGTCTGCTACAACTACTGCATGGTATAGCAGATGTCTCCGGTCGTGACGAGGGTAAGATCCCACAAAAGGATCCCAAGGGGTCTCAGGAGGTGCGGCCTAGCAACGCAGTACATGCTCGGGACCTTCGGGTGGGGAAGTCATCGTCACTTTGTGAGGTAGAGCTGGGAGACACAGTTGGTGGGTGAGTCACCAGGGATAACGAGCTTTGGGACAGGAAGACTCAGAGGCCTTCGGACACCCTTTCCAAGCCCTGATGAGACCAGCCATGCACCTAACCCCAAAGGAAGCCCAGAGCCATGGGGAAGGCGGTCTAGCTTCGATCTGGGGCAGCCCAGCCTTGAAGGCAGCTAGCTTGTGACTGTGTTTCCAGTCCCCACCCCAGCCCTGAAGAGCTGAGGCTGGAAACCGTGCCCCACGCGCTGGGGGAATTCCCTGGCTGTTTCTCTAAACACAGGGCCTCCTGGGTAGAGCTGCTCCCCACTCTAATAATCCCAGGAGTCCCTGCCACAACATTTTCCCCTTGGAAGGAGCTGGTGTCTCTGTGACTGCAGCATGAGGCTCTCTTGGCAGCAGCGTTAATCATGCCTCGAGTCCCAGCACCAGTCAAGAGACAAGGAACCGGGGGGGGGGGGGGAGTTGGGGGGTGGCTGGTCTTTACCCAAGGGCAAGGGCAATGCTGCCTGCCCCGTGCCTTCCTCCAGCCCAGTCATGCTTCCCGGAGAGGCCTGGGCTCACCCTTCCTTCGGGCTCTCCGGCGTGAGGAACGTTGACCAGAGGCTGAGTAGCTCTCCCTGGCCACTGCCAAGGAGCTGGGCTGAGCTCGGCCTGGGCCATGACACAGCCCCGCAGGCCTGGAACCCAGGCTTCTCTCCACCCATCCTCCTCTCTGCCCTTTCCTGGCCAGTCTGCGCCTGCCTTCCAAGCCAACCTCCCAAAGCCGCAGCCCCAGGCTCCTCTCACAGCCATGCGCAGAACTCCCTTCAAAGACCTCCCTGAAGGATAAAGTCTAAACCCACTGCCCCTTCCCTTTGACCTTCCTAAATGACCCCTGTTGCTCTTTTGTGGCGAGCGCCTACTCCAGGTAGAGCTGCTCTGTCCTGTGGCTTCCACCCCCCTTTTCCCTCTGCCTCATCCTCTCTATTCCCTCATCTTTGAAAGTCACCCTTTTCCCACTTGCCCTCTTTCCCAGATGTCCAAATCCTACCGGCCCTTCACGGGGCAGAGGCTGCCTCCTAGAAGAAGCCTTCCCTGACTTCCGAGCTCTTGGGGCCTCTTCCCTGGACACGCCCACAGAGTTTGACAAGTTGACATCCTAGAGTTCGTCATAGAGCTGAGGAGTGTCGGCGATCCCCAGGGAAGGCAGACAGGAGAGAATGGAAGTGTTCCGCCTTCCCTGGGTGTGGGCACCTGGGGGTGCAAATGAGCTGTGAACCGCAGGGGTCCCTTCCAGAGGCCCAGAGCACAGTGGGCCAAAGGCGGGTACGGAAGAGCATCGTGTTTCTCCCACTGAGCGCCCGCCTGTAGTAAGTGCTCCGCAAAACTGGCCGAATGAATAAACACTGTGCTGGCAAGTGACACTGTGACACGGAACTGTTCCCACCCAGATGGTGTGTGCAGGGGGCCCCCAGGGAGGCTAGGCTGACATCAGAAGCTGGAGCAGGAGCTGAAGAAAAAGCAGAACGAAATGTCTGGCAAGTGAACATACACAGACAAGCCAGATGGGTCTTCCAAAAACTGAAGCCGGAGAGGCTGCGAGAGAAGGGAAAGTTGCCCCACACTCGGAGCATGGTGGCTGGGTCCTCCGTGTTAGTGAGCAGAGGCACAACCCTGTGCAGGGAGAGCAGCCGCGCCCCGAGCTTACGCGCAGACTGGCACGGGCCCATTGGTCACACTTTTCACACTCCACGGGTAATGACTGGTTCGCATTTTCATGTGTGCGTCTATCCCCCAGCCTCAAGCACCAGCCCTGGCCCCCGGGGGTACCCTCAATAAATGCAGTGCTTGTGGGTGATGGGCTGGGCGGGGCTGGTAAACTAGGGAGAACACATCCCAGTTAAAGGAGGTCCCTCAGTCTATTGTGGCCATAAGAGAATGTCCCAGAACTTCCAGTGTTTCAAAACAAGACTAAAATCTGAACTTTTACATGCAGTCCCCTTATTTGAAAATGTGGGCAACTTTTGCAGCACTGTTTGAGTCAACGCAGCTGGATGGTTCAGACCCAGCTTGCGTCCTACCCTCACATAATCTAAGGCACCAAAGCCAAACAAACAGCCACCGTTTAAAGACATTTTGGGGTTTTCAAAGGTCTCACAACAGCACTCTGACCAAGGAGGAGGGTATTACCCCCTCTTTAGAAGTTGAAAAACCAGGCCCAGAGAGGATTTTTAATTTTCCCAAGGTAAATGAGCTAGTTAGCAGCCGAGGCGGGGTCAGAGCTCACATCTCAACACTGTCTCACAGGCTCTTTCCCCACACCCCACCTCCAGGCCCTAAGGGACAGTAGATCAAAGTGGCCGTCAGAACAGTCGGATACACAGAGACCTTGGCATCAGCTAGCTGGTCACGGTGTCCCTAGAAGTGAAATAGACAAGCATCAACTAGATTGCTCCCCGAGCTGCACGAATGGAAGAGTTGTTCTCGGGAGCTGACTAGAAGTTGAACTTGAATCACCAGAATGGGGATTCATAAACCTATTGTCAGTTCCAAGACATGAGCCAATTTGCAGACTCAGACGCCTTGAAGGAAGGGGAGGCTGGGTCCCCTTGAGGAAGAACCTTGCAACACTGCCAAAATTTCATACTGTTCATCTTCCTCCCAGCCTTCCCCCAAAGGACCAACAGCCTTTTACCAGGATGATTCTGCACAGGAGAACGGGAAATAATCAGACTTTTCAGGGATTAGCAGACACCGGCCCTGACTGACTTGACTCCATCACCCTGGCCCCACCAGCGCTGGCAGGTGCCCAGGGACGTCACAGGGTCAATGGGGTTTTGAGCTCACATCCTTCTCACAATGGGTCCAATGGGTCCCTGAACCCCTCCTGTGGTCAATTCCCCAGCTCCGGAATGCATAATTGGACCAGGCATCCTCAGCAACTGGCAACCCCCCCCCCACAGCAAGGGACCAGCTGGATTCCTTTGAGCTGTTCAGAAAATATAGCCACACCCTGGAAATAAAGCACAAAGCCACCTAAAGGCCCATGGGACTCTCTAGTAGGCGAGAGTCCTTTATTTACTGTTTACTACCCATAAGGAACCCAGCCCTGTGAGAGATGCTAGAGAGAAAATTGGTAACACAATGACTTCCATCCGGTAGAGAAGAGAATCCCAAACTTTATGACTTCATTGCCCTGTAAGACATTCATAAGCTTTGTCTCAAGTTCGGCAATCTTATTCTAGCTGCTTTCTTCCTTCCACTGACATCTATCTATTTCTCGTATCCTCTTTTGAACCTGACTTTGTCATCTTCCTGGTTCCCTCACTAATGACTTAAATAAATCTTTGACATGTAATGGTTTGAGAAAGATGTTTTTAACCTTTTGAAAATTATTACTTTAACAGTGTACATGACTCAAAAAATAACCCCCCACAGGGAAATTCAGCCATGGGGGGATGGGTCCCGAGGCCGAGCGGAGTCTGCCGGCTCATGGCTTCTCCCCACATCCAGCTCCCGGCCAGACCAGCGCACGTGGCTCCTGCCGGGCCCGCCTGGAGGACAGTCTACACACTCCCTCCTCTAATGGTGACTCACAGTCTGGGCTGCCGTGGCTGCACCACGGCCCTTGCTGAGCCAGATGGCTGACTCCAGACTCTATGTGGGGAACCGGGACTTTCCAAGTAACGCAAAGCTTGACATCCTCTCCGGGAGTCAGAGAGGAAGACCATGGGAATCGCCCATGCCATCCCGGTGGGCTAGGGGCCATGGATCCTTTAGGTAAATAACTTCACAAATAAACAGGAGAAGTAGCAGCAGCTGCAAAGCCCCTCTCCCGGGCTCTCTGTGAGATGAGATGAGCTTATCCAAAGGGGAGCAGGGGACAGGACCACTGGTGTGAGAGTGTGTGTGTGTGTGTGTGTGTGTGTGTGTGTGTGTGTCTTGGAGGATGGGGTGGGAGGTGTAACATGGGTGGATCCAGGTCAACCCTGGCTCTCCAGGGCTCAGCTCAAGCTGCACTTCTTTTGGAAGGCTCCCCTGACCATGTGGCATCCCAGCAGCTGCCCTTCTCTGAAGGAGCCTTTGTTGTGCGCGGTACCTCACGCCATACTTGATTATGCTGCTGACTGTATTAGGGGATCAGCAGGCCTGGGTCTTCATCCTGGTGCTGCCTCCTGTTACTTGTGTGACTTCGGGCATCACTTAACTTCTTATTCTCTCTCTAGAGCCAGTTTTCTCACCTATAAAGTGTGAATAACAACTGCTTTCTCTACTTCCTGTGAATAAGGATCAAGTCCTAGGTTCGAGTCCTGCCTCTGCACATACAGTACCAACAAGAGATCGGGTAATCTACTTAATTGCTCTTGCTCCTTCTACTCCTATTTGAAAGGGGATGATGCTAATAACAGCACCTACCCCACTGGGTTGTTGCAAAGATTAAATGAGATACTGTGCCGAGTGATTATTTTGATGCCTGGCATTACAGAAGCACTCAATAAAGGCTAACTTTGAACTGAAAACGCCTTAGGCTGTAGGATGCTTATCAAATGAGAGTTTTATCATTACAATTATTATATTATTTTCTGAATATTTCAGATGTGTTACTTTTGCCTCCTTGGGTAGGTTTCAAGCTCATGACATCAGTTCACAAACATTTACTGAGTATCTTCCAAGGCTTGAAATGTGGACACCGAAATAGGGAGGACATAGTCATTACCTTCCCAGAGATCAGAGCTCAGTGGGAGAAACAGGCACAGAGATGCTTAAAATGTCACACCATAGAGCTAACAGCACGGAAGAAGGTCGCCTAACCAAGCTGGAGCCTCACAAGGCAAGCCTCTAGGTCACATGCTTTAAAATCCCCTCCCTGTTCTTCCAGGCCCTTATCCTCTGTTCCCAAGTCAGGGTTTTGTGTAGACTAGAAGCTCAATATATATTTGTTAAATAAACATGGAGAATTGAGTAACCCTTCTCTATCACCTAGTCACCCGGAGTCCCTCTGGTGGGGTGAGGAGAGGAAGGGAAGTAATATTACCACAGCAGAAGTTGACACAGCCCCAACACCGGGCCGGGCAACTACACAGAGGCCGGTGACGTGCTTGAACCGGTTGTGTAGACCTCATTCCGAAGCTGTCTTCGACGTCAGATTAGCAACTAGAAATCAGCCCCAGTTGCAGTATTTATCCAATGAAATCGGCAAATGCTACCCAACAGAGCATTATTTTTTCCTTGGAGACCTGGTTGTTAAAATATTTACCAGCCCGCAACCATAGGGATCTCTCATAATAACCTACTTTACTAATGAAGAAATGAGGGTTCAGAAAGGTGAAGCGATTTGTTCCAAGTCACACCTAGAAGCTAGACTTAGGATTTGAGTGCGTCTCACTCCAAAGCCCTGGCGTTTCCCTCTGTGACTTAGGGCTGCCCCTCCCCTGTCAGGCCCTAGCGGGCTTGATCAGGAGCAGATTAGCACATTCTCTGTACCTTAGCCTGGCTGGAGGGGAGAGCAGAAGAGCTTCACTGTCTACCCAACTCCTTGAAAAAAATCAGGACTCCTTGGACCCAGGCCACGTTTTGTAGGAAGACCACAATATCTGCCCTGTTTATTAGCACTTGGGGCCCCCTTGTTCAGCTCCACCAAGAATGAATGAACCTATGGAAAGATGCTCAAAGTCACTAGTTGTTAAAAATGCAAACCGTGAGCGCCAGTTGGTTAAGCTTCTGCTTCAGCTCAGGTCATGATCCCACGGTCCTGGGATCTAGCCTGGAATCGAGCTCCCTGCTCAGCAGGGAGTCTGCTTCTCCCTCTCTCTCTGCTCCTCCCCCTGCTTGTGTGCACTCTCACTCTCTCTGTTGAATAAATAAAATCTTTTTAAAAAAAGAAAGATAAATCAATGAGATATCACCTCTCACCATGAGGATAGCCATTTTAAAAACAGAAAGTAACAAGTGTTGACAAAGACTTGGAGAAACGGAACCCTGTGTTGCTATGATCTAGCAGTCCAACTTCTGGGTTTATAACCAAAAGATCTTGGAGGTATTTGCACACTCATGTTCTTAGCAACATTATTCACAAAGGCCAAGAGGAGGAAGCAACTCAGGTGTCCATCAAATGGGTGAATGGATTTTTTAAAATGTGACCTATACATACAAGGGAATATAATTCAGCCTTAAAAAGGCAGGAAATTCTGACACCTGCTACAACATGGATGAACCTTGAGGACACTATGTGAAATGAAAGCACTGTATAATTCACTGATATGAGGTGTATCAAGTGGTCAGACTCACAGAAACAGGAAGTGGGATGGTGGCTGCCAGGGCTGGGGGTTAGGGGGGTGGGTGGGGAAGCAGAGAATAAGGGTTTAATCAGTATTGAGTTTCAGTGTTGCAAAAGGAGAAAGTTCTGGAATGTGTCACACAACAATGTGAATATACTGCACACTACTGAACTGTACACTTGGGAAATGGTTAAGGTGAGGGGTGCCTGGTTGGCTTAGTTGGTTGAGTGGCCAACTCTTGACCTCAGCTCAGGTCTTGATCTCAGGTGGTGAGTTCAAGCCCCAGATTGGGCTCCGAGCTGGTCGTAGAGCATACTTAAAAAAAATTGTTAACTACAATGAGATACCACCTCACACCAGTGAGAATGACTAAAATCAATAAGTCAGGAAATGACAGATGTTGGCAAGGATGCAAAGAAAGGGAACCCTCCTACACTGTTCGTAGGAATTCAAGCTGGTACAGTCACTCTGGAAAACAGTATAGAAATTCCTCAAAAAGTTGAAAATAGAGCTACCCTACAACCCAGCAATTGCACTACTGGGTATTTATCCTAAAGATACAAATGTAGTGATCCAAAGGGGCACGTGCACCCGAATGTTTATAGCAGCAACGTCCACAATAGCCAAACTATGGAAAGAACCTAGATGTCCATCAACAGATGAATGGATAAAGAAGATGTGGTACATATATATACAATGGAATATTACTTAGCCATCAAAAAAATAAAAAAAAATCTTGCCATTTGCAACAATGTGGATGGAACTAGAGGGTATTATGCTAAACAAAATAAATCAGAGAAAGACAATTATCATATGATCTCACTGATATGTGGAATTTAAGAAACAAAACAGAGGATCATAGGGGAAGAGAGGAAAAAATAAAACAAGATGAAATCAGAGAGGGAGACAAACCGTAAGAGACTCTTAATCCTAGGGAACAAACTGAGGCTTGCTGGAGGGGAGGGAGGTCGAGGGATGGAGTAACTGGGGGATGGGCATTAAGGAGGGCACGTGATGTAATAAGCACTGGGCATTATATAAGACTGATGAATCACTGAGTTCTACCTCTGAAACCAATAATATATTATATGTTAATCAGTTGAATTTAAATTTTTTAAAAAAGGAAAAAAATGGTTAAGATGGAACATTTTATGTTATGTGTTTCTTACCATGATAAAAAAAAAAAAAGAAAAGGAAATCAAAGCTGGCTACACATAAAGTTCACCTCCCCCTCCTCAAAAAAAGAACAGACCAAACCAGGGCTCACTGTGGGCCTTCACAGGCATCCCCTGAGACCCTGAGAGGCAACTGTGGACCTCCTGTGATCCAACCAGCTCTGGAGGTAACCGTCATCCAAGAGCGTCCCATGAGGAAACTGACACTGTCAGTAACTTGACCAGTCTCCAGAACTAAGTAGGATGGAGATAACTACTTTTATAAGAATTCTAAACATGAATGCATTCATTTGATCTAACAAATACGCATCTGTGCCTACTGTGAGCAAAGTACGCCCTGTTGGTGATCTAGAGCTAGCATGCTCCTTCCCCTGGCCCCTCAAAGCTCGTGTGTGAGTGGGAGCGGCCGACAGTACCCGGAGCTGTGGGGAAGGTCAGAGGGAGCTGCTTTCGCATCCTGACTGGGCCACTTGCTTGGATTGTCGCTCCACCTGCGGGAGGCTCGGCTGCAGAATGGAGATGGACTCTTTCCTCGGTGGGTCTAGATGATGGAGGGACCTGCGCCTACCACAGTGGGTGGCTTTATGTGATGAACATTCGTTGGATCATGAAAAGCTACCAGGCAACAGAAAGAACAGGCGTTCTCCCCAATAAAAACAACAATCCCGATCTCCTGTGCAACATTTCTCGGTGGTCGGGGTGTTTTTGTATGTTTCCGGGCAGGAAACATGAGGATTAATCTATAGGATTGAAAGTATTCCCACTGCCACCAATAGAACCAGCTCTCAGCAGGCTCTGGCTTCCCTGGCTCCAAGGCTCCTGCTCCTTCTCCGGGCTCAATAACTGGGTCCCCAAGGCTGCTCTGGAATCCCCCACCATACCCGCCAACCCCCCCACCCCAGCACCAGGACCACAACAACAGGGGGACATCCCTGGGACAAAAGCTCCATTTGCATCTTAATGACAAGGGACTGGAGGGAGAGGGAGGGGGAATGCTCGGAGTGTTGACTATGAATGAAATCACTTGCCCTGTAACACTTGCATTTTCCTGCTTTCTGCAGCTTCTGCCAGCACCGCCTCTGAGCTCTGTTGGCACCAAGAAAGCCCGGCCTCACAAACACCTACTTTGGAAATTATGTGCTGGCTAGGTGGCCACTCCCCAGGCTGTTGGTTTGAGGCTGCTCCTGGTCCCTCTGAAGCGAGCAGTTCCAAGTGGCTGATGGGCTGTGTCCCCTTGGTCGCACTCATTAGAGCCAGGGCCCATTCCTGGCTCAGTCCTGGAAGTTGAACCCAACGGCAGCCTCGTGTTCACTGGGCTGGGGCGTCCTGGCCAGGACCAGCCCCGGTGGAGGAGGGCCACCAAAGCCCTAAGCCCCCTCCGCCCCAGAGTGGCAGCAGGAGCTGATAGTGAAAAACGCCTTGAAAGGGATTAAAAGAGCAGAACAAGACTTCCTTAGCCTCCCCGTGGGACTCCCAGCTAGCTGGGGATACAGCCCACACTTGCAATTAGAAAAACTGCATGAGCCATAGCTCAGCTGGTTAAATCGTATGTAACCCGTGTATTTAGAAATTTTTATGCATAAACACATATCCCTATAAAACACACACGTCCCGTTATTTCTCTTTTAAATTATAAAATGATTTTCTAGCCCTCAGATTCGGATACATGCTTCTCTCGCCAAATCCCTCATTCCATGTCTTGCTCCCCTTCTCCCTGAGTCTGTAATCTCTGGCTACGGGGGTGACACTGAAGGCCAGGGGCAGGCCTACAAATATCACCAGGAAAAAAATGAGAAAAAGGTTGTGTTTACTGCTTCTTGATGTTTGCTGATCAGGAAACATGACCCGTTGTGGTTTTTGCTGGAGAAAGCACAGGGATCCCCCTTGCGTTGGCACGCACATTTACTGCTTCCTCCAACTGCGTCAGCCGAAATGAATGCACTAACTTATTTGAAAGGACATGTATCTGACGCGATCCGCAGAAAAAAAAAAACAAAAGAGTGCTGGTCCGTCACAAGCTACGCTGTGTGTATACCACCACAAACAAGTACTGACTATTTGCATGTGTGTATCCGTGTGTATATCCCCCGTGTGCATGCATTAGCATTTACTGAAGTCTCGTTATTGTACAGAGCACTTTAGACAATATGTATAGTCTCTGATTTTCCCAAGTTCCAAATTTTTGGCATGTACGTATTCCTTCATTCATACATTCCCTCCACAGGTGTTCGGGGTCTCCTGTGTACTTAACACTAAGGACAGGAAGATGCCCTAATTGATCTCACAAGCTGGGGATCAGGGGAGGAGGTGGGGTGGGAGGAGAAGAGCAGGAAGTCATGGTAACACATGGTACCCTGTACCGTGTTAAAAGCAAGACAACAGGATCCAATGGGGTCACTGATGCTAAGCCCCATGTCATGAAACCTAGACTCAGGGGTGTCTGGGTGGCACAGTCAGTTAAGCATCTCCCTTTGGCTCAGGTCATGATCCCAGGGTTGTGGGATTGAGCCCCACATTGGGCTCCCGGCTCAGCAGCAGCCCGCTTCTCCCTCTGCCTCTCCCCCTTGGCTTATGCTCGCTCTCTCTCTCTCTCAAATAAATAGAATCTGAAAGAAAGAAAGAAAGAAAGAAAGAAAGAAAGAAAGAAAGAAAGGAAGGAAGGAAGGAAGGAAGGAAGGAAGGAAGGAAGGAAGGAAGGAAGAAAGAAAGAAAGAAAGGAAACCTAGACTCAGTTACAATTTTGGCTTCTCCCAGAAATGGAATCTTAAACAACTCAATCAGGGATCACCCTCATCAGCCCCAGTGAGGTATGTGCCTGAAGGCCCCATGCCATTCCCTATAGGAAAGTGACCGTGCCACAACCCATCTGCTCTTTGACAGTAAAACTTCCTCATTCCACTCCCTTCTGCCTATAAACACCTTCCATTTTGTATGACTTTTTGGAACCCCTCTCTATCTGCTCAATGGGATGCTGCTGCATGCATCAATCATTGAATAAAGTCAGTAAGATCTTTGAAGTGTACTCAGTTAAGGGCTCCTGGGTGTCTCAGTCAGTTAAGTGACAGACTCTTGATTTCGACTCACATCACGATCTCAGGGTGGTGAGGTAGAGCCCTGCATTGGGCTCCACATTCAGCGTGGAGTCTGCTTGAGATTCTCTCTCTCTGTCTATCTCTGTCCTTCCCCCTACTTGTGTGCACACTCTCCCATTCGATAAATAAATAAAATCTTTAAGAAATCAAAAAGCAAAGAAAATGTACTCAGTGGCATTTTGTCTTACTAATAGCTGTGATGAAAGTGAGGGCCATGGGATGCCTGGGTGGTTCAGTTGGTTAAATATCTGCCTTCTGCCCAGGTCATAATCCTGAGGTCCTGGGATCAAATTCTGCATCAGGCTCCTTGCTCAGCAGAGAGCCTGTGTCATCCTCTGCCTGCCCCTCCCTGTGCTTGCTCAGTCTCTTTCTCTCTCTCTCTGACAAATAAATAAAATCTTAAAAAAAAAAAAAAAGTGAAGGCCATGAACCTGGCCTATGGGAGAGCTTCATGATGCTGAGCAGCCATGAGGGGGTAGTTGTATCTTCTTCCCTAACCCCCACCACAACCTTTGACAGGGAGGGGCTTACATAATTACTGAGCATCTAGAGCGAACCCGCTCATTAGTGACCAATATCCAGATTGGAAAGCCCAGAAGGTCAGGCTTTGGGGTCCAGTCCCATTGGGAAATGCTACAGCAGTTCCAAATGTTGTCACACTGGCTTCCCAGGAAGCCAGGAAGGTGAATTCATCATAAGAAGGTAAATCTGCAAGGCTTCAGGTTCCATATTTGCAGACATGTAATCCTCACGAAGGGCCTGGAAAGCTCCCCAGCACCACCATCATCTCTGTGTCTGTAAGGACTGGCCAACCTAACGGCCAGGCACATCCCTAAAGGACAGGCACACCTAATGATGGGGTTCCCTGAGAGGCTCTAGCTGGTAATGCAGAGCGGGTCTCTGCTAGCCTCCGTCTGGGAGATCCCAGCTCTCCTCTGCAGGGAGCTCCCACAGCTCTTTCCCTCCACCCCCCGCAAAGCTGAACTCAGGGCCTCCACCTCCACATGAGGGAGCTTCTGGGGACACACTCCGTGCATGATCAAACTCTGGCCAGATGCAGGGGTTGCTGACTTTACTCCCACTGGCTGGTGAAAATCAGGGACTCCCATGCCAGATGGACATTACTTTGTGGGAGGTACATTTAGAGAGTGAAAAGACTTGGATTTTGGTCCTGCTCTGCCCCCAAGAAACCTTGAAGAATGCTCTTGGCCTTCTGGATCCTCATTACTCTCACTTACGAAATAAGAGCATCGGCACATAGGAGGCATTTAGTAAATGCTTGCAGGACGAATGTGAGTGAACAACTCCAAATCCCTGAGTTCCTTATGAACTATACAATATACTTAGCATGTGCCCCCAGCCACCACCCTCCTGGTCCTGAACCCCAAGCTGCAGGGCCTCCCGTCTCTGGAACTCTGAAGGGACCTCCTTCTTCCCTTTTCTTCCTCCAAATTCCGCTTAGCTCTCCCCTTACTACCCACAGTGCCAGGAGGCCAATGAATCCCAGTTAATCTCCAAGTCCCTGCTGTACTAATTGCTTTCTTTCTTGTCCTTACTTGCCTTCCAACCCGGGAGATGAAGCTTCAGTTAGGTAAGCGGGCAGCTGTCCCAACACAGGTAAGTGGAAGAGAAATGGGGCACCTGGGTGGCTCAGGCGGTTAAGCATCTGCCTTTAGCTCAGGTCATGGTTCCAGGGTCCTGGGATCGAGCCCCACATGGGGCTCCCTGCTCGGCGGGGAGTCTGCTTTTCCCTCTCCCCCTGCTTGTGCTCTCTCTCCCTCGCTTACTCTCTCTCAAATAAATAAAATCTTAAAAAGAAAAGAAAAAAGAAAAGAAAAGAAAAGAAAAGAAAAAAGGAAGAGCAAAGAATGCCTCCATGGACCAGGAACCAGGAGGTCAGGAAGTTCCCTACAGTGGGCTGAACGGTGTCCCCCCACATTCATGTCCACCCAGCACCTCAGATTCTGGCCTTATTTGGAAACAAGTCCTTAGCAAAGGTAACTAGTTAAGGATCTCAATGGGATTCTAACAGATTGGGGGTAGGAGACTAAATCCAATAGCTGGTATCCTTATGAGAAGAGGCAAGGACACAAAGTGACCTAGAGAGATACAGATGATGTGAAGTCAGAGGCAGAGATTGGAGCCAGGGGACACCTGGAGCCATGAGAAGCTGGAAGAGTCCAGGGAGAGCCTAGAGCCTTCAGAGGGAGCATGGCCCTGCGGGCACCTTGATTTCAAACTTCCAGTCTTCAGAACTAGGAGACAATAACTTTCCATTGTTTGAGTCGCCCCATTTGTGGTATTTGGTTACTGAAGAAATGAATACATTCCCCAGGTTCTCTGGGCCCTACAGTGTTCAAGCACGTGGCTGGCGAACTCTGCAGAGGTCTGCCCACCTTCCGCCTCCCTCTGAAGACCTCCCCGCCCGGGGCCCACGGGGCCCACACAGGCTCACAGCCATCCTACACCCTGGTTTTCTTAGCGCATTTGGGAGTCAAGCAAGAGTCCTTAGAAAGAAAGGCTATGAACATTGGTTTCTCCAAGCTGCCTGCCTCATTTTTTTCTCCGGGTCCTTCAGGATGCGATGTTTCAGTTTTTGAGCAAATCTTAGTCTGCTGTGCAAGAAGACAGTATTCCTTCTTCCATTCCTGCATATATCCACACATGCAACCTGCCAAGCATGGGCTCAGCGCGGAGCACGGGAACGACCCCTTCCCCGCCCCTCCTGACTGTTCAGTGACAAAGGGGTCATGGGTCCACCCTATTCTGCTATTATTAATGACAATAACATTGTGTTCTAACGGCTTTTGCGTGTCATCTGATACACTGAGCTCCCACCTGCTTGCAATCTGCTTCTCAGTGAGCAAGGAGGACACTGATGGCTTGCAGCTCTGTCCCTCAAAGCTGTGAGCCCCTCAAAATATAGAAGTACCAACTTGATCCCTTTCACTTATCTCTTTTTCTCAGGTGATGGAGTAGAGCTGAGTACAAAGGATCACCAAATCAGTCTTTTGGGACCCAGAGATGAGAAGAAAGGACAAAGGGTGAAATGGAGGGAACTTTTGATGAGGCTACCAAAGGCCCAGCAGTTGGGCACAGCAGGGGGCACTGGCTCGGTGTGGTGGGACATCGGCGGGGTCCCTGGCAGACCCTCCGCTTGGGTGTGGTCTGCGGGGAAATAGCCACGAGACTCTGGGCACATGGATTTCCCATCCACGCATCAAGAGTTAGTCTGGGTCCCTAATGTTCTTGACATGCTGGGGTCTCTCCAGTCTATGTCAATTGCTGGAGAAACTTTCTTGTCTTTCTTTCTTTCTTTTTCTTTCTTTCTTTCTCTTTCTTTCTTTCTTTCTTTCTTTCTTTCTTTCTTTCTTTCTTTAAGATTTTATTTATTTATTTGAGAAAGAGAAAGCATGAGAGGGGAAAGTGTCAGAGGGAGAAGCAGACTCCTCACCGAAAGGGGATCCCAATTCAGAACTTAGTCCTGGGACTCCAGGATCATGACCTGAGATGAAGGCAGGTGATTAACCGACTGAGCCACCCAGGCGTCCCACTGGAGAAATTTTCTAGCCTGACTTAGAATACAGGGGATTTCAAGGATGAGCAGAAGACAGTGTGTCCTTCTTGTTACTACTGTGTAGCAGGGGGTAAGGGATTCCCCTGATCACAGTCCCACTATGCACAGTGCAATAGGCTGGTACCCAAGCTTGGAGAGGTAAGGACTTCGTTCCCCTTCCTCAAGGAAGCTACCATCGACTGAGGAAACAGAGTAGTCAACAAGCAATTATAAACTTTACAACACGGTGTGATGAATCTTACACTTCATGTTATGGAAATATAGAAGAGGGGTCCCTAGCCCAGGCTTGTGGGATCGTGGAAGGGGCAAACGAGGGAAGGCTCCCCGGGAGAGGTGATGTCTGTGCTCAGTTTTAAAGACTGATGACTAAAAGTTAGCCTCTAAGGCCAAGAGCTGGAACATTCAGGCAGAGAAAACATCCTCAAAGGTTGGATATGGTACAGTGAGCACAGAGAGCCGACAAATGTCAACAGATCCATTTGCTTTTCTCTGCCTTGTAACTGCCCCCTCTTCCATCTCTCATCCACAGCTTTACGCCCACTCCCCACCCTCTGTTCTCCTTTCTTCTCCTCTTTCTCCTCCCTTCTCTGCAGATGAGGAAAGGAATGTCATCTATTGAGTTCAGAGCTAGTGAGGGAGCAGAAGAGAACACCAGTGTGGGGAGACTGGAAACGTGTGTCCCGTGTCAGCCTCTGCTAATGGCATGGCGACTACAGCCTTCCCTGTCTCCTTAGCCTTCCTCTGCCCTCCTGTGAAATCCCTGTTCCTTCGCGGTACGTGCCACCCATCTATAACCTCGCCATCTGTCCCTGTCGGGGCCACTTCCTGGCTTCAAGACGACTCTGGCACCTAGTTCCCTGGCCTCACTCCAGCCCCAGTCCTGCCAGTGACTTGGGTGGAATCCACGTCCGGAACCTTGGCCTCTTAGCTCCTTGATGCCCTCATCTCCAAGGACACCCTCCCCTTTGGTCACCTGTTCTCACGGTTGCACCCCGGATCTTGTTATCACCCAGGACTGCTCTGCTCCTCTTATAATCAGAAACAGAGTCATCCCTGCTCTGTGACCACAACTGCCTCTGTGTTCCAGCTCATGCTCTCAGTTCCTCCGAGTACACCAGGTCTCTGACCTCATCAACACCACCGGGTCACTGCTTCCGGTCCCTCGTGCCCCACCCCCCAACATCTGCAGCCCTCTCTACTGGGCTCAGGTTTCGGGCCCAATATTCAGACACTTTATACTAATACCCTTACTTGCCTTTTGCTTCACAGTCCTTAAATCATCCTTGGCTTCTGCCTTCCCCTCATCCTCCATAGCCCATCAGTCACCAAGTTCTGTTGAATTTTAAGTAACTCTGCAAATCACTCCTGTCCTTCTGTCTCCACTGCCCCACCTCGGTCCAGGTCTCCAGCATCACTATCCTGACAACCAAAAATGCTGCTAGCCACCCTTCTTTCAATCTCGCTTCTGTAGCACCAGCTCTCCCACAGGGCAGCCTCTGTGAGGTTTTTTTTTTTTTTTTTTAATTAATGCAAATGAAATCAATTGAGTTATTCTCTGGCTTAAAACCCAACCTTTCATAATGGCTTCTTCTTGCCCTCAGGACAGAGTCTTCACAAGGCTTCAGAGTTCACAGTCTGGCCCTGCTATCTCGGGCCTCAGCCTGTACTGTCTCCAGCTCAAACTCCAGGCTTCAGCCCTTAGTTTTTTGGGTTCCTTGACTATTGTGTGCTCCGAACTGAAGTTGGTGACAACAGGGTGTGGCCCAAGGGGAGCTGGGGCTCTGCTATTCTCTCTTGCTCTAGGACATTGGGTTCTTCCAAAAATAACACTCTGGGAAGTCAGGCCCCACTTTGTCTGGTTTCCTCTTCTTGCAATGATGTCTTTCTTCCCTCCAAAAGAGATGGAATTTGGAGCATAGACTGGGAAGGATCCTGTGGACATTTTAGTGCCCTTACTAATTACAATGAGAATTCATTACAATGAATATTTATTGGAAGCGTACCATGTGTCAGGTACCAGGCTAAGGACTTTATATGCACGATTTATTTACTTTCCACCAACCCTATGAAGTATCATGGTCGTCCCTATTTCATGGAAGAAAAACCTGAATCTCAAAAAGTTCTAGTATCTTGATTGAGGTCACATAGCTGGTTACTGGCAGAACGCAGCTCTGAACCTCTGTCGATCTGGCTTCCAAGTTCATCCTCTGAATCACTTTGTTATACTGAGTAGCTAGATGGGCAGGGGGTGGTTATCTCATTTTTTAAGAAGTGATTTTGGGAAAGGCTGGTTCAAATTGTTACTGCTACAAAGAGTGTCAGGTAAATTATGTTTATCTCTGCCTTTTAAGCTAAGGATCATCCCTGTTCCCCAAACCCTAAATCCCAGCTTCAAAGTCAACCATCCAGAGCTTCAGAGCCAGACCCCAGCGACTACTCCGTCCTGCTTGCCTTCAGGTCCCCAGGCAGACCCAGACCAACACATCTGTAAGTGTCTCCTTGACAGCACGCCTAGCAACTTCTTCCCTATGTGTGTATCTGATAGAAGCAGGTTCCCATATGCAATAACCTCCGACTTCCATGCCCTGCAACAACTGTAAACAATTTCTAGCCAAAGTATAACGTAACTTGCGGTCGCAGGTAATCAGAGAATGCTGGCTGAGGATGAAAGAGAGAAGGTAGGAAGCATCCTGCTGACCACTGACCCTGCCAGACACTCTTGCTGGGCTTCAAGTCAGTGTGGCCGAGGGGAAGTAAGGCATCGCCCACCCACTCGCTCACACTCACCCATGCCACAATTTAAGTAAGTGGCTACCAAGTGCTTGGCATCCCTTTCTGCTATAGCAGGTTCTGGAGACACATGAAGCAGGCTCTACTTCAGGGAGCTCGAAGTCCCGTGGGGAAGACAAGAAATGCACAATTGAAAGATTAGCATTGAGCATTCAGATAGCAATATAAGAACAGAGCACCAGAGTTTCCCTGAGGCAGTAACTCTAGTTCTTCCTAGCTCCATGAGCCTGGGTACGTTTAGCGTAGTCTCTCTGAGCCTCAGTGGCCACATCTGCAAAATGGAGGTTATAACAGCTACCTTGGTGGGTGGCTTGTCCTACAAATCAGTCCGGGTAGGGCAGAGAAAGTGATTTACAAATGTGAAAGACTGCCATGGCCTCAGGGACTTTGAAAATTAAAAAGAAGTTCCAAAGGTAGAGCATCACTACTGCTCCACAGGGAGCAAGGCGAATTACCAGAAGTGTTTTAAAACGCAGACAGACCTTATGATCCCCCTGCCTTGGATGCTCTTCCCTCTGCTAGCTGCAAAATCCACTCTCCCACATCCTTTAAGTCTCTTCTCAGTTGTCACTTTCTCAGTGACATCCACCCTGACCACGTATTTAACAAGGCCAACTTCCTTCTCCTCCCAGCCTGCAGCACGCCCTATCACAGAGCCCTCATCAATCTTCTCTTTTCTCAACTACTTATTGCCTTCTCGCATACTCAGTCACTTATGTTTTATATTTATTGCATACCATCTGTCTTTTCACACAGAATGTAAGTCCCAGGAGGGCAGGGATTTTTTTTTCATTAGTGGGTTTGCAACCAAAATGAGTGCCTAGTACATAGCAGGTGCTTGGTGATTTGGGTTCCGTGAAAGAACAGAAAGTGAAATGCATACAGAATGGCAGCCATAGCTGAAGACATTCAGGGAGGAGTGAGTACGGGAAGACAGAATACAGAATACCGAAGGCGGCAGCCTGGTTGTGTAGGACGAGGGCTGAGAGGCACACGACGGTCATGTGTGAAACACAAGCACTTTCAAATATCAGAACAAAATCAAAGGTGCATCTTGAAGTTCACGAGAGGCAGCTTGAGGAGGAATCCAGCTTCTACGCATACAGTGAAGGGACTCCCATGTCATTGCGGAAGGAACAGGTGAGTGACTTCATGGGGAGTAATCTCAGAGTGTGTATTTGCTTTCTACTATTAAGTAATAAATTATCCCCAAACTCAGCAACTTAGCACAATAAAAACTTATTATCTGAATGAATTTCTGTGGGTCAGGAGCTTGGCCAATTCAGTTGGGTGGTTCTGGCCCAGGTCTCTCAGAAGGCTGTAATTAAGACCTTGGAAGTGGCCACAGTTATTTGAAGGCTCGCTGGGGAGGAGAGATCTACTTCCAAGATGGCCCATTCGCATGGCTCTTGGCAGGAGGCTTCAGCTCCTTGCCACGCAGACCTTCCCACCGTGCTGCCTGAGTGTCCTGACGTGGCAGATGGCATTCCCCAGATGAGCCACCCAAGAAAGAGTAAGATGGAAGTCATGCACCTTTTCCAACCTATCCTCAGAAGTCCCGCTCTGTCATTTAGGCAATGTCCAGGTGGTACACATGTCTTCCCTATTTCATGTAGGAGGATATCATGTAAGAACATGAATACCAGGAGGTAGGGAGTATTGAGGGCCATCTTGGAGGTTGGCCACCACAGAACGTATCCTAAGAAAGGATCCAGAATGTACGGAGGGCAGCACCAATCTAGGGAGAGCAGTCATAACTTCTTACCACCTCCCTCCAGCTCAGCAGAGAAGACTGACCAAAAGGCAAACTTTGTGTCATTGGTCATCAAGAGAAATCTGGACCTTCAGTTCTATACACTCTCCAAGGAAAGGTGTGTATGGAAATACCTTTGTTCCTTTGGGGGGCCTGACATCCTCTGCTTGGGACCCCAGATGCTAGGTTCTATTTGTCAATACAATTCTCTTGTTGATCCTGCCATAAACGAACATAAGAACAAATCAGAATCTTTTTTTTTTTTAAAGATTTTTTTATTTATTTATTAGAGAGTGAGAGACTGAGAATGAGAGGGGAGAAGGTCAGAGGGAGAAGCAGACTTCCCGCAGAGTCGGGAGTCCGATATGGGACTCGATCCCGGGACTCCGGGATCATGACCTGAGCCGAAGGCAGTTGCTTAACCAACTGAGCCACCCAGGCGCCCACAAATCAGAATCTAAGAAAGGAATGACTACCTGACCTGAGGAAGATGACCAGTGAATGGAACACCTGCCATGCCCTTGGAAATGTTCTATCTTCCCTAAACAGTAAAGCTTTGTAATTGGCCAGACAGAGATGCATCAATTAGGAAACAGTCTTCTCCAGTGAAGAATTCAAAGAAATGAAAGAGCCAAAGAAATGAAAGAGCCAAAGAAAGGGCGTAGCTTTTAGGACTGGAGAGCCCTAGGACCAGAAACTATAATGTTACATCCCTTTCTCAGGCAGGACCATCCTTCATCCAAAAAATGGGTGACCCCTGCCTCTGTCATTAATGACACCAAAAGATGGACAGCATGTATCTGTAGTAGCTTTGAGAATCTTAACGTGACGTTCTTTGGTCTTCTCAACCAGTGCAGAAGAAAGGAAAGTTTCCTTGTTCTTATGCACTGCCATTTTCTCCTTATTTGTGATTTTCAATAAAAAGTGGCCTATGGCAGAGGGCACCATGTCATGTTACAATGCCAATCAAGAAGGTTCCACCTGAATAAAATGATGGGAGCCAGAAGGGTGGGGGGTAGAGGGATGGGCAGAATGGGTGAAGGGGAGTGGGAGATACAGGCTTCCAGTAATGGAATGAGTAAGTCTTGGGCATAAAGGGTACAGCAAAGGGATTATGGTCAATGGTATTATAATAGTGTTGTACGATGACAAGAGGGCAGCTACGCTTGTGGTGAGCCCAGCATAACATATAGACCAGAGAATCGAGCTCCTCTTGCCAAAGATGACTAAGAACTTCTGGCTGGGGAGTGCCAAAGATTGTGGTGCAGATAAGTGGAGAACATAAGAAAGAAATGTAAGCTTGAATTCTGTGAAAGCTTTAAAAATGTGCTTAATTCCAGAGATGTAAAATCAGGTGTGGAGTGAATGCAAAAGGAAAGCAGCTACAAATGCTCCCCCTCAAGTTCCTTAATAATAACAATAACAATTATTACAGTTAAGATTCATGGAATACTTACGTTTGCCAGGAACTCTAAAATATCTTGTATCTATTGCCATAAGTAACCACTGTGACCCAGCAATCTCGGTATTCACATTCCAACTTAGAGATGAGAACCCCAGGCAACAGAGGTCAATCAAATGGCCTAAGGTACCACAGCTAGTAGGTACGGCAGTCGGGATTCAAATCCTGGCAGGCTTGCTCCTGAGTGCTCAGGCTTAACTATGTTGTGTTTTAAGGGCTTAAGCAAGGGACCAAATGCTGGTAAGCGGCATTCATAAAATTCATGGTGAGGTTCACCGACAGAGGCTAGAAGTCTTCCAGCTTATTGGGAGGTGAGTCCCATCATCTGGTCATTTCAGTAGAGCCTGAAGTGCTGTTGAATCTTAGAAATTCCAAGATATCGGGCAGCAGATAAAAGTTCATTGTTTTATACCCGAAGAACCTGATGCACAGGTCAAGTGCCCGGGCCAGGAACACCCGGGCCTCTACTGCCTCTGTCCAGCAGAAAAGCACCAAGCAGCTAGTCCTTCTGACGGCCCTCATGACTTACTCCCACATACCTGCAAGATCCCAGGCCGTCCCCCTCCTCCCTGCTTGCCCTGAAATCAAGAAGCATTGCCCTGGAGATGTGACAAGTTTTCATCCCATGGCAGTGAGAAAGCAACACCAAAGACCACAAGGTAGACAGAAGTCTGAGTTACATCCTTTGCAACAGTTCGGTTCATCTCAAAGAGATGAACTTTCCCCGGGGAAGCCAGCCCTTCCATAAGTCCACACCTTCTGCCCTCCCTGGAGCAAGCGAGAAGACTCAGGTAACTCTGCCTCCTTTTGCTCCTGCCCCCTTTTTCTCTGTTCCCATTGTTTGCTGAGGCTCATTCCCAGTTAACTGTGCCCAAAGGAGTGAGACCCAGGCATAGAACAACTTCTTAGACAGTCCTGGACTTTAAGAATGGTGGCTCAGTTGGTTGAGCTCAGTTGGTTGCTCAGTTGGTTGAGCAACTGCCTTCAGCTCAGGTCATGATCCTTGAGTTCCGGGATCGAGTCCCACATCGGGCTCCCGGCTCCACAGGGAGTCTGCTTCTTCCTCTAACCTTTTCTCCTCTCATGCTCTCTCTCACTTTTTCTGTCTCTCAAATAAATAAATAAAATCTCTAAAAAAAAAAAAAAAGAATGCCGAGAAATTATTGCACCCATTCTCCCTCTGCTATCTCCTCCTTTCCTGGGCTCACGTGGAAAGCTCTCTATCACTTCAGTTTATCAGAGAAAGTACCTTGTTAGCCCTATTCTCCTCCCTTTCTTATTCTTCTATTACGTAGGTCAGAGAGGGCGATTGCTTTAGCATCAGACAGTCTGGCTTTGAGTCTCTCCCTGCATATTGGCCCTGTGACCTTGGGCAAGCCACTTACCTCTCCACACCCACACTTCCTCCTCTGGGGAAAGAGGGATAACAACAGTGCCCACTTCATAGCATTGTTGCAAGATCAAGAGTCGATATAAAAAACCCATGGCAAGTGCTCAGCACAGTACCCTGCACACCGCAAGTGCACAGTAAATGTTAGCTGCTAGGATGATTAGGGCAGCAGTGGAGGGACTGGTGAGCTGGGCCACTTGTCGGAAGCAGCCCTTCTAAGGAAGCTTGAGAGTAAGCCACTTTCCCAGACCAAGGGTTCCCGGGGAATTGCTAGTGATGTTGCTGCCTGGGGTAACAGAAAGGAGAGAAGGCAATTATACAGCGTGTAAAGAAAATAATTTCATTTCTAATGCCTTTCCCCTGCTGAGCCACTTAGAATCCAAACAATGACAACAGGCGGGGGTGGAAATGAGCAGGGCAGGCACATTCTGAAGGAGTTTAGTGACGGGTGGATGGGCCCCAGGACTCACTTTGGCTCACAGACATCTGCAGGGGAGAGTCCTTGGGGCTGTGGCCGCTGCGCTGTGCCGAGCCGCAGCTCCCCGGAATGCCTGGCTGCCCAGGCTGGCTATGGGCCTATTGATGTGCCCCTGGGGGCTGAGTCTGCTTGACCTCACCCCTCATCTGGTCTGGGAGCAGGCTGGCATCTCTCGGAGTGCTCCAGGGAGAGCCGAGGGTCCTCCCTCCTTCCCCTACCCATCACTGTAGACAGCAAAGAAGCCCTCCCGTCTCCTCTTGGAAATTGTGAACATCCCTGCAGGTGCCATCAGATTACAGCAAATTGCTCAAACTGCTTCAAGCTGATGTCTTATACATACGTATTTAACGTCAGCCTTTTCTGGGGGCCCCCAAAGAGATGATTTCTCCTCAGCTCCCACCCCCATACACTGCCCCTCACACTCTCAGATGCCCCCCATGCCTCCAGGTCCCTGAGTCTGGGGCACTGCAGCAACCCAGCCTCTTCCACCCAGGGGCAGGGGGAGTCCCCGGGTCCCAGTGCGTCATCTCTGGCTCCTCCTTGAACACTAGAGCCAGCGGGAGCCTCTTCTCCTCTGCAGAGAAGCGTTCCCATGTCTCCTAGGGAGAGGGGAGGCTGTGCCTCCCCAGGGGACATCCCAGCTGCCAAGGGTGTTGATTTAACCCATTTATCAGGTGGAAGTGAAAGGGATAAGAAGAGGAGAAACGTACAGCCCAGAAGGGCAAGTTTCTCTCCTTTCTCTGGACCCGACTAGAACAAACCCAGTGGCTGAATCTTGTAATTTTACTCCTCCTCCCACGCGGACTGACACTATAATCAAGCTATTTTCCACACCTATGCATTTAAATAATACGATTCTATTGTTTAAAAAAATAAGAAAGCAATCTTCAATTACAATGGTGATAGGGACAGTTGAGAGGCAGGGATGTATTAATGTTGGATTCTAACATGATTAGAGTGATTTAAGAGGCTGGAGAGAATATCAGCCTACCACCCCAAACTCATAAATAAGCAACTTGTGCAGCCTGGGTGGCTCCATTTAGTATCCCAGAGAGCAGGAGAGCATATGCGTAATCCCAAAGCTGAATTTGGACTCGTCCCAAGGCCATAAGAGGCCTTACGGGGGTGAGGGAGAGGAAATATGCTGCTGGGTTCAGCTGAGAGAGGCCATATACAGGGAAAGGTTACCTACCGAGGAGCTTGGTTCAGCTCACACCAAGCTGTGCCTTTCCAGCTGCCTGTGGCGTCCAAGCTTTCCTAGATGCAAGATGCTCTCCTGATAAGCAGAGCTCCTAGCAGGATGGGGAAGATTGGTTGCCAAGCCCAGTTCTGGTGGCTTGGAACTAGAAAGCTTACACCACTCCTTTTTGGAAGAACTGTGATAACAAGAGAGATCACCATATTTCTAGACTAAGAGAAAAGCTGCCCTGTTTAGGGGTGAGGAGCATTCCAGAATGACCTCTGAGGAGCCCAAATAACCTAAGGATTTAACATCCTAGTAACTATGTCCCATGGGGAAGGGATTGACTAGGTAGTCATGCTAAGTTCTTTTCAAGATCTCAAATCTTGGGTTACTGTGACCGGTGATAAGCAACTTAACCCTGGGAGATTCGGTTTGAGGTTCTGACATTACAAAACCTCAACGTTGCTTTGCCTCTCCTTTCCAAGGGGCTGAAACACCTTCACTGCTGGAGAGTTATAGGTATTTAGGCACAAGGGAGGGAGAAATGGGGGTTGGCAGATCAGAAAACATGAGTCACTAGAAGGGGCAGGGTTGGCTCAAGGAAGTTTCGTTATCCTTCCCCCTCACCCCTGCCACAAAACCTCGCACAAACTCTGCTATTTCCACAACAATGCTTCTTCCTCAACACCAAAATACAACTTTCACTGGCAGGAAAGATAAAGACAGCTCTTTCCAGGCCAAGTCCACATGTCTTTCCCCTTCCACATGTTTATCCAGAGAACAGACACCTCAGACCAGTCTAGCTTCAGCATGTCGATCCCAGGTGAATATAAGGCCACATTTTTTATGAGACCCTGAGCTCCCTTTGTTTCCCCTGGTTGGAGGAGGAACAGAGGGTTTATCTCAAGTTCAAATTCTCCTACATCGTTGCATGTTCTAGACAGCGATAATCCAACCTTATGGGTAAAGGTAGAAAACTGACTAGCCCACGAGCATCATCCCTGGCCTTATTTGCCCCTACAAGCTTGCTAGCTTAGAGAGCACAAGAACCAAATCGATATAGCCAATATGTCTCTGCAAGCACAGCACGAGTAGCTACCAGCCTTGGGGAACATGACGTGCTACTAAGCTGAACTAATCACTCCTTGGCATTTCAGGAGCAGTTGGGTTAGCAGACCACAGTACATACATAATGAAAGACAATAATTCCCTCAGAAGGGGCGGGTAAGAGGAACACGATGGGTTGGCCCCCAGAGGAGGGCAGTTACTATTTACACAGGTTAGCCCAAAGCCGTATTGGTGATTCTTAGAGGCCAAAAATCTGATTTAGAAATAAGAAAACACCAGGAGGACCTTGGGGGAAAGAAGATCAGGCTGCATACTTTATTTCAGCAAAGGGACTGAATCTGGGGGTGGTCCCTCCATCAACAGTCCTACAGCTGAAGAACTTAACATGATAAAGGGCAGGAGGCAAAAGAGTTGATTTTAAAAACCTGAATCATACTCCCTGTAGTCAAAGAAGTTTGAACTTTTATGAGAGATGATTTCTTAACCTGCATACGTATGAATCACCCAGAAATATTGTTAAAATATACATTCCCGGGTCTCGGCTTGAGATTCTCATTCACCTGTCCTTCAGAGAAGAACAAAAAAAAAAATATCCATTTTTAACCAGCTTCCCAGGTGATTCAGAGGCAGGGAGTTCATTAAAACAGGAAACAACCGGTTGAGAAATGCTGCCCCGGACCCATATAACAAATCAGAATCTTCCATTTTCCCAGTACCCTTCATCCCCAGGCTGTGCAGAGAAGGTAGCAGGAACTCAGAATGTTTTTCAAGAGACCAAGGCTGGGGTTATCATGGCCCTCCCTCGGCTCTGGGTCTAACCCTCTCAAATGTCTTCCCTGTCAGATGTCCAATTTCAGAGATAGCATCAAATCCCTACCATCACCCACGTTCGCATCAGATACACCAGGAATCTTGAACATGAAGCAAAGAAATCAAAGGCAGAGACCTGGCAAACCAACCCACTAGTTCTCTTGCAACTGGTCACATTCACGAAGGCCTCTCTCTCTGCCCACCCTCATCAAACAGCAGCAACAGGAGAAAACATAAGAAGAATGAATTCCTTTTCAAATGGTCCTAATGCTGCAGGAAGAATCAGGGATAGGCTGAAGATTTGCATCCCGAGGGGAAGAATCACTGATCACCTAATTCCTGGGAAGGAGCCAGGATTAACCTGAAAGGTTTACAGCCTGGTCAAAATCCAGAAATGATCCGATCTGCCAAAGGAACTGGAGAGGGATCCTCAAAGTGCCTTGCACCTCCCCAACCTCAGGAGCCCCCAGCACAAAAAGGTGCCAGGTGGGGCAGCGTTACTTGCTCAGATAGCTTCCCTGTGGCTGAGAGCCAGGACTTGTCCCTACGGAGTTGCAGCGCTGTGACTTGTGTCCATGGCGAAGCCTGTTATGTAGATGCACATGCACTCTCTTACCTCTGTTCTTCAAGAGGAACCACTCACAGGCCGCCTGTGCAGACAGGGATGGGGACACGCTCCGTCTGGTTCTTAGGGCTGTCTCTTGTCTCCGCACACAACCCTATCAGGGCTCTTGGTCCATTCCAGAATCGAACAGTCACCCTCTGCTACTGCCCCAACCGTCACCCCCATTCCCAGGTCCAGATGGGTCCAAAACCTCAGCCTCCCTCCTCTACAGGATCTCAAACGGAGAGATGGCGAAGGAGAACGTAAATTCAGTACCAAGGACAGCGGCACATCAGGGTGTGGAAGACCACAGGCAGAATCCGCCTCTCCCCAATCCTTGGCTTCAGTCCTTAGAAACTGAAAAGTCTCAGGTCGTGCAAATGCAGACTTGCCGAGAAGAGCCCTTCTCCCTTCTAGGCGATCAGAAACTCTGCACCCTAGGGTCCCGCACTTGGGTGCCCGGCAGAAGGTGCTCTCCTGAGATCGTCAGGAACCAGCCGCCCTACGAAACCTCGGCTCAGCGGGGCTGGCTCTAGGCGCTCTGCGGGGAGGCTGCCCTGGCACCGCCCGTCCATGCCCGTGCCCGGAACTGCCCGAAGGGCGCCCAGAGGGAGGGAGAGGGGATGACAGCGCTGTGTTCCTGTCGCCCCCAGGGCAAGGAGCCCAACCGAGAGTCTGTGGAGAACCTGCCCGCAAGCGGGTCGGTCCCAGGCAGACAGCACCAGAGTGGCCAGACAAACTTCTGGTCCCAGTCGCGCCGCCCTCCGAGCTCCCTCCTCCTCTCCCTGAGACCTGCCTGGGTCCCGGCCCCCTGTCGCTCGCTCCATCCTGTGCGCGCTTACCTTCAAGCCATAGGGCGCCCGGGGACAGAGACGGCGCCGGCTGCTCGACGCTTCCGGCTCCCGCCTCATCCACGCGCGGCCGCTCCTCTGGCAGCCGTCCGGGCCGCCTCTCTCCTTGGCGGGTCCCTGACTCCCGGCCCCGCCGCGCGGTTCAGAGCCCCGGCGGGCAGGCGCTTGGCCGGCTCCGGCCCGCGGGGAGCAGTGGACCGGCCGCGGCGGGGCGGGGCGGGGCCGGGCAAGGGGCGGGCGTGCGGCGCAGGGACGAGGCGCGGAGGCGGCGCGGTGCGCGCGGGAGGCGGCGGGTTCTGGCACTGAGGCTGGACGGCTTCTCCGCGACCGAGCACCAGAGCGCGGGAGGGGGGGGGCGGGGCTGCCTGGCCACGGGGCGCCACGGGGCCCCGCCCCTGGAACAGGCCCCGCCCCGCCCCACGGCGCGCGGGTGTGTGGGCTCTGTGCGCCCTGGCCTTCGGGGAACAGCGGGCTGGCAGAGGATGGAGTCAACTCTGGCTTTGAGGCAGATGGGAGCCTAGCCTGGAACTGAGAGGTAGACTGCCCATTGCACTCGCCCATAGCCCCAAAGTGAGGCCCTGTACATTCAGGGCTGCCAGCGACCAAGCATCCTCATCGTCCGCTTGTCATTTTTCTCTGAGAAGTCAGAGGATAATGGTTGGGGGAGGCACTGCCCATCCAGGGAGTCAAATAAGGAGGAGCGGTCAGGGTTCGTCTGGCCTTGGAATCTCTGGGGTCAGTCCCGTTGCTTGACTCTTTCAGGGGAAAGCCTGCTTGGAGTTGACCTGAAGTTGAAATTCAAAAGAGGGCCTCCCGGGTTCCAGCTCGCCCTGGACTCCAAACCGAGGTGTTGTCTTCAGCAATCAGTTTCTGACTGTCCTCCCTTTGCCAAGCGCTGTGTAAGTTTCCAGGGTCACAGAGAGGAATAAAACCAAGTCCTTGCTCTCATGCAGAGACCTCCAGGAAACATACCACAGCACCACAGCACCCGCAGTTTAATGGGTGCTAGGGGGCACAAGCAAGGAGACCTCATGGGGACTGGCACTGAAGAAGCAATACCCTTCCCCAGGTGGAGAAGGCACCATCGCATTCCAGGCAGAGGGAACAGCATGGATAAAGAACTGACTGTGCATAGCAGGGAGTTAGTCCATCGCTGCTGAATCAAGCCACTCTGAGCCACAAAGATTAAGTTTGTATTTCTTCCAGTAACCCACATGATCACAGAAGGGCCTGAGCACTCTAACTCTCCACCCTCATCGCTCTAGAAGGGGAACTGAGGCCCAGGGAATTGGAGTGCCCTTCCAGATTCCACAGAGATCCAGAGCTGGGCCAGTCTCCTACGTGCAAGGTGCCCACCAGCATTTTTCCCAAATACAGCCATCTCTGGAGGCAACTGGGGAAGGGCAAGAGCTGTAAGTGGGGGCCTGAGGCCTCTTCCCCTTCTCCTTGCCTTTGGCACTCTCCTGTGGATCTGGCCTGGTTCCCACCCATGCAGGCTTGACAGGCAGATATTCTAGCAATCAGAAATACCAATATTTTGCTCAACTTGCTTTTAAAGCAATGAAACATTGCAGATATCCTTGAAATTTCAGTGTTCCCCCTTGGCCACCCCTAGGCCATTTGTTTCCAGGTTTAATCCACTTAAGGAAGGATGTGGCATCTTCTAGCTCAGCACCTTTCTACTCAGGGACAACCACCCAGCAGACAGCCACCCCTCTCCTGACTAGTCAAAGGACCCAGGTCAGTGTCCTGCCTCTGTCCCATACCAGTTTTGTGACCTTGAAGTAGCTTACCATCTCTGAGTCCCACTTTCTCCATCTTTACATTGGGGCTAAGAAGACCATTCTCTGTGGGCAGCATTGAGGATAATAGATGAGAAAGTGTTAGACAAACTGTAATCTGGGCACCCCCTGGCTCCTCGGGGGTGGGGGTGGGGGGGGTAGCCTGGCTCCCTTAGGAGGCAGAAGGGGAGAACATGACCTCCAAAGGGTGCGCCAACCCAAGGGCACCGTAGCTCCCTGCTCCTGCTTTTACCCCAATCTTGCATGGCTGAGTGGATTTCACACTGGCTGTGAGACGGATGGATCATTCAGTTTTCAATTAGCGAACGCCTCGCTCTCTTTAAACAAGCAGCACAGCAAACAGATGCACTGAGTGATTGATGACAGGGAGCATCTGTGGCCCAGCGGCAGGCTTCCTGTAGGCTCCCACTTCCCAGGCTGCCAGGGCCCTCTGGAGGTCATTCACCGCCTCCCCTGCCTCCAGGCAGAACTGTACCCAGTCCAAGTAGGCCAGGCAGGGGCAGGGTGGCTCTTTCCTTACAGCTTTCCTGGAAAAGGGGACATACGAGCCTTTTTGACATTCTCATCTGTATGTTCCCGAATCTTGGTCAGGAATTTCTTCCTGATGTGCTACCTAAATCTTTATTTGTGCCTTTTTATTGTTGAAAGTGCTCAGCCAATGGTTACTAATGGGTGTTGGGGGTAGAAGATGGATTGAGGGAGATGGTGGTTTTGTTGGCCCATGGTAATGAGGAAACAAAGGCCTGAGCCGACAGAGAATGAGGGAGAACTAGAACTTTCCCTTGTACTCCAAGAGCTAACTCTGAGGTAGAGAATGAGGCCTGGCTGGAGCTTGGAAGGAGAGTCCCTTGCTGGCCTCTGTCAAATTCTGATGCGCCCACACCTTGGCACAGCCACCTTTCTGAAAATTATGCCACAGAAATGCCATCATGGTGGGGGTGGGGTCAGAAGCAGAAAAGAACTGGAATCATATGGGACCTTTTTCATGTCCAAACTCCCGTATCTTGGGAAAGCTCTGAATATCTCTGAGCCTCAGTCTGCTAAGCTGTAAAACGGGGAGAGAGATCCATATTGCAGTATTAGCATGAAGATTAAATGCGGATGACCACCAGTACATCCTGGTGGTTGACCCATGTTGCCCATTTTCCCCTCTTACAGAAAACTTGAGCTAGAGAAGCAATGAAAGAAATGCAGACACCCACTATGTGGTGTTCCAATTCTAGATTTCCTAACCTAGTTCACAGAGGAACCCTGAACTCCTGGTAATTTCTTCTTCTTTCATCCTCCCCTCTTTTGTCATTTAATTTTTAAACCACTTGCAAATAACTCTTGAGAACAATAAAGTGGCAGTCCTTCTGGGTCAAAGGAGGTGTTAAGCAGAAAGAAAATAAACTTATGGGGCACCTGCATGGCTCAGTGGGTTAAAGCTTCTGCCTTCGGCTCAGGTCATGATCTCAGGGTCCTGGGATCGAGCCCCGCATCAGGATCTCTGCTCAGTGGGGAGCCTGCTTCCCCCTTTCTCTGTGCCTGCCTCTCTGCCTACTTGCAATCTCTCTCTCTCTCTCAAATAAATAAAAAAATCTTTAAAAGAAAGAAAGAAAGAAAGAAAGAAAGAAAAGAAACTCACTCTATTATATATCTCTAAGTGCCAAAAATGTTAGAGAGGGGCAGGAGTCTCAGTCACTGATGCTGCTGAGAGCCCCAGGCTCACATCTGAGTGATCCAGTGAGAGAGGTTAGGGTACCTGAGGATAGTGGGAGAAGGACAGGATCCTCTTAAAAGGACAGAGGTTCAGGGTACTGTCTCTGACCAAGGCAGGAGAGCAGAGGAAGTTCCCTGAGAGTGTTGACCTCGGCCTGTGTAGTCACCCTTAGAGGATGATGTCCTCACTGGAAGACATACTGGAATCGTCCACATCCATGTGAAATGGACATTTGTAGATAATCTTTGCACCTTCCTATTTGGGAGGAGTAAAGAATATAGGTGTGACCCACTTTAAGAAAGTCTACTATATAATTCTTCAGAATTACAAAACAGATAAAGTGTAAATATCCATATTATAAACTTATTTAACTGCCTGACAGGAAGAGGTCATAAAAACACACACTTACTTGCACACTCATATTCAGAGCAGCATTATTCACAGGCACCAAAAGGTAGAAGCAACCCAAGTGTGCACTGAACGATGCATAGATAACCAAATGTGTTCTGTACGGACCATGGAATAACCTGCCTGCAAAGTGTAGGTTTTCAGCACATGGAGAGAAATCGGAAAGTATCAGAAGAGTGTGTTTATTTCTTTTTGCCCCGCACCTCCTCTGACCCAGAAGGACTTATCACTCTCAGAGGCACTGCAAACGGAGTAAAAAGAATCCTGTCACTGGCAACAAGGTGCACGAATCCTTAGGGCATTGTGCTAAGTAAAACCGGTCACAAAAGGACAAATACTGTATGATTCCACTTATGTAAAGAAGTCAGAGTGGAGTGCCTGTTACCAGGGGCTGGAGGGAAAGGTAAATAGGGAGTTTGTATTTAAAAGAGACAGAGTTTTGGGGGCCTGGGTGGCTCAGATGGTTAACCATCTGCCTTTGGCTCAGGTCATGATTCCAGGGTTCTGGGATCAAGCCCTACATCAGGCTCCTTGCCCACTGGGGAGTATGCTTCTCCCTCTCACTCTGATGCTCCCCTTGCTTGTGTGTTCTCTCTCTCTCTCTCTCTGTCAAATAAATAAATAATCTTTTTTTAAAAAAAGGTACAGAGTTTCAGATTGGGGAGACAAAAATGTTCTGTGGGTGGATGGTGGCGGACAGGGGCACAACAAGATGAATGTACATGATGCCACGCTTGATAATGGTTAAGATGGTAAATTTTGTGGTGTGTATTTTACTGCAATAAAAAATACAGAAACCTTGTGTTTCAGTGGCTACTGTGGTTGCTCTGTGTGAAAACAAACAAAACATCTCGGAAATGACCAGGTAGGTAGGTGGAAAAGTGACTGAACTTAGAAAACAATCCATCTGTATAGAACTTCTGAAGTTGTGTTTGGGGAAACACAATGAGTACTGCCTTGGATTCCTTCAGCCTTTTCTGTAGCCATTAAAGCACTTTCTCATCGGTGGTCTCATTTACCTCCCAGCAGCCTTGTGACTTCTAGAAGATCATTAATTTTTTTTTTTTTTTTTAGAGGATCACTAATTTCAGAGAGCCCTGAGAGGGTTCTTAAAGCTCCCCACCTTCCAGAAGACAGGAGCAGACAATGGAATTCGGATGATACTTTTTCAATAGTTTGCAAACTCAAGGACCATTCCACTGTGCAGGTTTTGAATGGAGTGGTGCAGCTCAGGGAAAGCTCTCACTAGTGAAGAAAAGCTCAATCCAGGCTTTCTGCATGGAGAGTAAGCCAATCAGGAGCCGAGGTATTTTTAGTCTCTAAACCAACTGGCAGCATTTGGGATTCTCTTCAGTCAGGAGCAGCTCCCCTGCTTGTGTTCGCGGTGGCTGAGGACTGAGCCGGCTGCTCACGCCCTCCCAGCCTCCGAGGCAGTCAGGGTATCAGGCAGGGAGAACATGGACGAAAGAAACAAATAACTCGGGCCATTTAAGCAGAAAAGGAATTCAGCGAAAATATTGTAACAGCTCACAGAATCACAGGGGAGATTAAAGAACCAAGCTTGTACAACAGACAGGAACAAAAGAGTTAGATGCTAAGAGGTCTTCACCTGAACTGGAGCCCACGCCGCAGTCCAGTGGGAGAGCTCGGTTAGCGCAGGTAAACACAGCACGCCAGACGGCCGGGACACGGTGGCTGGCAGCAGACCCTGACATCACCCTGGCCCTCTGTTTCTGGAAACTGAAAGTTGTGGCTACAGGTGCAGCCTCCAAATAGGATGCTCCCCTCCCCTGCCTCTCTGAGTCATTGGCTCTTGAGTCAAAGTCTGGGGCATCTGCCTGTCATCGAGTCGACCAAAAACCGCACGGTGAGGGGTCCTCTAGCTTAGCAAAGGACAGAGGTTGCGGAACTAAGCAGCAATTGTCCCTACATCCCAGATCCAAAGGAAGAAAGAAACCAAGAGTCCTGTGTCCATCCCACTTTCCGAATGCCACCCAGATCTCCCCACTCTCTGCCCTTGCTGCCGCCACTCCAATCCAGGTCCCCACTATTCTCTCAGGCATATCACCACCAAAGCCTTCTCCCGGCCTCCCAGCGCCAGCCCATTTTCCACACTGCACAAGGAGGTGGTTTCTAAGACATAGATCTGACCGTGTCACCCCTACTTAACCCCCCCAAAGTCCATTGTCTTTGAGATAAATTCTAATTCTGTTAAAGTGGATATGAGTCTGCCATATCTGTCCCTTGCCTCTGTCCCAGGCTTGTCTCTGTTAGCATCCCCTCTGAAGTATAGGATTAATGAATCCCAAACGTGAGTTTGGGAAAGGGTCACAGAGATGATCTGCTCCACAGTTTCGCAAATGTCAGTCCTTAAATTGGACGCCATAGAAAGATCTGGGAAATGAAGAGGAAAAAAAAAATATGGATTTGATCTACTAGGTCAGAAACAGGGGCTAGGGGTCCATCTTTCTAAAATGCCAACCTGGTAGGGAGGCACTAATTTAATTCAAACTCCTCCCTTTACACACCTGGGAGTCGAGGCCCAGAGAGGTGAAACACTAAGGATATACAAAGCTAGTTTGTTGTTGTAATGAAACAAGACTTGTAGCAGTTACCCTGACACATGTAGTGTTATATAGATCATTATTGTGCCACATGGTAATTAGGCATAAATAGAGGGTAAGTTATTCGGAGGGAGGGCTATTATTACAGTTATAGAAATCAAGTGTTTGGGATCCACCTTGAGGAAGGGAAAGGGGCCATTGGGAAAGACAGAGGGGCTTCTGTGAGGCCTCACAGAGGGTCCCCAGGTCTGCCACGTGGGCTCTGACAGATGGCAGGTGGGTCTACCGACAGATTTGGGGAGCCAGTGGGGAGCTAAGCTGCTGGGCAGTGATGCAAAGCAAGCCTATAAAGACTGGAGAAAGCCGAGGGGTGCCTGGGTGGCTCAGTGGGTTAAAGCCTCTGCCTTCGGCCCGGGTCATGATCTCAGGGTCCTGGGATCAAATCCCGTATCTCTTTGCTCAGCTGGGAGCCTGCTTCCCCCTCTTTCTCAGCCTGCTACTCGCCCTACTTGTGATCTCTCTCTGTGTCAAATAAATAAATAATCTTAAAAAAAAAAAAAAAAAGACTGGAGAAAGCCGAAACAGCACCTGGCCCCTTCTTTCCCAGTGAGGGAGGCATCATGGGAAGAGGGAGGAGAAGCAATATAGACCTGGGGTCCTTCTGCTGCAGGAGCACACTGACAGATGGATGGATTCAAAGACATGCCTTTTTCAGGCAGAAACATCTCCCTCATACATCGGAATTGCCCGTTGTGTTCTAGATGTACATTCCAGTTCAAGTCCAGGGCCATGCCCACAGGGCTCCCTTCATCTGCAATGCCTGACCCACAGATCCGCCTTGCCCCCTCACTGGTCTTTCCAGGCCCTGCTCAGCTAGTTGTGCTTTAGTCCGGCTTCTCTCTGCTTCTGCCTCTACCTCTGTCTCTGTCTTCCTCCTGCTAACTGCTCCCCTCCTTGGCCCCTCTGGGCCCCTCCAGTGGTAACGGAGCCCCATTATCATGAGCCCTGAGAGGCTGCATTATCCTTTCAGGTTTCTCTACACCCCACCTCCACTTTCCTAACAGTCTTCTTTACCAAACTCTTCTCAAAGGACCCCATTTGAGCGTGTGATCCATCTCCTGCCAAGACTCAGACTGGTGGAATACCCAAAGTAAGAGCCCAGGCTTCAGGACAGGGCTGCAGAGAGCAAGACAGGATAAGGGAACACAGTCGCAGTCAGGAATGAGAACCAAGGGCAGACCCCCATGGGACCAAACAACACTGCAGGTTCTGGAAAGCTCAGCAGAAGAGCAAACAGTTCAAACTAATTTAAGCAGATAATAGCTTCAAGGCTGTCAAAAATGTAGCTCTATTTTTGGCTGTCCACCATCTAATCCTGCTCCCTCTTTGAGAGACTCTCCCATGGGATTACTGGCCATGGGTCTCACCCATAGACAGGAGGGGTCTTTCCTCTTCCCAGCCCCTGGCAGGTGCGGCATGAACACATGACCTGGGTTTAGCCAGTTGGATGCTCTCATCTCTACTTTGATCATGGAGCCCTGACTCTACGGTGGAAGATCTCTAGGAGTCCTTCGTGAGGTGGCTGGGGTGCCTCACAGTGGCTGCCTGGATGTCTTAGACAGCTCCTGCTAAAGGATACCATGTCTCCTTCCTCTCACCATAGATTTCTTGGTGGTTGCCCATCTTCTAAGGTGACGTCTTTGTTCTAAGAGCCCACCATTGTCTATTCAATTTCCTAACCTGCTTAAGCTAGCCAGGATCCATTTCTGTTGACCACATCAAGGACCCTCACATGTGACTAGCCTAGAGCTCCCTAAAAGGCCTCGGATGGGATGCCCTAGCTGAGGTACGGTTGGCCTCTGGGGGGGGGGGGCCTTCGGGTTCCCACAATAATCCACAGCCCAATGCACTGTACCTTCTGCCTCATGCCAGATGACTCCCAGCTTCCTTTCTTTGGCTGCATTAACCTCCCAAGCCAAGTGTGAAAGCCAAGACAGGAGTAACCCTTGGAGTCTACCACAGACTCTCCCAACTACCTCACCGCCACCCCTGAGGCATCTCCTTTTCTCCAGCTCAATGGCTCACTGCCAATCTCCCCCATGATCCTCATCGCCCTCAGGATTCTTGGCCTCCAAGCCACTCTAACTTCCCCCCGACTACCTTCCTTTTTGGTGTGGATGTTCCAGTCCCCTCTCTCCCCTCAGATCAACACAGAATAAGTTGGTATTTTGCAACTTTAAAAAACTGGAAGAAAACCAAACACAGACCAAATGGAAAATAATGAAAAGGCCAAGCAAGACACATCCTGTTTGTTGAGCACACAGGCTTCATCCCAGGGTTATTGAAGGTTCACCTCGGGTCACCTTGGCCGGTACAGGCTTGGCTATGTCTCCAGGGTCACCCTGGCCCTGGGCTCTCGGTGGCTTCCAGGATTGGCTCCCTTGCCTCTCTATTCCACACGGCCTCTCCAAACATGACTGGCTGCTCTTCACCACACCTGCCACTCCTGTCACTGGAGACACTTGCCACTAGACCCTGAGATTCCTCACGTATTCCCTGGGATCCAGGCTACTCCATCCTTGTCTTTCTCCACCAGGGAGTTGTCTAAGACTTTGAGAAATCCACCCTTGCCCCCGATCCAAGTCTAAATGTGCCAGTCACCATTTGGGAAAGAAGGAAGTGAACACTTCCTGGGGCAGGCCCCATGGTTCACACAATGGCGTTTCACTTCATCCTCCCAACACTCAGATCTCCCGGATGGTGAAATGGGCTCTGGAAGTGCTGGAAGAGAGAGAACCGGGATCAAAGACCTCAAACCCTATGCCCAGAGCTTGATCGCACATGTCCTCCCGAGAGTCTACACCAGGGAGGGCAAAGAGGTTTCGTCTCCCGTACTAGCTTGGATCAACTTTGGAGCTGCCTGGCGCGTGCGGTGAGGAGGATGAAGCCACATCTGCACTCAGTGGGAGAGAGGATCATGATGAGTTAGAGATGTGGGGAGAACTGGAGAAGGTGACCAGCAGCACAGATGTCACTGAACTGATGCCCTTGATCCAAGCCGTTTTTGTGACGGGTGCCACTGTAGCCAGAACCTCTCCTGTCACATGGAGGAGCATGCCTCTTCTTGGGGATTCAAGTCTCAGCTCTGCTCCCTGGAACTGTAGGCAAGTCACTGCACCCCACTGAGCCCCATTTGTGCTGTCGGTAAAATCTAGCTGAGCATGACGCTTACTTACCTCCAAGATGTCAGGAAGCATGAGCTGGCTTAATGCATGTGGCATCCCTGGTACTGCGCCACCCGCAGAGTAAGCATCTGACAACTAGGACTAGTCGTGGAAGTTGCTACTGTCGTTGGCCATCACGGTCTCAAGCAGCAGCGCCCACAGGGGCACACGCACCAGCTCCCTGTTTCTACCACCTGCCAAGGTAAAAAGCACCCAGTTTGCTCCAAGTCTTCAAAAACTCCCAGCTGGCCCACACTCTCCTTCAAGTGCTGCTGGCTCTGTGGCAGTCAGCACGGGGTCTGTGTTTACCCTGAAGCCCCATTCCTTTCTAGTCTACCCTCAGACATTTCAAATCCTCCCCAGGGGCTCCCCTACCTTGTTACTGTGATTACATGTCTTGATTGTTTCATTAAGTTCCTTTTCGTAGAGAGGCCGGTAAATGCCTGGTAGAACATGGGAGCTAATTATCATCTTAATTGGAGAGGATGACCTGGTAAATAAAAATGTGTAATTTAATTAATTATCAAGGTGTGTCCTATAAAGGTTAATGACAAATCAAAACCCATAGCCAAAGGGTTTGAAATTTCTAGGTAGAGAATTCCCAAGCTTTGGAAGCAAGCAGGGGTGGGGGGGGGGGGTCAGCCTCTGTGCCATAGCAAACTTATGAACTCTTTTCTTCGCTTGGACCAGAAGATTAGATCCACTGCCCTTTCTAATAGGGGAGGTGGTGGCTCATGCATCCAGTACTGGGTTGCCGTTTGTTTGGGTTTTTTTTTTTTTTTTTACATTTATTCATTTTGTTAAGTATTTCTTAAGGCTCTTGTGCCTTTATTATGAGTTAGGGCCACCCATCCTCCAGGGATATTTATTGTTTTTCCCACACATCGTGAGTGTCCTAGGAACAAATTCTCCCGGCTTTGAATGCCCTCTTTCCAGAAACACCTGGCACTTTCTGCCCACAGTAGATTGGCCTTGCCTTATGTCCATGCTGCCTTTGCCTTGCACGGGTCTCCCCTCTCCCCTGTCTTAGACTTCCTCTGTGGCAAAGTCATCCCCATCGTTTCATGTAGAACCCACTCCTGGAAACAAACTTTCCTATTCCCTTGGAGCCGCGCTCCGAATGGTTCTTTTTTCCAGCTTCAGGGAAACCTGGCTCTTTCCCCAAATGCTGCTTCACCCGCAGGCTTCTCCATCAAGAATCGCTATTTCTTCCACAACTCAGAAACGTCTCTGTCGGGAGGTGGGGATGGCATTCTCTGTGCTCCCTGACACTGCCTATTCTCCAGGAGCCCGTGTCCCTACCCCGCCATCCCCCTGTCTTCTCCAGGCCCCAGCGACTTCCCGCCTCGCAGCCCCCTCCGTCCCCAATTCTGCGGCGACACCGGACGCTCCCATCACCTGCCTCCCAGGGCTTGGACACCTCAGCTGCAGTTGGTGTTGGTCGCCTCCTCTCAACCACAGCCCTCACAGCCACGGCCAGGGTCTGGTCAGCAGCTTGTACGGCTCTACCGCAAGCATTCCCTCGGACTTGGCCTTCTCATCTCTCCGCCTGTCCCTCAGCAGCGGTGCCCCTTCCCAGCCTCAGCCCCGTCGGCATGTCTTGCTGCCAGCATACTCACCGTGTCAGCCTCCACTCTCTCGTTCGCCTTCTCCGTCTAGCCTGGACTCCACGGCTTCTCATCTTAACTGCTCTCTCGCCAGTACCTTATTTCCTTGTAGTCCCCAGTCCTCACCTCACCCCTTCCGTGCGTATTCTCTGAGGCGCACGCGCCTCTCTGTGATTGGCTCACAGCTCCTTCCGGCCGCTGTCTGCCGCGGTGCACTGTGGGCAGAGTATTCGGCACCCGCCCATTGGTGGCGAGCCAGAGATTGCACGTGAACATGCGCAGGAGTGAAGACGTGCCTGTTGGGAGCCGAGGCGGTAAGAGATGGTCGTGTTTCCTCCCTCTGCAGCCTCTGCCCCCAGCACAAGGAGAACATGCTCTGGCCCCTCACAGGCCCGATGCGGCTGGGAGGCACGTGGAGCAGACCCAAATATGCGCACCTCCAGCGGGATGCAGTCAGACACACGAGTGAGTCAAGGAAATGTTTATTCTTACCATAAGCCGCTGAGATTGGTGTTATTATACACCATGATTGCAGCAATACTGGACGGAACCAATCCCCTGTATCTTAATCGGCTTCCTTCCTTCCAGACCTTTCCATCACAGTTTAAACATGCTGAAGTCTTTCCCATCTAACGAAACAAACCCTCAATCCATGTGTCGTCTTCTGGCGATTGCTCTTCTCAGCTGTAGTCATGTCAAGATGCTCAAAAGAAGTGTCTCTTGTCACTGTCCCCAGGACCCACTTCTTGTTCTTGCTTCTTCTTATTGCGGTCAGGCTTGCTCCCGCTACTCCCCCGAATTGGCTGTCCTGCGGTCGTCGTTTTTTTTCCAGCAAATACCAAACATTACTCATGCTGCGGCTGGACATCGGGGACATGAGCAGGAAAAGGCGGGGATGGGCTCTGTTAGCCTTAAGAAGCTCATGGTCTTGGGGTTCAGGGACAAGAAACCAGACGATGACAACCAGAGGGCAGGTTCCTGAGCATCATTTTATCGCCCCGGGGCTTGTGGGAGAAATTGATAAACGTTCTGTACTTACAAAATATGAAAGAATTAAGACATTCACAAATGAACCATGAGAAGTACAAAGCAGAATGTTACTTGCTGAGTTTCCTAGAAGACTATTATTGATAATTGAGTGTTATCACAAAACTAGCATTTGGGTAATGTCTAATTTAACATCAGTTGCATGGTTGGTGCTTGTTAAATATATGTAGTGTTTGGTAATTTAAGGGACCTAAATTATGATATTTTATAATTCTTTCAACATCTCATTGGGAAAAAAAAAATACCCTGAGTTTCTTGAAGTTTAAGTAAATTTCTTGGGATAGGTCAACCCCTAAGTAGTGCAGTGACAATTGGCTTTTAGGGCTTCCTGGGGTGGAGGTAGGGGTAGAATTTGTGCTCTTTCTCTGTTACTCAACAAGTAACATTCCGCTCTGTGCTTCTCATGTTTCACCTGTGAATGTCTTGTTAATTCTTTTGTATTTTGTAATTCTTTGGTATTGCCAAATATTTATCGAAGTCCTACTACAAGCCTGGTGGCGATAAAATGATGAGCAGGGGGCAGATTCTGTGTTCTTTCTCTGAAGCCTGCAAAGTCCATCTATATGTAAAGTGTGGTGTGGGGGTGGCCTTTGCACAGGGGACACCTGAGCTGGGCTGTGACAGATCGGTAGCATTTGGATAGACCCAAAGCAGTATGGAGAAGAAATTCTTGGGGAAAGGACCAGCATGAACACAGGAATGGAAAGGGGAAGGCATCCTGCTTTCAAGGGACAGAAAGGAGAGGGTCTGCTGTAGGTGGAGGGGTCCTGTGGCTGAGGAAGCATCCTGTCCAAGGGTCAGCTTGAACTCTAAGAGCTGACTGAATGGCAACTCTTTGGCTCTAATAATTGAGCACCAAATGGTTGTAGATTACAAGCATCCAGGGCAGAAAAGAAACATCGTAACTAACACCTGGATTGTGATCAAAGGGGAGAGTGGACATCACAAGCTTCTCTGCCCTCAACCTTACAAGGTTCCATAAGACACCCACGGATATTCACAATGTTAGATGTGTCTGTGTGCACGTAGCCCAGTCCTTCGTAGGACCAGTAGAAAATGCCTATTTCCTAGACAAAGCTGTGACTCACTGGAGTTCATAAGGCCTTGAATAAAGTGCAGTCTCAAGTTATGAGCTTAACTGTCACCAAATCCTCCAATGGGTATAAAGTGTCAGTTATGCAAGATGAGTGAGTTCTAGAGATATGCTATATGATACAGGGTCTAAAGCTTATAATTCTGTATTGTACCCCTAAATTTTATTAAGAGAAAAACATTTTATTAAGAGGGTAGCTCTCCTGTTAAGTATTATTACTACACATACACACATGCACATACACACCCCACAGGGAGGCACAGGAGACTTTTGGAGGTGATGGATATGTCTGTTACCTTGATTGTGATGGATGGTTTCATAGGTGTATGTGTCTGTCCAAAGTCATTGAATTACATACATCAAACATGGGCAGTATTTGCATATGTCTATTGTACCTCAATAAAGCTATTTTAAAAAATAAAAAGAAGTATCTGAAATGAAACTAGAGGATTGTAGCTTTTTTCCCCCCAAATACGTTTATTTTATTTTTTCAGTGTTACAAGATTAATTGTTCATGTACCACACCCAATGCTCCATGCAATACGTGCCCTCCTCAATACCCACCACCAGGTTCGCCCAAC